>JAVIWC010000204.1:0-1200000 GCA_031894815.1 Creontiades dilutus
AGAAAATGTATGATTTTGGTAAAATCTAAGCAGGCAACAAATAATAGCATGGCGGGCCGCCAGTTGGACAACCCTGTTTTAGATATATTTTTTACCACTGTTGAACAAATGTGGCTTTTTTCAAAAGTCTTTAAGTACTATCAAATTAATTTGTAATTGTGGTCTTACGAAACAGATGTACGTCGATATGAAAAGGGCAATGGGGAACATAGCCGATGTTTTTATTTGAAACTTGGGTTGGATTAAGACTGTTGACGTCATCTAATCTAATATCTAAAATACCTAGGCCACCGTACGAATGGTGCAAACATTATCAAACCGGTCGAGCAAACTTTTTTGTCATCTCGACTGTTGAAATGGCTGTCAACAGTCAAGAACATTGGAATGATTTGTTGAAAACGCGCTAAAAGGAAATAATAATTATCAGGAGATAATGGTTAGGAAAAGGCCATTAGAACGCCGGAAATCCCTATTTTCGACACTACCATTAATGGTGATCCTCGGTACTACCACTTGAAGTTTGTATTCAAACGACAAATATTCACACATTAATAATCCTTAAACCTTCTCATGTTTTCCGTAGTGGATTAAAACTAGTTTAAGATCGATAAAATTACTATTTTTTGCTTCTGAAAGAGAAACCGTTGCAAAAACACGAATTTTCTACTACATTTGAATTCCCCTTTATGGTATGCCTGTGAAGACGGCAGGGTAGTTTTATTAATGGGAAATGTTGAATCGGATACTAAAATTTCGACCAGTATATCTTTTATACCAGTATAAAAGGTATAAAAAATCATTTTTGAATACCAGGATACTAAAATACCAGTTACGACTTTTATATCAGTATATCTAAAAAACAAACTTTTGGTCGTTAAATACCGCACTACCTATTATGATGTAGGCCTCTCGGAAAATCAGCCGACTCTTACCTGACTATGATTCAACTTATGAAACACTGTCCTATCGTTGTTTATATAACAAGTAGCTTTATTTATATCATTTTATTTCTAGTTGTCTACATTTATTAGTTCTCACTTCCCCTCACTGTATATGGTTCGGTTGTAACGGCTCTGCTTTTGAAACCTGTACAAATAATGTGAAGAGAAGAAACGTTAAACCCAATGGAATCAGTTTTGCACCTTTTATTGAAAAGATTGCCATCTGCTCTGTAATCAGAACCAGGGCAATGTTCCAGGGCTCCCGCGGGCAAGATCATTATCTCCCTCCTCCGACCTCCCTTCCAAAGGCGCTTCATTAGCCGTAAGTAATAATTGATGAGTTAATTTCGCGGCAAAAATCTCCGATTTCCGAGCCTCATCTAAAGGCTGAAACTCACCCAGTGGTTTTCTACTTTTTTTTTTCAAGTGTTCTTTTTAACAGGTTGGCCAAGTGTTAGGATACGGGTTGCAGGAGGGGTAGCGGGGGTGCTCATTAGCTCTCTTCGGAAGTTGTTGGGTAGATTTATTACCGACCTCAGGATTACGACTGGGCCCGCAGGCTACGCACTGCGTTACCCGACATTAACCTAATATCAACGCGTCGTTTTCATTTCCCTTCCCATGAGAGCGGTCCCTCTTGAGTGATTGATTTCTCAAGACGAAGGGAATATCCCCACCGGGAACTCGCCTTTGTGAGGCAGGGGATCATTCGTCTGGCTTATTTCAAAACAGCCTGAGTATCTACTGGCTTCTAAATCGTTCAGCACAAAACAACAATTAATTCATACAGAGAACGATACGATTGATTCATCCATCTCGGCGTGTACCGAAGGTAGGCATGCGTCTCATATTGAGGGGACAGCCTCTTCTTCCACCAATTCCTCCCTTTCTCCTCAAAAGATGTCAAAATATCCCATGTACAGCAAACAGACAAAGAATTGCCGTTTTGTAAAGTTGCTCGACGACCAACTATTTCATGCTTTTTCACAACACAAAGCATGCTGCACTAAGGATGTCATCGACTCCTGCTGGATGGAGCACAAGCACTTTGTTCTTCTTATTAGAAGGTATAACTTAATTATAATTTACGCCCCACCTAAATACATATATCACAAACTGGTGCGATTGTTTAACATAAAATCGTGTCAGGACTAACATTTCTATCAAAAGGAAGAGCTGAGTAATCTCAGCCATTTTCCTAGTGTTTATCTATGCTTCGTTTTCATTTCCTCTCCCTTGGGAGCATTTCCTATTGACTAATTAGTTTCTCAAGAGAAAGGAAACTCCACCTATACACTATCTTATTTCAGACTCTGTCAATCACAGGCTTCTTCGGTCAGCATGAAACGCATATAATTCATAATGAAACTGATTCCTATCATCAGACACCCTATACTCTCCGCGATTAGACTCAACCACTACTATTCTCTCAGTGACTGTGTAAAGCTATTAAGATTCATTAAACTTACAGAAAGCTCTTAGAAAAGTGAACCAAGGTGATTGTTACTCACAAAATTGTGTTACTAACGTTTCAATCAGAAGTGAGCGCTGATTAGTGACGGTCATTTGCCAAGTGGACTAGGCTGATGCCGTTTCTTCACCTAATTGGCCGTACTTATAATTGCTCCGGCGATTTCTCATAACGAAACTAAAACGCTTAGCGTGCGTCTCACGGGCCAGTGCTTTTCGGGGAGCTGAAACCCGAATTACAATCAACTGAAATGTTTCTGCTGTTCCTTATACCTATATATGGGAAGAGGTTATCAGTGGAACATTATTAAAAGTATTTATTTCAGCGCTTGATGTCGGTCAAAATTTAGACAAAAATTGTCCCTCATTATAAGGAGTCAACGAACGGGAAATAGAAAGATGCATGAAATAACTCACTTGTAGGCAATAAGTTATAAGCATATCTCCATAATAACAGAAGAAAGTATCCCGGCTCTTTTGAAAAACTACAAATTATTACACAGAAGTTTATTATTTCTGTACTACCCATCCTTGAAAATCACTGATCGATGTACATTAAGGGTAGTATGTGGTATATCATGCAAAATCTATACCTCGCGCCTCCATATCTAGTAATGGATTGGCCAAAAAGAGAGCACTATTTATATTTCATCACGCTCGATCGATTAAGAACATAATTATCCAAAAGGATCCTTCAGCTGATCACCGTACCTTCTAATTGATTTGCCAAAGACTACTTTCAGGAACACCATCCTTTACCAGTCTCTCTCTACGAAACAAAAGCTGATACCAAAATACCTACAATTTGTCAATATACTGCACACGGACAATTGAAATCAACGAATAGAACAACTGAAACTTATACTTTTTTACTTGCTTGAACACTTGGGCACGGGTGTTTTCAAAGACACTTCCACTTCCAGAGCCCATACTTGCACTGGTCCAACACACCTTGATATGGTCTTCTGTATTGGAAAGATTGTGAACCGGCTACTCATTTGCTTAGAGCGTGGAATTTTAGTTCCTCTGGTTTCTAAGTGGCTCCAGATTTGCTTTCGTTAAGTCTCAGAAGAATCAATTCTACAAATAGATTTCCATTTGTAGGTGTAAGCAGATTCGACTACGTTCTAACATTGTACTGTTCATTGGTCTCGATGTTTTTGCGTTGTACACTGTTCCGACGTATCCTTGGGACTTGAAAGTAGAAGCCAGGGACTGACTCCGCCGCTAAAGCAAGATCTCTTTCGATCCTGAGGGTGCTTACGACTGCGATGTACATTAGGCTGTCTTCTGGGTAGTTGTACTGTATGCTTTTCAAAGGACGTGATATTTAAATGGACGAAGAGATCTTTCTGACGTTTGAGCTTATTCATCCTCGCAATGGTCTTTACTTGAAGTTGCGTAAAACTAATGAGGTTCGCCCGCCCATTTTTCCACTAGTTTTGGTGGGACGTGAGCAGTGAGCACTTCGTCAACACTTCACAAGCACTTAAAGTAGAAGAAATTGATACTGACGGATGTTACTTAGAAAAGGTTACAGACATCTACAGCGGTCGTTCATTAGTTGAGTTGGGCGCTATGTGGTTTGTTTCGCCCTCACCTTATTGTGATTTGATCCAGAGAGATTTTCACCTCAATATTGATTCATAGATTGTTAAGCAGGTGGAGAAAGAGATAGATCACGATTTATTAGAAATTTATGTACTAATATTATTCATTCAAGTAGGAACACGAAATTTCGACAATTGTATATAAATTTACCGTTGATACTACCTCCAATCCAGGAACAACTTGATTCCTAAGAGACCATCACAAGTATAAAATGTTGTATTATACGAAAGCTTTTCGAAAGATGGTGGATGAAAGATGGTGAACCTTAATGGGAAGGAAAGAAAAATTTTACTTTCTCAACAATGTTTGGCAGTATGAAAAATCCACGTAAAATGAGAACATCCACAAAACGTTTTGTTAAAATGTAAAGAAACAAATTCTCAAGGACAGTGTGTTTCTTCCTGTTTCTAAGTGTCTGTCATCTTTATATTCCATCCATCTTAAGTGTTCTAGAGGTGTTTGACTGACTTCAGTTAAAATTAATAACAAGAGCTAGTTCTGTTCGTATCTACTGGTAGATGATAAGTTATCATTGATAACTTAGTGGTGAACCTATAGACGAAGTAGATTTTACTTAGAAATACATTTAATCTGTTCATTACAATCTTAAAACATTGAAAACACTATTTGAACATCAGTCACAGGGTCACAGGGGAGCTGTAGGCACCTAGAGCGTCTCCTCCCTATCAGAATAGAATATAGGTATAGAGAACAGAGAGTTGAGGCAGTGAAAGACGTTGAACTACCTTATCAGACGATGATCCATGTTTTCGTCGTGTATGGTTCTCAATGGGACTTCCTTGGTGCGTAATGGAAATCAATGGTAGTAAATTTTCACGAATTATGATCAGCAATGAATGTGGAGATATCTTTTTTGGTTAATTATTGAATAATAAACCATTGTAATCGCTCTTGAAAAAAAAATTTTAACTCCCCCTGAAAATTTCATGGTTTACGTTTCAAAGGGTGTAGAATCCAAATCTGCAAAAATTTTTCCGTCCGTCCACCGATTCGCCGTACGCACGATTTTCCCAAACGGCTGGAGCAAAAAATCTAAAATTTTCAGGAAAAATCCATGTTGGTCCGACTACGCCCCAATTCTTTAGCCAGCACTCGCACTTAATTTAAATTGCCCTTTAAGGGTTGTCAAAGTTTTGTAAAATCCCTAAAAACCTCAAAAAAGTCAAGGCGGCCTAAATTTGGACTTTTTTTGAAAAACTATCCATGAGGAATCGAATGAGCCCCTCCCCAGGTCCGTAGCTCAAACCATTACCGATGTATGGCCCGATTTATGCTGCCAACATTTACGTTTTTTGGTTTATTATTGTTTTTGTTTTGATTGCAGTAACCTAGTGATGTAGTGAACGTGGATACTGGAGTGAACTCCTAAAAGGTTTTGCAGCCGATACACGGGTCGAAGATTTCTGATAACCATAAAAAAACTGCAAATTCTTTCACTGGGGTTTACTATTCAATTGCCTTGCGTTCAAGATTTGAATTTCTGCTAAGCGTTGGAGTGCGCGTTTCGCAGGATAGAGCGATTATTGAATTGCAGGAGGCACACAAATATGATCAACTGATCAATCCAAATAGGTATGGTTGAGAACAGATTTACGTGCTCTATGCATATCTCCTGAAATTCAATAGTCGCTCTATCACCTGTGAAACAGGCACACTCCAAAGCTTAGTAGAAATTCAAGTCATGAACGCAAGCCAATCGAATAATAAACCCCAGTTAAAGAATCGCAGCGTTTTCGTTTGAACGCGTAGTTATTTGTGGTTTTAACTTGTGCCGAAGCGTTGATGAACATAATTGTGTCGGAATACTTTTTTCAACACTGACAAAAACACAAAAATGTTCGGAAGTGAGCATTGAAGTTAGAGTGAAAGGCCTGGCAACTATTTGGGGTTCGTTGAGAGGTTTTTTCAACAGCTGCCTATAGGTTTGGAGGTAGTCATAGGTCACAGCTGAAGTAGTATACTCAGTTTTCTAGTTTATTCATCTTTTATTGGATTTATCATGAATGGATGGCAGTTGGCATCACATTTACCTATAATTTTAACTTTTCGATTCGTTAGAGAAAATTACCAATGAGTTATGAATTTATGACATGAAATTTCTAGATCAGAGAGTCCAACGGACGAAAGCGCCTGAGGCGTCGGTGACGGGCGTAAAAACGAGTTTTTTTAAGAACAATCAACTGAAAGATGATTAAAATTGGTTTTTCCTTGAGTTGAAGCTAAAAAAAAACACAAGATGCAGACGTTTCATGAGACATAACGGCACATTAAATCAGTGAAATGAATGTTTGCTTATACTAAAATGTTTAGTAATTGAATAAATTAAGCGGGGCTGAGGGTAAAAAGAAAAAACGAACGTGTTCTCAAGAACGGCATCACCTTCTCGCTGGAAACGACGGCCCGCGACTTAACCGTCGGTCGGCCAGATGGAGATAAAGTTACGGATGAGGTTGTTTAGTCTGGATGAAAATGACCGGTGCGAGAGCTCGCGCTTTAGTCGTCACATAATGAATCCTCATCAAGTCTTGCATGTTGATACGTTCGAAATGTATTGTGCCTAATCGCCACCACCGAGAGGCCTACACGTTGTATTCGTATTTGTATGTATTCGAGCCTACTTTGTAAAGTAAGTTTTCTCTCTCACTTAACGCTTTATGCTCCCTCTGACATATGACGGCAGGTACGGTTGATTATCATCATGCAGATTAGAACTCGCTCATGGGTTAATTTGACTGTAACTTTCGGTTTTAATTAGGTGTACAATTGATGGCTCACTTCATTTTGAGTTCAGTAGGAAGGAAACGGTATGATGCACGACCCAACATAACTAAGCTGCCTTACATTCCAATTCAATTAAAGCTGCGTAAACCGTCGCGACGCCTCGGCCTGCTGTTTTGTCAGGGAGCAGATCTAGTCGGGACACTCTAGTTTTGGTTTATTATTCAATAATAAACCATTGTAATCGCTCTCGAAAAAAATAATTCGAACCCCCCCCCTGAAAATTTCATGGTTTACATTTCAAAGGGTGTAGAATCCAAATCTGCAATAAACATTTTTCCGTCCGTCCGTACGCACGATTTCTCCCAAACGGCTGGAGCAAAAAATCTAAAATTTTCAGGAAATCCATGTTGCTCCGACAACGCCCCAATTCTTGAGCCAGCTCTCTCACTTAATTTAAAGTGCCCTTTAAGGGTTGTCAAAGTTTTGTAAAATCCCCAGAAACCTCAAGAAAGTCAAGGCGGCCTAAATTAGTACTCTTTTTGAAGAACTCCCCACGAGGAATCGAATGAGCCCCTCCCCAAGTCCGTAGCTCAAACCATTCGCGATGTATGGCCAACATTGCGTGCCAACATTTTCATCCACATTCACTACATCACTAGGTTACTGCGATCAAAACAAAAACAACAGCTTTTTTTTCTTTTTTTTTTATCGCAGTAACCTAGTGATGTAGTGAGTGTGGATACTGGAGTGAACTCCTAAAAGGGTTTATAGCCGATACACCGGTTGAAGCATTCTGATACGCATGCTCCGTCTTACAAAATTTAAAATTTTCATTGTTTTTTTTTTTTTTTTTTTTTTGTGTTTTTTTTTTTTTTTTTTTTTCATTGTAATCACTCTTGAAAAAAAAAACGCTGCAAATTCTTTCACTGGGATTTATTATCCAATGATTCTTGAATAAGAGATTTTTGAGTTTCAGGAGATATGCATAGAGCACTTAAATCGGTTCTCAACCAAAATACCTATTTGGATTGATCAGTTGATCATATTTGTGTGCCTCCTGAAATTCAATAATCGCTCTATCACCTGTGAAACACGCACACTCCAAAGCTTAGTAGAAATTCAAATCATGAATCATTGAATAATAAACCCCAGTGAAAGAATTTGCTGCGTTTTATGTTTCATACCTACTCTCCTTAGCAATGTGCCATGCGGCTGCTTGCGTGTGTCCCCGTTTACATTTTATAATACTTGAGAACTGTTGGGTCATCTTTATTATGAGCAACTTTGGATTTTCATTGAAAGTACAATTGACGGCACTTAGGCACCGAAAGGAGAACCAATACTAACAGTTCATTTTACACCCAAATCACATCACTGGTGATGTTTGAGTAGTGTAATTGTAAATTACTATCCCAGAAAAATTTAAAACACAATGTAGCACTGTTACATTACATAGGTAGCGTTTCCATTAAAGCTCCATCCAATAAAACTTCAGAATATCATCCATCTAAAAATCTGCATGAAGGAGCTGTATCAAGCTCTCTATAAATATGAGTTACATACCTTTTTTTTTTAACTGAACTTTACAACCGTGTCTTAAAGCATGGGGTTTTCTATGTATTTCCCTGAGTACTTTATCCATAAACCGTGTCAAAACCAATTTCTGGATTATCCGACGAAACATACTCGATGGTTGTTCTAGGGTCTCGGGCAACAAAAAGGTCGCACCAATTGCCCCGTATTCCCACCTGAAGAATAAAATACTTGGTTTTGAGATTTTGATGCAATGGCATTTTAACGACCCTATAGTCACCAAAATGGTATTGTTGAAGCACAACCGAGTCTACAAAGGTGCGGAATGTGAAAATTTTTTTTCTCCAAAATCAGCAAACGGAAATAGTTATGACGGTTGAGTATTGGTCATAATTTCTCATTAATAAAATGGTCGAATAATAAAACTTGACATTTTTAAAAATACCATACATAATTGCTTGATTGTTGTAATAAATTATTTTAAAAGACATTTTACAATTTTTAAAATATTGTTAAAATGAAAATTTACTTAAAATCTAACTCTGCTTGAAGAATAATCAGGATTTTTATAGCAATAATTTGTCTTGTACGACATAATTACTTTATGGTCCAATTTACGGGTCGCGATAACTGGGCATTTTTCGGCGGAACGGCAATCCGTTGAGTTGGTGGGCACGCTCGAGCGCTTAGGAAATTGGCCCTTCCTTGATGTGGGAAATCTCGTTACGGACTTTAAACTCGAAGCTTTGGAGATGATTTGCCGTTATTGAATGGCCGTTTGTCCCGAGCCACAATTACCTTATTTCAGGTGACGGGGTTCTTGGCCGAGAGGAAAAGGGGAACGAAAAATCTGTCTAAGAGAATCGTGTCTGCCTCATCATAACATGAGAAAATGATGCGCACCGCCCATTGTTCACAATCTCGAACCTCGAGGCATGTGACCGCATTCTTACTTTCGACGGTAAAGATATCCCAAAATCAAAGCCACTAGGGGTCCTAAGGGAATGGCTATTATTGTTGGCCTACCTAAGTGTTGTTTGTACGTTTGCTAGGTGGAATTTTAAGACAAGCAAGTTGTTTGGTCGAGAGAATCATTTCATTCGGATCAGAGATTCTGTCAAACGTATATCGAAGGTACAACCATAAACCAAGTTCAACACTTCATTGAACGCATATTGATGATCAATGCCCATCGTAGTAAACAGAGATTAACCTCGGTTCACTGGCACCTACAGGCACAATTGATTTGATTAATCTACTGACGAGAACAAATACTGTAGTTTCCGAGAATTGAAAATAAAAACGCTGCAAATTATTTCACTGGGGTTTATTATTCAATTGGCTTGCGTTCAAGATTTGAATTTCTACTAAGCTTTGGAGTGTGCGTGTTTCACAAGTGATAAAGCGATTATTGAATTTCAGTAGATATGCATGGAGCACGTAAATCGGTTCTCGACCAAAATACCTATTGGATTGTTCAGTTGATCATATTTGTGATGCCTCCTGAAATTCAATAATCACTCAATCACCTGTGAAACACGCACACTCCAAAGCTTAGTAGAAATTCAAATCATGAACGCAAGCCAATTGAATAATAAACCCCAGTAAAATAATTTGCAGCGTTTCATGCGTATCAGAATGCTTCAACCAGTGTATCGGCTACAAAGCCTTTTAGGAGTTTCCACTCCAGTATCCACATTACTACATCACTACGTCACTAGGTTACTGCAATCCAAACAAAAACAATAATTAACCAAAATAACGCAAATGTTGGCAGCATAAATCGGGCCATACATCGGGAATGGTTGGAGCTACGGACCTGGGGAGGGGCTCATTCGATTCCTCGTGGACAGTTCTTCAAAAAGAGTCTAAATTTAGGCCTCCTCGACTTTTTTTGAGGTTTTAGGGATTTTACAAAACTTTGACAACCCTTAAAGGGCACTTTAACTTAAGTGAGAGAGCTGGCTCAAGAATTGGGGCGTCGCTGGACCAACATGGATTTTTCCTGAAAATTTCAGCTTTTTTGCTCCAGCCGTTTGGGAGAAATCGTGCGTACGACGTACGGCGGACGGACGGAAAAATTTTTATTGCAGATTCGGATTCTACAACCTTTGAAACGTAAACCATGAAATTTTCAGGGGGGTTAGAATTCTTTTTTTTTCATTCAAGAGCGATTACAATGGTTTATTATTGAATAATAAACCAAAATGGATAAATTGATTTAGTACAATACTTAAAATCAGATGAACGTTTTAAGATATACCGATTAATCACTATTATCCTTCACACTCCACACAACCCACACTCCCACAATCAAATTATAATTATAGAAAGCCATGCCGTAAACAAAGCCCCATTTATATTCCATCACGTTCGATTGATAAGGAACAAAATTAGCCACAGGGGTATTCAGCTGATCACTGAGTCCCCATACCTTCTAATTGAGTCTTAGATTTCCAAAGACAGTGGGATGACGTCTCGCATATAACTCCGTGGAAATCAACATTTGCTAATCTCTTTGTACGAAACAGTAGTTGATATCAAAACTTGTAGCTCGAGAGACCTTGGTTCATTCCACATTATTTAATATAACGTTGGGAAGCCCTCACTTTTCCTCAAATCATCATGCTACCACTCAGGTGGTAAGGAGCGCCCATATGGACCATGATGGACTCCGTATTGACACGATGTAAAAATCCAATACTAGAAACACTGTAATGTTTGTTACAGCGAGGTAAAATAAAACACCTACCTACGCTTCACTTGTCCACGATTGTACAACATACGACTTGAATAACTAGATTTCAAAATAAACTCTTGAAACAAAATCCCGCTGGTTATGCTGCTAGACCAGTGGTTCCCAACGTTTAGGGGCCCATTGCCCCTTTCTGGAGGTTGACTAACACCTATCCCCCCCCCCCCTTTAATTTTTCCTTGTACGCCTAATTTTAATTTGAAGTGAAATGTAATAATAAAGCAATTTAATTATTTCAAACAATTTTATTACTGTATATAAACACAACCAAAGCAGTGTTATCCGGTCACTCCTAAATAAAATAGAAAATTAAAATGTATACATTTTTTATCAATTTTTTTTTTAAGAACAAAGAAGATAAAATAAGAGAATTCACAGTTAAAAGGTGACAAAAATGAAAGTTCGAAAACTTTATGCTATTTTGACTTTTCAATGGCTGCCCGGCAACTTCAACTGCAGGGTACTATTTTCATTTTTCACCCTTTGAATACTCATCGCCCCCAACTTATTTATCGCCCCCCGGATAACCCAGATCCCCCCCAGGTTGGGAACCTCTGTAGTAGACCATTTCTATACGTCCAAGCGCATTCACATTCATATTCATATTTGTGTTCACAATAATTTCGTTTCAACGGATAAACGAGCGAATAGATAAAAGTAAGAGGCCCGGCTGGGCTCATTAAATTGATGGAAGGGACTTCTATCAATGACGAACAAAAAAAAAAAAAACAAGTACCAACATTTTCGTAATCAGATTTTTGAAATTTTAGTCCTTTGATTTCACCCTTTGTGATTGACTCAGATCGGTGTCGGAAATGTAATCCTAACTAGACCCTAAATTTGACGTTTGAGCCAAGTTTCACCAACTTTGGCTCAGTAGTTGCGGAGAAAACCTTGTGACGGCGGATTTTTTTATTCCATTTGAGAATCAACCCTATTTGATCCCATCCGTGCTTGAGCTTAATAATTTTAATAAAACCTGGTACCGTGACTTAACTATAATAGTGATAAATGTAGTAAGTATGCATAAGCCACTGTTGATCGGACGCCGTTAAAAAGGAGAGCCGTCCAGGAGCAAGCCTATTTTGGCATCTTTCATTCAATCCAAATTTCAGCATACTCGGTTTAGTACCTTCTTGAACAAATATGAATCAACTCTCAAGTACAAACGAGCCGATAGGTGTACGTACAGGGGAGATAATAATTAAATACGACGATCAAGAGGGGGATTTTTGACGTCTTACCCAGGATAAAAAGTGATGTAACGGTCAATAGAATGGTTGGAAGGGGGCGGGAGCTTGTAAAATAACCATAAATGCTATTCATGAGCCGTGTTCACTCGGCCTTTAGGCTTGGGAGCTCAGAGTCGTAATTCTTCATCAAATGGCCGCTAATGGTCGCCTCTCCGCTTTACTGCTCTCCGCCATCAGGTTTCAGGGAGCTCCTCTGAAATTCCTCTCTGGACAAGAATTTCCGATATGCCCTCGTTTTTCAGGAGGAAATATTTTTATAATCGATGGCAATCCGTTCCAAACTCGCACGTTTGCCTTTTCATTCCTAAAGATTTATTGATGTATTTATGACAGAATTATTCGTGGAGCATAAAGACAACAAAGTTAGCTATAAAACAACCACAATAGATAGATAGATAGATAGATAGATAAACATGCTTTATTATTAAATATACATAATTTGATTTCGATAACAAATACAAAAACATGCGATAATCGTGGTCGCAATGACCGTCCGATGAGTACGCCGAGTATTGCGATAAATCTTAAAACAAATCAAAGAAGAAAAATAACAACAACAATAATAATGATATATAATTCCTGTCCCTTAAAGGTTAAACTTGACATAAGTAAATGTTGCTGAGGTACCAATCATTCTACATTCATGTCACGTAAACCCATACTCAATCATGGTTTTACACCTCAAATCCCATGCCACCCTACAATATCTGATTAAACTTGGTTCTCCAGATTTAAGCAGCCCCACATAATCGTCCCAATCCAATTCCAACCTCCCAAAATGCCTCCTCCTTAGTGTGCTCAGCGATTTACACCTAGCGATGAAGTGAAAAGCATTCTCAATATTCCCGCCACTGCATATATCGCATTGCTGGCTACTGTTGGTGTTGTAGGGGCGGTACTTCAGTGCCAAGAGGTCTCCTCTAATCTTGAAAAGCCACCTACAGTGTCGGAAGTCCCTGAATGCCGAAAGGGGTGTCACATCGCTCTCTAGTTTGAGGGTCATGTATTGAGGATGCATCTGCGAACTCATTGCTTTTTGGACACATTCTGCATGGATTACACTGGACACTTTGTTCACATTCTCCTCTATCAGTGTTTTCTCGCCAAGATTTTCTACTTTCATAGCCCGGGTATCATACTTTGCAGAAATATGCTCCCACTCCCTTGCCCAGAACACATTAAGTTCAGCACACTTCTTGGCTAAATAATTCGGAAGGCGGTCACTAGGTAGTTTCATAACCTTTAAAATGTTAAAACAACCACAAATAACCAACTGACGAGAATGTTATAATAATATTATACCTATGTATATTGTGAAAGTATGTTTTGCTTCTTGATTTATTCATCAGTGTATTAACGGACTTTATTACTTCCCAGGTGTACAATCAACGTCCAACATAATGCACCCACCTGGCCTGGATCTCAGCTCTCAACAGGTATTTTTTTATCAGACAAAGATTCACATAAGACACACTTGTTTCCTCAAAGTTACTTTTACTAATCATGTTAGTTGTACTTATCATTCAAAAATACGTTGCAAAATCCAAAATTGTTGCTAACTAACTAATTAGCATGGAACATGGACTAACCTTGGACTAACTATCCTAAAAAGGTGAAGCGGATGTGTCACAAAATTTTTCTGATGATTTTCACGTACAACCAAGCCGTGTCTAGGGAAATTTGTTCAGTTTTCGACGGACAAAAATCGTTCTCCATTCGTTGGAAAGCTTTCGATTTATCACGCTGGCCTGGCGTACTTGTTGTTGGTAATTAGGTCGTAATTTAATTGTATTTACATTATTAATAGATGGTGAACAATGCCGCTTGTTTTTTGTCACTTGGTTGTAATGTTGGTTACAGTAGACGCTCACCAACATCGTAAACCGTTCAATAACGATTTGTTATCACTTTGATTTGAGGTGAAAATGTGAAATAGGTAATGGCCACTTGAATTTGTTTTAATTCGAGGTAAAAACACGATTTACATTATCAGGAGACGTAATGCTATGTAGTGGTAGATGTTGTGTAAAGTAGGACACATAAGCAAGCGTTTGTGGAAAGTTTTCTCGTGAAGACCCCGTCAAAACACGTCTTATTCCGTGACGTGGGAACGTCAGAAAAATTAGTCAGTGTACAGCCGATTGTTTCAGTCATGATAGCATGGCTAAAGCATGTTCCATGTTTTCTGAATTTTAGCCGCAGGCTCTAAGCAGTAGCATCAGGGGTTCCAGGGGGCTTTTTTCTGTAATTTTTACCATAACTAATATAAATTTATTGATGCGTTAACATCGAGATGTAATTATAAAAATTTCTTGTCCTGTATACAAGAAAGATTATTTGTAGATATATATTGGAGTTAATATGAGATAAACAGAAAGTACAGATAAACTGTTTCTTTACAGGCCTGTTGTGCACTGTGATAGGCAAATTTGTGTCCTTGTTACTATCAATCTCAACTACCCTGTGAATTTCCTGAATATCGGCGTTGAAAGAGTCGATGTAGCAAGAGCGATCCTAAACGTCCAAAACTTTGTTGTGCTTTTCAGACAACTCGTTCGAAAAATGCGACGGAATAATTTCTTCTTCTTATCGTAAATTAAAATCTGTAGTTGGTAATTGCACTAAGAATGTTTACTAACGATTATTGTAGCTTTAACTCTTGTATCTTTCTTTGCATAGAGTTTATGTAGCTTCAGTTTTCTAGTGAATTTTGATTTCTTTATTTTCGATTAACTTGAGGGATCAAGGAAAAACTGTAATCTGGAATGAACAGTTTTTTCCAGGAGCTTCTCCAATAACAGTTCGATCCAATTTACTTAGAAAATTATGAGTGGTACAATTAGACGAGTTTATGTCAGCAATTATATACGATCTCAGATATCCGCAAGAAGAATCAGTTCCTTGTACCAATGAGAAAGGGATTGCGAAACGATCTACCGTAAAGTTAATTAGGGTGTTCAAAGTTAGTGAACCTAATGTTAATAGACAACAATAAAGAAGAAGCTAATAGTTGATAAAATAGTAAGTATGAATCCGCTACACTGAGGAACGCGAAACAGCAAAAAACGTATTACTTTCTATGTTTTGCTTCCGAGTCCACCAAGGTACCGGGAGCATTGTTTTCACTTTCGGAACGATTTTGGTTCCGTGTCTGTCTGTTTGTCTGTCAGAAAATCCTTGTTACGGGCAAAACTACACGAAGTTATAGTCCGATTTTGATGAAATTTTCAGGGATTGTGCGGGTTGGGGTGTAGATGGTCCCCTATAGGTTTCATGACCCCCGGATTAATAGTAGCCTCTGCGCATCCGCAAACGTGAAATCCTTGTTACACGCATAACTCCGCGAGTTCTTGACCAATTTCGATGAAATTTTCAGGGATTGTTCGGTTTGATGTGTAGATGGTCCCCTATGAGATGACCCCCGGATCAATAGCCCCTGCGCATCCGCAAACGTGAAATCCTAGTTACACGCATAACTCCGGTAGTTCATGACTGATTTCGATGAAATTTTCAGGGATTGTTCGGATTTGGTATATTTTATAGTTTGTTCAATAGTTGAACATGCCTACCTTTATTTTCTCAAGTTATGCGCCTGCATAACAATAAATTTACCCTAATTCAATTTAGTCAATAATAATTTTCAATGATCTATACAGTCATGTTATGGATACGAGGAAGCTATGTGCCACAACCACTTGGCAGACGTTTTTTGGTTTATTATTCAATAATAAACCATTGTAATCGCTCTGGGAAAAAAAAATTCTAACGTTTCAAAGGGTGTAGAATCCGAATCTGCAATAAAAAATTTTCCGTCCGTCCGCCGTACGCACGATATCTCCGAAACGGCTGGAGCAAAAAATCTGAAATTTTCAGGAAAAATCCATCTTGGTCCGACGACGCCCCAATTCTTGAGCCAGCTCCCTCACTCAATTTAAAGTGCCCTTTAAGGGCTGTAAAAGTTTTGTAAAATCCCTGAAAACCTCAAAACTAGTCGAATCGGCCTAAATATTTTCCTATTTGAAGAACATACCATTAGGAATCGAATGAGCCCTTCCCCACGTCCGTAGGTCAAACCATTCCCGATGTATGGCCCGATTTATGGTGCCAACATTTGCGTTTTTTCGTTCATTATTGTTTGTTTGTAACCTAGTGATGTCCGGCCGATAGCGTCGAGTTGTAGTGAATGTGGATACTGGAGTGATAGCCGATGTGAATACTTGTAGTGTAGTTAGTAGCCGATACACGGGTTGAAGCATTCTGATAATATATAGGTAAATATTATTCAATATTATTACTGGGGTTTATTATTCAATATTATTACTGGGGTAAATAAGTATTCTTTCACTGGGGTTTATTATTCAATTGGCTTGCGTTCATGATTTGAATCTTACTAAGCTTCGGAGTGTGCGTGTTTTACAGGTGATAGAGCGATTATTGAATTTCAGGAGATATGCATAGACCACGTAAATCGGTTCTCAACCAAAACACCTATTTGGATTGATCAGTTGATGATATTTGTGTGCCTCCTCTACATCAGTCTACCTTAGGCTACATCGTTTAAATTTGGATTTGGGGAAGTTTTAACGCAATACGAGTGCTAAAGGACTTGATAAATCATAGATGTTTTTATTGTGGGGTGTGTTGAGATTCAATAAAAACGCTGCAAATTCTTCCACTGGGGTTCATTATTCAATTGGCTTGCGTTCATGATTTGAATTTCTGTTATTTTACACTCTTGCGATACGGCCACACACTTGTTTGATAAGGTGTTCCTGAACCGATTGATATGAAATTTAGACTTGTTTTCCTCAGAACAACGAGAACATTTTGAATCTCACAAAAAATTACATTTTTCAACAAAAACAACTAAAACGTCTTGCGTTAAGAGGGGGAGATTGGAAGGGGCTTTACTGCTGCTAATAAGGGACAGTAGGCCGAGTGTAGGTGGTGTTGCCACCTGATGGGGGGGAAGGGGTTTTCGTCCCTGCGGTAGGGGTCGCCCTATATGGGCTATAGTATAGGTACAGGGCCGCTGGGAGCCTGCCGCGCCGCGCCTCTTGAGAGAAAACTCTCCCACAGCGCGGCGCGCTTGTGTATGTACCTACATGAAGAAGTCGCCAGCCGCAGACGCGTCAGGGTCATATGTGATAAACGAACGCGAGCGAGCGGGCCACCAACGCGATCTGTTCTATGAGCGATCAAACTATGCTGTTCTATAGAACACATAGAGTAGGTTTGAGTACATTCCATAGATGGAATTGTCATACGTAAAAGCGCGGCATCGCGCTAGTTACGTTTGTTGCGGCAAACCCTCGTGCCGCGTGGTGTGACTTTCGAATCTCTTTTTGTAACGACTTCCTATCCTTAACCTATATTTATGTTTCCGTTCAGCTTTCGTTCCAAGTTGGGGAACCGAATGGACGTAATTCGAAAAATTGAATGGTTATTGGGGTCATTTCAAAAGTTCTCGATATTTTGATGTTTTAAATATTTTAGTTCCCTAATTTCCCCTTGAGGGTTGATCAAGATTGAAGCCATTTAAGGACTGCCTAAGGCCCATCTGTAATGTAAAGACGGTGTACGGAGGACTGACGTTTTTTTTAATTAATTTATTTTGTCGAATTCTCTATTGGTTTATTATTCAATAACAAACCATTGTAATCGCTCTTGAAAAAAAAACGCTGCAAATTCTTGTACTGGGGTTTATTATTCAGTGATTCATGATTTGAATTTCTGCTAAGCTTTGGAGTGTGCGTGTTTCACAGGTGATAGAGCGATTATTGAATTTCAGGAGATATGCATAGAGCACGTAAATCTGTTCTCAACCGAAATACCTATTTGGATTGATCAGTTCATCATATTTGTATGCCTCCTGAAATTCAATAATCGCTCTATCACTTGTGAAACACGCACACTCCAAAGCTGAGTAGAAATTCAAATCATGAACGCAAGCCAATTGAATAATAAACCCCAGTGAAAGAATTTGCAGCGTTTTCTCTCTTTGACTTCAGCTATTGAAATTGCGTATTTCCATGACTATCAATTGACAACTAACTCACAATTTATTGTTTCTTACTCCAAATAAGGTAACGGTACCGGTAGTGGCCACAGTTAAGAATTTTTTTCTTTAGTTTTGACTATTGTGGGCCAACAGTAGTACTGACTTTCTTCAGGACTCATTTAGAATATAGCCCGACTCTTTCCTAACATATCCATTGCCTAAAACTATCAAAAGAACAATTTTTCTATTTTTTATTAATTTTTTCTCACACCTTTATTTTGATCTAGTAGTGGCCACATCAAATTACGAAATTTCCAGTTGTGGCCACGTGCATGTCTCAGTAGTGGCCACTTGACATTTTGCCCTCCTTACGTGTTTAATATCATTAAATTCAATACCAGATGAACAAAATTGATTCTATCCAGTAGAAGCTCTAGGATACAGCCCAACAAACGAGGAAACTAGGGACGGTCTTATTGAGAAGTTTACCACAATTTCCAATGATGCTCTGCGCACTCCTAGTTCAACCTCTGACTACAAGATGACATGAGCTGTACCTCCTGCAAGTTTGAAGCCACTAGGAGACCGGGAATCCTTATTTCTCAAACATAAACTTTAAAATGGCCACTACTGGAGCAGTGGTCACTACCGGTGCCGTTACCTTAACGATAATTAGCCAGGCAGCCACAGATTGAGATGTTTAATTTTCGTTGTAACACCGTTTAATATTGATTTGGGGATGTCCCCAAATGATGTTGCTGTAGAGATCAAAGACACTTTTTTATCGTTGCACCCGAAGGATTAACCCATCACCAGATTTTGTTTGACTTGGACGACTCGTAATCTACTGTTTGATTTTGTATCGTTCGATCTGTCTCCAGTACTTGGAACGCTCTCCGCAGTAATAATGGTGAGCTTAAAAAAAGGGAAATAAAGAAAGATGTTCAAGCAGGAGTAGCAGAGAAGCCATTTTCCTACGTATGGACCCTAGGACCACGGACCGCGTCCTATTCTCTGGCTCAGCGTCACGATCTTGAGAGACGTGATGCTTTTTTTCTCCTTTTTTCCAACTGACGGGATCGTTACCATAACATGATCATTATACCTCCCGTCCCCTTGTTTGTACGTAAAACGTCAGATCTTGTTATGCCTACGCCTCCTTCCCCGTCTATAGATATACCTCCAGGTACCACTGTGTGTTCAGCAACTTGTATCGGAAGTGTAATTTGTCCCTTCGCATCGTGCTACTTTAGCTCACGGCAGGCGGTTCAGATTGTTGGGCGAAGCACGAGTCACTCTCTGTCGGTGCGTTGATATCTCCCACGATCTGCATCCTTTTATTCCTCCTCTCCCTTCCTTCGTCTTCCGCGGAACTTGCCGCACCAGTGTTATTAAGCTGTGGGAATACTAGAAGTCCCGGTCGTGCATCGCAGACCTCATGAGTAGCAACATTCAATCATTGAACTTTCAATTATTTTCACCTCCTCACCATCGAAGGAGCTTTGTGTGCATGAAGTCGAATAAATTAGGATCCAAAATCCAAATCCCCTCATGTTGTATTGAGTTTCAAAGCTTGCTGATGAATTTCGATTGTGCGCTATTGGTCTTTCTTTGTGTCTGTATGTGCCTAATTCTTGAGTCATCCAAAATTTGTTATTCAACTTTAACATAATATTTTGTTACACATAGTTAGACTGAGGAAGTCCCCGCTGCGGGACGAAACGTCTCTACATGGATCAATATGCAAATTTGAGATTCTATTCGTTCAATAGTTCCACTCGGAAGGATATAAGGTATAGAATCATATTGCGATTAGTTTGCTAACAACTATTGAGCTAGCCCAAATTTAAAACGCTGCAAAATTATTACGTAGAGGTTTAATATTTCTGGATTAAAATAACCCTTCTATGTAAATCACTGTTCTATTTGTATAGGCGTAGTCAGTGATTCAACATCTAGAAGCAGCACCTCGCCTCCACATCTTATCTTCTTCACTCTAGATTCTAAAAAGAGCAACATTTATATAGTAAAAGAGTGAAAGTAAAGTAAACAAGAAATTTCACCTTGGATTTTCGTCCGGCTACTCGGAGGTGTCGCGGACGTCGCCAGCCGTCCTGTAGAGAGGATCGGAACTAGGTCTGACGATTTCGCTCGTGGCTTCCCATTGCCTCACGCCTTTGGGTTGGGAGCGTTTTGGATTCACGTGATATCGGGATCAGAGGTGAACTGTCTAACGACAGGACAGGTATACAACACTTGATTGGATTTTGGCCCTAATCATTGGTGCCAGCTGGATTCGAACCGGGGCAATCAGCACTTCCACTGAAAGTAAACAGCTAGAGGACTGACGCCCCAGCTCGCTCGGACAACCTGTCTCCACGGCAACATTTATTTATCAGCAAGTTCGATCGATTAGGAAAGAAATCAGCCACACGAACATTCAGCTGATCACTGAGTCGCCTTACGGTGTAATTGAGTCCTAAATGTCCAAAGACAGTTGGAGGTCTCCGTCCGACATATAACTCTGAGAACATCAACATTTACTCCTTGTTACGAAACAGTCCAGAGAATAAGGGCATGGAATGTCCATACCTTCAATGGCTTAATGCACAGTTTATGGACACAACGTAGACATCCACGAATAACAACTGAAATTCAGCGAGGAAAAATACTATACCTACCTACGCTTCAATAGTACCACAATTATATCACAAGGCTTGAAAAACTCGATTCGAAAAGGAACTGTTGAAACAAAAACTCACAACAATTATATAAACTGGTGAGATCCTCACAGGACCTTAGATTCTCATTCCCGCTCACGTACTTTTTTCTGTCGAAGTTCTATCCTGAGGGGTCCGCGAGTGCCCATTCGATTCTTTGTAGGCTTGTCTATCAATTACGAACATATCAGCAATAGTGTTTTCCGAGATTTTTTGTTATTAAGAATTTTGCCATTTCAGCCCATTGATTTAACCCTTAAGGATTGACCAAGCTCGATGCCGAGGATCCAGTTACAGCTAAACCCCAAATGTGTTTTTGGATGGCCAATTTGTTTTTGTATTTGACATACAAATATTGATACCGCTGATTTGGAAGGATTCGCTCGCCAGTTATTACAAGCACTCTAAATATCCCCATAATTGAACTCAGAAACAAGAAATTCCCTATACTTCCACGATACTCCAAAATAGGCACAAAGCAATACCTGCGGTATTGGTACAACATCAATTTTGTGAGGTCTTCTATTGCTTTGTTCATTTTGTTACTGGTTTTCTATTCCAAAATCCATCTATTCAATTCCAAAAAATCCATCTGAACGAAAATGAATATGGCTCAAGAAATAAGGTCTCGACACCCGCAGGCGCAGGTTGTGATTCTCACAGGAGATAATGGACACTGAATACAATTACCTTTGTAGTTGCTCTCTCCACACGGTTGACGTTCCGTTTTCTATGAATAATTTATCACAGCCAGTTTCTTATGGGGAGCTCAGAACCATCGTCTAAAGGGGAGGAAGAGCATTTAGTCTGCCGAAGAAATAGGAAAAAACAGGCTTTTCAAAACAGGATTTGAATTTCTACTAAGCTTTGGAGTGTCCCTGTTTCACAGGTGATAGAGCGATTATTGAATTTCAGGAGATTTGCATAGAGCACGTAAATCTGTTTCAACAAAATACCTATTTGGATTGATCAGTTGATCATATTTGTCTGCCTCCTGAAATTCAGTAATCGCTCTATCACCTGTGAAACACGCACACTACAAAGCTTAGTAGAAATTCAAATCATGAATCATTGAATAATAAACCCCAGTGAAAGAATTTGCAACGTTGTTTTTTCAATGGTTATCAGAATACTTCAACCCGTATTGGCTATAAACCCTTTTAGGAGTTCACTCCAGTATCCTCGTTCCAAGTCCAAATTTAGGCTGCCTATTGAGGTTTTTAGGGGTTTTACAAAACGTTGACAACCCTTAAAGG
The DNA here is from genome assembly GCA_031894815.1 of Creontiades dilutus. Classification (NCBI taxonomy): domain Eukaryota; kingdom Metazoa; phylum Arthropoda; class Insecta; order Hemiptera; family Miridae; genus Creontiades; species Creontiades dilutus. The sequence continues at coordinate 22,283 of JAVIWC010000204.1, forward strand.
GCAGTTTAAATTAAGTGAGAGTGGCTAAAGAATTGGAGCGTTGTCGGACCAATTTTGATTTTTCCTGAAAAAGGTTTTCAACGTCAAGGAGACCGACAGCCTCAGCGTTGACGTGGCCCTTTAGCCGTTCAGAGTGTTTAACGGCGACTTTTCCTATTGTGGCAGCGACGTCCTCGATCTTCAAATCATCATGAAGGTTGTCGTTCCGAATGTACCAAGGTGCGCCGACGATGTTCCTCAATACTTGGTTCTGGAATGTTTGTACAATCTTGATGTTGCTATTAGCAGTGCAGCCCCATAGCTGCACACCATAGGTCCACACAGGTTTTAGGACCTGCTTGTACAACATAAGCTTATTAGACGTTGACAGCTGCGAGTGTCTGCCCATAAGCCAGTACATTTCTCGATACCTAATATCAAGCTCCTTCCGCTTTTTTTTGATATGCTCTTTCCATACGCAAATATGATATTTGAGATCTTTGCAAAAAAATATGAAGATTCGAAAAAAATTTTCTGTTTATTTCCCATTTGAACGATTTTAGGAGGGGGGTGATAACTCGTGGGACACCCTGTATACATCAGTCGTTATATTGTTTCAATCAGAACATTTAAGATCCCAATCATTCAATAGTATCTCATTTCAAATAGTAGAGATAATAAAGACTGTTGAAGAGCGTTGAACGTCTTCTCATCCCCACACAACAGGCAAGTTAGCAATGGGAGGGCCCGCTCTAGGGAGCAATGCGGTACCACAAAAGGCCGTAAAATTGATGGAAGGATTACAACCCATCGCCATCACTTTCCTCTCAACAAAGAAGTCGTTGGACACAGGAGTGATGACTGAGCAAAACGTCTCTTTTCAATGCATGTCTGTTTGGTTTATCGATACGGCGTTTGCTATCTGGGTCCAAGTGGAGCGTCGCCGTGTCGAATGATCTCTCCCAGAGGGCCGTATCGGTCTGGACCCTGCAGCTCATTTTACACGGCTACCTCTCAACATCGATCCTATAACTACCACCGGTGTTGGGTTGCATTATGTCGTATCGCACAAGTCAACAACCAATCTTCTGTCACAGCTTCTTTCTTCAGTAATCCACCTCGACAGCCAGAAGATGATGTCTTCACATGGGTTGTTAATGGAAATGGCCACCTGTGTTCTATTGTTACTTTCGAAATACAGTTCAAGGAATACCAAAAACTTTCAACCAGTTTGAAACATCCCTTCCAAGCCTTACATTTGAATGCCACTGAACAATAAACAAAAAACGCTGCAAATTCTTTCACTGGGGTTTATTATTCAATTGGCTTGCGTTCATGATTTGAATTTCTACTAAGCTTTGGAGTGTGCGTGTTTCAAAGGTGATAGTGCGATTATTGAATTTAAGGAGACATGCATAGAGCACGTAAATCTGTTCTCAACCAAAATACCTATTTGGATTGATCAGTTGATCATATTCGTGTGCCTCCTGAAATGCAATAATCGCTCTATCACCAGTGAAACACGCACACTCCAAAGCTTAGTAGAAATTCAAATCATAAACGCAAGCCAATTGAATAATAAACCCCAGTAAAAGAATTTGCAGCGTTTTTTATGGTCATCAGAATACTTAGGAGTTCACTCCAGTATCCACGTTCACTACGTCACTAGGTTACTGCAATCAAAACAAAAACAATAATAAACCAAAATAACGCAAATGTTGGCAGCATAAATCGGGCCATACATCGGGAATGGTTTGAGCTAAGGACCTGGGGAGGGGCTCATTCGATTCCTCATGGAATGTTCTTCAAAAAGAGTCCAAATTTAAGCCGCCTTGACTTTTTTTAAAGGTTTTCAGGGATTTTACTAAACTTTGACAACCCTTAAAGGGCACTTTAAATTAAGTGAGAGAGCTGGCTCAAGAATTGAGGCGTTGTCGGACCAACATGGATTTTTCCTGAAAATTTCAGATTTTTCGCTCCAGCCGTTTGGGAGAAATCGTGTGTACGGCGTACGGCGGACGGACGGAATGGTTGTTATTGCAGATTTGGATTCTACACCCTTTGAAACGTAAACCATGAAATTTTCAGGGGGGTTAGAAATTTTTTTTCAGAGCGATTACAATGGTTTATTACTGAATAATAAACTAAAATAGAAAATTATGGCAGATCTGACCTACACTAGTGTTTCAGATCATAATTCTGTATATCACATTTCTGTCTTATGCATTTTACCCTTCGATTGCATTGAAAGCTCCAACTTCGTTGATGTATTTTGATTGGATTTTCTTCAATTGAAACCAAATTCTGGTGGCCTTGAGTAAAACTGAATCAATTTCAATACATCAAATAATTACTTGCGTTCACGTTTTTAGGAAATATTGTCTGAATTGCTTCCGAGTCTACCAAGGTAGCGGAAGCATTGTTTTCACTTTCGGAATGTGAAAATTTTTTTGTCTCCAAAATCAAAAATTCCACTCGCATTTTGCGTTTTAGACCTTTCTGAGCAATTTTGGTTCCGTGTCGTCTGTCTGTCAGCAAATCCTTGTTACGGGCAAAACTACACGAAGTCATAGTCCGATTTTGATGAAATTTTCAGGGATTGTGCGGGTTGGGGTGTAGATGGTCCCCTATAGGTTTCATGACCCTTGGATTAATAGTAGCCTCTGCGCATGCGCAAACGTGAAATCCTTGCGACAAGCATAACTTTGGGAGTTCTTGACCGATTTCGATGAAGTTTTTCAGGGATTGTTCGGTTTGATGTGTAGATGATCCCCTATAAGTTTCATGACCCCCGGATCAATAGTAGTCTCTGCGCCTCCGCAAACGTGAAATCCCTGTTACACGCATAACTCCGGGAGTTCATGACTGATTTCGATGACATTTTCAGGGATTGTTCGGACTGATGTAAAGATGGTCCTCTTGAGTAATAAAGAGAAAATAAAGTTTTAGCCTCGAGCTTGATTGAACGAAGTTCTTTAGTCAATTATAATTTTCAATGATCTATACAGTCATGTTATGGATACGAGGAAGCTATGTGCCACACCCACTTGTTTTGTCTTTTATCCTAACGATGTTGTGTAATTAGGCAGTCATGTTATGGATACATCAAGAAAGATAAATGGCAAACTCAACTCGGGCGATATCTTCATAATTTGCGCTGCAGAACATCAGAAGTAGACTGTAATTGACGACAAACGTTGAAGTTACAAGTATGAAAAAGAATATATCCTAATCTATTCGGTATTGAAAGACATATTGAATCCCAATACAAACTTCCATTCCATATAATAGCTGACCGAAAGATAGTTTGAGCCGACTGACTTCATACAGCCATGAGTTAGGGGCTTGTATTAGATTTGGAAACTTTTCAGGCTCTAGTAAATTAGGGAGCAATTATTTGGAATAGTTCAACCGAACAAGGAAAATCTTCTCTATTATAACATGTTGGTTAAACATCCCCGAAATTAGCAAATTATGATTTGTGACAAGTTTTACTTTGAATTCCCAAGAGCCACTTGTGAACTTCGGTTAGAAATCCGGATGATTGATTGTCCGCAGGTCGCTCTGTAATTTTAAGAATGTAGGGCGCATAACATGAAAGAATTAGGTTCTCTATCGGTTGCGGTAGATATTGGAGATGTATTGTCAAGTGGCCGACCGCATTAGTAAGATTGGAGAGAGTGGAAGGGGGAACCGTGTGCGGCCGTGGGAACCTGAATCACCAAAGTAAATATCAGAGGATCCGCCCCCGGGGCCGACCGCAGAACCGATGAGCCCCACGAGGGCGAGCGCCCGGTTTACCCGCGTATCGGAGTATCACGAAACCCAGAAGATCACCTGTGTAAGTGTATCACGGTCGGTGTGGCATACAGAATGAGACACCTGAGAGTGGCCTCATATCGGCCGCCACACAACCTCCAAAACGGAATATACTCTGCACGAGAAATATGTAATGGTGGGTGGGCTAACAAGACCCTCACGCTAGAGTCGAAACGGCGTTTAAATTCCGTCTACTGCGCTCAGTAGTATGTGGTTCGATAATTTTTGTCAATAACGGTTTTTCAAGTATTGCTAGTTCATCAAAAGACAATTGATGGAACAGTGAATATCGTTCCTCTCGACTCGGGCTATCAAAAAATATGAAGAAATATGGACGTTACAAGTTGGATTCGAATAGAATTTGTTCAAACTGATTAACACACTCCTCTCAGCTAACATTTCATTCATTTTATTGTCAAGTTCCAAAACCTAAAAGAACCTATGTAAATACAACGTTGGGGATTAACTGAAACCTATATTCAACCAAGATAAACTAGATGCTGAATGCTGTAGTCTTCTATTGAGAGCCTGGAGGGGAGATTACGAGAGGAATGTATACCAGCAGACGGGACTTCTTTCACAGCCTTCTACAGAATTCACGGGCCTTTCACAGAATTCTAATAATAGCGAATCGGTTCACGATCGCACATAATGTGGCGCAAATAAATTGTCAAAAATCATTGATATGAAATTCAAAGGTAACATATTTAAATATCCGATTCTGGGTTCTGGGTTAAAGCCTCTTCACCAGGTACTGTACGTTTCGTTATTCCCTTCCCCAGGATAGCGGGAATTTTGTATCTGCCTTCGGTGCAGTAATTGCGTTCGGTAATCCTTTTAATTGACTAAGCTATTCTAATTATTGGCCGAATTTAATTGAAATTCCAGGGGTTCTATTGGGTGGGATCTAGATGGTACTGTATTGGTTTATTATTCAATAATAAACCATTGTAATCGGTTTACGTTTCAAAAGGTGTAGATTCTACACCGTAGAATCCGAATCTGCAATAAAAATTACCGTACGCACGATTTCTCCCAAACGGCTGGAGCAAAAAAGCTGAAATTTTCAGGAAAAATCAATATTGGTCCGACAACGCCCAAATTCTTTAGCCAGCACTCTCACTTAGTGCCCTTTAAGGGTTGTCAAAGTTTTGTAAAATCCCTAAAAACCTCAAAAAAAAGTCAAGGCGACCTAAATTTGGACTTTTTTTAAGAACTTTCCATGAGGAATCGAATGAGCCCCTCCCCAGGTCTTTAGCTCAAACCATTCCAGATGTATGACCCGATTTATGGTGCCAACATTGGCATCCACATTCACTACATCACTAGGTTACTGCGATCAAAACAAACACAAGAGTTTTTTTTTCTTGTTTAGATCGCGGTAACCTAGTTGATGTAGTGAATGTGGATACTGGAGTGAACTCCTAAAACGGTTTATAACCGATACACGGGTTGAAGCATTCTGATATTCATGAAACGCTGCAAATTCTTCCACTGGGGTTTATTATTCAATTTCATTCATTTGGCTTGCATTCATGATTTGAATTTCTACTAAGCTTTGTAGTGTGCGTGTTTCACAGGTGATAGAGCGATTATTGAATTTCAGAAGATATGCATAGAGCATGTAAATCGGTTCTCAACCAAAATACCTATGTGGATTGATCAGTTGATCGTATTTGTGTGCCTCCTGAAGTTCAATAATCGCTCCACCACCTGTGAAACACGCACACACCAAAGCTTAGTAGAAATTAAAATCATGAATGCAAGCCAAATGAATAATAAACCCCAGTGTTTTATTATTATTTTTTTTTTTTCCATTGGGTTAATAGTCGCTACCCAGGTAAACGTGGAATTCTTTCAGAGTGAGTTGCTTTTTCAGTTTTTATTCAATTTTGATAGAATTTTCGGTGAGTTCGCATGTTTAGATTGAGATGGTATCCAACCAGGTTTGTTCAAACGACCTTTATGGCACATTTTTCCCACTGCGAAACTGAAAACTGCGGCCCGAGCTTACAGACATTTTCGCTCCGTGTTACATCAACCGGTGGTCAGAAACTTCCTGAACCGAGTTCATATTATGTTCCACGACCATCAAGACTCGAAGCCGTTTTGATAGTACGGAATCGCGAAATCAGTCGTATGGGATTAGTTCAATCCGTTCATTGCGATGGGTTCTTAATCTGAGAAATCTCAAGAACTCAATCTGATCATTCATTTCGTTTTCGAAAACACAAAATACGAATTTGATCGTTCCACACCACATTGTATATACCTTCTGATCCAATTTTAATCGTACGTATTTTAATCGTAAATGTACAGAATACCAAGAAACTAATTATGTGCCACAGCCAAATTATATGTAGTTCTACATATCTTTGCCATCGGTTAATGCTGAAAGCACGGCCATCAAATACGTAAAATGCTTTCAGTTTCATAAACTTATTTGATTCATTTCTACATGCGTATACGTTGGTATTTTTCTAATTTATTATTTCTGTTGTTTCAGGCCCTGAAATCCACTCCAATGTTATAGCACCTGGCTTGGGATCAGGTAAATAATAATAATAGTGATATATGCGATTATAACAAATAAGTGATGATAAGATACCACGTTGCTAGGCCAAAGGTGTGCGGTTACGCTTAGCGTACATGAAGAGGATGATGAATATTGAAATTGATTCAGCATGATTAAATTTTTGAATACTTTCCAAATTTTAACTATATAGGACACCGTTTCTACTTTTAATTTCGACTGTGCGCCTATCTGAATCGTGAAGCACTTTCTATCGTCCCCAAAGGGTTGAAATCTAATAAGATCAGGATTTCGAAATCTTCAGAAATTATGTGCTACTTCATATTAGGGCCTAAACCGACACACATTAACATTAAGATAAAAAATTTCTTCTTGAAACAAAATCAAAAAAATGTTCTTAAAAATTCACTAAAAAAGACAAAAACGGCTACACTTTTAAATTCATCATTTTCAACCCAATGTTATTAAGTAAACAGTAATAGATTAAGAAATCAATCATTTTGAAAAAAATTGTTCCTTGATGACCATCGGATTTTTTACAAAATTAGGCTGAAAAACGCTCCCAAGTTGTCGTCAACTGTCGATCTAACACCCATTTAAAAATTCTAAAGATCCAAAATCACAGTCTAGCGAGGTTTTTCTATGATATTCACATTTAACAACTTGTTTGCATAGAATGTGTTCAAAATTCCGAACGATTTAATTTAAACAAATACGACAATTTGCTGAATGAATGAAATTTTATTTCCCTGGAAGTTGAACGAAATCTCCAATTTTATAGACGGAGGTTCTCAAGAAAATGTATAGCTATCTACTGAAACCATTAACCAAAACTAAACTAGTAGTTTGAACCAAAAAGTGCTGCCTTCCGAACCTCTTCTTAGGCAGAGGTGTTACCTATTGTTCCTAATCGTAGTTTGTATCCCTCTGTTCTCATGAGCTCTTCCACGAGGTAATTTTCGGCCTTAGTTTTCAGCTTCTCACTTTTTGTTTGATGAAAACATTTCCTAAAGATGTGGACCGTAACATAGATGGAATGACCGCACGTGTACTTAAGGCGGAATAACTGTAATTACCAACTAATTTCGACTCCTTGCCAGCAAAAGCTTCTCCGAGGCGAATGGAAGCGAAACAGAAGAAAACGTTTTTAATTGAAAGGCTACTGCGCTAAAAGCCGTGCGTGCTCGCGAATGTGTGTGAGCTGAATGAACCACTCAGTTTGAAACGATTATGTTAATGGACAATCCGTGTACTAGCGTACGGTAGCGTGCCAGTACGAAATGAAGTTCGCGCAAACAGCGAGAACTTTTCTTTTCCTTTTTTTTCTTTTTTGAGACGTCCGTCTGAAGCTAGGCCATTCCTGGCAAGCCTCCGTCTAATCGATGATCGGTCAATTAGAATTGATGCAAGAAGGTGTGGGCAGCCGAAGGACGAGAGAATAACATTCAAACCATGCTTGTAGAAGCGAATTTTCAGGGTTATCGTATAACACATGCATTTATGTTAAATTGTCTTGAAATTTGAGCACCATCGAGACAAAGATACTGTTAATTACAAATTGTATACCAAAAAAAACTCTTTCTAACCAACATTCTGGAACAAGAACAAATTTGTAGATTTTATAACATTCAAGTGTTCTTATCGATTTTTAGCTTATTCGAATGAAATTCAAGTACGTCTTATTTTTTCGATAGTAACTACAGAATATTTTGCAAATTACTTCATGTGTAATTACCTTTTTCTGAGAATTATTTTGGCTAAAAAATTTGTCCATTTTTAGCCGTTTTTCGACACGATTCGGCCAATTTTCTTGAAAAATAAAACTATTGCAATCCCTCGCTTAAAAATATCAAAAATTGTCTTCAAGAATTTTTTTTTTTTTTTTTTTTTTTAGATATTTTGAATATTTTTGTGTGTTAGAGGGTTGAATATGTTCGTGTGTTAGTTGGATATGTTAGATGTTTTGTATGTTCGTGTGTGAGAGGGGAGAAGCGTTCCACCGCTATGAGGTGCTCCAGAGGTAGTCATGGGACAAAAGACACCCTTTGACTTGCCTGTTGGGGTAAAAATGAGAACTTGTATCAGGTGGCACAGCAGTGTCCACGAACTCACGGTGACCGCATTCTCCGTCATGATGCGGTTGTCAAGCGGATAGCAGGTGCATTGTTGTCCAGAGGCTGAGCTGTACACTGAATATCGCACTAGATACGGAAGTTGTCAATGGCAGAGTGGACAAGGAGCAGACCTGGATGGTTACGAAAAGTAAATATGATAGGAACGACCTGGGCAAGCGGTATCAGAGCTAATATGAGTGACGCCTAATGACATCAAGTTCATGGCTGCTGTCATCGCGCGGAGTGTGGTACGGGAAAAGTGCCACGGAGTTACTCGAGCTGGGCATCTCGGCAGGAGAACTTCGTGCTATCACCATCCGTCGCCGGTGTTGGGAAAACCTGGGCGTCCTCCCCATTTCTGTTTGTTTAATTTTTTTTTTCGGTTTTTATTTAATAGTGTGTGCTCCCTTCGCCTTTAAGGGAGATTATTTTATTTTATTTTTATTTTTTATTTTTTTTAAATGATGAAAAATTTTATTGTTATTTATGTAACATTACAATTAGGTTAACAACGTTTATAGTAGATAATTATACCTAATTAACATGAAACTAGAAAGTAGGGACCAATCCAACGATTGTCCTACATGCCGTAATTAAATAATTTATAAATCAATAAAGGGTACATTTAGATAACAAGGATAACATTTAGATAACAAATATTATTTATAATTTAATTTCAATCTACAGATAAGAAGTCTTGAGGTCTTTTTCTTTTAGCCGCCTTTGGTTTCGCGGAAATGGTGCGTTTGTGATGAGATCAGTTAGAAGAGTATTTTCATGATTTGTCATTGAAGTGTGTAGATTGAAATAAGCATTTCGCAAGACGATGCTTACATCAGGGATATTTAGGTCTGCGTGTAAGGTTGAGTTACGGACGAACCAAGGTGCATCCGTGATCATACGTAAAACCCGATTTTGGAGAGTTTGGATCCGTTTTACATGAGTTCTTTTACATAGAATTCATCCATATGGGGCGGATTAGAGATAAATATATTAGGCGTTTGGTGTGTAGGCTGAGTGGGGACTGATTGTTAATTAGACTTCGGAGTTGCTGTATTCTAAGTCGAAGTTTCGCGACAAGCTGGGTGATATGCTCCTTCCATAATAGGTTTTTGTCAAAGATCAACCCCAGATAACGTACCGAATCTTGAACTGGCATTATTTGATAGTGACACGGAAGGGTCTGTCTGGCGCGAAGCGTAAAATTGACTAGGATTGATTTGTTTGGGAGATTATTCATTTTAAAAAAAGTTTCTCTCCATAGATTTCAAAAAATCGTCTAAATATTATGAAAAAATGAAGGGCTACGCTCACTTACCTCTTGGCAACGAGCCCTTGTACTCAGAAGACCGGAAAATTTCTGGTCAGAGGTGCCAGGAACAAACGAACTGCACGAACTGTACTGTATGAACTCAATCATACGTTAGGAAACAAAATAAACCAAAAAAAAGCATTCCGAAATTTTTTTCATTTTTTTTTTTTTCAATTTTGATTGGTTTTTTTGCGATTTGGGTCCCTTTGCGACGTCAACTCAATTTTTAGCATATGTTGAATTCCAACAGTTTAGTTGATTTGGTAGGAGATTTGGAAACCAAATCGTTCACAAGTAGGTACATTCAGTTGTCTGAATAGATCGCATCACAATCCGATATTACTCTTACCTACACTTTCACAATTTCTTCCGGTCCAATTTCATCATTACAGTTCATAAATTTGAACATGCTTTGAATCTCCTACATTACAGTTTATCGTAACTCTATCATCACGTCCATCATGCTAAGTACAAGAAGAAGCTGTGTACTACTATTCTACGTATACTAACAATTAATTAGATAATGAATAATGTTTATAACTTCCTTGTCAGGGTATTCAATGTCACATACCTATCTTTGTTCATGTTTATCGAACGAAATCTGAATTGTTGATTATTCACAGGTGTCAGTGTCCCAGTGGTGCAGATACGTAACCATATTGCCACATGTAAGTTGCTATTGTATTTTCATCTTATTTTCGGACATCCCTCTTTTAAATGTATGCGTTTTTAGTGGTAAGATACTGATGTGAGTTATGATATTTCAAATCGCTTCACAAATGATACATACAAAGAGCGGTTTACCGCTGTAAAACTACCTAGTTGTCCCAAAACGATCCCTCCATTTAGGTAAACACCTCCTTTTTTTCACATTAAAAAACTTGTGGAAAATACGGAAGATGGTATATGAAAAAGACACACGCACGATATATAGTACAGACTTGCTAGTTGTCCTGTTAAAGGGAAGATAAAACCACTTCGAAGAGCAGTTGACCATTTTAGCGTTTTCTATGGTGAATTTTTCATAGTGTAGAGGACGTTTGCGTTTCGTGGTTTCCTATATAAATATTTCAATAGTTGACGTACTGATTAGTATTTACAGTCTATGATTTTGCAATATCTTTGCGCTGGACGGTAGACCTTAATAGCATTCAAACGTAACAAAAACTAGTAAGGCGCTAACTTTAACATTATCTTTACTACTCCAGTATAACGGTATAAATAATTCGGAAATAGAATATTATTGGAAATTAACAGCATAAGTTTACAAACATTATCTGGAAAAGTTCGCACCTTGCTTACCTTGAAATTGGCTTCTAGCGAATTGCCTTATTTAAACCCTCTCTACTGAGAAACAGTGGATAAATGAACGCCCATTTGCTTCCGTTTTCGTGACCTAGACAGATACAATCAAGCAAGTTTCTACCGCGAATTAATATCGACCTGAGTATAGTAATTTTCAAGTCACACTTTGATGAGAGCTTCTTCTCAATCTTAAGCATTTGGTTTTTCAATTGATAAAGCTAAGAAAAATTATCCAAGAAAGTTTTATCAATACGACATGTTTTCAGATTGTAAAATCTGTTGTGGCAACGGAATCAGTCGATCCTCCTACTTGTTTTATATTTATTTTTGTATTCTTTCTAGATTCTATTCGGTACATAAATTAAATGTATACATCTTTTTCACTAAATAGAGCCTCAAAGAAATCATGATTTTGCATCGTTAATCAGCGATCTACTTCAACCAAAAAATAAAGGAACTTGTATATTATTCTAAGATTGTATTTTTTCTCTTTGATTTGACTTTCATTTGAAGGTCAGCTTCAATTATTACTGAACCTGCTGAAAACCGAAAATCTTCACGGAACTGTTCTCACTAAAAATCATTTCTATTGAACAGTGAGTTTTACCCTAACAATCGAATTTTTGCAACACAACGTAACTCGACCAACATTGAACTTCATGTTTTATCACAATCAACTATTTGGCGTGGTCGGTGAAGCATGAACAAAAAATTATGCTAACGCAGTAACTACCGTCGATCCGAATACAGAAGTACATAGGATGCCTGACCTGATCAATGAGATTATAGCTTCCGTCTCTTCGTATAGGTATTGTACAATCACTTACAGGGGATGAAATGTTATCTTTGTTTATTTATTTATTCATTCATTTATTATGATACGGGCAAGCCCAATTTACAATATTCAATGTTTAGTAGTCCGCGACAAGAAAACGGAGTACAACTAATGTGACATGATACTTGTATTTATTTATAAAGGTGTATATGTATGAATGTTATTATCAATGTCTATATTATTGTTGAGATGTGAGGAAGCTGATTGTGGATTCTTTGATGGAGTTTAATGAGGAATTGAAGAAGTCAAGAGTTGGAGAGTTATTGAGGAGAGCATTTGCAAGCCTTGGGATTCTCGTGAATAGGGCATTCTGAAGGTAGCTCGTGTAGTGGAACGGGACATGAAAAAGTTCACGTGTTTGTTTAAAGTCAAAATTCTCACTTGCGTACATTTATCGTTTGAACGAAAAGTACCGCTGATAATTTTTAGCCCTACTTGTGAGACAGCTCAACTTCAGGAGGAAGAAGAGCTAGACGAGCTTCGGAACCTGCGGATCATCGCGTTGAAAGAACTTGAACATAAAAATCCCGGTTACGAATAAGCAGGCGGCCTACTGCGCGATTAAGAGGCTAGGTTCAGGGATATATGAGGTGCGTAGGCATAAGCTGAGAATTGAGGGCAGGAATGTTGGGAAACGGAAAATGCCACTCATGCTACCAGATTGGAAAATTGAAGTCTTTGCTTATCAAAATACTTTTGGATTGAATCTTGAAGGGTTATTCTCTTTCTGCGTGAGTATTGTCTCCTTAGGAACCGTTAAAAATAACTCTCTTGCTGTCACAACTTTGCCAGTACTGACTGCCTAATAATAATTTCCGGCATTTAATTCTTGTCCTCACAAAATAATTAATAATTTGATATATTTGTGAATGTAAATTTCTATTACGTTTCTAAGTCATGGAAGACCCTGTCCTAGAAAACCAGTTGGAAGAGGGAGAAGGTTCAAATGAAATTGATCCTTTTGTTTCCACATTGGCAAATCCCTGTCTAATTTGACAATTAGCTTTGTATTAATACAAAGCTCAAGTGAATCAGGGTCGGGTCACGGCGTTCAGCAGAAAATAAGGGTGACCTTGGACGTGAGCCCGGGAGAGAGATAACAGTAAAAGGCCATAGACGGTATCCTATCCCGCCAATTGAACGGTACCGTCCGTTGACCGTCCGCTGGAACGACAGACGACACAACTCGAAGCCTCAACCACATCAAGTGCTGCTAGAAGGAAAAATAACAGGACTTGAAAAAAACCAAATAAACTTTTGGTTTGACCAGTTCATTACTAGGCTTCTCCGTTGTAACATAACCGGCGAATAACATAACATAACCCGTTGAAGCACATTTCCCAACTTTCCTTATGGGTGATTCTCATTTAACGGGCCAATCGAGGTTTTGATTCTGACTAAAAAATTTTGTTCTCCTAAATTTATGATTTTTTTTTTATTATACAATCTAGATGTTACTCTAATGGTATAGTGATGTACAAGCACGCATGATTTTCGTTTGCTTCCTCAAAATTCAGGTTTTAAAATTTTATAGGTTACGAGAATGGTATGTATCCATGACAATGAGCTTTGTCAACCAAATAACGATAGAATTACGTAAACGATGTGTAGGTAAGGTTGAATGAGACAGATATCTGATTTCAGTTTTTCCTGACTTTGTGCTAGAACAAGTATCACATTTTAATATTAGTATTTATTTAGTATCAAATACCAAACTTGAAAAAAAAAATTGTTTCAAACAGCCATGATGGCTTTTGTGTAGCCACAACAATGAAGTTTAAAATCGCCACGACAATGAGAAATCAACATTAACGTTCTACAATTAGGAGTCTAATGAACACTTATAGAAATTTAAACTTGCATTAAATAGAGTTTTTACATCTCTATCCCAAAATGAATGCTAAACGATCAATAAGATTGATTAAGAGTGATTTTCAAACCCATAACAATGAGAAGTATGAAACGTAAACACCTGTTTTACAAACGGCTAACTTCATTTTTAGCCCCAACTGTATAGAAATGGCGGAAGCATGGTGTTTCCTCAAAGGAGAGGGTTACCAACGCTAAAAAAACTTTGAATTGCCAAAATATTCCCTCAATTGAGAGAGCTACGATGATTGCCTTCAAACCCATGACAATGAGACAGAAGGTTTGGACAAACTTTGAGCACTTGATTCGTACAGACATTCTAAAAGTTAGTCCCACTTGTAAGCGCACTAACATAAAGTAACTAATTCTAGAAAAATACCTAGTTAAAATATTTCCGGTAAAACGTACTTTGAGCGGATAAAATTTCGGATTAAGTTCAAATTCTGACTCACGGACAGACCATGAAAATGAGATTAGAGGTACATTTTGATCAATTACCGGCATGTACAACGAAGAGTAGCCGAACTTTATGACAGCAATGACAGCACATAAAATCTACAAAAATAATTTTTGGAAAAAGTTGAACAGAAAATTATTTATCAATGAAGGACAGCGATTGTCCCGTAAAATAGGAATCACCCTTATGCGTGTTTAATGCCTTTTAGCATGTTTCTTCTTCCTTTAAGATTCTTTAAGCGTAGCCTCCTGCCAAAAATGTTTCGCAAATACATCAACGGAGAGGCTGAAACAGTTCGTTGAGTCAATAAATATAAATGCTCCAACTTGAACTGCTTCCTCGACCGACGAAAACATCAGGATTAGAGATATACGTACAAACGCCATCTATACCCAGTTAAAATATATTTTACTGAAGAGATTGATTTTGTTTGTAGGAACTAGCTTCCGATGATTTTTCCAATTTCCTTTTCCTGAGGAAGCTACCCACTGTAAATACAACTGACGATGTATCAATCTTTTCCCGGCGTCTTTACAAAAGATCATTTCTGACATCATTCTTTCTCAATTATAGTAATTTTTGTTAGACATACGGAAGGTTAGGTGGTACCTATTTTCAGTATTTACTTGTAGAAAGCGGTAGTGCACAAAACGGGTGATCGAGGTGGCAAGAATGAGATGGAGGTTGTACGTTTCGATCGCTAGGGGAAATTCGTTTCAATGTACTGATTTCTATTCCAACATGTTAGTGGATACATAATATGTATGTATTACATATTACTTTAGCCTTTTTAGTAGCTGGAAGAGGCCTAACGGTGAAAATTTCAAAGATTGATTTCCTAAATATGGATAGCAGTGGATCGTGATGAAATAGTACGAAGTCTCGGATAGCGGTGCATTAGTATCTTATTGTACAAAAGGATTTGAACAACTGTGCGGGAAATGGTGCAGTACTCCGACGTACCAACCCACCCGACAAACGTTTTAATCTCGATTGCTCTTCATCTCGCTCATTCCTATTCCCTAGAATGACCATTACACATATGCAGCGTTGATCGTCCAACTTTAACCAAAATTAGGTTCCATTGAAACACTCCAGGTGAATTGAACAGGCCACGTCCAGAAGACGGAATACGAATTCCCTGTTGGGTTTTATAATCACAACCGCCTATTTCACGGGATGATTATCGCGTTCCCCAACCGCAAAGACCTATAAATCAGCCGGCAGTTTCAACTTGAGGGCAATTCCATTCGATTCACCTTCCCACCTCATCATGACCGGCGATAATAATAATATCGCCAATGAAGGTAGAGGTAGAACCTCGTAAAGAATCGCTTCAAGCTGCTGTCGCCCTCCCATTCATATTCGTTTCCGTTTATCCCTTTCGAGTCAAGTGGAACCATTCGTATCTCAATGAATCTTTTCGAAATGCCTTACACACTCTCCTTGCTCGTATAGATTCCCGAGTAAAAGATCAAGATTCATAAAGACACCGATCATCTAAGTAAAGATTTCCAGTCACTCTTATTCACATCCAGATGATGGCTATCAGTTGTCTTTGAACTCTCTGTTTTCTATCAATCACTTTTTCAAATCATTTTCCCACACTCGTAGTTTCCGTTCGATCCAACCCTCTGAAAATTGTCCAGGATTTTACAACGTCCACTGTATCATGAAAACCCTTCATTTACAGGGAGATGAAAAAGTATTCTTGGATAATAAGAATTTTTTTTTTTTTTTTTATTTTAAAGTCTTTAACGCTTTTGCTTTTGAGTCTACCAAGCGG
This sequence comes from Creontiades dilutus, assembly GCA_031894815.1. NCBI lineage: Eukaryota > Metazoa > Arthropoda > Insecta > Hemiptera > Miridae > Creontiades > Creontiades dilutus. The sequence continues at coordinate 38,292 of JAVIWC010000204.1, forward strand.
AAACATTGTTTTCACTTTCGGAATGTGAAAATTTTTTTGTCTCCAAAATCAAAAATTCCACTCGCATTTTGCGTTTTAGACCTTTCTGAACAATTTTGGTTCCGTGTCTGTCTGTGTGTCTGTCTGTCAGCAAATCCTTGTTACGGGCAAAACTACACGAAGTTATAGTCCGATTTTGATGAAATTTTCAGGGATTGTGCGGGTTGGGGTGTAGATGGTCCCCTATAGGTTTCATGACCCCCGGATCAATAGTAGCCTCTGCGCATGCGCAAACGTGAAATCCTTGTTACGCGCATAACTGGGAGTTCATGAGAAATTTCTTAATGCGCAAACGTGAAATTCTTGCTAATAACTCACGAGTTTATGACTGATTTCGGTGATTTTCGATGGGATTGACTGATACTGATGATCAATAATAATTTTCAATGATCTATACAGTCATGTTATGGATACGAAAAAGCTATGTGCCACACCCACTTGGCAGACGTTTTTTTCGTTTAACTCGGTTAACAAATGATAATTGACGGCGACGAGTTTAGTGGATCTATAACAGTGCTAATCGTATATTTGGTTGTAAAATCGCCTACCTACTTATCAATACCAGAATAGTTATTTAAATGACTAATCATCATCGATCTTGAGGGCGCCTGGAAGAGTAACTAATTCGTCGCAGGAAACTGTAATGCAAAGACACATCAGAGTCAATATGTAACGAATTTGAAGTAATGTTTTGGGCGCTAATATACATAATAATATTCATTTTTAAAGTAGGGATTGTATTGCTTTACAATTGGCTAATTAAAGAAAAGAGAAGGGTTCTGATTGAGCTTCACAACAACATATAATTCCATTCTAAAATATCACGACATAAACGTACGTCCATCACCATCGTCGCAGTTTCAGCATAAAATAAAAAACATCGCCCAAGTCGGTTGTGGCATAGGCCTTCCTGGTCTACATAACATGAACGTATAGATCATTTGAAATGTTTTGGATAATCTCGAAAAATGTAGAATATCAGTTTCTAAAAACGGGACAGTAATGACGGGACAGCGTGTTCAAACGGTTAGTCGTATAACACACTGATAGGATTCTGAGAGGATTGTGAGATGATTAGACCGTTAATAAACAGTTGACCGCGATAGGAGAGAAACTGAAGAAAATGATGCAGTTAGGTTTTACGTACGGCCGTGTATTAATTTGTGGGTAATGAAACTCAAGAATATCTATAGCGTAACCCACAAGTCCCCTGAACGTTATTTTAAAATTGAATGGTAACATTGGCGCATGAGCATTAGCTATTGTTGATAAGATCATCATGATGAATTTACATCAGAACTTAACAACATTCATCCCTAACTGCCCTGTGAATTTGAGAGTGGTCAGACGATTAGAACCTGAGAAAATTATTCTTCTGAAAAGTGTAGCAATTGGGCTTGATAAAAGAGTCCGAGGACACAGTCAGATAGACACGAACGAAAGCTGTTTGGAATGGGCTAAAATGCTAGTGAACATTTTGATTTTGGAGACAAGAAAGTTTTTCATCTCCCAAAAGTGTACATAATGCTTCTGCTGCATTTAGGTAGACTAAGAAGCAAAAACAGTTGAATCATGTTAAATAACTAAGAACTGCAAGAATTTCGCGTTAGCCGCTAAGGATCCAAGTACAAGTGAACCTTCAGGAGATAATTTACAACCTTGCCCAAATGAATAATAATTTTTCATATCCAAAATGGATAATTATTATTCCGCCATAATAAATGGTCAGAAACAAAATTTGGATCGAAAGTTTGTGTCCAAGTCAGAGTAACCGTCAACTTCAGGGGCAGTAAAAACTAGAATCGCTTTCCGAATCATCCATAACTCCGATCGGCTCTTAAATGATATCGGATCGGTTTAGTGTAATGAATTCAAAACTTAACAATGAATGCCAAAATTTTTCCATTGGGGTAAATCACGAAAGATTTAGTTCTGTAACAACACACCAATTACAGATTGGAAACATTCAAAATACCGCACTGCTCTTGTGAAATACTGTTGTAATTCCATTTCGCTCTTATGATTTGGTCTAGGCTAAATCCCTAGTTGCATAATCGGATGTCGTCTAAAGCGATTGTCCCTACTGTCGTTTTTCTGAATCTTCATTGCAATTTCTCTGCCCAGGATCACGGGAATATATCTCAAAATATTCATCTAAGGACCAACCTTCGCTTTTATTTGAGTTGGGATGAGGTAACTACAGTTCATTCCAACCGTACCGTTGGTACACAGTCGGGTAGACAGTTTCGCACGAAATTCCATTAGCATTCCATGCTAAGCTGTTATGATCAATGCGATTCAGTTGCGGCATTTTAGAGAGAATCATAGTCGCGCGGGCAAGGAACCCATGACCCAGGAAGTCCGGCGTACTCACGCGATGAGAAGGCACAGAAACCGCCTAGCGGGTGGTGAACCTGACCCTCAAGACGATGAATCACCTGTCGGCGCACTCGACTCACCTGTACGGGCTCATTAAGATCCTTGGCAGCGGCCAAGGTTGTGAGGCGTATCCCTCCCCCATCGTAGAGTCTACCGAGAGGGGGAACTCCCTCGCGCGATAATCTCCCAGAAGACTGGCCGAATCCACCCGCAGAAAGGAGTCACGCTGAGGCGCGGCTCAAGCTCTAAGATGGGCCAAAAAAAATAATTCGAGAGGCCAACTCTATGTCATAAAGGGTAAAACCGCTGCAAATCTTAACCTCTGACGCTGTTCGTTGAGCATCTTGATCCCAACCTCCAGATAAGAAGAGGAGGCTACGCCGGTTCCTCCTACAAAGGAATAAATATGTTGGAGTCCGAAGGCCATTGCTCACGATTGGATAGGACAGGACCTCCGAGACCCGAGTTGTTGAGATAGCACTTGGGATAGTCCAAAGGAAAGATGGGACGCGATTGGCTGCGGCCTAAGGTGAGGAGGGGTAATGACTGAACAGGAAAGCTATGATCCGTCCTTGACAGACCATTAATCAGCCCAACTCGGAATCATGAGACCTGAGGTAGGTGGCCTCTTCGCTGACTTTAGTGGCCTGCCATTAGCAAATCATCGACAAATACCTCGCAACGGCACACCGTCCCTCTTACAACCATCCCTGTCCCTGACATTACAGTAAAACAGCACCTTCGAGACTCAACGATAAAAACCGTGGAACTTCAGTGGTGCATCTAATGATTATTTCGTCATTTTCTGTTTAACAACGGGCAAAACACCGAGTTGTACTCCTAACTTGGCATCTTAACAGCCCTTGGACCGTTAAAATGCACGAAGTATTAAAACCCAAAATAATCACCCGATTACTTCAATAAGACTTATGTAGCCAGATTCAAAAATATGGCAGAGAATTAGCTGAAAAGGTGGGAAGTTGAACTGACTTCACATTGGAAAACCATGGCCAAAATAATTCTGTACCTCAATAGTGCAATTTTTTCAATTTTGCGATTTCCATCATATATGTTCACTTCGATCAGAGGTTCTCTGCGGAAAACCAATATACTAACAAATCCAAACGGTCTCTGAAAACGGGAGTTATAAACCACCGCACGTGTGTAAAGAGGAGAGAGGTAAGCCGTCGTAAACTCTCTGCGGTAGTTTACTAGATACATATATACATTCTCTGTGATAGTTCATTTTTATATATACTTAACCGAACCCAAAGAAGCTTTAAGATTATTTTTATTCTTGAATCCAATTGAAATCTCTGGACGACACAATTTTCACCAAGTTTATCTGAAATTTTCCCGTAATAAGGTCCATTAATCCACTTTTTCTCTTCCAACTCAATTTCTCTCAATAATTACACACCCCTCCCCTACTCTTTTTCCTGATAACCTTGGAACGGAATCAGCAAGTTCTTCCCCATATCCATTCCTTACGGATATACTTTTAATAACAGATTTTTCTTCCAATAAATTTTGATCATTCATTGTTATGGACAATCCGAGTTATTCGCGAATTAAGATTTTTTCGTCTTTTCGATCTTATGTCGTTAAAACTTTCATAACTCCCTCAATTTTGGACATAGCTCAACTTTGATGACACCGTTGAAAAGAACGTTAAATTTTCTATCTTTTTTTATGTCAGAAAACATTTTTTAATTGCATTGAAGATTTACGATTGCTGCGCGAAATGGCAGTTTTGTCAAAATCTTGAAATCGCCTATTTTTCATCTCGCCTAGAAACGCCATGAATGCTTGACGCAAAACTGTGCAGGCCTGGTAAAACGTGCGTCAGAATGTCAGCTTTCGAACGGTGTAGTCGTTTTGGTTTTTAAAAAATATTTTTAGTTAAGGAAATGGTGTTTAAGTGCAGCAAAACGTGTGTTTTCTGTTAAAATTGAGGTTTTTCCAGAAGTCTCGACGAAAAAAGGTTGGAGGCGGGAAGTACGTAACTTTTCTCGCTGAATCGAATAGTAACAACGCCAGACCTCTCAAGTGACGATTTGAGTTGGTTTTGTCGGATGCATAAACCCGTTCGTTTATGCTACTCAACTGAAAGCTACTCATCGCAACGCTGAATGCACTCATCGCTGAACGTTTTCGTTCATTGAATTCATTTTCATTTTTCATTTTTAAATAATTATTTTTTGGTGTATGTCTTAACAATATTTTTTAAACTTCAACTCTTTATGTGAACTCGATTTAAACCCAATATCTTACCATTGCCTTACAACTGGATAACATGTTCGAGTCAACAAACATTTTACAAAAACTGAATTTGGTCAGAAACAACAAGATATCAACATTGCAACACCCACTGCCACGGCCCAAATCAGATTGGGGTTATAACACACGGCGCACAAAGCAACCCCTCCTTCAAGACCGGGGGGTCGTGCGGGTCATTGCATATCCTAGCCCCTGACCAAGACAATGCCTTCTCCGTCGCTTTCCCAATTTCCAATCATTAGGTCTTTTTTAGTTATACAGGGACACCCTCCCCCGAGTTATGCACAATCCGACTCCTACGTGTTCTACAACTCATTTCCGAATAAAAATGTCTCTTGGCAATTTTTCGCTCATCGCAATCAATCGTAAATGAACACAAACAATAGCCGTCTCTCGGCTCTTCGATTATCTTGACTTTGACCGGACAGCTTAGAAATGCCGTAAACGCTGTTCACAAACTGCCGTTAAACACCATTTCTTCAACCAAAAATAGTTTTAAAAACCGAAATGACTACACCGTTGGAAAGCTGACATTTTGGCACACGTTTTACCTGGCTTGTACAGTTCTGCGTCAAGCATTCATGGGGTTTCTAGGCGAGATGAAAAATAGGCGATTTCAAGATTTTGACAAAACTGCCATTTCGTAAATATTCAATGCAATTGAAAGAAAACCAATATCATTTGTCTACATAAACAATAGTGCTAAATTGGTTCGTTACTTGGGTGATCCTAAAAAAAAGCGCAATTTCTAATGCTGAAATCGGACGACAGTGACACATCTCCAAATTTCCTCTAAAATTTCGTATGTTTCCAGGGATCGCAAAGAGCAAACAAATATGATGCTCAAATCCTAAACTCCAAATTTAATCAATTCAATCATCAATTCAACGATTTGATGGTGGTAGTAAGAAGCGTTGACGGGTGGTAATGAAAATATGGAGTTTGTGAGCTAGCCTTTTCTCAAGAAATCGCAGGTTTCTCAAACACCATGGTCTATTTTCAAAAGCCATTTTAAGGTTTACCAAACACATAAATTAAAATCATGCATACATTTCAATATAGAAAATTGATAGAGTTTTGGTTGTGATAAATACAAATGTACACCACTGAATGATAGACTCGCTTCATGCTTGTTGCCAACTAACTGGAGAGAGGTTAGTTGAGAAGCCTTCCTCGCTCTTTGGCAGTTCTGGAACCCACTTTCGAAATTATCAGTCTTGCGAAATTCCCTTGTTTGCTTCCCTTAGGGGGCAAAAACCATTGGTAGGCGGTAGTGATGATTTTTGTGGCTACAAACTTTCAAATGAGTAGCCAGGCAATACATTCACGTCAGAAGAGAAGCGATTTCCTTTCTGTAAAAATTGAACTACGTTTTTCAAGTTTTAAAAGATTTTTCAACCAAAAATACACGCCCCACGTTCTAAGAGAGGATGTAATGAATGGAAATGGGATCTTTTCAAGTGGTGGGAATGATGAATTGGGCTTTTAACGTTAAAAGAATGGTTTATGAATCAAAACATCCCTGATTGACTATGATTATTGTGCGCATTGGTATTTAAAATATTTTGCAAGTAGGAATGCAACACAAGGCCTCATATATCTGAACGAATCATAAAATAGCACACCATTGCCCTTTTTTTAGGATCAACCACTCACCCTAAACCTCCTGATAGTAACTTTAACCGTCTCAACGCGGATGACACCGCACCGGTGCCAAGCGGGTTTTCCCCGCTCACGGAAGGCACCAGGGCGGTGCCCTGCTACGTTGGATTCCCCCTTAACAAAATTTTTTCCCGTCTGGGGCTAATGTCTTGGTTTTTGGTCCCGCTTTGAGTCGGTTAACTAGGTACTGAGTTTTCTTATTCAGATTTTAACTAATAGATCATGTTTGATCTTAAACATCGATTCAAAATTTATTCCTTGTCAATGTTTTAATATTCGCTCTATATCAGTAGGCAAAGAAATTAATTTTACTTCAAAGCCGATTTATAAAATTTATTTAAAGTTTGTCCCTCCATTTCAACATTTTAACTGACCTCCTTACGAACAGCGGCCTGAGTATAATACCGTACTACTCCTTATAGTTACCCAAAGCTAAAATAATAGATCCCCGCAAGTGCACTGGCGGCAGCCCTGTGAGTCTATTTCCAGACACTCCTCAAGAAATCAAATCGCAGGCCATCATGACATGAAGCATGTCAATAGGTCTGTATAGGACAGTGTTTACAGTATGTACAGATTATTAAGTTCCGACTATGACTGAGCCGACTGATTTCAATCTAATCACTTGAGATAGTTATAGATCGATTTGGAAGGCCACACTTTATTGATGGGGATTGTGGTGGCGTAAGCTTCTATTTATATTAGTTATCGGTTCAACGAAACACAACAAGAAAAATGGGGAGAGAAGATATCGCCTCAATACCGTCTATGAATTGGCTATCGGGTTTCGTAATACAGACCCAAGGCCTCCGCGATGATTGAGAACCAGCCCCAGGGCCAGGACGAGGCTGGTGGTCCATCAATCCTCATGGAGAGGTAACGAAGAAGAAGAAGAGAAAGAAGAAGTGGAAACAGAAGAAGAAGCAGTCCAAGGAGGTAGGGGGAGCTAATCTGCTTGTTTCTAAAGAGCATTAAGTGCCACGGAATTAGATATGAATAACAGCCATTAGCGCGCCCCTTTGCTCCACAAATCATCTGCTCTTCTTATCTCCTCGTCCATCTGTCCGCTGGAACGACTTCCACCCTTTTCGGCTTCTATCGATTCGCTCGAGTTTCCAAGCTAATGGCATTCATTTAAAATGTGTGACTTGGTGTTTTAAAAATTATTCAATGATTTTTCAACATCTAATAAATGCGATGACACTCTAATCGAGCGGATCGATAATAATGAAAGTGTTGGTATTGTTCGGTGGGTTACATTGTAAACGAAACCATTGACCAAAAGCAGACCATCAGATAATAGTAGACAAGGTTTTTAGGTCATTATTATCATTTGATAATATTTTACTTAGGTTGTCAACCGACACCACCAGTTACAGTTTATGACCAATTTTCATACGGTGCCTGTTGGCAAGCCCAGAACTTTACTTGCTCTTACATTGTCTTTCCAAAAATATAACAAATACCTAAAATATATCTCCTATTTACACATTTTTATCAGGTTATGGAGCTCAGCTGCGCTTCCTACGCTCTAAGAGCAGAATTCATATTCCTTACTCTAAAACAAGTGCTCAAGTGAAGCTCTAAGGCGCAGTGGCTCTTTGAGCTATTCATCGTCACTAAGGAAATGCACAAGCAAGTTTGTGTGTGCTTTTCGTCCTCCTCAAGCAAGGAAAAACTTGACTCTGCCTTCACTTAAGCCGCGACTATGAATTCTACCCTAATAATAGGTATAAATATGAATGATAGAGTATATAAACTGAATGAGGGAAACTTTGACTCCTGGTGATTACAAATAGAGGCTTTACTCCAAAAACTTATGAAAGGGACCGCCGCAGAACATTGGAACTACCATGATCGAAAGACAAGAGCTGATATCATTCTCATAGCAGTTACAGAAGTGACGCGAGTAAACGACGAAGAAACCTCTGGAGGAGTGAGGTTAAATTTGAAAACATATATCCGCCAAAAGGAAGAAAAGCAGCATTTTTGAAACAGTTAATGTCAGGAAAACTCAATGTTAATGTTGATATTCATCAGCGCTAGCCAAACTTCTTTGGCATGGGGGAAAAATGGCGTACCGCGGAACTGAATATAAAACGAGATCTTCTTACGATTATGTTACTGTGTCCTCCCGAGCTTTCTTCGGGCCAAGGAGTCAAGGGATGACCTGCCAACATCCGAAATATAGAACGTAAAGATTTTTGAACAAGGAGAAGACAGCAAACAAAACAAAATGTATTATATATGAACCAGCTTTTAAGCTATTATACAAAACAATGATGGAAACTTCAGTTCATAAAGGGGGGGGGGGGGAGAATAGGGAACAGCTAAGGCAACATCAACTTCGTAAAATTTATGGAAAAGGGGAAATGCTAACAAGGATAAACTCTTGTAGGCCACAGAAAACGCCTGCATCAGCCCCGCGCCAGTTAGCAGCAGATGTAAAAATGTAAATCCAGCTCATGAATCAACCAGCAAGATCCAAGGCAAAGGATGTAGTGTACTGAGAAGGAACAAATCAGTAATATCAAATGTATATGTGCCTGAACTACGGACAAATCTCATGTCCGTTGGAAAAATAAAGGACTAAGGGCACACAGTTATTTTCGAACGGGAACAGGTATAAATAGTTGATGAACTTGGAAACATACTAATGATAACAAAACGAATTAATTACTTTTGTTACGTAGAAGGTAAAACGCTGCAAATTCTTTCACTGGGGTTTATTATTCAATTGGCTTGCGTTCATGATTTGAATTTCTACTAAGCTTAGGAGTGTGCGTGTTTCACATGATAGAGCGATTATTGAATTTCAGAAGGCACACAAATATCATCAACTGATCAATCCAAATAGGTGTTTTGGTTGAGAACCGATTTACGTGGTCTTGGCATATCTCCTGAAATTCAATATACGCTCTATCACCTGTGAAAAACGCACACTCCAAAGCTTAGTAGAAATTCAAATCATGAACGCAAGGCAATTAAATAATAAACCCCCAGTGGAAGAATTTGCAGCGTTTTTCACAGGTGATAGAGCAATTATTGAATTTCAGGAAGCACACAAATATGATCAACTGATCAATCCAAATAGTATTTCGGTTAACTACCGATTTACGTGCTATAATAATAATAAACCCCAGTAATAATATTGAATAATATTTACCTATATATTATCAGCGTTTCATTCATATCAGAATGCTTCAACCCGTGTATCGGCTATAAACTACAAGTATCCACATCGGCTATCACTCCAGTATCCACATTCACTACAACTCGACGCTATCGGCATCACTAGGTTACAAACAAACAATAATAAACCAAAAAACGCAAATCTTGGCACCATAAATCGGGCCATACATCGGGGAATGGTTTGACCTACGAACCTGCGGAGGGGCTCATTCGATTCCTGATGGTATGTTCTTCAAATAGGTAAATATCTAGGCCGATTCGACTTGTTTTGGGGTATTTAGGGATCTTACAATATTTTGACAGCCCTTAAAGGGCACTTTAAATTGAGTGAGAGAGCTGGCTCAAGAATTGGGGCGTCGTCGGACCAAGATGGATTTTTCCTGAAAATTTCAGATTTTTTGCTCCAGCCGTTTGGGAAAAATCGTGCGTACGGCGGACGGACGGAAAATTTTTATTGCAGATTCGGATTCTACACCCTTTGAAACGTAAACCATGAAATTTTCAGGGGGGGTTAGAATTTTTTTTTCCAGAGCGATTACAATGGTTTATTATTGAATAATAAACCAAAACGCAAATGTTGGCACCATAAATCAGACCATACATCGAGAATGGCTTGAGCTACGGAACTGGGGAGGGGCTCATTCGATTCCATATGGTACCTATGTTCTTCAAATAGGTATAAATTTAGGCGGCTTCGGCTTGTTTTGAGGTTTTTAGGGATTTTACAAAACTTTGACAGCCCTTAAAGGGCACTTTAAATTGAGTGAGAGAGCTGGCTCAAGAATTGGGGCGTCGTCGGACCAAGATGGATTTTTCCTGAAAATTTCAGATCTTTTGCTCCAGCCGTTGGGGAGAAATCGTGCGTACGGCGTACGGCGGAAAAATTTTATTGCAGATTCGGATTCTACACCCTTTGAAACGTAAACCATGAAATGTTCAGGGGGGGTTAGACTTTTTTTTTTTTTTTTTCCAGAGTGATTACAATGGTTTATTATTGAATAATAAACCAAAATGGAACATGCCAAAATATCGTTCTATAAAAAATTCCAAGTCAGACTGAAATCTGGCATCAGAGATTCGAGACATTACACGAAGGTGGTCTTGAAGAAATGAGCAACAAAAACTGGGTTTTTGGGATAAATCTAATTAAAAAACACAACCCATGTGAAATTTGTTCAATGGGAAATATGACACTTTCAACTTTCACTTGGAAACAAGCTCCTCAATTTTCGAACTGAAAAACACTTCAGCTGACGATTTAACTATTACTCAACAACTGGGAATTGAAATACTTAATTCAGCAAGTTTACTTGTTCTCTTTCCAAAAATATAAATAATGAAATAAATCTCGTGTATACAAACTTTCAACAAATAATGGCCAAGTTTTAAAGTTTCCATTCGTGCACCATGGCCTTATAAGCAAAAATTTGGGTTTAAAATTTATTGCAAAAACCTCTTTGGCTCCACAAAGGCAATTTTAGGTTTTATTTAGGTCAGACTCCTGTAGCTTTTTTTTTTGTTGACATTCAAAACTATTTGCCAAGTGATTTGGGCACACATTTTCTAATGTTATAGTTTATAGTTTGCTTGTCACAAAACATGTTCTGCCAAGAAATATAAATGTAACACTTGATCTTTTTTTTATTATTACCATTTTGCATTTTAATTTTTTTAACATCTTCAGTAATGAACCTTTATAATCGACCTAGAAAAAATGTAATACAATTTAGTGTGATTTAGTCAGGAGTTTTGCTATTCTAGATTCAACTATCCCCCCACAACACAACTTACCCATTTTGAATGTATTTTTTATCAGTGTTTCAGTACCGTAAGCGAATAATTCATGTGTAATCATTTAATAATGGAATGATTCAATAGTTCATTTGTGATCAACAGTTGACTAAAATCCCTATGTTTCTACTCGGTCTTATCCAGTCTTCGCATGGTCACTATTCACGTGATTACAGTGTTTGAGTGATAACATTGAAGTTTATGGTTTCCATTTGACCTCACGAATTGCTCACGCCGGGCGCTAGAAGTTCTTGAGATGGTTACCTGCCACGAGTTATATGCAATACCCGAGCGTTTTTGAGTAATTTTTCGTAATTGGACTGGTCATCCCACGTGCTCATATATTCGCTCTATCCCGCATTTGCTGATGAACTTCAATCTTGCTATGAAAGGGAGATGCATGAAAACCATTGAGAGAGCAATTGGATGAAGAGATACGGCGAGGATGTCTGCGCGTCCGGAGAGCGGCAATGGAAAGGGGAACCAGGGCTCGGAGGGGTCAGTAGTTATTGCAGCTCCGGTCTGGTCGGGATGATTGACTCGGTCAAGACCATCGGAATATGATACATGCAACGTACGTGGCGAGAGCATCACACAACAGTTGGCATTCGAGCCGCACCGTTATGACAGTGGCTCACTGGCCATTCGACGCCGCGCGCTACTTGTTCCCCGCGCTAACTGCCCATGCCCCCCTTGCTCCAGGCTCGCCGACACGGAACTGCCCATTCTAAGTAGTTAATTGTGTACAATTAGATTCTAACTGTATTCATGTTCCATATTTTAACTGCCTGTGAGATAAGTAGCCGAGAGAGACTACTTGCGTTTTTATTCGAAGTTCCATTTCCACTGGCATACATAACGAACTCACCTACAACTACAAGATCACGTAAAATTGCTTCTATGTTTCTCGAGGGTTTCTAAAGTCCTCTTTGTGCTGTGCAGCCTAACTGCTTGTTTTTAAAATATAAACTTGTCTTGAAATACTGACCCACATTTTAAAGCATACAGAATGAAAAGTGAGTAGAAAACTCTCTACTGTCTTCCTACGATGAGAAAGCCAGGAGAATTGTGAAAATAGAGAAACTCATGGCACGAGACAGGTGGGAAAATGTCATGTTTACCTGTGTACATTTTCAATTATAAGGATGATGGGACATGGGCCAGAAGTAATGTAGAGAAAGCATATCTCTTTGCAGACCATCTCTTCCAAACTTTTCAACCGCTACCAAATCAATCACCAGACGAAAATACAACTCGGACAGAAAAAACGGACGAACTCGAAATACTGCCAGTTACGCGGAAAGAACTTAAAGATGAAATTAAAAGCAACATTAATGCTAAAAAAAAACTCCCGTTACGACCTGATATCGGAGCTCTCCGAAAAGGCAGTGCTTAAATTGCTTCATATTGTCAATGCGACTTTTATGGTGAAACATGTACCATCACAATGGAAGATTGCGGAATTCATTTGATTTCCAAACCAGGGAAGTCGCTAAACGAGAAGACGGGGTACCAGCCAATATCGATCCTTCCTGTTATGTCGAAACTGTTCGAAAAGCTGCTTCTTAAACGACTTAAACCACTAATAGAAGATAGAAATTTGATCCCATTTCACCAATTCGGATTCAGACAACGGCACTCTACTATAGATCAAGTCCATCGAATCACAAATTACAAATAATTGAAAAGGCCCTAGAAGGTAAAAAAATATGTGCCAGTATCTTCTTGGATGTGGCTCTAGCCTTTGACAAGGTTTGGCCCGAGGGACTAGAGTACAAACCGCACAGGGATCTCCCACGACAGTACTACTTACTACTGAAGTCTTACGTTGAAAATAGACATTTCAGGGTGAAGCAAGACCAATACTCCGGCTTGAAGCCCATAAAAGCAGGCGTCCCGCAGGGGAGTGTCTTAGGGCCAGAACTCTACCTCCTGTACACACGGGACTTACCCCAACAAAAAGGCACAACTGTTGCCAACTTTGCAGATGATACGGCTATCTTCTCTGTTGGAGATGATATAGAAGCTGCAGCACGCAAACTACAGACGTCTACTACTGAGGTTTCTAAGCGGACCAAGATGTGGAGAATGAAGCTGAACGAATCAAAATCAGCACACATCACTTCACTAACCGAAAAGTCCCAATCTTGGATGTTGAGATCAATTCGAATAAAATACCGCATACTGAAGCAGTTAAATACTTGGGTTTGACACTTGACTCCAAATTAAACTGGAATAAGCACATAGAAAAGAAGAAAGAAGAACTTAAAATAAGTACAGAAGGATGTATTGGCTAATGGCAAGGAATTCCCATCTCTCTCTTCACAACAAGCTACTTATATGTAAGAAGATCCTTCCCCCTATTTGGACGTATGGGATACAGATCTGGGGCTAAGCCAAGAAATCAAATATTAAGAAAATCTAAACCTTTCAGAATAAAATACTGAGAAGTATAGTTGGAGCCCCTTGGTGCATGCGAAACGATGATATTCATCGAGATTTGAGGATGGAGACAGTCTATGAAAGTATTGCAAAATACGCTAGGAAGCATGAACATCGCCTCCACAAACATGAGAACCCGGAGATGCTCTACGTTTTCGACAACGAAGGTGAAAACCGACGTTTCAAGCGAAACAAACCACTGGATTTAGTGTGCTGCGTGAATAGAAGTGCAATCGAACTCAGTGCTATTTAATCGAGCTATATAATAAAGGGCTAGGTTTTGCTGTAAACCTACCCTCTTGTAGTGTACCTATATTGATATGTAAAATTGCTAGATGAAATGTATTTGATCAATTATGAAACGACAAACTTTTTAACCGACCAGTAATCTCTATTAACCCTAATGAGTGTCTCAAAATGCTTATAAGCGATATTAGAAGCTTTTCTCCCAAACTACCGAACCTTACTAAGAAACTTTTGTCGAAGATCAATACGGACTCCAAATCACAGGATAAATCCTAAATTGATGATTTTAAATCATCATCGCAAAAAAATCTAAATTACTAATGGTAGCTATCTATTTTGAGACTACTTGAATTGCTTTACTCTCATCCGTTCCTACTTCGAAAAAGGATACTCCATTTTCAGGAGGCCCACGTGTATGAGAGTGTTACCAGGATTGTGTTCAAGGCTGTATCAGGCTTGAATAAAGAAGTCATCTATAAAAGTTGGGACGAATATGCCAGCTGATACAACTACTATTTTGGTTTATTATTCAATAATAAACCACTGTAATCGCTCTAGAAAAAAAATTTCTAACCACCCCTGAAAATTTCATGGTTTACGTTTCAAAGGGTGTAGAATCCGAATCTGCAATAAACATTTTTAGTCCGTCCGCCGTAATCATACGCACGATTTCTCCCAAACGGCTGGAGCAAAAAATCTGAAATTTTCAGGAAAAATCCATGTTGGTCCGACAACGCCCCAATTCTTTAGCCAGCTCTCTCACTTAATTTAAAGTGCCCTTTAAGGGTTGTCAAAGTTTTGTAAAATCAGTAAAAACCTTTAAAAAAAAGTCAAGGCGGCTATAATTTGGACTCTTTTTGAAGAACTTTCCATGAAGAATCGGATGAGCCCCTCCCCAAGGTCCGTAGCTCCAACCATTTGCATTTTTATGGTTTATTATTGTTTTTGTTTTGATTGCAGTAACCTAGTGATGTAGTGAACGTGGATACTGGAGTGAACTCCTAAAAGGGTTTATAGCCGATACACGGGTTGAAATATTCTGATAACCATAGAAAAACGCTGCAAATTCTTTCACTGGGGTTTATTATTCAATTGGCTTGCGTTCGTGATTTGAATTTCTGCTAAGCTTTGGAGTGTGCGTGTTTCACAGGTGATAGAGCGATTATTGAATTTCAGGAGATATGCATAGAGCACGTAAATCTGTTCTCAACCAAAATACCTATTTGGATTGATTAGTTGATCATATTTGTGTGCCTCCCAAAATTCAATAGTCGCTCTATCACCTGTGAAACACGCACACTCCAAAGCTTAGTAGAAATTCAAATCACGAACCAATTGAATAATAAACCACCAATTTAATAAAGAATTTGCAGCGTTTTTCATTAGAACTTTCGTTATCTTTGTTATGTTTTTAATAATAAATTCATTCGTCTACTTTCGGTACATGGGCAGTTATAAGTAGTTTTACTTGGATAATGAAGTGCCTCAGGGTCCTTTTAATAATTATTAAATTATAATTAATGAAAATTAATACTTTTTATTACGTGTATGTAACACTTTTTTGGTTATTTACACTATAACCATGAACCCTGAGTAAATACATTTTTAACATTTATTACTGATGAATTTTGTTTGCAGGAGCTTCGTCAGAAGATGGAATTGCGGGACACCAGGCACCTAATATATGTTGGGATTCTATTAACAATATTAGTGAGTACTCACCTTTCATTCTTTATGATAATTATTCAATTTAAAATGTGTGGTAGTTTGATTTATATCAAGTTAAATGTTGTATGACATGAATGGCTGATTATCATTATTGTAGATCTACCAACTAAAGATGAAAAAATAAACAGATATCTACTCCACATTTTTTTCTTAAATCAATGTGACAATTGGAGTTACAATTGAGCGATAAACGAACTAATAGATACACACATCGTTCTGATTCTCAACGACATACGCGTTTAGAGTTTAGGCTCACTCGCACGATCTCGAAACTTTCCACATCAAATTTTCCAGCCCAATCACATACTTTCCTTCAAAGTGTGGGGTGTTGGAGAAGTAATATGTGATGTTCAGCCAGGCAACTCAGTAAACGATGTGCATCTCATCCGGAAAGGAGAGATCTCGGCGGGCTTCCCATGTAAAAGGATGTTCATTGTTTCAAGGCGGTTTCAAAATAGCGTTCGATCCGGCTTGGCGATCGCCGCCTCTTCTCCGACCGCTCCACTCTCCATCCCTTAACTAGATAGTCCCGGAGTCCTATCAGATGATTTCAGCCGCAGAGTCTGCAAGGCGGAGAAAGAGAGTACGGCCTCGGACCAGAAGATGAGAGCGCGGCTTTGCCCTCCCAACTACAATTAGCTGCCCATCCCCCTGGCTCCCCTTTGTCTGCTCGTGTGATTTACGATCCGAGCTTGCATGGCCTTTCCCGACGCGGTGGTTCACAAAAGGACCCGAAAGGGGCGCGGTGGTCCTTAGTTGCGCGTTAAATCGGAATAAACGAGGTGTGATCAGATCGCAAACCATTCGATACTTGATACATTACCAATATTGCAGTGTTGAATGAGTAATCATAATTCATCATACGTGATCACATCACTCGCACTTGTTTAGCACCAAGTCATTGTTTGCAACACGATACAATCGCCGTACACCCGCAGATAATGGGCAAAATGTATGCACCTTAAAACTTCACGCTTATGATCATTTTATCAACAATGAATCCTTCAGTTCATGCAAAAGTGACCATTCAATTCATAAAAATAAATATATTGGAAAGTAATGCTTCCAATACCGGGAAGTCCCTAAGTGTGATTTGTAAAAGCCCAGGTTTAATCGACACCGACCCCAAGAATTTGTGAAGTTAAGAAGAAAGTGGTTTTTCGGGAGAGAGAGAGAGAGAGAGAGAGAGAGAGAGAGAGAGAGAGAGAGAGAGAGAGAGAGAGAGAGAGAGAGAGAGAGAGAGAGAGAGAGAGAGAGAGAGAGAGAGAGAGAGGAAGAAGAGAGAGAAGAGAGAGAGAGAGAGAGAGAGAGAAAGATACTGTATTTAGCACCCTTTCAGTGCGTTACAGGGGAAGTCGCAATAGCGGACAAATTTAATTTCGTATTTAAATGACTTAACATAACTTAACTTATATTCTACAATAACAATACTCAAAGTACCTATTAAAAATGAAAAAACAGCAAATATAGTTCGTAAGTGGGAACAACGATACATGTTAAATACATTTTCCAATTCAAACAAGCTATCTCAACACATGGATTTCACATTACATTTTAGGGTATATACATAAACATTTTCCAATTAAATGGCAAATTAACGCGATTAATTAAACAAGCCCACTCTCGTTTGGCAGCTGATTAGATTAATATTAGTTTGAATTAACAAATTTTATATTTATACATAAACATTTGGTTCTCTCCTTGGAACTAAGGAGAAATTAGTGGTCATTTATTTGCGTCTATTCGGTTCGCAAGAAAGATCTAACTTTTAGAGCATTGATAGTAAAGTAGTACAGGTTTTTTACCTTTTCTCTACTATCGCAACCCAGCAATTGAGTGTGAAAATTGGCCAAGTTTATTCCCGACAAGTATTCAGTCAGGTAGGAGTCCCTCATTGGTTGAAACTGTGGGCATACCACTAAGAAGTAGGAGGGAGAGAGGAATGGAAGAAAGCTCCTCCTTTAAATGACCACCGATTTACGGTATACGACGTGGGTAGTGATACCACGAAGCACTCCTGATGGGTGACACTGTGGAACTTTTCCCTCACCACACTCCGCGCCATGATTCGGCCGCAGCCATAATAATGACCACCTCTCCATCCCTCACCCTCACTCTCTCTCTCCCTCAACAGTATTGGCAAATGAACTTAACGTCCAGGCAGAAGTTGCAATATTTGTTAATTTGAACAGTCAGTATCAAAGTGTTTAGATCAAGTGTTTAGAATGAAAACATTTTCGGTTTCGAAGGAATTTTTTATGTTTTCTATTGAAAGAGATTCTTGATGTTTTGTTTTAAAAAATATTTCTTGCTCGTATTGGACCGTTGGAATGAACTCTGCAGATGTTTGAACCTGAGGGCACGAATGATTACCTATCCCATGTCAGGTACAATCTTAATGTGCCACAACTTTGGGATTATTTATAAAAGGCATCGCCATTTCATACAGACTGGAAAACACCTCATTAAAAAAAAATAAAAAAATAATAAAAACGAACAATGTTCCCTCTTTTCTACCCATGAATCAACTTTTTTGTTCAATTTGAGATTTCTTTGAGGATCTAGCGACATTATAACACTAATTAGGTACCTCATTAAACATTTCAAAACCGGTTTAGGCTTCACGAAAATTATGCCAGAGTTCCCTGATATAAAATTTTTAGACTCCGTAATTATAGCTCATATTCAACTACGTACAACTAATAAACATAGATTTTAATTCAGATTGATTCAGACCTTACAGCTTTGAAAGGCAGTGAATACCAACGGAAATGAAGTTTGAGACGATGTTGATATTAATCTGGAACCGCATGGAATTCAAAATAAACCCATCTCACAGTCCTGTATGGTGTAACACTTTTCATCATTTTGAAATTATGAACAATTATCAATAACTTATTCATAAAAGTAATACTTTTACGTTTTCTTAATGCACAGAATCCCTAATCCGCTCAGAATTCGAGTATTTTTCTGTGGCTATACTGTGCGTTTCAAAACACATTTTGGTCGAATGGAAACTTCATGAATTTGGATTTGGATTCGTAGCATCAGAGATAAAAAGTATCTTCACGCTGTTCGTATATAATGTGAGCGTTAAAAGTTCAACAACACGGACCAGCCTCCCGAAAAATTAGAAAAATCGACACGTATGATGTATTGATTATGGCCCAGGGTAGTCCCCACGGTCTGGATTTTCAACTCGATGTATGATTATTTTTTTCCTGCGGCAAATGGTCGGTAGTTTGAGGGAAGGTGTCTCGGAAGTAAAGGCGTAAGGAGCGGTCATCTGGCGGTGATCTTACGTCATCTTTGAAAATGGGGCCTCGAAGCTCAGGACAGGTTTGCAACCCCCAGTCAAGTTGGCCCCGACCGAGACCTCTCTTGACGTTCAGACTTGCTGATCTTGAAACGTCTCTTTGACCCAACGGTTAAGATGCTGAATACATCGCAGCTCTCCCTACATACCAACCTCATGCACCTCTTCTATATTTGTGAAAAGTATTATATGTATCTTAAACTGTGCGGATCAGTCCTTGATTTTACAATTCACCAGGATGGAGTTGGCACATTCAAAATTTCATTAGGAATCCATGCCACTTCAAACGTATAGTAGGTATCCGCATGGCCGACAAGAATGTTTTTATTGCGGATTATAATGACAACAGTAATAAGTCAATAATAATTATAATACTTGTTGTACATAAGTGTTATTAATGAGAAACTGCAATTGATAGCTATCATATAAACTGGTATTGTTAGCTATCAATGATAGTCTTTACAATATCTGTCTGTCTCTCATGAAGTTAATGAATATACCATTATGACCAATCAATAGCTTTGGTGCAGTTTAGTTGGGTTTGGTTTGGACCGCACAGGATATTTTAAAACCTATTACTGTGAATACAGGCATCCGTTTCTGCTCAATTCACTCCTCTTATCCAGCCTGCTTCTGCTTATGGAACGATGTTTTTACAGACTGTCTGTCGTGTGAAGTTGATGATGAAGGCAGGACTACAGAAACCTTCTTAATTAATGAACACGTATTGTACCGATCGAAACACCTACTGATCTCCAGAAGAACATTTGAGGAGCTTACTTTCAAACAGGCACAAATCCATTCCGACAAAATGTTCAGGAAGTGAGAAAAACGTTTTGCAGATTAGTGGAGATATTTTTCTGCAGTTTCTCATCGGAGTAATGTGTGAGAAGGCACAAATAAAGATGCCTCAGAATATGAATCAATTTTCTCCAAAACACGAGGCTGTATATCCATTTTGACTTTGGAAATGTGCCCTTTTGATCAAAACTCACGGATTTATGCCTTTTTGAAAACAAAAGAATTCATTCTCCATTCTGTAGGTTTTATTGAAAACTTTACCTGACTCCATATTTCCATTTGTCACGTCTGCCATCTATCGAGTCTAGTGTAAATATTCGACGTCAAGACGAAGGCGCAATGCTTCTTTTTAAATATATGCCTTTTTGAAAACCCACGACTTATCGCCCGACGAAATTCGGAGGATATGTGCCATTTGGATTGCAAGGCACTGAGAAAAATGTAGGGGACGGATTTGTTACCTTTTGATGCAAACACATAACTTTAGCCGCGGAATTGACGTGGATGTGCTCTGTTTTGTTCGGAAATGATAGGGGGATCTGATTCAACTCATATTCAGAGATAGAAAATTGAGAAAAAAGCGTTTTCTCCCAGATTTGGATGTGTGCCTTTTTGAAAGTAAGCTCCTCATTCATGGTTTAAAGAGGTATAGCATGACATGGGAGATTGGTAGCGTCCGAAAAATTTTTGGGATAGTAGTATGATTCGGGGCAGGATGATCCGGCTAGTATACGGGAATAGCACCCAGGCTCTGAGAGTAATAAAGTTTGGAGGGGTTGACTTGACCAATCAGAAACGATCGAGAGCAGATCAGCATCTATGCTCTAAGGTAATGAACGTAATGGAGCATGGGCTCTAGGAAAGATGAGACATTTATTCAGATTTATCCCATTAGTATATGATTGAAATTTGTATTTGGCTAAGAAAACCACTTCCCTCCCCTTTGTAAAATCCCCTTTGCTCTCTTTGCATCCACCGAGTTCCAAGGGAAGAGGCTACCATTGGGACCAACGCTTTTTTCTGTTCAAATTCCGGTCGGGGCAAAGCCTCCTTGTGTTTCAAGCTATCACCTAAGCAGTTCTAGTAATGAGATCATACTTCGAATATTTATTACCTAGAGTGGTGAGGCAAGTGCTATCCTTCTTATACATAACAGAAAATACACCTAATTACTCTGTTTATCTAAAGTGTCTAGCGTTCTCTTGAATCATCAATTTAAACATTGAAATATTCGAAATCCTCTCTGTGGTCGATCCAAACATTTTTACGGAAACTCTATATTATACCAATTATTATCTTTAAATTTAATATGAAATTGGAGTATCAATGATGGGCAACAATAATGTCCCTACACTTCAACTATTTTGATAGCTAGTACGAGTAACAAGAACTTCCCAACGCAGACTGTATGGCTACGTATCCCGGCTTCTTCCCACAGCAAATTACGCGCAATTCACACTCTCATTCCAGACCCCATCTCCGTCGCTATTGTGTCGTAATGACTCTCATTTGTAGAGGCCCCTTTCTATGCCTACAAACTCACAACCCGCGCTGTCTATGTAAATCCACCCAAGTTCCTAATTATCGAACTAACTGTACCCGCCTGTATTTGTAGCGATCTTATAGATAAGTATCAGTACAATCGGTTCCCGTGACTCACTACCTCTTATCCTATGTTTGAATTACGGGAGAACTTCTCATCCTAAGGAATGGCTATTTTCTTCAGCTGTAGCCTTACGGAAATGTACATTGCCTATCTAGTGCAATGATTTCTGAGAACCAAGACAATGATGAGTTCAGTCCATTTATATCTTTACAGCATCTCGGACGATTTTCTTGGTTCCACATGCTCTAAAGCTAGAGAAATTCGCACTACTAGTCCAGATAGTTGCATCCAACCCTAGATGAATTTCTTAAGCATTCATGCTCAGTTTATGCGTGAATTTTATAATCATCAATTATTTGAGCAAGAAACTTGGTTACTAGAAGTTGCAAAATGAAGAACCTTTAAAAAACAGGACCTGACCCAATTAATTTGGAAAAACTTGAATGCTTCTGTGCTGAAAAACGCTGCGAATTCTTTCACTGGGGTTTATTATTCAATGATTCATGATTTGAATTCAACCAAAATACCTATTTGGATTGATCAGTTGATCGTATTTGTGTGCCTCCTGAAATTCAATAATCTCTCAATCACCTGTGAAACACGCACACTGCAAATTCTTCCAGTGGGGTTTATTATTCAATTTTATTCATTTGAGTTGCATTCATGATTTGAATTTCTACTAAGCTTTGGAGTGTGCGTGTTTCACAGGGTAGAGCGATTATTGAATTTCAGGAGATATGCATGGAGCACGTAAATCTGTTCTCAACCAAAATACCTATTTGGATTGATCAGTTGATCATATTTGTGTGCCTCCTGAAATTCAATAATCGCTCTATCACCTGTGAAACACGCACACTCAAAGCTTAGTAGGAATTCAAATCATGAACGAAAGCCAATTGAACGCAAGCTTCGGAGTGTTCGTGTTTTACAGGTGATAGAGCGATTATTGAATTTCAGGAGATATGCATAGACCACGTAAATCGGTTCTCAACCAAAACACCTATTTGGATCGATCAGTTGATGATATTTGTGTGCCTCCTCTACATCAGTTTACCTTTGGCTACATCGTTTAAATTTGGATTTGGGGGAGTTTTAACGCAATACGAGTGCTAAAAGACTTGATAAATTATAGATGTTTTTATTGTACGGGGGGGGGGGGGGGATTCCTACTGAGGTTCAAAAAAACGCTGCAAATCTTTCACGCCTATTATTGCGTTCATGATTTGAATTTCTACTAAGCTTTGGAGTGTGCGTGTTTCACTGGATAGAGCGATTATTGAATTTAAGGAGATATGCATGGAGCACGTAAATCTGTTCTCAACCAAAATACCTATTTGGATTGATCAGTTGATCATATTTGTGTGCCTCCTGAAATTCAATAATCGCTCTATCCTGTGAAACACGCACTCCAAAGTTTAGTAGAAATTCAAATCATGAATGCAAGCCAAATGAATGAAATTGAGTAATAAACCCCAGTGAAAGAATTTGCAGCGTTTTTCAAATTATCGTTGCAAACCAATTACACGTGCCACGACCAACGTGTTTTTACTGAGCTAGAAACATTATCTATGAAGCTTAAACTTGTTGCATAAATTAATTTGCAAAGTATTCGTAAACATACTTGAATTTCACAAGGCTATTTCAGTTGAATAGATAACGCTATTGATAGTGCCAAATTGAAATCCGCGTTGACTGTTATTCTTAACCAAAACTGTAAATGCAACAACGTTTTCCTTCTTAATCCCATATCACTGTCAATGGACTTAAAACTGTTTTGACAGAATCAATAATACCAAAGGCGATTGAAACAGCGATACAACATCTCTTGTGAATAATTCAATGTTGAAACGGAAACATTGAAAGCTCTTCAAGGGATTTAAAGTTCAGAAATCTTTTTTGTCCACGTCTTTGAGCAGAAGCCGCCTTCAAAATGTGTCTGGACTCCTGGTGAGGCGCTGCCTTTGATGATGTATTGACATTAACAGGATGAGAGGATCAAAGAAGATGAGGAAAGAGAATGGCACATAGGAGAAGATCAGGGGAGTCTTTTCTGTGGGGCTTCACCTTGGGGTAATCACCTGGCTCTGGCACCGTTACCCGGATTACTACTTTGTTGCGAATTTATTGGTCCGGGCCTCATCTGTTATGCAAAGTCCCAGGCTCCGGACGGGGTCTTTGGAAAAAAAGGGGAGGAGTTGTCTGCTCCTCGTCTCTCGCTCTCTGTATTGTGTATCTCTCTCTTTTTTCTTTCCTCGCTAACCATCCCCTCCACGTCTTTCAAAGTGTCCACTTCAAGCCGTGCCGCTTAATTTTTTTCGAGTTGGCGAATTTCAAGGTTGATGAGTCTAACGCTCTTCATAAGTTTTAACGTCCAGTTCATCGGTTTTATCAAAACTGTTGAAACGAATGAAGCATGATGATGATGAACGTGAAGATGGGAATGTAACTAATTCATGTAACTCGGTGTTTCAAAGGGCAGTCATATAATTGGTCGGCATATTCTTCATCACTACCGAGGATAAGGAAGCAATTTGTTCGTGGAATAATTCGAAAACATTCCTGTCCACCAAACTTCATATTTCAACTTGCCCTTTGTGTTTCAGAGGTTCCTGATCAATGTTAGTTAGGTTTCTATATGTCTGTAGTAAATCCTTACCATTGATTTTTAGTACTATTTGGATTAAATTTTCAGGATACTGCGGATTTTCGTCCAAATGATCCTCTATAAATTTCATTTCAGCCGAATCAATAAAAGCGTTGTTTGTGTAACGTTGATTTCTCACAATCTATTGCTCCCATTTAAATTTGAGAAGGGTAGCGGTAAGGGTAGTGTGCACTTCCAAGAATTCCGTACCCCCACCTGGGAAATCCATCGGTAAAGTTCAAAAAATGTATTTTGTTTCCCTAAATTCTGCGTGGAAGGAGAATAGGATCAGCAGAGCTCTCAACACAACTCATTATCCCCTTTACCGTCAACTCAATCACGAGGTGAAATGTGCAGACGTGAACCAGGTTTCGGGAGTTGGTCATATCAGGTGGATCATGAAATTAAGGTCGGAAACACTCAATTTAAATTATCAGCCTTGCGTCGGGGGTCGAGTGGAGCTGTGCTCGCTTTGCAACAGGAGGACTGCCGAAGACACCAACCATTTTGTCGCTCGATGTCCAGTCTTGGGAGAATATCGCCGCAAATGGTTTGACATCAGCAAATGTTCTGAAGCTCGAATCATTGAAATGCTGAATCAGCCGAATCACTGGCCGAAATTGGCTGGATACTGCTCTAATGCCTGGAAATATAGAAAAATTCTAGTCACCGAGTTCAATTACAATTGAACGGAATTACCTACCCGCATGAAGAATAATTGTCAAAGCTCCAACTGTTACTACGTTTTGCATGTCATTTTGATTATTATTATTATTTTTGTTGTTGTCATTATTTTTACTTACTTGCATTAATATATATTCGGTTAATATTGGTTGGTTGTTGAAAATTTTGGTCGAATTAAATTACTAGTTGTTGAGTGTTGTGCTATTATTTAAAAATGGATATTATATATATTTATCACGCTTCTATATCATATGAGTGTTAATTATATGCTAGTCACTTGTTATTTATGTACATTTATTATTTCATATTATCAATATATTCTATTTCCCGTTGCCTTATTTATAAAACTGCATAGCAGTGCACGTTTTGTATTAGTTTTTGTACATTCGCACTGGCAACTGTGTAGTAAAAATGTATACTTTGTCGTTGGTAGTTCTAACACAAACTCTCAAAAAATTTGGCCTCAGAGTCAGACGGCCATCCAGGCCAAGCCTTAATTGCCTTTTGCAATAAGGAACTCAAATAGGTCTCCGTATAGAGGTTTAACTGGTATGTACGAGTATGCATGTGCATATTTCATGAATAAAGGCGTTCATTCATTCATTCCCTAAGTTCTGCGAAGAAAAAGTATGAGAATCATAGTTCTCCCTTCTTTTCACGAGTTCGACACGAATGAGGCGCTGAAAGCCAGCTTCCCGTATGGTAGTAGACTCACCGAATTTTGGCGTCAACATCGATCATCCCTACCTTATAGTTAGGAGCCTCGTCAAAATGCTTTCAATTGCCTTCTCCTTCCCAGCCATATCAACTAGGGTTTCATCGTAGTGACTGCTTTAATCAACAACAAAAATCGACTTGATATCCGTAAAAGAGGAGATTTGCGCCTTCGCATCACTAGCATAGAAACGAAAATGTATTGTATCAACTAACATAGCTGGGACTGCGTTTCCGTTGAAAATCGTTGCATTCCATTTTTTACAGCAGGCAGTTTTGAAAGAAAGTCCCAGTCTCCGAAGCTAGACGAAGAACACGTTGTCAATCCACGCGCCCGCACTCAGAGATGGGATGACTAAAGCCCCTGCAGCCAGACGAACGTGACCCCAACAACAAACTCCTTTAGCTTCAGCCTTCTACCGACTTCTTCTTTTTTCCCCGACCATCTTCTTCTTTTTTTTGAATTATGTTTTTTTAACGGGGTTTTCTCTACTTCTTGGGCGATGCCACCGATCTCCAGGAAAATCCCATTCTGTATTCATTCAGAGCGGCGCTGCTTGGCCTTACAACGGTCCTCCCGTCTCAGCCTCTGATATTCCATCCACGTACTCTCAGAGGGTCTGTTTGCGTTTCCTTCTTTTTCCATCGTCGACTATTTCAAATCCGAGCCCAACCGGTTATACGACTTATTCCCTGATTTACAAGAAAGGGAACGGGCTTGGCTAGCGGGATCTTATTGTGAAATAGCTATTATTGTTTTAAAACAATCATAGAATTCCTCGAAGAAAAAGTGGACAGAGTGATAGAGTTGGTTGGTATATCGGTCAGGAATGAGACTCAATATTTTTGACAAGGCAATATCCACGTTTCTAGTTCAAGAACCCGCAATGTCAACTCACTACTCCAGTTGCGTTCGAATAACAAAATGTAGAAATACAAATTTACGTTTCCTATCATTTTTAGATTATTGGTTTATTATTCAATAATAAACCATTGTAATCGCTCCGGAAAAAAAAGTCTAACCCCCCCTGTAAATTTCATGGTTTACGTTTCAAAGGGTGTAGAATCCGAATCCGCAATAAAAAAATTTTCCGTCCGCCGTACGCACGATTTCTCCCAAACGGCTGGAGCAAAAAATCTGAAATTTTCAGGAAAAATCCATCTTGGTCCGACGACGCCCCAATTCTTGAGCCAGCACTCTCACTTAATTTAAATTGCCCTTTAAGGGCTGTCAAAGTTTTGTAAAATCCCTAGAAACCTCAAAACAAGTCCAAGCGGCATGAATGTAAACTTATTTTAAGAACGCTGCAAATTCTTTCACTGGGGTTTATTATTCAATTGGCTTGCGTTCATGATTTGAATTTCTACTAAGCTTTGGAGTGTGCGTGTTTCACAGGATAGGGCGATTATTGAATTTCAGGAGGCACACAAATATGATCAACTGATCAATCCAAATAGGTAGTTTGGTCGAGAACAGATTTAAGTGCTCCATGCATATCTCCTGAAATTCAATAATCGCCCTATCCTGTGAAACACGCACACTCCAAAGCTTATAGAAATTCAAATCATGAACGCAAGCCAATTGAATAATAAACCCCAGTGAAAGAATTTGCAGCGTTTCATATTGTCTCAATTATTAGAACACGTATTGCGCTAGTCAATATATTTCTACTTCGATCTCATAATAATGTTTTCAAACTGATTCACAGAATATAAATATATATAATGGATTGATCATCTAAATTTTGTATTCTACAAGCGAAGTATGCTGTGAAGTGTACGAATGAAAGTAAATATAATAATTTAATAATCAAGTCCAGTTAACCAACAACTGTCATGATACATCAGAATATACTGATCAATCTCGAATATAACAAACATACAATGAATCATACATCTAGAGCTTTTCTTGGCAAAAGAACATTAATAAACGGATTAATAAAACGCTCCTGGTTACGCTTTACAAACGTAAGGACGAAAAAAGATAATCGCTCGCGCCTCCTTAAGAGAAGAACTGATAATTCTGCTTTTGACTTATGAATTTATTCCGGAGTATTTATTGAACTTGATCGAAATTTCAACTATAATGTACCAACTCTAAATAGCAACTATTATATTCTACACGGAGAGCCATTATTTTTATTGTTATCTATCTACACACATTGGTGATTTAAGTCAAGTTTCTTAACCTTAATTATTTACTCTACCTCCCCTTCTAAACAAGGGTTTGGACCCTTGTGTGGACTTGAAAAATTCATCTGGTAAAATGTGTGTATCTGAAGTGAAAACACTTGAATATCTGGTATGTCTTGCAAATTTTGTTATTCCGAAGTTAGGTTTCTGAATTTAAGGAGTTATACCTACAAAAACAAAAAACTTTTGAAAAATCTCAGCGTATTTCCTTAAAACAGGTTCATTTATAATGAAATTCACATAAGTCAAGTAGGTACTGATCCAGTTACCCATGCCGATTATTTGCCAAATATTGAGGGGGGCCCCAAAGTTCTTAAATCGTTGAACAGAGCAATTTTTGGAGAAAACCGACATTGGTGGACAACCATTCAAATTTTGTTTAGAAGATAACTTGGAACTATTTTACTTTGGAGGTATTTTTGTATTTTTCTTATTGTTTCTTTGCTGTGGCGGTTGATATCATCCGATACATCATCAGAAATAGTTCGGTGGAATATCCCAAAAACCCCTCCCCACTGGCGATCAATTTGATAGTTATCATTATTGTAACTTATCATTGAAAACTATAGCTGCATTCTTTGTCTGCTTCATATGAACGTATTATACCACCGATTAGCTTCTGGTGTTTTGATTGTTTTCGACGTTAGATTGTTTTACTGAGCAGGTAGGTGGCCCCGTGAGACACCAGTTTACCGGGCGATGACTGGCCGGCAACCGATTGCAGTCTCGGAGAACTGCCGGGTCCTGTGAGAAAGGTTTTGAGTTAGAAAGTTAGAATGGAAGGGTAGGTATGGGCGAAGAAGGTGGTAGCGCCGCATTCCTCGGGAAGAGGTGCCAGAGATGAGTGCCCATCGCTCGCTCTTGTGACCCACATACTGCCGCGGTCGCCCTGAGCCTTCATCCCCTTCAAGTTCAACCGCCCTCTGATGTAACTCTTCTGTTTACCTACATTTCTGACTGAATGGATGCCTAGCGTTTCCAAACGATATCGATTATTTTCCATAAGCCGGGTCGTTTCGGAGACTACTTCAGATACATTCCACCCCTATTTGGACATTTTCCAAACCGTAGTTCAGTATCACAAAACGCTGCAAATTCTTCCACTGGGGTTTATTATTCAATTGGCTTGCGTTCATGATTTGAATTTCTACTAAGCTTTGGAGTGTGCGTGTTTCACAGTGATAGAGCGATTATCGAATTTCAGGAGATATGCATAGAGCATATTTTGGTTGGGAATAGATTTACGTGCTCTATTCATATCTCCTGAAATTCAATAATCGCTCTATCACCTGTGAAACACGCACACTCCAAAGCTTAGTATAAATTCAAATCATGAACGCAAGCCAATTGAATAATAAACCCCAGTGGAAGAATTTGCAGCGTTTTTTATGGTTATCAGAATGCTTCAACCCGTGTATCGGCTACAAAGCCTTTTAGGAGTTCACTCCAGTATCCACATTACTACACATACATCACTACGTCACTAGGTTACTGATATCAACACAAAAACAATAATAAACCAAAATAACGCGAATTTCGGCTCCATAAATCTGGAATGGTTTGACCTACGGACTTGGGGAGGGGCTCATTCGATTCCTCGTGGAGTGTTCTTCAAAAAGTGTACAAATTTAGGCCGCCTTGACTTTTTTTTAGGTTTTTAGGGATTTTACAAAACTTTGACAACCCTTAAAGGGCACTTTAAATTAAGTGAGAGAGGTGGCTCAAGAATGGGAGCGTCGCCGGACCAACATGGATTTTTCCTGAAAATTTCAGCTTTTTTGCTTCAGCCGTTTGGGAGAAATCGTGCGTACGGCGTACCGGCCAACGGACGGAAAAATTTTTATTGCAGATTCGGATTCTACACCCTTTGAAACGTAAACCATGAAATTTTCAGGGGGGTTAGAATTTTTTTTTTTTTTTTTTTTTTCAAGAGCGATTACAATGGTTTATTATTGAATAATAAACCAACACAATGGCCATTTCTACAGTTCTGGACTTCCCAAATCAAATAGGACACCAGATGATTTTGACATAGTGCGGCTCATACCAGCAAAAACTATGTTTTCACGTAATCAAAGCTTCATTTTTGATTTATCGATAATCCAGACTTTGATTCGCGAAACAACCGAACGCAGACTATTGTATTGTATTTCCCATCTAGTTCAACTTCTTTCACAATGAATTCAACATTTTTCGCAATGAATACTGCTTTCTTCCTATTCAGTACAACTGTTTCACGTTCAATGCAACCGTTGTCGTTGAAATACACTTTGAAAAAGGTTGTATTGAATGTGAAAAACGTCAAGTATTCAGTGCAAAAAAAAGGTTGACAGGTTGACAAAAAAAAATTGATTGTAGAAAAGGTTGAACTGGATGAGAAGATACAATAATTCACTCTCCACAGTTCTGTTTCCTCAGTTGCGAATTAACTGGAATTAACATTCCAAGAATTGGAATTGTTCCAAGAACAATATAAAAACGTCTGCCAAGTGGGTGTGGCACATAGCTTCCTCGTATCCATAACATGACTGTATAGATCATTGAAAATTATTATTGACTAAAGAAGTTCGTTCAATTAGGCGAAGTAAATATTGAATTAGGGTGAATTTATTGTTATGCAGGAGCATAACTTGAGAAAATAAAGGTAGGCATGTTCAACTATTGAACAAACTATATTTATTTATATATTTTCACATAAATAAAATAAAATATATGCATCGTTCAATGATGGTTCAATATGGTTCGATCCAAGCTCGAGGCTAAAACTTTATTTTCTCTTTATTACTCACGAGGACCATCTTTACATCAGTCCGAACAATCCCTGAAAATTTCATCGAAATCAGTCATGAACTCCCGGAGTTATGCGTGTAACAAGGATTTCACGTTTGCGGATGCGCAGAGGCTACTATTGATCCGGGGGTCATGTAACTTATAGGGGACCATCTACACATCAAACCGAACAATCCCTGAAAATTTCATCGAAATCGGACAATAACTTCGTGTAGTTTTGCCCGTAACAAGGATTTGCTGACAGACAGACACGGAACCAAAATTGTTCAGAGAGGTCTAAAACGCAAAATGCGAGTGGAATTTTTGATTTTGGAGACAAAAAAATGTTCACATTCCGAAAGTGAAAACAATGCTTCCGCTACCTTGGTAGACTCGGAAGCAATAATCCTTATATCTACGTTTATTCCAGTGTTGTTTGAAATTCCAATGTTGGGCTGTACGTTTACGTTGATATCAAATGTGATGGTAATTTGTTATAGAGGAGTATACGAGGTGGAGAGATATGGCCGCTGGAAAGGCCCGAAGGCATGCCTGCCATCCAGTCCTTGGAAGTCATGTGCGGGAAGGACCACATGGACGTCCACCTGAGCTTCACCCAACCCTTCGAAGGTAACATTTTAATTTCCAATTGGAAGTGTTTTTTACTGTAATTATATGTATAATTGCATCGCTGCGAAGTGCGTTTCGTAACTTGTTTTGACTTCTATTATTTAAACCCTTTACGTTATGAGAGGAAGCTATAGGTTTTTTAAGCGTAAATTTATATACATTTATTATAATATAATAAACCGTGGGGTTCCGGGTAAATGTGACCAAGCAACATTTTTTTCAAAATGAGCTTTTTTTGTCATTCCGGTACTGAGGAACGTTGTCTATTGTGTGTTGTTGCTAAGAACATTATCTTCAAACTGATGTGTAAAAAAAATACTTAAAAATAAATTTTGCCTGCCTGACTCAGAGTTTCATGTGACCAAATGGCATTTGAACTCAACCACCAAACACGAGATGGATTATAAATGTACTCTCGCTGGAGCATGTAAATGTTTTCAATTGCCATTTGATCACTTTTACTGAGTAAGATTTACAGTGGTAGGTAATGGAGAACCTTTTCTAACAGTAATAGGTATATCATTGTTATTAGGTGCTTGGCAACACGATGAGTTAACGAAAAAACTATACAATATAACGAATTGATTGAATGAAAAAACTATTCAGTAAGTATAACGAAAAAACTATTCAATTCCTTAATTTCACGTAACTATGCGACTTTTTTCTTCGAAGAATTGAATTCCAAGAATTCCAACCAAGTGAGTAGAGCTTGAAACTCCAGGCAGGTAAACTTGATCAAATAAGAGTTTCCCGAATAAACAGCTCTTATTTAATCTGAAGTGAATTTTGAAGCACGATATCATAGGAGGGCACTAGCTAACTACCTACAGGATAAAGAAAATCGAAACATAGTCGGATGAGACATCACACAATCAGTGAAACTTCGGATCACTCCCCTGTAAAATTTTGCAAATGTTACTTGGTCACTTTTACCCGGAACCCCACGATATATTATATATTGAACATAACAACCAGCATACAGTAAGTAACTATCAAGTATTTATCTTTAACATAATTACGAATTTTTATGGTGAGAGTTCACTAACTAGCACCAAACTACACTATCCCATCGGTATCAGCATCCCAAGTCCAAGGGTTTGGTCCTCTTCAGGCGCCGAATAGTACTGGAGTTGTCAAGAAGCTGAATGGCTTCCAAATTAGTATGAGCGTGAAGCCGCTGTTCATATCTTCGAGCTAATTTTTTCGCAGTATCTCTTACGGTTTCCACTCTGAGATCTTTATGGAGGTCGTCATTTCTGATGTACCAGGGAGCGTTTACTGCACACCTCAGTACTTTATTTTGGAATGTTTGAATCATTTGCATGTTGGATTTTGCTGTGCAGCCCCGTAGTTGGATACCATAAGTCCAAATAGGCATTAGCAATGCCTTATACAGAAGAAGTTTGTTGTAAACGTTGAGTTGCGAGTATCGCCCCATAATCCAATAAAGCTTGCGAAATTTGATTTGCAGCTCTTGCTTTTTTTCTTTATGTGTTCCTTCCATTTCAACTTTGCGTCCAGTCATACCCAAATATTTGATAGAGTTGGAATGTGGGATGATGCACTGATTTAAGAACAATGGTACATGTGGTATCCTTTTGTAGGTAAAGTTCACGCGAGTATCTCCAGGATATCGAGTTAACTGCCATTTTTTTCTCGCTTTACGCAAGTTGTAGGTGGTTAAAGTTATCAAATCTCAAGATCTTAGACCGTATTAAGCGAGGAAATATCTCAAAATCACGGACTCAGTTAGGAAGAAGAATCTAAGACTCCGCACAGTGGAGGATACACCTCAGGAATCAATTACTCTTTACAGTACTAGGGATGAACAATTGAGTCGTTGTGATTACAGGCAACCGGCGCACCCGAAATGTTTTGATATTTGATATTGTTTGCTAATCCAGTTTAAGTTATGTGAGGGTTAAAGGTCAATGAACCCATTCAAATTGTTATTTTCAGCCGACTCAGCGCTGTAATTGCACAACCACGATAATTAAACTGTTTTAACCTTCTGCAGGCATAGTATCTTCAAAAGGGCAGTACGCCGATCCCCGTTGCGTCTACGTTCCGCCAGCCACCGGCAAGACCTTCTTCTCCTTTAGAATAGCCTACGCCAGGTGCGGCACCAAACCTGATCTAAACGGCCAGTTCTACGAGAACACGGTAATTCACCTTAGTACCAACGATTATTCCAATATGAAGTAAATTAACATAAAGAAACTATTTCACTTCTACACAACTAAACTGGGATTCATGGAGATCTATCACTGACTTCATTGACCTTTTTTGGAAAAGGTAACGCCAATAATTTCTTCATCAAAGCGTATGCTGTAGAAAGTTTATTGAAATTTGCACTAAAACTAACGTTTACCACCATAAAAAGCCATATAAAGATAGTCTGCCTATAAAACTATACACTACACTCAAGTGAAAGGGAATCTAGAATTGTAATGTGACTTCTGCCAAAAAATGCCAACCTTCCAACAACGGTTTATCTTTAAAACTATCTATAAATTGAATAGCCGTTTATTCGAATGATTCTCAAGCTACGGGCAATTTTCAGGTCCTGACATTCTAAAAATTTAAGTGTTTCTTTTGCTAGGTTTTCGGATGTTTATCACTTAATTGGCCTCCCTGGATGTCTTTCTGATGCTCAGTAATTCAAGAAATCCCATTATTCCCCGCGAAATTCAACTTTGATCGTAGACATAACAATGGCGTGGCGGTTTCGGTCACGACAATGATAATTTTGGTATGTTTTCGCTCGAACAGAAAACATACCACCTATCGTTTAGGGCGACCCAAAGGTGTCCCCGCTTGCTTGTGAGTTTCTGGCACTACCAAAACAAGAACTTCCTCGAAAATCCCCGTTTCGTTCCCTCAAGAACACGTTCTTTTTGGGCCATGACAATGACCCTAGGCTAAAGTGTCCTGAATAAAGTGCAGTGTTAAAACATTAAAAACTTGAAGTTGATGGATGCAAACCAATTGACAGCTGCTCTTCAAATGTAACTAAAGACGAGAGAATTTCCATGTAATTTTGAATCTCAGGTGGAATGTTCGAAAAACCAACTCGAAATCGAGAACCTTGCTACAGTTGTAGATCATGGCAATGACAAATCAGGGTTTCCCAACCGTAAAAAACATGGAAATTATATTAGCTTCCGAGGGTTTTCTATTCGTCAATGCAGTACTTAATAAATGTATGCAAATAAGGGGGAAAAGTTGAAAGTCGGACGATTTTGAACGACACAGCGTGCCATTTACAAGAATTTGCCCGTAGTTTTAGAATCACCCATTCGATTTTGGGGCCATTCTAGCCAAGTTGGCATTCTTGCCCACGACGTAGGTAGCTCTTGAAGGAAGCTAGCTGTAGATGGTAGTGGTAGGTCACAATTCATCCATTAATTTCATCCGTCATCCATGATTTGTCCCACCAACAGGTAGTGGTTCAGTACGACAAAGACCTCCTCGAAGTGTGGGACGAGGCGAAGCGACTGAGGTGCGAATGGTACAACGACTACGAGAAAACCGCCTCCAAACCTCCCATGGTCATCGCTGACCTCGATGTCATCCAACTTGACTTTAGGGGTAAGCCCAAATTTCCTCTCTCAACTTCTGGTAAGCTTATACTATCTACTTTAATCGTTTCCAGTACAGCAGGGCAACAATACAACCAAGCGTTCAACGAGTGGTGACTAGAAAAAATTTGATTGCGCGAAATGTTCGACATGAGCTCTTTCGGTCTACGATATTGGTGTTTTTACCCTTAATGCATGCTTTTGGGCAAGCTACTTGCGCTAGACTAGTCGGGAACAATTTTATTCAAATGATGCTGCTGATGGAATCCCTATGATTTCGAAACGTGAATAGAAAATATCTTCTATAATGCCCATGTTATAAAGACAGGATATCCAGGATACAAGGGGCCCACCAGAAGACTCAACGAGTTTATCCCTGCAACCAAAGGAAGTCACTAATGTTCCAGTTTTGTTTAGTCCCTTATAATCTTCTATTAAAAATTACACCTGATACGAAATGAAAATGTTACACTTCTTTGAGGTGGGGGAGGGCTCTTTATCTATTATGAAGACACCGAGTTAAAGTTACCTCCTGAAAAGGTACATATTCAATCGATGTAAAAATCGGAACGTATACATAACGACTTCACTGAGTTTTCGATATAAAATATATTGAGAGATTTTTAATCAATGCGTAGGGGTTGCTTCTCTTATACAAGAACATTATTCAATGGAAAGGGAGATATTACGGAGTAAAGGCGAAAAAATTGTTTGAAAGGGCGAATCTGAAGTTCCATATAATCGTCGAAATTCTTCTGTGACGTCATTTCTCACCTGAATAGCATGGGTATCATCTCGTTCTCAAACATTGAAAACGATGAATTGCAACAACGGAAAGGAGGGTTTTACAGTGGAAAGGCGAAAGAATTGTTTAAACGGGTGAAACCAGTTCAATTTCGCTTACACGAGTCATGATCGTAGCATTTTGTTGCTTTCAATGACAGAAGTATGTACCAATTCATATTGGATAAAGTATGAAGTATGTGATGGTGGTGGAAAGGTATAGATGCCCCTTCCGGGGAGGTGGATACATTAATAATGCTTTGCCACGCTCAGAGGAGGAACCAGACGATTGGTAACGTCTGATTCATCTCCGAAGGCATCGGAATCCGAAATCGGGAAGGGGCCAACTAACCATATCCATCACAAGTACATGTGAAGTCCTCTACTACCGCAGAGATGTTGCCCACTAGAAAAAGGGTGATGCATCAAGTAACTACTCTTCTCCATTTTTTAATTGATGTTTTCTCTTTTCTAGGGGATAACGTGGACTGCTGGATGGAAATCCAACATGGCAAAGGCCCTTGGGCACCACCTGTAAGTGGAATAGTTCCTCTCGGCTCGACTCTCACCCTCGTTGTGGCAATCAACGACAATAGAGGTACGACCCCTGTGCCCATTTGATCCTTCGTGCAAATTATTCAAATATCGATATTTAAGCTCTAAGAGGCATAACATTGGTTTGTGGTCTTATATGGGCATAGAATGGGACGACAGCTCAATAATAGTATTCAGAGTGAGATGTTATATTGAAAATAGATGCATCAATTTTTATATTAATTAAATAATAACGAATACGTGTATTTGTGTAAGCAAATTAGTAATATTGGGTACCACACTTCCAATCTGAAAAAGCTAATTTGACTACATTAGTCAAGTATGGAGTAAACACAAGTTTTGGTTTCTGCGTTAATGCATCATGCAAATTTCAGTATCTTCCTAGAAAAACAGGTAACAAGGTTAAACAAAATCAAGGCGAGAACACTGGTTAAACATGAAGTACGCAAGAAGCCTGCAACTATTGCAGGATTGTATAAAGGACCTATTTGGAAAATATGTTATTCAGAAGTAGCTGTTAACTATTTTGGTTTATTATTCAATAATAAACCATTGTAATCGCTCTTGAAAAAAAAATTTAAACCCCCCTGAAAATTTCATGGTTCAAGTTTCAAAGGGTGTAGAATCCGAATCTGCAATAAAAAATTTCCCGTCCGTCCGCCGTACGCCGTTCGCACGATTTCTCCCAAACGGCTGGAGCAAAAGATCTGAAATTTTCACGGAAAATCCATCTTGGTCCGACGACGCCCCAAGTTCTTGAGCCAGCTCTCTCACTCTATTTAAAGTGCCCTTTAAGGGCTGTCAGAGTTTTGTAAAATCCCTAAAAACCTCAAAACAAGTCAAGGCGGCCTAAATTTGTACTCTTTTTGAAGAACCCTCCACGAGGAATCGAATGAGCCCCTCCCCAGGTCCGTAGGTCCCGATTTATGGTGCCAACATCGCGTTATTTTGGTTTATTACTGTTTTTGTGTTGATATCAGTAACCTAGTGATGTAGTGATGTAGTAATGTGCATACTAGAGTAAACTCCTAAAAGGCTTTGTAGCCGATACACGGGTTGAAGCATTCTAATAATTTTCAGGAAAAATCTGAAAATCTGAAATTTTCAGGAAAACGCTGCAAATTCTTTCACTGGGGTTTATTATTCAATTGGCTTGCGTTCATGATTTGAATTTCTACTAAGCTTTGGAGTGTGCGTGTTTCACAGGTGATAGAGCGATTATTGAATTTCAGGAGGCACACAAATATGATCAACTGATCAATAAATAGGTACTTTGGTTGAGAACAGATTTACGTGCTCTATGCATATCTCCTGAAATTCAATAATCGCTCTATCACCTGTGAAACAGGGACATTCCAAAGCTTAATAGAAATTTAAATCATGAACGCAAGCCAATTTAATAATAAACCCCAGTGAAAGAATTTGCAGCGTTTTTTAATTGTTGTTGTGTTCTTTTTTTTTCAATAAAATTTAACATACGAATTGAGAGATTTAGTTAGAATAAACAACATGTTGACATTTTAAAAAAAAAAAATAATTAAGAAATCGGAACATTTGTTTACTAGCTACAACTTTGTAGTGAACGGTTCAATTAAGGGCGAACTATTTTCAGGAGAGTTCGACATGAGGGTGAAGAGCTGCGCTGCTTCAGACGGAGGTGGACATGTGATTCACCTCAGCGACGAGTTCGGTTGCGTCCTCCGACCCAAGATGATCAGCAGGTTCCTCAAAGCCCGGATAGCTGACGAACGGGCTTCCGTGATCACTTACGCCTTCTTTCATGCATTCAAGTTCCCAGACGCCCTTAGCGTCCACATCAAGTGTAAAGTTGAGATCTGCAGACACGGTTGCCTCGATCATTGCCAGTTCACAGGTGAGTTATTGAAACTATACCTTTCATAAATGTGTGTTCGTATGTAAATGAACCATTTTCTTCATCCATATGACCGGCAATGTGTAAACCTACATTTCAATTTAGTATTTTACTGTAACTTAATGGTGTGACCCTCCGCATTTGGCTGACTTTTCTTAATCAAATTCTGTGTGCTGGGGTGTTGTTGTTGAGGAATGGACTTCAGAGGGGACTCGGTCCCGCGACTGTTGGAACTCGCAGAACTTCCATGCCGACTGGATGATCCGAATTGATGTGTTTCAGTCGTGGAATTCGCGGTGTTTATCAGCGTAGAAATAAAAATCCTCATCATGGGAGAAGTTGGTATTGAATTTAGAGTTATCACAGTGGTGTTCCACAAATCGTGGAGGCGAGTGAAATCTAATAGTTTGGATGTAGAGAGACTATATCCTCAAACCAACCAATCCCTACCATCAAGGCTGATGAGTCTGCCATAATCCTGGATGTCTAGGTTGTCAACGGCAGCGTGAACATTGGTCAGACCAAATCTGTTACGATTAATAGGTATGACAGAAATTGTCTGTTGAAAGTTAAAAAACAGTGCCATCAATAAAATAAAATCAATGTCGTGGCGCAAAATAAGGCCCTCAGGTTGGGTATTTTGACAAGAACGCTTGCTGAAGAACCAAACGTCTCATTTGACGCTTTTTTGACGCTAGGGTTCATTAATTCGTCGCGTAAATATGGCCCCTTCCAAACCTTTTACTTTGGTTTTTTTTTCAGTTTTTATTTCTTAGTGCCCCCTTTGCTATTGACGGGTTTTCTTTCTTGGGAGATGCACGTATAAATCAATCTGACCTATTTGATAATACTGGGCCGAGACTTGTTCATTCCATTTCCGAGTTTGGCGATTATCAATGTCTACGTCAGGTGTAGCAAGTGTTTTTCGTCGCTCTGCAGTCCCTAAAGACATTAGTTAGATGCGTAAGAATTGAAGAGCCGGTTTAGTGAGGGGAACCAGAACAAAACCGATGTGTAATTCTTCTTTTTCTTAAAGCTGCTGTCATACGGGTATTAATGGGTGTGGACGCGATTTTTGACATCCATGAAGCTTTCGACGGTGTAATAGTAATATAAGGTATAGAGTTGAATCATACAAACCATGAAAGAAGAGGCTGTGAACATTTAACTCAATTTTACAGGTACTGGAACTGGTGGGGAGGTTGGTGGAGATGAGCTGCCTGGTCACTATGGACCTCTGGAGAGGAAAGACAGTCCTGGAGGTGGACACCAAGTAGGAGGCGACTCAACGTCCTCAACCAGGCAACAGCGGCCGCCGGAGCCATCGCCCTCCGCTCCCGTTCAAGCGTCGTCACCTCCGCGGCCACCTCCGAGTGAATCCACCCCAGAGGACGACGAGCTCATTTACGACGAGATGGTCGATCTGGGAAAAGACATGTTCGAAAGTGAGAGAGTCGTCGGGACGTCGATAGGCGGTGGTGGAAACGCCCCACAAGCTGCGGCCCAGCACCTCAACCCTCCCCCGTCCCCGCCACAATCGTCGTCTGAACCTTCCCAAACAGACAATTACGATCTGCCTCATTCCGCCTTCCAGGTACGTTTCTATTGCATGTTCTGCTGATATTGTGAGTATGGAACTGAAGTTAAAACAGCAGTCTCTAAATGGAAAATCTGCTTTACATTCATCATTAGGTCTGGCATAAAGTATGTAACTTGATGGAAGTTTTTGTTGGGTGAGTTCAAAACCACTAGGTCGTTTGGTCATCAAAAATCATGATATTTGGCTTAATCACACATACAGGAATTGTATTGTGTATTTGTAAATGTTTGACTTTCCTAAAGACTTTTTCAATCCTTGGAGTTATATTTCTGTTGAATTAAGACATATCACCGTACTACTTACTACTTTAGAATATAAAATGAAAAGTATAAAATAGTTCATGA
Organism: Creontiades dilutus; assembly: GCA_031894815.1. NCBI lineage: Eukaryota > Metazoa > Arthropoda > Insecta > Hemiptera > Miridae > Creontiades > Creontiades dilutus. Next base: position 78,144 of record JAVIWC010000204.1, read on the forward strand.
AATATGTTTGTTTTGTTTTTTTCCTTTAGGAAGCCCCATTGCGTTCTTCTGGAGTCCGGGATAATTCACAAGAAAGGTTCCCTCATGGTCCGAGAAACCTAGATACCGACTCCCTCCCGCTGGTCAGCACTCTCAACGCCAGGAAACGGAGAAGTGTCGTCGTATCCGATAGAAAAGTTCGCTCAGCGGACGTAGGAGTCAGTGGACTATACGAGGTATTACAAAACTCAACTCTGAACAGTTCCTCAAAATTGTATTACTCGAATGAGAACATACAAAGTTAGAGAAGAAAATGTGAGAGCCTTCACTAGTTTAATGATAAAGAAATATCCATCAACCTTGGCGAATTTTTAAAAAACACATTAAAATTTTGTCTAAAACCGACAAATAACAAGCACTCTGTCAAGATCCGAGCATATAGGCATCTCATTCGCATCGGAGGTACCTTAGCTATTAGTTCCGGGTACGTAATGTATCCAAAACATGATAGTAAAAATCATTAGAATGGCCCTTTATCCACTATTCAAATTTGTTTTAATTTGTTCATACATCATAACTGCAAGGGAACAAATCGATAAAACATCAGCAGCCTTTTTTTCACACAAACAGTTGAAATAAGAGAAGATTCATATTTCTTAACGTTGTGCTGGAGTTTTATGATCATGAGAGTTATGATCAATTGTACATTCAGTATCAACTTTTCTTTCACACCCGTTTTACGTTTGAAATTTTCAAATTATATACCCAATTAGCTAGCAGGTAATACCATCGATTTTGATCCTGTTATTCGAACCGATTTATACCACATTATGGTTTATTATTTTCAATATGGACTTGTTTATTATGTGCGATTGAACAGGTGATTTCTGAAGCTGACTTGGCGTTCACTCCCGACTCGAAAGGGGAAGCGGTGACCGTGTTCCAAGGCAGGATCCGCGAAGAGGTCGTTTACGGCATTTGCCTTCCGGTTCCAGGATTTTCTGCCCTTTTCGTCCTTGTGGCTGTTTCCGCCGTCGTTTCAGCCCTCGTCGCTGGAGCACTTTTATACAGGTGACGCTTTTTTTCATATATTTTCTTTATGACTGTTTGGTACCAAGGTGGGGGTTTCCAAATAAATTGAATACCGATTACCCAAAGTACAAACTAAAATTTATTATATTAGAGAAATGAAAATACACTTGCGTTTGAATGCATTTAAAATAAGAAGCTCCTTTGGTATAAAGTGTGAATAAAATTATGATGTGAAAAAACCTAGGTTTTCTAAAATTGGGAATTTAGAACCGTCTGGCCGTATCGACGAGGATAGCCGTAGAACGCGCGAGATGATGGAGAATAAAGATGGAGGATGCGGCGTCCAGTAATGCGGGAATGCGCCCATGCAAAATTGAGAAAATGCGGTGCTCCCAAAAGAAACCCTGTAACCTGAACAAAATCCAGGAATTTAACGAGGATGTCCAGTTTGGGAACGTGGGGATGGGAGAGCTGAAGTCTGGATCAAGTACTCAATTCGACTTTAGAGACGGTGCAGAAATTATGAAGAGGAATGTCCCACGCTGGATCCTGATGACCAGGAGGGATGAGCTCATGAGTTGAAAGTTGTTAGAGGTGATCTCGCAAAAGGCTGGAACGGACTGAAGGCAAGAGAAGACGCGGTCCTGGAGGTCCGATGGAAAGACGATTGGGGGTGGGAGATTCGAGCACATAGTTCAACAAAACAATCACTCCCGGATTCCACTAATTAAAAAAAATAATAACAACGCTTGGGCGTGTCCAATGACTTCAATATTAACTGCCGATTAATCGCTCATGGGACAAGAGAGAAGGACGGGTTAACCTCACTCCTAAGATGAGGGAAATTAAAGTGACGATAGAACAAAAGTCAATTTATTTTGCTTCCGAGTCTACCAAGGTAGCGGAAGCATTGTTTTCACTTTCGGAATGTGGAAATTTTTTTGTCTCCAAAATCTAAAATTCCACTCGCATTTTGCGTTTTAGACCTTTCTGAACAATTTTGGTTCCGTGTCTGTCTGTGTGTCTGTCTGTCAGCAAATCCTTGTTACGGGCAAAACTACACGAAGTTATAGTCCGATTTCGATGAAATTTTGAGGGATTTGCGGGTTGGGGTCAGATGGTCCCCTATATTCATGACCCCCGGATCAATAGTAGCCTCTGCGCATGCGCAAACGTGAAATCCTTGTACGCGCATAACTCCGGGAGTTCTTGACCAATTTCGAATAAATTTTCAAGGATTGCTCGGTTTGATGTGTAGATGGTCCCCTGTAAGTTTCATGACCCCCAGATCAATAGTAGCCTCTGCGCATGCGCAAACGAGAAATCCTTGTTACGCGCATAACTCCTGGAGTTCTTGACCAATTTCGATGAAATTTTCAGGGATTGTTCTGTCATGTTATGGATACGAGGAAGCTATGTGCCACACCCACTTGCTAGTCGTTTTTTCCAATTTATTTAATTTTGGTGAAGTACCTACCACTATCAAGTAAGCTCAACAGTAATATAAAATTTATATTACTGTTGAGCTCACTTGATAGTGGTATTTAATACAAATAATCTGACAAGAGACATGAAGTAATCAAAACTATCCTTCGATAGATGAAACAAATGTAAATTATATTTCATTTGCAATATCAAGGTTGACTAGATAGTTAGGTTCAGTTTTGTGTTTTTTTGTGTGCACTCATAAGAGGTTTCGAATGCCACTTTCTTTTGAGGAGTCGCGATGATCTTGTTGGACGAGGGTCCTAGAGAATTCCTCTCACCAAGGGGCTGGGATGGCGTAACATCCGAGTGGCAAGCTGTGTGTACGAAATTTGTATCATACCAGCAACCCGGAGAAAGCAATTGAAGTCTTCAAAAGGAAGTCAACGTGAAGTAAAACGACAAAGTGCCACGTTATCCGGAACAGCTACGATGGCTCTAAGAGGCTTCCCTATTCTATCTATTCAATTGAGTTACAATGACCATGTATTTTATGGCCATGGTCACCTGAAAAGGATTAGAAGGAGCTTGCTTTGTACATACTTCTACCAATGACTTATTGATTTGTGTGATTAGCACAAATTGTAGATACTCCAGAACTTAGCTCACATACTCGTAATTACTTCGTTCGGAGTTTCATGAACAATTTTGACATTTTCAAACTGCAGACCCACTAACTTAATTTTCCACGAAATTCGAAATGATTGGACACATTTTATGCTTACGTATATTGGCACGGAAGTTGTGATGGATGTGGATCGTTCCCCTTTCACGTTTCTTGAACAGCTGCTCTTGAGAATGAACCTAAGCTGTGGATGTTGCAGGCTAACCACCTCCTTGTTGTAATCTGTGAAAAACATCCAAATTTGATTCTGATTAACGTCATCACTATAAACCCCCCTTTATTGATCGATTTATAAGTACATGTTTCAATGGGCATCTGGTTTGTGTCGTTAACAGGTACCAAGTGCAACGAGAGACTCAGGAGCTGGCAGCGCGGCACTTGAGAATGCGGCGGCAGCAAACGATGCCGCCCCCGCCACCGCAACCGCCAACCTCAATCGCCTCCTGGGTAGCGCTCCGTCTCCTCCGCCCCCGGGCTCCTCCGTCTCCAGCCCGCTGACCTCCTAACCTCACTCAAAAAGCTCTTCGTGCCAAAGAGGAATTCCATTAGGTTTTTTTTTTCGTTTACAATAAGACAAAAACAATTATAAACAACTTTTTTAAATACCTTCACATATAAATATGTATTATATGCTATAATCGAACTTTCAGATTCATTCTCGGCCGATCGCTATATGAACGGTTCAGCAGATGAACTAGTGTCACGTTTTGGTGCTTCCCAGTGAATTATGAATGAATTACTAAAGTGACTAAGAACATTTTATTTGTTGTAGTATCAATTTTCGTTAGTGCCCTATATTATCGACTATGTTTTTCAGTACCTTCTGTTTTTATGTAAGGTCGCGCACCTACTGCGTTGCTCAATGTGTAGACAGTGCCTTAATATATATTTTAATTATACGTTATGTAGGTACCTATAATAATGATATTTTAGACAATAACTTGGATTTGTGAGCTAGTCCTAACGATTCAGTTATAGGACGGGCGCTCGACAAAAAAACAACTCAACATGTCTTTGCACCATCCTCCTTCTCGTTAAGTAAATCAAAATTCGAACAACGTCGCATCCGAACGTTTCCCAACTACAGAACTACAACTATCGTCGATGCACTTGCCACACTAAATCCTCCGTACAACTTAATTGTAATCTTAACACGAGAACTTTATTCATAAATATTACAAAATAAAACACGAGCACCATCATCCCACAGCGATAAGTAACTCTTTGTGACAAAAAATCACGGTTGTACCTTATAAAAACTCAAAGATAACCCAATAACGAATATTATATCAAAACGTACAAATAAAAATTAAGTTTAAGCAATTCATAATGAGAGGAAACTGATTTCATTAGTTCCAATATTAGATTTATTTGTGAAAATCGGTAAATGTAAGGATGTCTGAACGTTATCTTTAGTAAACTAGACAAGGCCCGTCCGCTTAGTATAATTAAAATCATAATAGGTAGTAATATATTTTAAGCTATTCTAATATTAATGATAAATAATTTTTTGATTATTATTTGGATCTGTAGAAAAAAATGTACACATCACAGTATTGTCATAATTTAACAGTTAATCTCTAGTTGAATTATCCAAGTATTAGACATGTTTTTATTGTCACTAGTATAAAAGTTTTTATTTTTGAAATATCGAATGATTAATTACGAGTAAAAGAATGTTATTGCCCTGTCAAAAGGAGTGAGAAGATATTGTTTAATTTCAAAGTTAATTTTTGTTTGATTTCGTTATTGTAATCTGCAATACCAATAAACATTTCGTTGTGTAAATTTTTTTAAATTTATTTTTGAATAAAATTATACGTTAAGTTATTTGAATTTTATATAATATTTTTATTTTTGTTAAAAGATTCACAAATGTAAATAGATTCTCCTTTGCTTACATAAAATATGAATACCTTCATAATCTTCGAAAGCTTAGGCGTGAGAATAGAAGAGATGCTGATTGGAGAAGTGCATTAGCTGTTTTTTCAACAACAAAATTTGTTTGTTTCATAAATTCCAACACAACACAAACAAGTTGACTGTGGATCCTTGGATCAGTTTAACCAAAGATCGGATATAAATCATTCTTTGGTTTTTGTGATTTTTTTAAACACTATAGTTGAAATGTGAGAATTCAATGAGTAGCCAGCTGCGTTGCGTTCGTAAGTTTCGACTTTGATACATTGAATTAGAATAGGTAATAGTTACGATTTAGTTTTCGTATTAACTGTCATTGAAGTGAGGATAGTAGACCTTCATTTTCGTAAGCTTTTAAATTATAAAATTAATTTCCACAACGTAGGTGTGTTCAGAACTTCAATCACTAATTCTCACGTCCTGATATAACGACTTTCATTTGTTAGGAAATAATTAAACAGAATTAATCTTATAAATTCGATTAAAAATTTGTTTCTTTAAACCATCATCAACTATAAAAACGTTGAGGAAATGTTAAAATTTCCCTTCGTCACCACATTAAAATGCTGCTTAGCACTTTATTGACCACCCTTCTTTCAACATCCTAACATGCCTACCAATCTGCTAAAGAGAAAAATTTACCCTTTCTCGACATAATTATCTCTTATTATTTAAACATTAACTTAATTCAATTAATATCGTGATACATTTTGTCAGAGAATTTCTGGTGGGTGAAAACAGACAGAAAATCATTACCCTAACTAATGACGTTGGCACGTTTGTAAGAGTGCAATAATGACATACTTTTGAGAGGGGATAAAGAGGACATTACTTTGTTTAAGCAGTTGTTATCAAGTTAACGGTTTTTTGTTTAAGTTTCCGTATATTTCGAGTTCCACTTATAATTTACTGTGTTGTTTCCCTAAAAGTACAAAATTGGATTATGTTCTGTCAAATCACTTCTGGTCCATTCCTCCATCTTTTGGTAACTCCCTTTTTACCTTTATCGTCAACAAAACAATAAAGCATTAACAAAAATTTACAAAACGTTAGGTAAAATACGACTATCTACGTACCTATTGCCTATCTTGAAACTTTCGCGTTGAATATGTCATACATCACGAGGAGAGTCAGAATAATTTATTACATTCGACAATCAGCTCATCTTCTCTCTGTTCTCGTCACCTTAGCCGAGAAAATGTAGATTCGATTTGAACTTTGTTACGGGGGATGGGGGGAAAGTTTTTGCGGTCATTTCCAACCCAAAAAGTCTGTATTTGTTATTCGGGTGATGGTGAAAAAAAAATCGTTAGACGGTAATTAAAATTATAAAAATATTTGTTTCTATTAGAAAATTCTTCAACAGATATATTTTTACCTTATTAAATTATTAAGGAAAGTGTTAAGAATATGACATATCTATGTATTTTTAATACCATTAAACTTTAAAAAACTAATTCTTTCATTGGTTTGATCCAATTTCATTTTCGGTATACCTATGGTAAGAATCAAAAGTAATATTAATTATGGTGAAATATTCAATGAAGGGAAAGAGATTGAATAAAATGTATAAGCAGGTGCCTTCCTACTTGCCTTGAAGAACGACGGCATTGATATTGTTCTGTGTAACAGGTTTCCCTACGCTATGTAATATCCTCATTATTTATTTATTTCTCTGTTTGTACTGTTAGAAATAAATTAGCTGAAATATGAGCCGCACCAATCACGCATGCTGGAATTGATTCATCAAGCCTTGAGACCTATTCACGAAGTATAGCTTCTACCGGTGTCATTAGTTTAGAAGGTAGTTAGGCTACGTCTAACACTTCCCATAGCTTATAACTATCGCATATACCTACAAGCACGGTCACAACATATCTCTCTCTTGAGTTTCAATATTAGACTAGTTGGAAATTCCGTGTTACAATCTGAATCCTATACCAAAATTGAGATTTTTAAAAACGGACAGTTCATCGAAGAAGACCGTCATTCACATCCTACACACTTTAAAGAAAAGTACGCATAAAATAGACAAAAAAAGCGGGACTGTAGACCTCTATGGTTCTACAGCCAGATCATTTAAATGATTAATTTTACACATTTAAGTACCGAAGATGAAAAATTGCCTGTGCAACCTACAAATATGGGATTCTAGCTCAGAGGAGGGGAGATAGTAAACAGAGATGAAAGTTACGGCTGGGGGGGGGGGGGGCTAACAAGGGTTTACGTGAGCGCATTCTGTGTTCATAAACTGTACTAGGCCTAACCAACTCCCTGGAAAAATCTGTAGATTCAACCAGAGCACCAGAGAGGCTAGTGCTCACCAAGGTGGCAGGTACACGAATGACCCCCTCGGGCAGATGGAAAAGTGGTGATGCCGGGATAACGAAGGGCGGAAGGAGGCCACCCAAACGTTAGTTGAAGGAGTGTTGTGCGGGGGGGGGGGGGGGGGCGGAACTGCCGGGTTGGTCGCTACGAACTGGATTGTACTCCTGTTAATCATTTAAATGATAAAACAAAAAATACAGAATGTTCTAAATCGTCGAAATGAATTTCTAGGCCTCTGTAATTTGTGCACAAAATCGTAAATAATGGTAAAGAACCAAAAAACCTCGATTTTCACAGGCGACACCACTTTTTTTGTATTCAAATTTTTCAACTGAACTGTGGTGTCAAATTAAAAGTGGTTATACCGCTGGAAAGCTGAGATCTTGTTGCAGTTTTTGGTGTTGAGGTACCTACGTGGAGTAATGACGTTTGGTGTAATTGCAGCTTTTTAATTTTTCCTCAATAAACTTAAACTCAATACACTTTCAAATTGTAAATATCTCTCTGCTCTAACTCAGACATGATAATTCAACAGAGTAAACCAGGAGCCTCCAAACTATTTGCCCCAAGGGCCGTATCATAACGTGGAGGTAGTGGGGGTTCTGGGGGGCTAGCCCCCCAGCTGAAAGGGAAAATTTTGAAAATTAGACACTTGCAAACAGTGTTTTTAAGCACTCCTAGACGAGTTTGACAAATTCAAAATTAGCTCTAATATAGGCACAAAAAATTAGTTTTTAGTGATTGTATTGCGCCCGGTGGAAAGGAGTACAGGTAACATTCGCTGGGTCACCTGCCTGACTTTTCTTTCAGTTCTGGTGGTAGCCTAATTTTTTCCATAGGCGTCCGCGTGTGGCGGGCCAGACCAAATCCTTTCTTAGGCTGTATCCGGCCCACGGGTCGTAGTTGGAGACCCTGGAGTAAACCTTTAACCCATAACGCGACAGGTGGGACTTTGAAGGCCACAGGGATGTTAGACTTTTTATATTTTCAACACTGCGTCAGCCCAAGGAAAAGGACCCCCATGTATATTCCTACCAGTTCATCCTCAAGCGTTTTAATTTTTTTTTTTTTTTTTTTTTTTTTTTTTTTTTTTTTTTTTTTTCCTCAGGAGTGAAATTTTGCTCTCAGTGTCACCCTTTGAAGGTCAGTAACCTGTTTTTCACAAACTCAACAGTCCCATAGGTCCAGATAGGGCGAAGAATCTGCTTATATAGGTAATAATAGTTTGTTGTGGAGTGTTAGGCAGCAACAGCCAGTACATTCTTTTATACCTGATCTTCAATTCTTGCTTTTTCTTTTCTATGTGATTATTCCAAGTTAATTTTGAATCAAGGTTCATCCCCTGAATTACTGTATGGTATTTTATTTGAATTGATTGTAACATCTATGGTTGAATATTTATGGTTTGTGAAGTTTATGTGTATTGATTTTGATTCATTAAGTTTCATTCTTCACACTTTGGTCCACTCTGCTATGTCGCTAGCTGACTTTTGTAATTTTTGCGTTGCACTAACGACGTCATCACCAAATGAGAGGATGGCCGTGTGGTCTGCGAATGTGGCAACTAGTGTGTAATCATGCTGTGGTATGTTCCTTGTGAATAGCAAATAGAGAACGGGACCAAAAACGCTGCCTTGCGGCACTCCTGCTTTTATAGGTTCCAAATCTGATAATTGGTCTTCCTGCTCCACCCTGAAGTGTCGGCACTCAAGATTTCAGGAGGAGATAATACTGGTTAGGGAGGTCCTTATTCAGTTTATACTCCAGTCCTTCGTGACCTTGTCAAAGGTCTGAGCAACGTCTAGGAAAATACTGGAACATATTTTTTTACCTTCTAGGGCCTTTTCAATGATGTTAGTGATCCTATGGACTTGATCTATCGTTGAGTGACGTTGTCTAAAACCAAATTGATGGTCTGGAATCAAATTTCTATCTTCTATTATAGGTTTGAGACGTTTTAGGAGCAATTTTTTGAATAATTTTGACATGAAGGACTAAAGAAAGGATAAAGAAGAATGACTGGAAGAAAGGATAAAGGACCATATCCAGTTTTCGCGTTGAGTGATTTTCCTGGTGGAATCATTAAGACTTCTGCAACTTTCCACTGAGATAGAACGTGTCTCACCCTAAACGAAGCATTTATAATTTGTAGTAATTTTATTATACCCTTTTCAGGGAGCTCTTTAACAATTTTACATATTACATTCATATATACAAAAAATAAAGCAACTTAAAAACTATAAATTTGACACCAAATTAAATTTGTAAAACAGCCTTGACAGCGTTATTCCATTTGCAAGTTTAACTTAACTTCAAGTGAGAGGTTTTGCAAACCATTGCAACGAACCATTTCTCATCTGATTAGCGAAATTAAGCTATTTAATTTGGCAAGTATTTGAATGCGTGACCGTTGAGGTAGGAGTCTCCCATCCAAGTAGTTTTCAAGCTTCTGTACGACGAAACCCATCTCCACTCAAGAGTGTGATTCAGTGAGTAGCTGAATCCCCAACTTGAAATGGTTGTATAATTTACTTTTTCACCTAATTTGTAAGTACTACTTAACTCTTGCTGAAATTTCACTACAGTCATTACTTACCAGAACAAAGGAAAGTTACCTACAAACAAAGAAAAAGATCTTGATAACTGTAGGTAGTTACCCAGCACATCCCCCCCCCCCCACTCATCCTTCAAGAACTAAACTAAATTTCATTTGAGTATAAATTACCAGTAGCAAGACAATCCAGCAGAAAGTTCGAGAAACGAAGACAACAAACATCGGACAACCACAGTGTCTGTCACGTAGTTTTGGCAACAACATGGAGATCAAGGTCGAGATCTGTTATCACTGATACTGGTGGCAAAACCTCCCTGTCTTTACGAATTTTGTTATATTCATACACATTTGTACAGAGACGAGTGTCTGCGGAATTGTGCGATTCATATGATATGGTCAAGACCATAAATGTTCCTACTCAGTTTTCGAAATTAGTTCTTTAATTTGCTTGAACGACTGCCAATCTCCATGTTACAGTGAACCTGTCAAATTTGACTGATATGTTTTTGAATCTTGTTTACTGAAATGTTTTTTTAGGAAGTTCTTGAGCGTGTTCTTTTTTGTAAGGATGTTGTTTTAAGGTACATCAAAGACTAGTTTTACCGTAGATTATTATTTAGTAAGAGCTCGATTTACACTGAACACAACAATACTGTAGAAGAGGGTTACATATATTGATTGGTCTGATTGTTGGTCAGTCAGGGATCTGTCGTTTGACGATGCTTTTACAATATTTTTTTTAATCCACCGCCTTGTGGATTTAGACAGGTCTCTCGATGGCTGTCTGGTTAAAGGAACTTAGATCGTTAGTTATAGCGAGAAGGAAAGATTGTGGAGTGGGACGTGCTCATATTGAGAGATCCCTATCACTCATTTTCAATCTCAGTTTAGAAGCAGTTCAAGTTCTCATTTTCTATCCAACTACTTACCTGAGGTGTGGATTGTAAAGTTGATTCTTTTATCGTGATTATATTTCTGGAGTGTATTGATAACTTCATTCAGGTACCTGTAGTGCAAACATTAAGGCTAAAATAAAATAAAGTTCAAGTCAGTATTAGCGGCGGGGTGATTTCTTTTTTTAATAAAGGGTTGGTGAAATCTTTTAAAGACGTCAATGAGGAGGTGGCGATTCTCTCTCATTAGTGTCGGATTCTCCTAAAGGCATACCGACTAAAACACCCTTCCCTTGTTTCTTCTAGAGGTTGGCTGTCCCGGAACGACTTTTCCAGTATTACTTCGGGACAGTACCTCGGATTTGCCGTTACGGCCTGCCTTCTTCGCCATTCTTCTTCTTCATCCTTCCCACTCTCGGTTTCTCTCCTCTTTGAGTATAGCCGTCACATAGTTCGTGATTGCGTCCCATGTCCTTTTTTCCTGTATCATCTTCCTGACTATTGTAAGTAAAAAAGTAAAGTAAACAAGGAATTTCACCTTGGATTTTCGTCCGACTACCCGGAGGTGTTGCGGACGTCGCCAGCCGTCCTCCAGAGAGGATCGGAACTAGGTCTGACGATTTCGCTCATGGCTTCCCATTGCCTCACGCCCCTGGGTTGGGAGCGTTTTGGATTCACGTGATACCGTGATTAGAGGTGAACAGTCTAACGACAGGACAGGTATACAACACTTGATAGGATTTTGGCCCTAATCATTGGTGCCTGCCGGATTCAAACCGGGGCAATCAGTACTCCCACTGAAAGTAAACAGCTAGAGGATGTCGCTCAGACATCCTGTCCCCCTCTTCCTGACTATTGTTTCAGAGCTAGTTACACCAATCTCCCTGGACAGGTCTGCTCGTAATAGCTCCCATCTTTTGCAAACGAAAAACGTGTGGTGGGCGTCTTCTTCCTCCGATTTGCAGTATCTGCATTCGCTGCCCGTGCTCTTTCCAATTTTCTTCAGGAAGGAGCGGAAGTAGCCGTGGCCAGTGAGGAACTGCATCAGGTAGTACCCCACATCTCCATGCCTCCGCTCAGTCCACTCCACAGATCCAATCAGGTGTGAGGTCCACCGTCCTCGTCTTTCTTCTTCCCATCTTGCCTGCCATCTTTGCAATGTTACTTCCCTTTCTTCCTTTCTGGCGTTATGAGCTCGGTCCGTTCCCTTCCGCAGGTAAGTTCTTCTACGCTCATCTGCGAGGAGGTCTATTAGGACTATTGCAGCAATAATTTGCACTGCTGAGCTAGATACTGTCCTATAGGCGCTACATATCCTTGAGGCTGCTCTCCTCTGGACTGTCTCCAACCTGATTTTATACTTCTGGTGCCCTAGCGCCTCAGCCCAAACCTCAGCTCCGTACAACATAATGGCCTCAGCTGTACGCATTAGCAACTTACGTTTTGTAGGAGATGGTCCTCCTATATTAGCCATCAGTCTACTCAGGTTGCCTACTACTGCGGCAGGGTGATGGGGTGTAGCTCTAGTACCGTATCAGAGTTCAACTCCGTGCTCCCCCCCCCCCCCCCCATTCCGTTACCCTTCCAATGGTTGGGGAAATTAGCTTGCAACACCCAAAGGCTATTCAGAAAATCTTTTGGACCCAGGTCGGCAGTTACGAGAATCGTGTAGCAGGAACTATCAGTGTACATCCATCACAAGTTCCACAACAGTTGCAGTAGGTGTGAAACCTAGAAGGATGTTCACTAGCCTCCAGTGACTCAGTGTGACAGCTGTATTGGCCAGTTGTCAATTTAGACTTGTCACAACTCCATTCTGATGTCTCAAATTCTACCAAGAAGTCGGATGAGTTAATGTGCAAGTTTTGAACAGCGCTGAACATCATCTTTTGGATTATTTTTGGCGACGTTTTACGTGAAAAGTTATTCAATCTGGCTTGACCTTAAATTCGTGACCAATTTTGCTCGGGTTGATGTCAAATTGTTTGTTAGGATCCCCCAATGGTTCCATTGAAAAGAATCGTAGAACAGTTTGATCTTTTGTTTGCACCCTTCGAAAATGAAAGCTCAATCAATAGTTTACATCAAAAGTTGAACCCATTATGTACCTAAATGTTGAGGGCTTCCGCTCGTTATCCTCTTTAAATGTTTGTTGGAGTGCCAATTCGGTCTCATTTAAGTTTCAAGTCGGTTTTTATCTATTTTTCTACCCTGAATGGTTATTCTGGCAGCCTCTTGGGAACTATTATTGCAACGGGAAGAATCGTACATATCTTTTCTATTTAATCTGTCACGCTGTCCTCCAATTCTTTTTCATTTATGTGATGGTACCCAAGATAGTGGCCCTTGTAAAGTGATTTTAACACTCTAATGGATACTTTGTAGTAATTATTAATCATTTGGTTAAGAGATTTATCACGTAGCGTCGAAGGCAATAATCCTGTAATGGCAAGCTTCGTATTCGGCTTGTATGTGATAATGCATTTCCCGTTTCTTTTCTGTAATAATTAGTAATCATTAGACACCATATTGCACCTTTTTAGGAAAGTTCACATCAAGATCTGATATCATTTAAATAATGTAAAAACTATTTGATGTAAAATTAACCTATTTGGCAATTCGTTCTCAAACATTAATCTTTCTTGCATTCAACTAGTGTAGCTGTAACAAAATACACGATTCTGACCTGTTCTAGGACCGGACGTTTACCAGTTGAATACTTTCAAGCGAACCATGCCACCAGTCGAACATGAAGGCTATTGGGGGAAACCAACATCTACAATCGATTGGTGTGAAAATAACTACGAGTTCAGTTATTTCATAGCCGAAATGAGTAAGTATAGATGAAATACTCTCTTCCTGATCAGATTGTGTACTTACCTACGGGTTCTGTAAATCTTGATACTAATGGGGTTGGTGTTAGTCAGAATTTCGGAGATCGAATTGCCACTTGTGCCGATTTGGTGATTGTTTATTTAAAAAAATCTATCTCAACGCATTGGTCAAGGAATTTATCGTAAAAATTCTTCGTCGTGTGAAGGAGCAACAAACCGTAAACGGAAAAATGCGGCCAAAACCCCAATTTTGAATCCGTCACCTTGGGACATGAATTAGTAGTTTGGCCGACTCTGTACAGATGTTTTTATTAACTTAAAAAGTGAAATTCCATCATTTCTTTATCTTTAAAATTGCTGGCATTAAGACTCATCCAACTATGTACAAACATTAGTTTTCAGGGAAAATTTTAGATTTTTTACTCCAAGTGGCAAGGAAATACAGAGCTTTGTCCGCAAACAGCCGTTTCGAAACCACAGTGCGCCGTTCTTCTGATTGTAAAAGCAATCATTAAACCTCAATTAGCTGTGTAGTTGTACTATATTTACGCACTTGTCAGCCAAAACACAAACTCGTCAAATCTCTTCCGATGTTTTAAAATACTGTACATTTCATAATTCTTTGGGTTTGTGTGTCTAATGATGAAACCACTGAAATTTTAGAACTTTTAATTCGGCTCTACGCGGTTGGACAATTCAACTTTTTTTCCAATCTGTTTCCAGTCAAATTTCATACTAAAAGCTAAAAATGTAAATAATCTTATACGAGGGTCATCCAAAAGTAAGGTTACTAACTCCCTGGAAGGTGCGGAGAATTTTTTTTTTTCGGGGTTGGTATTACTGCGTGTAGGGGGGTTCCTAGTAGTCACAATAAGCACCCGCCGCATCAGTCCGTTACGAAATGTCGTCACAACAGCCTACTCCGTCAACCTCTGCAGGGACCATTCGCTCCACCTACAGCCAATGCGAAATTTGGGCGGTCATCAAGTTCCTCACTTTGCGTCGCAAATCTGCCTCTGAAATCCATCGTCAGCTTGTGGAAACTTATGGACCTGAGGTAATGTCCCGTCAGCATGTTTTCAAGTGGGTTAGGCTTTTTAAGGAAGGTTGCATCGACACAGACGACGAAGAAAGGAGTGGGAGGCCGACTCTCATTTCAGAAGAGCTTCTGCAGGAAATTGACAATCAAATTGGCAGTAATCGGCGGCTGATCCTTGACACCCTTCATGAAATGTACCCAGACAGAAAAGGAGGGGAATGCTGACTCGTGGTGTGCCCCTTCTTCACGACAACGCCAGACCCCACACCGCTCGCCAGACCCAGGACCTGCTTGTGTCGTTTGGATGGGATGTTGTGACCCATCCACCATATTCACCGGACTTGGCGCCTTCGGACTTCCACCTTTTCACCAAATTGAAGGAGTTCTTGGGTGGAAAACGTTTTTCCAACGACGAGGAGGTGTGGGAAACTGTCGAGAACTGGTTTTTGGAGTTGGAGCAAAGTGTGTATGACGAGGGCATAAAAAAGCTGGTGCCCAGGCTGAAGAAATGTGTTGAAGTTGGTGGCGATTATGTAGAAAAATAAGAACATATTTTGCTACATTTCCTCAAAATTTGAATTAAATATATGCATTTTCGATTTTTACCAGCAGTTGTAACCTTACTTTCTTGATGACCCTCGTAGTTGATGAAAATTTTCCCCCAACAAGTTAATTTTCTATGAAATACTTTTATGTTAGAAATTAGTATAGAACCACTGGTCGATGAAAGTGGTTTAGTCTAAACATAAATATCCCGTGTAAGTACCTGTCTACATTTTGGACTAATTATTCATTTTTCAACTTTTGTACCCAGCGAATACTGTTAGTAACCTGATGATGATCCTGCCTCCAATCTGGGGTATGATTGAAGTTGTCAAACAAAATTTCGAGCGGAAGTTCATATACTGCTACTTTTTACTCTTGGGTAAGTATGAATAGTTCATCCAGTGAATATTTTGTTAATTATTACATTTCATTATATTCTCCTGTTATCAAGCTGACATGTCTGTTTCGCAGTCGTTGGCCTTGGGTCTTGGGCGTTTCACATGACCTTACTCTATGAAATGCAATTGTTCGATGAACTCCCCATGGTATGGGGAACCTCAGTTTTGGTTTACAATCTGTAAGTACAAACACCGTATATCGACCCATAAATAGAACGTAAATCCTCCAATTTGCTCCCATGATTAATTGTATTATTGTTTATTGTCTCTTCCTTCATGTTATTACTGTGATCCTTAATATTGCTGATTTGGTTCATAAGTAGTAGTTTTTAATGTTATGTTCTATTGTACATTTCATTGCCTAGCTCAGGACAGAAACTGAGTGTTTAATTATTTCATTGATCGTCCACTAAACCGAACTATGGAACTTAGTTTCTCTAGAAACCAACTATCATGCTGCTTAAACCAATTAGTGTGTTTGTCACCATGGTTTTTAACCCATTTTATAGTAGATACCTACTTATAATAGTTCGTACGGACTTGATTTGATAAATTTCTAGTGGACTGAAATTTCTCCTAAATCTCGTATTGCTTTTGTATCTGCTTCAGAGCTCCAAAGTCAGATATTTGCGTGACCAACATGATGGCCAACTCGTTCTTTATTATTATTAGAATTTACCTCTTTCATGTTTATTATCAATATTGTCTATTAAGAACGCATTTAGTGTCGCGTATTTTTTCAAACCAAATTTTCTATACTTTTTCCTATGAATGTTATAAGAACGTAACCTAAACATGTAAACATTTGTATCTATCTCGAGCATCTAGATTGAGCAAAAATCCATTATGTCGTTAAACATCCCAAAAGAAAGAATGGGCAGCAGTTTTTGTCCTCGAACTTTTTAAAATACTAAAAGTGATTTAAAAGATTCTTTGTTAGGCCGTGTCTTACGTGGAGAACAAACGCGGGCGAGCGAGCGAGCAACGCGATTTTGACGAATCGTGTACGATTCCAAAACTTGTGTCTTACGTGAGGTTACACATCGCGTTAGTCGCCGAAGCGGGTTTCCACCTTATTTACAGATTCCTCCAGTGTAATTTTATACCAGTTTTATTTTATATTCGGAAAAATGCCTTGTTTTTCCTAATTTACTAACGAGATCATTCGAATCATTTGGCATGACAAGTGAAACACAACAGGCAAGAAGTCAAAATCGGTAATTTCTCTCTGGAACAACTCTTGTCAATATTTTACAGGGAATTTATCAGGTAATTGAACGGTGTATTCATTCACAATAAATAATTTATTAAATGGTGCTTTAACTTACTTGAAAAACTTGTCTCTTTCGCTACAGCATCCCAAGGTAGGTCTGCGAGCCTCCTGTTTTTTATATATCTTGCTTTTTTGTTCCACAAAACTTCTCTTTTTTGCCCTTCCGATATTATCGCTTCCATGATAAACATTTAAAGCAAGCAACAAAGGCAATAATTGACTAAAAAAGCAATATAAAAAACGAATGAATAATGTCAAAACGGCAGGTTAACCTACAAAAACGTAAACAAATAACGCGATTACGGGATTGCGCGACAAAATTCAAACCGATTTAACGCGAGCGATTGCCTAAACATGACAAAATACTACCGCGACGCCGCGTTATTAAACACTTCCAAGGATTGTATTGTTTGATCGCGCTAACAGATCGCGTTGGTCGCTCGCATTCGTTTTCCGCGTAAGACCCGGCGTGACAGTAATATACCATGGTATTTCAAAATTGATTAGGTATGTAAGCAGTAGTTGCCGAAACCACTGAACAATTCATCCTAAAGTTATTTCCTCAATCCTGAACGATTTGCAACGTGCCATTATTCTTCATCTCCAATGCCTTCTGTGTCTTTATGCCCAGAATGGAAGTTGTATAAAACTTTATTCTTACCGGCAGTACACTTTTGGCTTGAACAGCTCCCTCTACATGGAGTGTAGCACAATGAAATCTCAAGTTATTTCACGGGGTCTACTTATCCTCTAAAATGTAATAGATCGTAATAACACATTACGCTAACCTCTTTTTTTATGTAAACACTTCCTTTGATGCTGATGGTATGCAGATCTCTTAATTCCCGTCTCGATAGGTCCGAAGTGCAGAAGCCTGTAAAAAGCCGGACAATTTCCAACGTGCCGTTGTTCTTCTTCCTCACTGCCTTCTGCGTCTTCTTCACCATCTTGTACCTTTACTGGCCACAACCTGTTTTTCAACACACCTCGTACGGGATTCTTGTCTTCGCCTCTTTCATGCTTGAAATACAACTCATCTATGCAAAGGGCTGCCAAATCTGCAAGAAGCTTTTCATCTGTTCTACTTCGATTTACCTCTTTGGGTTCTTACTCTGGAATTTGGATAAAGTTTTTTGCCCGAGCCTCAAGTAAGTTGCCATTCATAATGACTTTCAGTGAATAACTCCTAGAACGAATCTATTAAAACTAGCGATCTAGGGTGTCAGCGTGGTATGGCATTGAGGTATTATGCATGACCACCCTCTAAATTACAAAAGCTAACCTAGAACAACATGAAAAAATGGTTGTTTCTTGTTCACTTAAATATTCGGAGCTTCCACATGAGTAAAGATCATTATACAGGGTGATTCCCTCGTAGTGTTCGAAAATTAGACCGAAAATGGAGCAAAAAGCCGCCAACCGCACTGTTCTATCTCAACCCGTTCGGAGATATGATTTTTCAACGATTTTTTTTTCTCGAGGAAACCACGTTTTTGTCCATAAAAGCTGTGTTATGTGCACTTTGCTCCAATGTTTTTCAATTTTTTAGCAAATTTTTGGATTCAATATTGAATTTCCAATAAGATGGTAGTACAGGTTACCATAAAAGTCATTAACTGCATCGAATGAACAGCTCAAACTTCAACTTATCTAGGAAAGTTACATTTTCTTATTTTTCATTATCGCTCATCAATTTACTAAAATACCACCCACAATACTGTAAATTCCATTAAAAAGTAGCGCATTTATCCAGCTTTCGAATGATGTAGTCATATTTATGATTTTGGTCCGATTTCGTAGAGATATTCACATTTTAAATCCGAAAAACATGGTGTATTATTTTGGTATGAAAATCAGGTACCTACTTAGCAGATAAATTATAGGTACTCCCATTATTAAAATCTTTATTTTATACAAAACAAACTCTTCAGCAGAAGAGAAAAGAGAAGTATTGTTGATTGTTGCCCATAGGTTGTTGAACTTGCTTGGCTTTATGTGATGAAATCACCTAATACATTTAAAAAAATGATGAAATCGTGACAGGCAAGTCAACAACAAATGATAAGAATGAATGAATCAACTTCTGTAAAATAAACACCAATCGCATAATATCCTGATGAGCCCTCATTGGGAGAAAGTACGTTCTTGATTTAAAATGAAGTCACAATAAATAGACGAATTTAATTCCTCCCCTCACCATCTAGAGAATTAGTTAAGATAATAATTATTCAACAATATAACAACTACAAAATCAACTGTTATTGAGCATAGAGACCACTGAAGCTCCTGGCACTGCTTCCAGCCAGTTGTTTTGCAGCGTTCATATCGAATATATAAACAAAATCATCATAATTTTTTGTTACATGGACTAATATAAAATAGAGTTACGGATGGAGATAGTTAACATTTTTATCGATACTATTCATCGAATTCTTGCTTGGATCTATTTTATCATAAAATTCCTACCCTTATCTGTCCAGGTCCAAAGGCACCATGATTTTATTTGTGCATCACATGATGCAAGTGTAGTAACCATGGTACCCTTGAAATAACGGTACTGGCAGCACTGCTGGAAGCTCTAGTGTGCTAGGTTGAATTGCAAAAATGAGATGATGTAGTGGAAAATAGTCCCAAATCCATCGAATGTAAGAAGGCGATTTTTATCCGAAAACCCTTTTATATCTCTCCTCTCTTATTTCATAACCTACTATACATATGAATAGCCTAGTCCGCCCTATGAGTTGTTATTTACAAAGCATGAAGAAATTATGCACATATCCCTGTGTCCTTGTGGTTTAGAAATTGCCGATTTCAAGTTTGAATGACTGGTAGAGGGGATATTGAATCATATACTGTGGCATATTAAATCAAAAATGCAATTCATTAGTGATAAATTTGCCAGTGGCTTTAAAATTTGAATGTCCTATTAACCTGGCTGCTTCGACTTTCTTTTGTCAGTACTCTGAGGGGTAGTCTTCCTCGAATCTTGGACCCTGTTACTCAACTTCATGGATGGTGGCATGTTATGGCTGGTTATGGAACATATCTTCAAGTACTGTTCACGTAAGTGATAGGCAATTATTTATCAAACTATAATTAATTGATGAATGGTACTAATGGTTATCTGGTGGCGCAAGAGAGCACAAATAACTTAGTACCATCACATCTTCCTGATAACGATTCCTCTTTTGTTTTGAGGATGGGTCCACTAGATAAGTAGGAAGCATAATGTTAGGCAATGTAATTGCCAAATTTAATTGAGTTAGCAATATGAAGAAAACTGAAGCTGTTTAGACTGGGAATAGTTAAAAAGTGATTCCATACTCAGTCTATCTTACCTTGGTTTCAACATGTGAAAACTTCCAAATTCGTACCATTCGCTGCTCGGGAGTCCACACACTTAGTAACTGACTACCTATTTCTCTTCGGGTTTGGAATTTGCCTTTTTCTCACTCAAACGGCTTCTTCTCACATAAATTATTTTAAACGATTTTCTTATGTTCTCAAACGCCATTTTAGTTATTTTTTCTCACTTAAATTATTTTAAAAGAATTTGTAGAATCTCCACGAACGTATCTTTCGTCCTTATCGCAAAGTAACCCACCATCAGGGTAACCTAGTTGTAAAACGCTTCGCATCCACCCGCCGGTACATCCGCTGTTTTTCTGGAGTAAATGTACATGTTCTCTACTAAATCGGAACGAAAATAGTATGTCATCCTCGCTCATGTCGCCCAGGGAAAATCTCCCATAGAACCCAGGCGGGTACTTGTATGAGCGTCCCTGTAGGGAGGGAAGACAATGTTTTGGAGTCATAAGCATGTACGAGCGGCCCTGCCTGGTCTAAGGGCTCAGATTAGAAATGGTACGAGCGAAGGCCCACAGGCCAGTTGAACCCAGTGACTGGAAGAAATCCAAGCAAAGATGGAACCCGAAGTAGTCTTGTTAACAAAAAGTTCGCGTGGAAATTGAGATATGATGTTGGTAAACGGTTACCCTAGCCAAGTATGTCGAAATCGTTTCGTATAAGTACCAGCCCAGATCAAATAACTGAGAAGTACCTACTTGGGTCGAGAGTCATGTGACTGTGATTGTCTATTTGCATGTTTTGACAGTGTTCATTTTAGAGCAATAAATTATACGCATGAAAAAAGTTTCGAGTTGGTACTATTGGTTTCATTTCCCATATTTCTGTGAGGCCGCTCGTACATTTTCAAGGCCGTAATATTCAAAAAGTCTTCCACCCCCGGCATTTTTTATTTAAAAAAAAACGAAAGAACGAGTGATCCGAGTGATCTTGTAAAACATCAAGGAGACTGCTCGTTTCCTATAGTGACGTGAAAGCAAAATGTACGTGACTCTTAGATACGGATCAGAGATACCACTAGTTCAGCTGGGCTGGTGGTAACGCCGCCATTTATGCTAACCAGAGCTGTGCTCGCCCTAGATACCACCACCGACTAGATACGATACCACGGTGTCCGAATCTCCTAGGAACTCTCTATTACAAAATGTAGAGGATGAGTTCGAGGTAGCCCCCTAGATCTTGGTATCGTAAATACCTTAAGATGTTCAGTCTGGTATTGTTGAAACTGCCTTGGAACATCGGTGCCTCAAATTGAATTAATTTGAACGTTGAACCCCTCCCCCACCTCAGTCTTTTCTGAGAGATGAGCTCCTGTAAGAGCTCGTCAAAGAAAAACAAATGCCCTAAATGATTAATAATTAATTTTTTTCAGGATACACTCCTTCTACGACTTCCGTTTTGAAAGACTCAATTCACCTGTTAACCTCCGTCCTCATCCTTGGGGTTTTGGTCTCCGGTGGTTGAAAAAGATTCAAAGCTAGTTTAGGTAAAACTAGAGCTTCCTTAAATAGAAAATCAAACATTGCAGCTCGTCATACTGCACATTAAGACAATGATGCTTTAAAAATGTAACAACTTGATACTCACGTTTGCTCAGACGCAATGTGATTCTCTGTAGATAATTCCAACTATTAGGATTAGTGATACGGTTTTGTTTTATTTATTGTGGGGCAGTTTTTTCAGATTGTAAAACGATTTGATTGTGTGTTACTCGTCATAAGTTTGGACACAGGTGTTGTTATTGCTCAAATGCTGTTCTTCCATAAGATTTTTACTGCATTTTTGTTATTCCCCTTGTCCGATTTCACTTTGAAGTACTCAAGATCCATGACTTTTAATTATTTGTCAAAACGATTTTTAGTAGAATGTAGAAACTGGTGCCTCCTAGGAATAGAGTCAAAGTGCATTATAAAATATCTGCCATATTAATCTCCGGGGTTTTGGGCTGGACTTAATTTTCGTATACTGTTACTGTACTCGTAGAAAAATAACTCCTATGTTGTAGTACTTCTAAGAATTAATTGCACCAAGTACAGCTAAACAAGGACATGCTTTTCATAATTATTCTTCACCATAGGTATATTGCTGTTTGGTCTCAGTCAATGTAAAGTTACCAAAAGTTAACAATATGTACGTTATACATACAACCCAAATATATCAGAGGCGATTTAATTGTGTTTTGGGTACTACATGAGAAGATGAATGTTGTTCCTCTTCCCATCAGGCGTAGGTAGATATGTGATATGTTCTCCATTAAGAAAAACTGTGTCAGAAACCCAAGCGTGCTAACGATTTCAACAGTTGATCGTAAAAATATCTATAAATCTAAATGCACTAGTAGTTACAATATTAGAGTTACGAAACTACAATATGCAGTTCAAAACAAATATGTACATTTGTTCTGTTAGTTTACCTACCTTGGCAATGTGATCATATCTAATTGAAATCAAATGGAATAAGGTTGAGAATGTAAAGATGCATTACAGAACATTTACATCGTTATTTACTTTACATTTATTTAGGCATTTACTTTCATTAATATCAGCAGCCTGTAAGAAGAACGTCTAGATGATCCTTCTAGAATAATTATTATTTATTTAAAGTTTCTGAGGTTTTTTCAAAGAGTATATGCTTTACATTTTCTTTGATGAGTCTGTAACATATATTACTAGCTGATCAAACAAAAAGTAGGTTCCCAGAAGCCATGGTAGACATATTTATTGTTTTTCTGGATCGTAACACTTGAAAGGAATTGTTATATCAATTCTACCTTTACTTGATTACGATTTCTTGATATTATCCCATTTTTGACCTTATTATTTACGGTTATTTTATATAAAGATATATAAGGTTCAAGAAATCATTTCAAGGTTTGGTAATAGATTGAGTTATTTATTACTACGAGGCTCCTATTAACCAAGAGGTGGAAACGATTTAAGTATTTCTTACTATCGTTTATTTTTTTATGAAAAAGCACCGCAGGGGGTATTAGGTAAGGAGTTCGGTAATAGGATGAATATAGGATATTAATATCAATTTGATTTGAGTATAATGATAAATTGGAAAACAGATTACCTTGTCGGATGGGGTTCACTCCTCGCCTCTCCTCTCGCGATTGTTCCGTTGACAGGTGGTGTGGGCTATCACAGGACCCACTGGCTAATGGGTTAAAAGAAAGTTCTAATTCTAATTTTCTTAAGTTCCAATGGTCGCCGACTCGAATCAGCCCGAAAAAAACGTCCAACCGACTGGCTGGGTTGGAAGCCCGTGGGACCTTGGCCTACTGGTTAAGAACCAGAAAATTTTGAAAAACCATATTCGTAAGTGATGAAGCATTACAAGGACTTCCCAATGTTCGGTTTTTGCATGATCACTATTAAAAACATAATTATAAACACTTATGAATATTTTTTTAAACTACGTCAAATTATCAGCCAAACAAAAAAATCACGGAAATAGGCTGGAATGAATTGGACAATCCCCCCCATTCCGACGTCAAATTCAACATTTTTTAGGTTTATTGCACAAAAGAGGAGCAGATGAAAATAGTGAAGATATGTTATTTATTATTTACTCGTATTACTATTATCCCCTCCATTGGTCCCTTTCCAAAATTAGATTTGAAAGACCTGAAACATTTTTCAAAACTAGACCAATGTTCTTACTGGAACAAGAAAAGATCGGCACAATAAGCTGTTTGATCTGCGCTCGGACAAAATAACGATTTAACCTTCAATACTCTTCAACCTCTTTCATAATGAAAATTCAATGTTCTGAAATATTTTAACCAAAATCTAAACTTAACAAAAAAAGGATGACATAAATTCGCTTCAGCAGTGATTGGAAGAATTGGCTATTACCCTCTCCATTCACCATCCTGTCAGAAAGATCAACATTTCCGAGGTTTGTTGCAGAAGTAGACTAAAATTGGGATCGAAAATGAAAATCGGTTGAAAATTATAGCTCTAGGAGCGTCAAAAAAGATTGTCCAAAAAAAACTTTCTTTTTTAAATGAATTTTTCCAATTTCTCTTTATGTCGAAAAATCCTAAATTCGTGAGTTTGTAGCACAACTACAGTTAAATTCAGATCGAACAAAATAAAAAGAATCTCGAGGAATCGATTAAGATTTTCTGGTTGGGCAGCGTCGACAAATCTGTCCCTATGAGTACCGTATTCCATGAACTACTTTGCTTATTGTGTTTTAAAGATGTTTTTACTTGTAACGTTTTGTATTATGTGGCTGTTTCACCATTTCTCTCAATTAAGTCAATTTCAAAAGTTCAAAATTAGAGTTCTGAACTTGATCAAACTTGATGGATTTATGGCACTAAACACGAGAAGTTTTTCTAATCACTTTGACGTTGATAAACACATGGTTTAATCAACCTAAATCGAGCATTTTTATGTTTGCTTGTATTTGCTCTCTTAAAAATTATATTTCTCAACATTTACTACTTATAATGTAGCTTTATTTTCTCGATCATTGGAGAAGTTATTTAAAAAGAGAGGTTCAGTTAGGTAATATTGTTATACAGAATAGTTTCTCATTGAACAGTTAAAACTACTGACTCCTTAATGAAATAGAACTAAAGACCTAATTTGATTCAGTTACGTTTACTGCATACAAATGTGAGCTACCTATTTCCATTTGCTAACAGTCTGTAGCTAGAACTTACCACTACCAGCTGACATATCAATAAAAACATCCAGATTGTTACAACAACAACAAAAATCTCACAACTAAGTACTTTACTAAAACCAACACCCGTCAAATGGTAATAATGTGCCCCAACTGCCGACCTTCACCCACTGTGTGACGAATAGAGAACATTTACAACTTAGTTTTCAACTCACAGAAATAGTTAGGCATAGCTATCTCCGTTTTACTGGTTTCAATATTTAGCCATCTTCGAACAAAGATTGTAATTCGGCCGTTATAGCGAAATAGATTTTTATTCATTTGTCGAATAACAATAGTCCGCGTTATTGTCTATATTGTAATTCCCCACTTTTTTTCATTTGGGGCCTTTCAAAAAAAATATTTGTTTGATATTTAGGTATTCTCCATTTTTCTCTCCATAGTCTACGTATGAATTTATTTTGACACATTTTTCCATTTTTTACGACCACATACTGGTTGATATTTTCCTAGTTGATAGTTTGGCTATTACGTTTGAATATAATTCCAAAATCGCATAAATTTGATCTCACTTGGAAGACACGTGCCTCTTTCATAATTTGACACCCAATTAGTTAGTAAACTGTTCACTTCGTCAATTGCTTGTTACTAGATTTATTGAAGATTTTATTGGAATGCCAAGACATTTTACCTTCGCTTGTTAATGTAGTGATTTATTGTGATAATTATGTTACGTTGCTGTTATTACTGAAATAAAATAATGATTATTTCTCAATGACGTTGCTTATGTTAACCTAATAGTTTGAATGCTTCAAAGGTACTAATTTTCCATAAAATTGACAACTGTACAACTTTTCAATTAAAAGTAAATGTATTCAACCGTGATTTCTTCATTTTAAGGCCTAGGGAGAAGAATACTTAATGTCCTTACCAGAGGCGGCTCCTGCCCTGAAACCCCGGGGGTGCACTGAGACTGTAAAGCTGGCCATTCACTAGCGCTCCAAATGGCATGGCGCGTCATTCGTCGGGCCAAATGGCGCGGGGCGAAAATTTACTACCCCATTCACTATCATGCCACGCCATCGTTCCAAAGTTGATCTGACCTCCGAAGGGATAGTGTTGTTCCGCGTTTCTACAATCTGTAACGTTGGCCATTCACTAGCGCTCCAAATGGCATGGCGCGCCATTCGTCGGGCTGAATGGCGTCGGGCGAAAACGTCGAAAATGGACTACCCCATTCTACTATCATGCCAAAGTTGACGCTATCGTTCCAAAGCCATTTGATCTGACCTGGGGCGAAGAAAATTTACTACCCCATTCACTATCATGCCACGCCATCGTTCCAAAGTTGATCTGACTTCCGATGGAATAGTGTTGTTCCACGTTTCTACAATCTGTTGTCATGGACGAAAATTCGCTTCTAGACTACACAGCTATTTGCCTCTGCATCAAGAAGAAAAAACCGAAACGTAAATGGATGAAACAATGACTGCTCAAGAGAGTCCAGTTTACTCATTTGAACCTATTGAACGAACTGGGACTTGAACGTGCTGATTGGAGGATATATTTGAGGATGGATGAGGAGTCGTACCTCCTCCTGCTTTGTTCAGTATCCCTCCTGATTGTAAAAAAAGATGCTCGCATGAGGAAATGTATCAACCCTCATGAAAGGCTCGTGGATACCCTCGGATTTTTAGCCAGGGGATGGAAGACGAAGATTTTAATGATGATCGGTTAGCTGCGATGATTCCCCATTCACTTGAGTTTGGCGGGCCCGCCGAATGGCGTGGCGCGGTGGATTTTGGACTGTTAGGATGGACTGGTATCTCCATCGAAATCGCGGCGGTATTTCTCACTCACATAACTATTTTGGCGTGGTACCACGCCATTCGGTTGGATGGAGCGCTAGTGAATGGCTAGCTTAAGGGAGAACCACGAAAGGTACATGAGACGAAAATGACCAAGTCAGTCATCAAGTGGTGAAACAAACGACTCAATCCTATCTTTAAAAGAAGTTCACTAATAGGTATGTAAGTACCTGAAACAAAATGAACATTTTGAAATGATTGGTGAACTTCAGAAAACCAAACCCAAGCTTCATTCCTATTATTTCGGCCGAGAAGACTGTTGAAGCAGAAAAGTTCATTGATACCTCACATCTTTACAATCAACCTTTTGTAGCAATGAGAGTTGAGCTTGCGAATCGTGGAACGATTTATGCTTGCCTTTGAAGTTGCTTGTGGAGCAGGGTGCCCTGCACCGTGAATAATCACTCTACTCCACTGACAGTTCGGCGAACTCATTTTTTATCGCACTTACTGTATTCATCGGATTTACAGCTAACACAGTTCTGTCACTATGATTGGGGAGAATCAACTGATGATTGGATAAGCGGGTGAGCAAACAACTATCTGTGCTCCTGTGTAAGCTCTCTGAAATGTTGCGCAGATTATTTCTGGCCCTCTCATTGGTTTCTTCTTTGGATCCAATCAACGCTGTGTTCCCCTTCAATTCGGAGGACAGACGGGTTTTACCTCCCAAACAGCTAAGCCCTCTCAGCAAACTCACGACCTCACCATCCTTTCACCCATCATGAGGCCCTGTTTGGCGCATGGATTTGAAACTCTTCTGCTCTTCAATGAGAATTCATGGGGAAAAGTTGGAAAACAGTTTGATAATATTTTACTTTCAATATTATCATTTTCAAAAACGATTTTGAGAGAAACGACCAATCTACGTGGAATATTTTGGCGACAAGACCAGTTTGACTCTACAGCGTTTCTTCTATGCGTTGAACTTCTTGAGATGCTGCAAATTAAAGGCCTTTTCAGTTAACATAGACACAAACATTTTCTCCTGGATTATTTCAAGTAATTTTCTTTAAAGGTGTTTAATGTTGCTGATTGTTCTGGTGAGTGGTTTGGTTTCAATTGCAGTCAAGCCTTTAATTGACATTTTGTAAAGCTCTTCATCAAGTCCTAAGTTGCGAAACCACCTAGTTTTCTTCCATTATTCTTTGTATTAATACTTTTTCTACTCATGTTCTATCTTCAGTTTTCCCCCTGAAGTTCTGATCCTACCGCATCTACGTCCAAAAATGTCACTTTTAGAGGAGGAAATCGTAGATTTTCCATAGAGTAATAACTTGATTCCAAGTTTACAAAATGCTTAACTTACGTAACTTCTCACCGGGCCAAAACAGTCCACCGCACAAGATCAACAATCCTACCCTGCCCTTCCATTGGAGCAAAATCAATTGAAACCATTAAATCTGAAGTATTTATGTTAAGAGCAGGAGGGCACGACTGAAGGAGTACAGTTCGAACGATTCATGGCGTAATTGTTTCATTATTTTTCCACCCAGTGGACGTAGACATTAAGCAGCAAGATCTCGTTAGATCACATTTTGTGATTGTGATTATCAACTCTGGGATTGACCAACCAATTTCAAGCGTCATTGGAAGACTGAACATATTGTGATATGAAGGAATTACCTGTAAGTTCAGCATTCTATAAATGTTTAAATAGTTAAAAAATAACGATTTTTTCCTTCGAAAATAATATTTTCCGTTCTAAATGCGGTGAAATTTGCAAACGGATATCACCTATAGATTCAGCGCTGACAAATGCTCGAGCTTCTCAATTTGGGCGCAATCCTGGACTTGCATTCTCACTGTACGGGTCACGCTCAACCGAAAAAATCGAGTGAGGGATCAAACTCTCATGCATTTTTGCATAAAATTCAAATCTGATTCACAAAATCAGGGTTTGCCATTTGGAAAAGCAAAGTTGGGGTCGATTGCACAATGCGCGATTTCTTCATTTTTAAAATCTACAAAAAAATTATGAAAAATGGAATTTGTTCAGAATTTTAAGACCGGATCTTAGAGAAAATCGGATTTTTGGCAAACGATTGTGGTTGAACCGCTGAACCAATTTCAATGACCGTATGATGTTTTGAATAGAAAATTTAATGCTCTTTCATTTTGTACAGGATGCGTTTTCTGTAGGATGGATAGTTTTCGGGTTAGAAGTGAAAAATTGATGAAAATGTCGTGGTTTTGGGAAGTTAAGCTCACCATCTGCAATATTGGGAACTCAGATTCCATGTATTTAGGTATATCAAGCAGTATTGAAACAATTTCGGCTTTGGTCCGAATTACTCCAGATTCGTTCTCTCTATTTACTGGCGTATAAACTGAATGGGAGAGGTCGGGCAAAGCGAAGCATCTGATTCTGTGAGTATCACCTCCCATTTGTGCCCTCACTTGCCAACTTATCTTAGGATAAATACCAATGATTTTGTAGGATTGTGGTTTTTTATGTTCTCTACCGTAGTCTCACATCCTTCAATGATAAGTAGCAGTGGTGGAACGGTCGAAAGGTAAGTAGAGAGGCCCTTCAAATAATGATGAAGTGGCAATCTGTTGGTAATGATTATTGACGTTTTCGTCAGACACAGCATACTTGGTATTTACCAGTGCTTTAAAGCACACTAGGCAATAGTTAGTATCTACTATACATTTTGTACTAATAGTACACATAGGTACTTAGACATATCAGATATTGGGACATTAGAGGTTTCCACACAAGATATGATCAAGGAGGTCAGTGTTTTATACGACGTCTTGATACGATCTCGGTGGGTCCACACAATTGCCAAATGAGGAGTGGCACTCGATTCAGGTGTTACACGGTGGTCAGTGTTTTATGTAGTTTGGACGTCTTGATACTGCTCTTAAATCAAGTTTTGACAGACAGACATGGAACCAAAATTGTTCAGAAAGGTCTAAAACGCAAAATGCGAGTGGAATTGTTGATTTTGGAGACAAAAAAATTTTCACTTTAAGAAAGTGAAAACAATGCTTCCGCTACCTTGGTAGACTCGGAAGCAAAATAAGGAGGAACAAATATAATAAATGAATAGTTTTAGTAACATACACATCAGTTGTAAAAATAGATCGAAAGCAGTGATAAAACGATCGCGGTGAAAAACTAGTGGCCTCCGTTTAATAGCCAATGCAAAATGGAAATTGAGCTATTGCGGTTGCGATTATTGTGTGTACCCACCGTCGAGTGATCAAACGTTTGTCTCTAGGAGACGCTGTAAGAGTTATAAACAAATGGATTTTGATATACAAATCTTAGAGAAATACCAAGGAATGTAAAGCGTTCAGTTAAAAGTAGCCATTGTAGATTCAGTTAAACCTAAAGATGTCAATATTTGCAGGTTGCCAGCTACTGAACAAGAAAAACTCGGCTCCTGTGATCGTGGAACTCGCTGTAAGCTCTATTTCCATAATTTGTTGTAAGTAGGTGCATGTTAGTTTTCTAGTTTACCTGTATCCTAATAGGTAATAAGTACAAATTACGCAAATACAGTTCAACATTCCATCGGTTTAAACTGCTTTGCCTTTAAAGCATACAATTATGGAGGGGCTGCAATCACAAGTGAAGCGTAACGAGGGGTACAGCGCTCTAGCAGGGAAACCTCGCCAATCGGACCCATGCATTGAAGACAAATTTAAGCGGCTAGACATGTGAGCGTTGAACGTTGTGCTCAAAACGATAGCCAATCCATGTTGGGAAAATTAGGTAGGTACTTACCGAACAAGCGATCCACTCATGTCCTTCCGGACAAATTGCTTTAATAAAGGCCAAATGATATGTTTGAATTTTATTCTAACTTGAAATAGTTAACTGTCAATAAGGTACATCTATTTGGCGGAGGTTCTGTCAATTCTACTATTCTCTTTTGGTTTATTATTCAATAATAAACCATTGTAATCGCTCTTGAAAAAAAAAAGTTTCCTGAAAAATGAAAACCTGAAAATTTTATGGTTTACGTCAACGGTTGGAGCAAAAAATCTGAAATTGTCAGGAAAAATCAATATTGGTCCGACAACGCCCCAATGCTTTAGCCAGCACTCTCACTTAATTTAAAGTGCCCTTTAAGAGTTGTCAAAGTTTTGTAAAATCCGTAAAAACCTCAAAAAAAGTCTAGGCGTCCTAAATTTGGACTTTTTTTGAAGAACTTTCCATGAGGAATCGAATGAGCCCTTCCCCAGGTTCGTAGCTCAAACCATTCCCGATTTATGGTGCCAACATTTGCATCCACATTCATTACATCATTAGGCTACTGCAATCAAAACAAACACAAAAGTTTTTTTTTTTTTTATCGCAGTAAGCTAGTGATGTAGTGAATGTGGATGCTGGAGTGAACTCCTAAAAGTGTTTATAACCGATGCACAGGTTGAAGCATTCTGATATGCATGCTCCGTCTTACGAAATTTAAAATTTTCAAATAGAATATTTTTCCATTGTAATCGCTCTTGAAAAAAAGCTGCAAATTCTTTCACTGGGGTTTATTATTCAATTGGCTTGCGTTCATGATTTGAATCTGTACTAAGCTTTGGAGTGTTCGTGTTTCACAGGTGATAGAGCGATTATTGTATTTCATTAGATATGCATAGAGCACTTGAATCGGTTCTCAACCAAAATACCTATTTGGATTGATCAGTTGATCATATTTGTGTGCCTCCTGAAATTCAATAATCGCTCTATCACCTATGAAACACGCACACTCCAAAGCTTAGTAGAAATTCAAATCATGAATCATTGAATAATAAACCCCAGTGAAAGAATTCGCAGCGTTTTTTCATGATTTTTTTAACTTGGTTGAAATCAAGATCCTGTTTTCTTAAAGCTGAAATTGTCTCAAAACTCTTCAAACCGTGCTTCAACTTTAAATTCTAATTCCACCAATTAATAAAACTGTAAGTACAATTTGTAAATCATCCTTATTTACTTTTTAAAAATTGAATACATTTTTGCAAACTGTCTTCGTAGGACATAGATTGGTTGACTGAAGCTACTGAAAAATACAAACCAGATGTGGCAGAAATACTATGCGAAATGTACGTCCTTCAATACTACGTTGATTTTGAAAAGAAAGAATTCGTTGGGGATGTGAAGATTCACATTAACCTATTAGCGGTGATGCCGTTCATTGTATTGGATAAAGGAAGGTAGATGGCATTTCATTACTTATTGTTAGGATTATAGTAATGCCAAGTGCACTGTTTTCCAATGTTAATCGGATTGATCAGTTTCATTTATATTCCATGACTCTGCTTCAAAATTAGTTATTCTTACAGAATATCATTTTACTGTCTTGGGTATTAAGGTTTATAGTGTTCAAAAACGAATATTTTTAATCGACCAAGAAAAAATATTTGTGAATCTTGGTTGCGTCATTTTCAACTGTACAGGTATTTAAATTTTCTTTTCATCGTAAATTCATGTTTAGCTCGTATTTAAAACACTGCACGCGACCCTCCACATTATTCTCCTTACTTTCTTTATCATTGATAAAGTTACACACTGCTATCCAAATTTACTCTCTTAAGAATTCTGATGAGAGAGTTTTATAGGTACCTACCTACTCACTGTATAACGATGTACAAATAATTTCCTGTATTGTACAAATAAGTATGTTGTATGTACTTATTAAAGCATCTGGTTCGTGTTTCCATACTATGCATGTCCCTGCTTCTTTAGTGTTGTACAGTGTCTGGTACTTTAAACCTAATTTGTTCTTTTCTTCTGCACTATAATAAAAGTAAAACTTTGACAGCGAATTATTTGGCAACTTGTTTTTCGTTTTAATTGGTATTTTTCTTTTCCAGGTGCGTGATTGAAGAATTGAGTGTTCGCAAAGGGAACGATTATGTCGACATTGATAGAGCCTATGACTATGCACCTAAAGAAAAACTCGTGATATGTCTTAGCAGAAAACTCATCCCTGGGAAATACAAGATCGTGGTTTCTGTCAGAGGGCAATTGTCGGATAAGCCTGAAGGTTTTTTTCTCATCAACCATTCACAAGACAGGTAAGTATGTAAAGTTCATTTTTGACGAGAATCTGAAAGATTGAAACCAAAGCCGTAGGCCAAAGATTGAAGCCAAAGCCTAACATTGTAAAAAAAATTTTGGGAGTATTGTTTTTATCCTTACTGTCTTGTAATAGATTCTTCGGATAATGATTAACCTCTGGAAGTTTTATATATATATTCTCAACTTCTTGAAGACACTTGTGATGTTAGTAATGAGTGTTTTCCTTCATTAACCACAGCTAATGTCGAAAACATTATAATCCTTGTAAAAATTTACGAAACAATACTGAATTTATGAAGGATGAGCTGTTACATAGACAGATGATCTACCTGTACAAACGTAAATTGCGAGTAAAAATTCAAATATTAGATAGCTACTTCCATGCTTCCAGTACTGGTATCAAGAAGGAATTTGTAAAATGAGAGGCAATTGAAAAGAAAATGTAATGAAACTCAAGTAAAACTACCGATGAATAAGAATCAACATGGCACAGCAGTTATGATTTCTTAGCAACTTGGAAATCCCTCCTCCCCCCACCACCCCATGTGGGGCTTGTAGCAAGTCTATACATATTTGGATGACTCCGTTTATTGATATTTGTTACAACTAATTAAGGGAATTGTATGAGAGTTGGGGTGAGCCAGAGTCCACGCAGGATTTGAAACTTGATGAGTGCGTATTCCAGAAGGTCCAAAATTTCTCGTATCTTGGAGTAGAACTCAACGACAAAGCCAGAATGATGGATGAAATTGAAAAAAGAATCATGGCTGGAAACAGAGCGTACTATGCCAATCTCAAGCTCCTCCGATCCTCTCTTCTCTCCAGAACAACCAAGGTTCGGCTGTACCGTACACTGATTCGCCCAATAGTTACCTATGGTGCCGAAACAAGGGTAATCAGTACAGTTGCCGCCAATAAGCTCCGTGTATTTGAGCGAAAAATATTAAGAAAGATTTTTGGGGCAGTGTGTGTTGATGGAGAGTGGAGGACCTGGACTAACGACGAACTACAGCACCTCTACCAGCAAGAGGACATCGTCCAGTCCATTAAGGCTCGGCGGATTGACTTGATTGCCGACGCGATTGCCAAACAGCATATTGCATGCGAGGATGATGGGGACTCGTCGAATGGACGACCAAGGACTCGCTGGCTCCAGGATGTCGAGGGGGATCTGAAAAAGCTTGGTTAGACTATTGTTAGGCAAGCCAAGGCCCACCCCGGGCTGTAGAGCTATTTAGTAAGTAAGTATGAGAGTTGAACGAAGACCTCACTTTTTATTATTCAGCGAATTTCCAAAGTAAACAAGTCGTATGAGCGGTATCTAACTAATGACTATCTTGACAGTAATAATCATTAAAAGATGCTACACATACATATTTCGGTCATACAAACATATTTCGGTTGTTCCAATTGCCAATTCTAACCAGAATTATACCTAAATTATAGTTGGAAATTTATCTAGTGGAACTAACGTAGTCGTAACCATTTCGGTACCTATACAAAAACTCTAATTTTCAGATTATTTGCCATGACTCACTTTTGTCCAGATCACGCAAAGCATGTGTTTCCGTGCTTTAATGATCCAGCGTTCAAATCCGTTTTCATTATCAGCCTGGTTCGTCCTTCAGGGAAGGGATTCAAAGCTATTTCAAATATGAAGCCTGAAGTATGTTGGAGTTGTTTCTCGCGTAATGTTTTAATCTAATTCTGGCTGTTTAATATCTCATCCAGAACGTTCCAACTCTCCTTTTTTGCCATTCATTAAAAGGTCTCATTCTCCCCGGTTTCCTTTGCTTTAAGCAGTGGAGAGATCTTGGTTGTGTCACCATCCAAATCCACCTAGAAAATTGCGTAGAACTTGTCCCCTAACAAGAAAACACTTCACGTCGTGAAGTTGTCATTTTCCCCCTCAACACATTCCCAGAACCCTTAATTTCGCAATAAAAAACACGTTTTCCGATGGGGAAACGGAATTTTCTCCCATACTGGCCTGAGTAAATTCAAATTAGAAGATACCGTTAGAAAGCTGAGCTTTCTGGCCAACTTTTCAAGTTGCGGTACAAAATGTCCATCTCAGGAAATTAGATTTTTCCCGAATTTGACACATTTTTCACTTTAGGCTAATTTTTTACCCATTAAACCTAAACAAAAAATGTATGAATTGGCATTGGAAGCAAAGGTAATTTAAATCTCTTTCCAACGATATCCTCAGATTTGAGATCCATTTTAAAATGAGGACGCCATGGCTGTTTTTGTGTCGGAAAGGCGAAAAAAAATAAAATCTTAAACCGTGAATAACTAGGAAACGAAGCCTCTACAAAAATATTTCAAAGAGGCACTTTTTGTCACAAATTAATTGTAGAAATCATCATTAGCCGAATGCACTCCCTTAAATGACATCCTGTATATTTTTGTATCTTTCTTTTTCTGGGTTGCGTACGCTTAATTTCATCAATTACAGCTTCAAAATTTGTCTCTCTGCCTCTCATTCTTGTGGATGTAAATTGGTACTGATAATTATAAATTCAAGTTATAGCTCACCAAAACCCAAACTTTTGTGCCCAAAGGCTACTTAGTTACAGAAAAGAGAGTCTACACAAATTAGAATCGACCAACACAAGAAATAAGGGCACGCAAAACTTTTATTTAGTTTCAATGTCATGATCACACTCTCTCTATTATGACAATAATGAACAAAATATAAACTGAAGTAGGTTTCCAGGAACACTCAAAAAACAGAACCGATCCTTTACATTCTCCCATTTAATATTTGTAGAAAAAAACGCTCATAGGAGTGGGTTAATAAATATTTCTGTTGTGGTCACCAAATGAAAACTATTGTGCTGCTATCCTCAGTTTCTAATCTTATCACGTTCTTAGTGCATATGAAAATAATCCCAGTCACTCTAGGCTCTCGAGACCCATTATTATAAGCAATCTGAGGTGTTTCAAATATTATGTTTTTAGTCTTTCTTGATTGCAATGAGTTATCCTCTCCCGCTTAGTCAGTCCTTAAGTAAATTTCATGAAAAGAATGTAATATGAATTTCTTGATTCTTCAAAATCTTGAAAATTCTATTTTCTCCTTCTTCTAAAGATGCATTCCACTTATTATTCAACTTATAATATTTAACTTGACAGTAATAGGAATAATGAAACAAATCGGATCAAGCATCCTATTCAAAAATACATTGGCAAAACCTTTTTCGACTACACGTTTTCGACTTATTGAATACTGCAGTTAAAATTTAGGAACGATGATTTAACAAAATAATGAGAGTTTGCTCATTTAAAATGTGGCTGCTCTGAATAGAAGAATATTTGTATCTGGACAGTAGGTTATCCTTATTGTAAGAGTGTAGGCACCATTAGGAAACTAGATTGGGCATAAATTGTTGCGATTTCACATTCCTCCCAAAGGCTACTAATGCTTACATTCATTAGTACATTTAGGCAAATGCCTATGTGCAAAAACCTACATTGAAAACTAGAAACTTCGGAATGGAGCCAATTGAAATGAGGAACATAAGTTGTTAATACGCAAATTCCGTATACTGTTGCCAAGTTCCTACTAATCATATTTCCCACTTCACTTTTCAGAAAAAGATTTCGGATTATCCCCATGAAAAGATGACGACAGTTTACTATATGGCTACGCCGCCTCTGCAGGTGATGTCTTTGAGTATGATAATTGGAAATTTCGTTACTTCGGATCCTAGCCTCTCCAAACTGGGCTACACAGTTTCCGTATCCTGCAGAGAGGAACTCATTAATCGTACAAGAGAAGTGCAGGATATGATATGCTCAATGATGGGACAGATCGGAAAGTTCATAAGAACACAATTCAATCTAACTAAAATAGGTTAATCTATTTAAAATAGTTTGTATTGTCTTTTCTTGTTTCTATCGGAAAATCTTATGAATTTATATTTAAAAAAATTTTTCCCAAATGTCTGGGTTTTCCAAATGTACTGGGAAAGGTACGAATTTGAATTCTGCCGCTATAACATGTTCTATACTTTACAACTTCCTTAATTTCAAAATCGTGCCTAATAACAGTTTTGTGTGGTCTCCGTATTCAGTACGATATTCCTGTTGATTTCTATTTTCTTCAGAAGAAACTAATTGCGTGTTTGTAGATTCATTTCCATATTCATTTATTCACGTCGCACCCATTTCCTTAATTTCAGATGTGGTTGCACTGCCCATTACCAATTTTCCCGCTTACTGTATGGGAGCACCTGGAGTGATAGTATTTTCTGAACACGAGGTTTGCTCTGTTAGCGACAAAACCAGCTCTTACTACACAAGAGTGGTCAGGAAGATGATTCACGAAGTGTTGCACATGTGGATGGGAAACATGGGTAAGTACGAACACCACTCCAATTTTTCAACAAAATATTGACTAAATGCATTGAAAACTGATTGAATATGGTAAGCAGCTGAGAGTTTTGGGGGTAAACCGTATCTTGTGGCAAAAGATGAATTGTTACCAGCAAATTGTAAGTAACTTAGAATGCACTGCAATTCTAAATGTTAGAATGCACAAGATATGAAACGTGTCACATGTCAGAAGGGTTGTGTTACGGACTAAGTCAACTCGACGAAGTTGTGGAAACCAATATCAATAAAAACGGAGTTGTCTATATTTCCACGAAAATAATGAGTACACCGGTAAATCGATTTCGACGGTTATGTCATCATCAGTAACTGAAATTACATCACAGAGGGGAAAGGAGGTTGAATTCTATTGGCTCGGGGAAGTGAAAGGGACAGGGAGGACCAACCAATGCCACTTGAGGCCTGCAAAGTGAAAGGGGCACAAACAGTAACATTATGGAGAAGGGGAGCAAAAATGAATTCATTAATGGTGAAATGTTTTGAGGAATAACTTCATTCAAAGATTTTCCTGTTCTTAAATATTTCGAATTTTCCTAGCACATCCAACATACCTACCTCCCTTTGGACAAAAGTGAGGAAATTGCCTGTTTGTCAGATCAAAACTGAAGCTGTGATTGGACACATTCAGATGACTTGCAAAAGCAGAATCGCCTTTGTTGTCCCCGAAATCCTTTTCATGCTCTTTTATTCGTTCCCTAAATTCCCTACCAATTTGACCACACTACTCTGGCCCTCATCAACGTGTTAGTTTATAAACCCCACTTTTATCCTGAACGTTAATTTTATTCTTAACCAAACCCAAAGAAGCTTTAAGCGTTGTATTAATTGTGACGTGAGAGAGGGTGATAGCACTTTGTAGTTGGATATCGTGTTATATCAGCAATAATTTCCATAAATTCTAATGTAGTCAAGTAACGTGTTTATATGTACTGTTGTGGAAATCAATGAGTATGGAGCGCCTAAACTTACTACGGTGTCAGATAGAGTTTTTACTTGTATGTTGGATTCACGGTAAGTGTATCTCTACACCAATACTTATGTTTTAAATGGCAATATTCATATTCAATGCCTAGTTCAATTTTACAGGTGAAAGCTTGAAATACCAATGTCACCGTATGGATAAGTTAACTCCATGAAATAGGCTTCCGTAAATTTCCAATGAAAACCTAGGACATAATACACCAGCTCACTGCCACTATCCTAATTGGGTAATATGTACATAAATCGAAAAAATAGCGACACCTACTAAGCTTAAATGGCCAATAAATTCAATGAAACCCTGCAGCATGCCAAGCATGGTGGCCCTCAGACCAATTCCAGCTAGCTACCGATTCGACTACATTACAGAAGCGTGTAGAAAGGTAAGGGTTGTTTGT
The DNA here is from genome assembly GCA_031894815.1 of Creontiades dilutus. Classification (NCBI taxonomy): domain Eukaryota; kingdom Metazoa; phylum Arthropoda; class Insecta; order Hemiptera; family Miridae; genus Creontiades; species Creontiades dilutus. The sequence goes on from JAVIWC010000204.1 coordinate 116,730, forward strand.
TTTGGGTCGTAACCGACCCATTAGCCTCTCATGCTTCCTTCTTAAATCAATGGAGAAAATTATTCACTGAAATGTCAAAGAAGAATATCTTCTTAAGGGACCTCTGCAAACTTCACAGCATACATACCAGAAGGGAAGATCCACTGAGACTGCCCTTAATAAACTGGTGGTCAAGATTGAGAAGTCACTGGAGGTGAAAGAACTAGCTCTGGGATGCTTCTTTGATGTAGGGGCTGCTTTTTATAACACCTCCTGCGATTGATAGGGATAGGGATTGATAGGGCTACCAGAGAGAGGAAAAGTGATCCTCAAACAGTGGAATGGATCAAGGCTATGCTAGAGAAGCGTATAGTCTACTCTGAATTAGGAAGAGGCACTCTGCAGGTGTCCCCTCAAAGGGGTCTCCACAAGGAGTCTCTCCCTCTATACTAGTAGTAAATTCACTGCTCCTTAAACATAAGGAGGAAGGGTTTGTTGTAGTGGGTATGCAGAAGATTTAGCTATTATTGTAAGGGGTAAATTAGACTGCACTAAATCTGACAAGGATGCAAAGAAATCTAAACATTGTCCCAAAAGTAGAGTGCTGACGAGAGGAAAACACTGTTGGTGCCATTCACCAACAGGCAAGAACTTAACATTAAGGCACTAAGCATAGGAGGAAAACAACTATCCACCAGCTCGTTTGGGTAGTACTGGTGCAATGTCCACCTGCCCTACTGCAGCCAAGGAGGTAATCCTTGACCTCCTGCCATTGCACATCCATCTCCTAAAAACAGCCTTCTTGGGGGCTGCTGTGGCTGGGATTCATAAGACGGGGATCCATAGTCAGCTTTCACAGAATCCTTGGGAATAGTGATAGTGAAATGGCACTACCAGTCACTGATCTCATAGCAGAACAATTAAATTTTGAACTATCTTTAAAGTGCCCATGAATGACAGAGACTACTGGAAGAAGGAGGTTTCTTCTGGGCTCCTCAATGTGGTACACAGATGGTTCAGCGATGTGAAAAGTCGGGTGTTGGGATTGTGAGCCCTACATCGTGCCACTTCAAGTTGTTGCATAAATAAAATTTTTGAAAAAAATAACTTCAAATGTGGGATTCGATTTACTAAAACTATTAATTCACTCCTTATGTTATGTGCCTTCTTTATATATATATAAAGTGATATAACACGTTGTATGAACTTACTTATTTAGCGAAGTGCAACATCAGTCTTAATAGGTACTTGAACCATTACTCGATTCGTACCTACACAAGGGTTTCATAGATTATTTTGGTTAATGTGAAAATAGGTACATAATTGCGATTAATATTACTGTCTCTGCAGTTAGCTATAGGTATTTTGGGAACTATGTACACTTGGAAATTTTATTGGTTACAGTTTCGAGCATGTGTTGAATCACGCAAATATTTACAGAAATATTTTTTCGCACTAGTGACAACAGTTCACACTACATCCACATCCCACAAACGTTGACATTTTTCTGTATTATTCGTTACGATTGTTTTTGGAAGACATATTATATTAGGTATCGTTCTTGATAGTCTCTCATTTGTACGATTTCCTAGAACTCGATTTCAATATCAGAATAGTTTGGAACTAACAAAGGTAAGTATTTCTTTGCTATATATTGCTCTTGATTGGAAATATAAGTTTTCTGAATGTTTACCGAAGGGTAACTGGTGCATTATACTGACCATTTCCCTAGTTCTCCTTGTACCATAATAATTTTTACTTTATAGGTTTGATCATGATCAATATAATAAATATACTAAATTAATCTCAGTGAATTAGTAGGGAGTATAAATCAAACTGATGGGTTCCACCATTTGTTTCCAAAATGTGGTCCGCTTAATGCATCAAACCCGATAATAACCTCTGGATCTCTAAGATCAAAACTTTACAAAAAATGGTGAATTTGATTAATCTCCCTCTGAAATATATATATATATTTTTTTTTAGAAACATATGGAATGATGGAATGATAGTCCTAACCGATCTACTTAACTTAATAGCAATTTGATTAACTCACTTATAAAGATAACGATCTGTTTAATATAACTATACAGTGATTTTGCACTTGTAGAATCTATTTCTGAGGTTGCCTTCATCCATCCGTGAAAAATGACTACCTACTTCAACTACCCTCCTCAAGCATTGCAGGATGAGCTGAAGAAAATAGCAAAAGCTATTGTTGAGCCTGGTAAAGGCATTCTAGCGGCTGATGAATCTGTTAGCACTTGTGGAAAACGGTTACAAGAGATAGGGGTTGAAAATACCGAAGAAAATAGACGGCGTTACAGGCAGGTTCTTTTCACTACAGATTCCTGTCTAGCAGACAACATTTCCGGTGTCATACTTTTTCATGAAACACTTTGTCAAGTAAGCTCTTTATTTCTTTCCTGTAAATAGGTAGATTTGTATAGTCCCGATTGTGATGATGCATAATTTATCATCTGAGGTTTGTGATTGAGTGATGTTTATGTCTAGGTCGGGTTGACCAAACTAGAAATGCGATTCTTTCTACATCATGTTTTGTTAAACATTCTTCTAATTAAGTGATTGTTCAAAGTGATGATACATTTTTGTAAGGAATAGATAGTAATTAATTTTAAACGTTAATATAATTTAAAACTTTGACAACCTTTAAATCGTAAAACTCTAAAACCCCTTCCAAGGCTTAGGTCCGAAAAGTTTATTGGCCTTGAACTAGAACCTTTAAAAGTTGTTGCCCTAACGTATGCTGGAAATTGTGAGACCAACATTTTTGTTTTAATAGAATAATATTCAACGAATGCAACGAGTTCTTCCATCATAATATTGATTGTTAACCATTTCTTTGCACACAAAGTGCTAAAACTTTAACAAAAATTAAATTCGGTAATTGAGGGCAATTGGCTTTCAAGATCATGCTGCATTATCGTTAGAAAATTTTGTTTATTTTTTGAATAATTATTCTAAATGGGTTGTTGGGCTCTTGATGATGGAGGCTAAGTGGCATTCCATCTTACAAAAATGCACTGCAACTGCCATCTGGGTCTTCACCCTCACCCACTGAGTAAATTTTTCGGACCAACAAATTTTTGTTCGCAGGATACCACTAAGGGCGTAAATGAGCCTCTCATACCCTCGTAATGCCCTGTCATACTTTGTGCTTCGCATTGGCAGCATTTTGGGAAACTGAAGTCCACATTTGAGAGATGTAGGAGGAGGCGTCAGCGTTAACTAAGCGGGTATCCAAACACGCCACCCTTTCTACATCCCACAAACCGTGGATTTTCAGGTCTGCAACCAGTCTTGGGGTGCCGTCTTCATTCTCCGTGGGTTCGATTCCCACAGAGTTAAATGCCAAGCTTGCCATCCTCGCCGCCTTTTCTAATGATGTCCCCCTTTTTGCATGGCTAAGGTCCAGCAACTCACCACAACCATCACAGCGGTTTGGCATTCCTTTGGGTTCCGTTCCATATCTTATTGCCAGTGCGTTTACTATGGTCAGCCATTGGGACGAATACTCTGTATGATTCGTTTGATCGTCCGTTTCTGTTTTGGGGGGAGGGAATCGAGGAGTCTTTCTTGGCTGCTGCATTATTGGGACGTTTTTAATTTACAGTGAACCTAAGGCTCTAGTTAGTTACGGCCGTTTTATAATCATAAGAAAGTAAACACGAACAAATCTTATAAGTGAGAAATGGTACTCGAAAACAAAACGGACGGTATAGAATCCAAGTAAATCGGTTCTGTTACCTTCTAATTACGAGGGTTCAGTTAGACCCTATCATCCGGGAGAGCCTGCAAAATATACCTAGCAAATTAGGGGAAGATGAACAATATACCTATTTTTATTATTGAATAACCTCTGCTAGCAACAGAGTCACCATTCGAACATGGAATTGGCCGTGGCTTGAATTTTTTGTCAATAGATATTGTCTACAAATTTTGTAAGAGGCAGTGTGTCGATTATAGATGTGCTCAACCTTGGTGGCCTAACTACCTCTCGTTTCCATAAAACTGAGTTATTTCATTTTACCCTGCGGTCGTAGGATTGATTAGGCTTAAAAAATCTTGATTTATTATATCCGTAATAATTATTTCATGTTCATTAATTTATTTATATTTTTTCCATTTAAGTGATTTCTGACGTGTTGCAGAGAGCTGACGACGGAACTCCCTTTGTAGAGCTTCTAAAACAGAAAGGAATCATTCCTGGTATCAAAGTTGACAGAGGTGTGGTTCCATTGTTTGGTTCTGAAGACGAGTGTACGACTCAAGGTTTAGACGACTTAGCTGAAAGATGCGCTGGATACAAGAAAGAAGGATGTCACTTCACAAAGTGGAGATGCGTTTTAAAAATTGGCAAAAACATACCTTCTTACCAGGCAATACTGGAAAATGCCAATGTTCTAGCCAGATATGCATCTATTGTTCAATCCCAGAGGATGGTCCCAATAGTAGAGCCAGAAGTTCTTCCTGATGGCTCGCATGATCTCGATCGCGCTCAAAAAGTTACGGAGACCGTACTGTCCGCTGTGTACAAAGCTCTTAGCGATCACCATGTGTTTCTAGAAGGAACACTCCTCAAGCCGAACATGGTCACTCCTGGAATGCAGTGCCCCATAAAATATTCACCCGACGAAATAGCTGAAGCGACTGTGCTCGCGTTCCAGCGTACTATCCCTCCTGCAGTGGCTGGCGTAACATTCTTGTCTGGTGGTCAGTCGGAAGAAGAAGCCTCTGTCCACTTGGACGCAATCAACAAATACGTTGGCCGAAAACCGTGGCCTCTGACTTTTTCGTATGGAAGAGCTTTACAAGCCTCAGTAATCAAAGCCTGGGGTGGTAAAGACGAATGTGTTAAAGCAGCACAAGACGAACTTATTAACAGAGCAAAAGCAAACGGCCTTGCTTCATTGGGAAAATATAAAGCTGGTACTGTTAGAGGAGCAGCTGCTGATGCAGAACTTTTCGTCAAGAATCATGCCTATTGAACACTGTCCCCGTCACTAAATAATAACGATTTTTTTAATCATGCTTATTATTGTTATAGTATAAAACGTTATGTATTAATGTTGATGATTTTCTTCTGCTACTATATTCGATTTCTCTAAATTAGACATTTATTTGAACGTTTTCTTTTAGTTATTGAAACCCACTATTTGCCGTATGTTATATTCCAGTTACAAGTGTGTCGTGGGAGCACTACTGGCTCTATGAAGGAATCGTGGGTTACATGTGCCAACTTTTGGGATCCCAAATGTTCCCCAGCTGGTACTCAGTAAGCTGCAAGTCAACATTCCACAATTTTTAAGTCGCGCGCAGTAGATGCTCCTTAATTGAAGGGCCACATCTATTAATTGCTAAGAGAAAGTTGGGGTTAGAGTGCAAACTTGAACATAATAATCGAGTTTTCTCCCAACTGTTTTTTATAGCTTAAAAAACTGCCCAGCCCATTATTTCAAAACACCTCCATGAGACAGATGCATATTTGGTTCTATGTGTTTTCCCCCAGAAATCATGAATTCATACATTGGAAAATAGTGGAAAAAAGTAAACTTTGGCCCAACAAATAAATTGGCAGAAAAGCTGCAAAGAATGAAGTAATTATTGAGTTTTCTTAGAAAATAAAGCTATTGCAATGGTTCCCGAAAATTTTCTTCGTCAAAATCACTTTTTTTAGGTATTCTGAAATCATTTTTGGATTTTAAAGCTTTGTCATTCGTATGCGTCATTGAAGAAGATAACTCTCGATAGCAGTGAGATGAAAACTTTAGTCCTTTTGCCAAAATATCAAGCATTCCGAAAGAAAGAATGCGTTTTTTGAACGCATGAATTGGTCAAGTTTCAAAAAATGTAAGGTAAAACACTAAAGGCGGACCCTTACATGAAAAAGCCCTGAAAATAAGGCTATTACTCAACAAAATTACAAAAAAAACTGATAAAATTCTGGAAGTTTATACTTTTGGTTTATTATTCAATAATAAACCATTGTAATCGCTCTTGAAAAAAAATCTAACCCCCCCCCCCCCCTGAAAGTTCCATGGTTTACGTTTCAAACGGCGTGGAATCCAAATCTGCAATAAAAATTTTCCGTCCGTCCGCCGTACGCACGATTTCTCCCAAACGGCTGGAGCAAAAAATCTGAAATTTTCAGGAAAAATCCATGTTGGTCCGACAACGCCCCAATTCTTTAGCCATCTCTCTCACTTAATTTAAAGTGCCCTTTAAGGGTTTTCAAAGTTTTGTAAAATCCCTAAAAACCTCAAAACAAGTCAAGGCGGCCTGAATGTGGACTTTTTTTTGAAGAACTCTCCATGAGGAATCGAATGAGCCCCTCCTCAGGTCCGTAGCTCAAACCATTCCCGATGTATGGCCCCGATTTATGGTGCCAACATTTGCATCTATTTACCAAAGGACTAGCTAATAAAATTAAATATTTACATATAAAATTCAACATAATCGCAAACTTCATCTTCACTTAGATATTTGAAGTTTTGTGAGGTATGTAATGAGTGCTTACAAACATATAATTAGTTGTTTTTTTTTTTTAATATTTGTAATCCATGTAAAATTTTTACAGGACTGGATGTCAATCCACTACGATTTACAACCTGCAATGGAGGTGGAACCGTGGTTTCAGTTTGTTCTGTCAAATCCAACGGATCGCAAAAAACCACCCAATCTGAATTCCTTAGCTGCACAAAGCCTTTTTTATGGAAAGGTGGGAATATAAACATTTATAAAATGGTAGTACTTACGTACTTAATTAACTGTTTCGAACAACGATTGCCATGGTATTCCAAACGTTGACATTTGTTGCAGAGTACTTCTTGCTTGCGAATGATGGGGTCAATGGATTTTGCCACCTTCAGGTTAGTAGATACTAATTGACTATACCTCGTCTTTGTGAAATTACGTGCCTTAATACCGATCCAAATAGACTGTATTTTATTGGAGTGTTTCAGATTTCAGATGACACAGTTTTTCTCTCACAAAGGAGACATTACGCGAAAGAAATTGCTTTATGATTTCAATGACTCAGTATTAGAAACCAGGAGGATGGAGAATATGATTTTCAGCTGGGAAGATACAAATTCCTATCCACTTGTAACAGTGGTGGTCAATGGTACAGGCAAAGTCAGTTTAGAACAAAAGAGTTTTAGTCGGAAATCAAATCAGAAAACTGACGACACTTCCAGCAATGCGTTTGGGCAGAAGTGAGTTTAATTTCAATTGACTCCGAGTCTTTCATGATGTACAATTCCATTGCAAATAGCAATGAGATTTTTTACTCAGTAAATGGGTGCTTCTAAAAAAAAACATAAATAGTAAGTTATTTTAGGATTCCTTCAAATATATGAGACCCTGTGTTACATTTTTCTTAAAAAATATTTTAAATACCAATGGGCACAATAGTCATGGTCAATCGGATATGCTTCTACTCATAAACCATTTTTTATTTGACGTTAGAAGCCCAATTTATCATTACCACCACCTTTAACGATCTTATTTCGTTCATTACATCCTCCCTCAGATTGTGTATTTTTTCTTGAAAAATCGTTTGTAACTTGAAAAACTTAGTTCAACCTTTACAGAAAGGAAATCAGTAATTGATTGACAATTATTGTCTTCTAACATGAATGTATTGCCTAGAAACTCATTTGAAAGTTTGTAACTAAGCAAAACAAAATCATCATTAACGCCTACCGATGGTCTCCCCCCTAAGGGAAGCAAACAAGGAAATTTTATTAGACTGATGGTTTTGGAAGTGGGTGGCAACACTGCCGATTCATGGAGAAGGCCTCTCAACTAACCTCTCCAGTTAATTGCCAGCAAGCATGAATGGACTCTATCATTCAGTTGCATACAGTTGTAGGTCTCATTACCACAGCTATATCAATCTTCAATATTGAAACGTATGCCTGTTTTTAACTTATGTGCTTGGTTTGTTTTTTTATGGCGTTTGAGAAACCAGCAATTTCTTAAGAAAAGGCAGGCTCGGGGACTCCATATTTTCATTACAACCCATCAATCCTTCTCATTACCACCATCAAATCATTGGATTGATGATTGAATCTATTAAATTTGAAATTGTGATTTGAGCACTATATTGTTCGTTGTTTTGCTCTTTGTGATCCCAGGAATTAATTTGTTTGAGTAACTCTGTAATTTTTATGTTCACAGCGTTGCTATGATTCCTGTTCTGTTCTTTGAATTAGATGATCCAAAAAGAATAAATATGGTATGGTTCGAGGAGGAAGGGAACCCAGGTAACAATCTAATAGTGAGGGAGTACCTAGAGAATATAATCCGATTTGAATGTGGTTGTCCTCCCCACTTATTTATATGTCGTTTGTAGATTCTGCATAAATGTTGGGGGAAAATGCAGTTTGATGGTGTTAAGGCCCAAAAATATTGAAATCTGTGGCTGAGTTCGAACTCATGTCCTTACTACTACGGGGACATCTCCTTTAGTTGGATTTGACTATGAGGCCAATTAGATCAGAACTCTTCGACTGTACGTTATTCTCCTTAAAAACCTGTCTCGGCTGGTTTGGGATTGGTTGGCGAAGTGATAGGTACTACAGGCCTCTGGCTCAGTAAAGCTTGGTAAAGTAAAGTTTGGTTGTCGGTATGTGTTTTGACTCAAGTGAATAAGAAAGTGAGAGATGCTACGCCGGAGAATACGATGTTTACAGTTTGTCGGATCGATAGGGATTTAATTAAAGCCGGGAAAGACACTTTTGCTCGCTTGAATGCCTAAGGCATGCTCGGACTGTGTGTAAGTCGTTGCTCGGGTCGCACTGTCACTTGTATGTGTTTTGACTTGGTAAACGGAGAATGAAAGGTCTCTATTCAGACAACGAGTTTCAGTAAGATTAGGCACGACGGGTTCAGGTAAAGGCAGGAATGTGTCCTGTCTAGTTTGCCGGTCTGGATGCTGCATAAATGTTCGCTCATCTCAAAAACAAAAAAATATCCTACATCAATCCTTTTAGTAAAGTATAGATTAGTTGGACAAATAGATCAGAATGTGTTAACACGATGAGTTACTTTTGCCTGTATGTATTGTTGTTTTACCCAAACTCGTCTTATTGCTCGTAAATATTTTACCCAAAACCTTGGTGTTTTCACCGCCTTTTACCCAAACCCGTACGGCCCTTAAAGGCGCCTTGTACCTCGTACTGTGTGTACCTGTTTGCAATTGCCTCAAGCCAAGCTACGCTATGGATGGAGAACCGATTCACGAGATAGTGAAAATATATGAAAGTAAATGTTTTGTGAGACAGAGTTGTGTGTTTACAGTTTATCGGTCGAGTGAATGAATTAATATTAACCGGATACAGACAGTGCGAGGCTGCTCGCTTCGAATGCCTCAGGACGCATGCTTGGACTGTGTGTACCAGGGATGCTCGCTCCGAGCCGCTCGGGTCGCACTGCTCGAGGTGAGCGGGGAGCTTGTCGGTAAAACGGTACTGCTCTTGGGTGGTTCGCGTGCTCGCACCGAGCATTCGTGTTTGCGATTTTCGTCAAAAGCGTTCGTCTCGACCTGAGGCAGATGTAGCGAGGCATTTGAAGCGAGCAGCCTCACACTGTCTGTACTAGGCTTAACGTTTGTGTCCCCTCAGTTGTTATCACTCTAATGGGTTGAGCTATAAGACCTCTTCGACTTGGGGTTATTCTCCTTGAACATAACAATGGTTATCATCCAACATTACCTGACAGGTTCTTTTAACTTATTTTTCAGTTCTGCTTCAAACAGTGCTAAGACCATTCAAACTAAACTGGCACCAGTCTGGATATTATCGTGTTAATTACACAAAAGATATGTGGACCTACTTCGCCAAATTCTTGAATGAAGAAGAAAAGGTTTGAATACAACTTTGGAATGATTCTAAAAACCGCCTACTGTACGTGAGGCAACTTCGATGGTTTAGTTATCATTTTATAGTTGCATGATTTAAAATGAAACATATTCCACGTTAAAAATCTATAGCTTTTTTTATTATTATTTTTTTCACCTTTATTTTCCTAGGTGATCTTAAGGATTTGTGATTTTAAATTTCAAGTTTCGAGTCTAACTCACCATAACAGTGACCTCAACCTTTTTAATTTTTATGTTTCTCAGTCTAACCATTTTCAATAATAACTAAGAGTTTACTTTGCAAATTAAGAATGAGATCGTGGCAAGTGAGACGGTTTTGCTTTTGTTCCCAACATCCAAGTTGCTGTTACAGGGGAGTTGAATAGCATTACCGAAGCCAACTTCCATCATTGATACGACGGATGGAAAATCCGTTGGAACTGGTGCATCGGTTCTCAAGGGTATTATTTCGAAGGGGATGCATTTGAATTGTGAATTTTTCTGTTTAAACAAAAAAAATCTCTTTTAAACAATCACTCTTATTACTTTTGGGAACGACCTCACTGACATTTTCATTTGTTTGGATAATTTCTGGATTTCTTAAGTACCCAGTAGTATGCAGCAGATGGTCATAGTAAAGTTTCGAATTTAATTTCTAAAGGCCGGCTGTACTCATTTCATCCAATTACTTTCGGTAGGTACCTACTGTAGTAATGAAGTCACATCTATTTAATGTAACATTAACTATATTTAATAATTATTTATTTACAAGTGTTCTGTTTAGTAATGAAGTTACATCTATATAATGTAACATTAACTCTATTTAATAATTATTTATTTACAAGTGTTCTGTATAGAAGGGCTACCTTACACAAAAACAACAAGCTTCTGAAAAAATGAACAAAAATTATGTATCTTCGCCAAAACGAAAAGTGTAGAGTTCCTTTGTATATTTACATCCCATTTCATTTTAAATTTACATTTAATTTAATTTAAATTGTAATCTTTATCTTGGTGTTAATCAGGGACTAGATCCTGAGGATAAGGCGAACCTAATAGATGATGCATTTGCTCTTGCCGAATATGGCCATATCCACCATGGTGTCCCACTAAGCCTTGTTGTTTATCTCCAATTCGGGGGAGAGTTGCACCCCCTACCGTGGTTAACAGCTGCGAGACACCTAGAAAAAATATACCATCGTACTTTCAACACACAGATCTCTTATCTCTTGGAAGTGAGTATCTACAATTATTATTGAACCAAAGCCGAACTGGCGTGTTAACTATCTTTTATATGTATGATGAAAAAGTCTGAGCAAGTTTCTTGATGAAACTATAATAACATTATATTATGGAAAAAAATCTGACTGATACAGAAAAAGTAATGAGTAGAATGAATGAAAACAATGCTTCCGCTACCTTTTCGGAAGCAAAAGTAATGAGTAGAATGCATTTAAAAAAACTCCACTCAGAAAACCACGTGGCTCTAAATCATATGTTTTGCACAAAGTATGCATGGAGGCTCGTTCAGTTCAACTACCTACTTCACGAAGTGAAGCAGGTTACAACACACTCCCCACCTACTTGGTTGTACATGTACGGTCGTTTTCTTTCTTCACAAGGTACAGTTGACAGCGGCGTTACTCATGTTCTGGTCAGGAGAGTTGGCGTGTTGAGCAGCAGTTGGCTGATAGTCTTGACTGGAGATTTCAAGTCGGATTATCTTTTCAATGGTTCTGGAGAGACTTCCTGCAGCAGTTTTCGCTTTGACCAATCTTATTTCACCATCCCACCCACTTTTAGAGGCCCACGAACGTTGTACCAAAAGTTTGGGAGAAAGAGATGTTGGACACGTGAACCCTACTGGATCATAAACCTTCTGAGCATATGACAGAATACACCTGCGAGTGACACTTTCTAGCTTCTGGTGTCTCGAATCCCAGTTATTGGTGATGATATTGATCATCAAAGTGTCCTCTTCTCTATTCCAATTCAGACCCAATACCGATGTCCAAGAAGATGAAGGGAGAGAGGAGTCAGAAAACTCCCACCCACGAAGGTCAAACACACCATTGGCCATGATAGCGGTAGATTCGCGAATGAAAAGATCTCGAACTTGTGAACAGTCGACTGAAACCATGCAGTTATCAACGTAGAACGATTTCATAAGAAGGTCGATGGCAAATCTGGAAAACCTGCTCTCATTTTCATCACATTGCTGGCGTGCTAGCTGGAGGTGATGATCTATGGTAGCACCTAGTTGAAATGGACTACAAGTGATGTCGGATCACCATTCTTGTCTATCCACAAAAACCGAAAAAAATCACGTTCATAGAAGAAATACGAGACTGAGCCATCAGTCAGGGACATTGTTGTGGAGAAACAGGTGAAAGTAAAAAATGAGGAAATTGGTAGCTAAAAAGGATTATAAATAGTCAATTGCTTGACTTTCAATTGTTCAACATCTGATCCAAATACTACACCAACAATGCTAGTTATGCAATTTAATTGTCATTATTATTAGGTAGTTTTAATAAGAATGATTGGACCTATCTTGCTCCCACGATGATGTTCTCTTTAATAATGTGTGTATTTCTAAATTTTCCGTATAAATAGTCTGTCCTTGTCTCATTTATCATTCAATCTCTACATAAATTATTCATATTCTACATTCTGACCAGAAAAAGGGATCGATAGTGTGCTTTGCCAAGGGTTCTATAGTTTTATTTTCTTAGCTATATTGCTCTTTCCTTTATTGTGAGTTTTCCGATATATTATCATGCTTACCTATGTTGTTTACTTGCTACATTGCTGTTGCTACATTTTGTTTTCTTGTTTAGTGCGGTAGTAGAAGTAACTTTATCACGTATGTGAGATAGGAAAGAATGAAATACCCTCTGAAAGTCGATATTTTCACCCGCATTTTACCAAACTACGAAATTTACGGACAAAATCCCGTCCTAAATTATTTGTGGCGCAACTAATAACTGTTCTGGAGGCAAACCATTCCATCCTTCCTCTTCTCAGGGTTTTCCGGATAAAATAGAACGAACTTCCTTTAGTTGTTCCAAAAAATCTTGAGAAGTAAATTCCCTTTAAAACCCTTCATCTAAACTTCCTGCACCACAATGGCCGTGGCCTAAAAAAATAAGTTGAGTATCTGGTTGCTTAACAAGCTTTTTCTCTGTGGTCTTAATTCCTGTTTGATGAATTTAAATGTTCAACCATTTTAATACGTATTTACCTGTATTTATTATCTGTAGGTGCTGGTGAAATTGCTAATCGAAAGTTACATAGAAAGCGAATCTATTTGGTTAGTTGCCAAACAACCTATTCTAGAAGTAATCAGAAAGTTGACCATTATAAATCTAGGAGGAACATTTTCCAATGAAGAGGTTATCGAAAGATTAAAACATATTTTGGATGTCTTCCTGGATGAGGATTCGATACCGATGGAGTTGAAAAAACCAACTTTCGCTCATGGTATGTTCTAGTTTCTTGATTCACATAATTTTGCGACAATGCCAGCTGACTTATAAGTCATAACTCAGTCTTGGAATTCCCATCAATTCTGACCGAAGTATCTCATCCTCTAATGATATAGCTCTCAAAGGTGATGACGTCGACGATGAATTATTTGATAGAGTCCTTGATCGTTTCAAACAAGAGAATAACTTTTTTAAAAAGTGGATGCTCTGGACGGCTCTGGCAGCAGTTCAAAAGGAACAGTATCTGGCAAAGTAAGTACTGATTAATCTATATTTTAACCATATTACACTCACCAAGAAAATTGTTATAATTTTCAAATGGGCTATGAATTTCTGGAAATTGAATTACTTCAAAATAGTTAACGCAATAGGGAAATAAATATTTAAATATTGCCTCAAACTTGAGGGATTGATTCTTTGCTATCCTACTAGTTTGTAAAAAGTTATTTTGTATTTATATTATCATAATTATTAAATATTTTCCATGTTTTTGAACTCATGACCTAGAAACAATTGTTTTCATAATTCCCTACAATAACTGTATCAAATTTGAAACATTCGTTGGGAAGAGCATTCATTTTAGCAAGCAGTGAGTTCTTCGCTAAGTTAAAAACGCTGCAAATTCTTTCACTGGGGTTTATTATTATTCAATTGGCTTGCGTTCATGATTTGAATTTCTACTAAGCTTTGGAGTGTGCGTGTTTCACAAGTGATAGAGCGATTATTGAATTTCAGGAGGCACACAAATATGATCAACTGATCAATGCAAATAGGTATTTTAGTCGAGAACAGATTTACGTGCTCTATGCATATCTCCTGAAATTGAACACGCACACTCCAAAGCTTAGTAGAAATTCAAATCATGAACGCTAGCCAATTTAATAATAATAAAATAAACCCCAGTGAAGGAATTTGCAGCGTTTTTTTTTTCAATTTTTATTTTTTTTTAAATGGTTATCAGAATGTTTTAACCCGTGTATCGGCTACAAAGCCTTTCAGGAGTTCACTCCACTATCCACATTACTATATCACTACGTCACTAGGTTACTGATGTCAACACTAAAACAATAATAAACCAAAATAACGCGAATGTTGGCACCATGAATCGGGCCATAGAACGAGAATGGTTTGACTTACGGACCTGGGGAAGGGCTCATTCGATTCCTCGTGGAGTGTTCTTCAAAAAGAGTACAAATTTAGGCCGCCTTTTGTGAATTGACTTAGATTGGCGTTTTTGACAGGTAATTTTTCAAAATTTCCTAGGAGAGGACTCCCCTGCTTTGCTGGAAGGAGTGCCCCCCAGACCTCCCCACTTCCGGTTACTAATTGCCGCCACTGGCGATGGCCTAGCAAAAATGTCACGCCTCGCCGCTGGTGGCAAGTGTGTTTACTCCCAACCGGGTTTGACGTATTTTGACCAGATGCAAAATTAAGGTTCGTCTGCGAGTTATAAGAGGAATAGTTTGCCAACAGTGCAATTCTAATAATACTAGTGAAAATTCCCAAACATAAATTTACCTAAGTGTCAAGAGCATGAAAAATGAAATCAAATTACGTTGAATCTTGGATTTATTATGAAAAGAGGTGAGATAAAAAATTTAAAGGTAAGTTTCGCATACAGCAAACATTGAGGAGGAATGTTTAGCAATTATTTTGCTGAGGGGATTAAAATATAGTTTATCCTTAGTCTCAAACTGTAATTTCATCCTTATGTTTCTTTTTCCATCTAGCTTATGGGAAATGGCTAACGAGCCTGAAGAAGAAGGTTTGGATGAACGCTTTAACCAGCTTGTAAGGCTTAAGATACTGTCCACTAACCCGTTGACACATATCTACTTCTGGCCCTTCATGATGTAAGTCTTTGAATTAAATTATCAGATGTCAGTAGTAGAAGGAGAAAGCGGTTTATTAAGAAAATAATACTAGGTACAATTGCTTAGTAGAAATAGCAAAATAAACATTACAGCATAGTTTACTGATCCGTCCGTTGGAAATGAGATACCTACACTTTTCGGTAGAGTTAGCATTAACCACGCAGGTACCTAAGCAACTTAGCCTATCAATGAACTTCAACCAACAAACAATATAATCAACTTACTATCCTAATCAAACTGTCTCAAGAGCTAATTTCTCGATCGATTTATGGAGATAAATCGTGAACTGGCATTTATTAAGCTACAGTTTGTGAATGAGACATGAAAATATTTCAGAGGAAAATGGTATTTTCAGTCTTAAAGGGGTTTATGCTTTTTCCCCTGACAGGAGGTCAGTAATAAAACAATGGAGCGATTTGCTGCCGGGATGGGTTCTTAGAGTACATTTCAGGTTGAATACAACCGTACCGAACGTTCCTATACCTAAAACTAATTTAAAATATGGAAAACTCGAGTTTTTTTGCTCCGTAAAGCCCCTTGCAACTGCCGAAAAAATTTTACCTCAAAGCTAAGTTCTACATTATTCAGTTTTGCTTCGATTGATTCCTCAAACGTCTGAAAAAAACTTGAATGAAGGAGGTTAAGCCAATTCAAAGTTTTCAAAAATGAAAATAGGAACGATTAATAGGAGTTAATAACCAATGGTAATTTCGGCTGATTGCTCATTTTAAACAACAAGGGTGTTTTGAGAGTGTTCGAGAATTTCTTTTCGTATTTGAACAAGTCTAGATTCATAGTATCAATCATCAATTCAATCAATCAATATAGAGCGATCGTTTAATAGAGTGGGCTAGTGAGTGCTTCTAAGGATTTGCAACCAATGACTGCAGTGGGAAACACATGAAGAAAAACCTCGACTTTTACAGTTTAATTTCGAGCAATGATATCAATCACAAAGAGATATTATTGTCAGAGGTCTGTGCTCCTTCTATAAAGATGAAATGTTTCGAAAGGGGATTGATACCCTAAGGTTGATTTAGGAACATAACTCTGAAAAAATGATGTTATAGATCGTTGTTTAGAAGTTAATTTAAGATTTCATGTATGAATTACCTTTAGATTATAGGGGTTGGAATTTGATTTAATTTTTAGCGAATTTTCCATTTTCACTACTATTTGGGGTATAGGAAGATTAAGAGGGTACCAAGTACTCAAGAAGAGAGTACTAAGGTATGTACTTCCAGCCGGAGACGGCAGACAAAGATTCCTGGTCAACCCAGCGAAGTGTGGGTCAGTTTTTCTTGGTCCCGTCAGGTCACCAGTCGATCACGATCTTTCAGCATGAAGCAGGGAGCGCAACGAGGTTCCCCTTCTTAACTCCCCTGCCTCAAAAACGTTCACACACAATCCTGGGCTCCCCCGTCTAAATTCGAGAAACCCATTGCTTGATGAGCGAATTTTATTTGAATATGCTTTAGGATCAATTTAAACTTAATCATAGAGCGTTCGCCCACTGGTTTGTGGTGCATTGAGGTCAAAAAGAGAAGAAAAAGTCACGATTTAAAGGCATTTTTTCACCTAAACGAGTTTTAGGTCCCCCAGTGAATTTCTCTTGAACGACACAATCCTGAGATCTGGGATTAGTTGCAAAAATAGGCTAAAAATGTATTTTTCATTTTAATGCCTTTACATTTACTAGCTGCTGCCTTGAGAGGAAAAGCGTAGTATAGCCACTATCTTCCTGTCACAATCTTAGGGTGAATCAACAACAACCACGATTTTCCAGAATAACAATTATTTTGGTTCCTTCAAAGAAAGTTTAGGAAATGTTGGTTATCTTACATGCGGCATCGTTAAAAAATAAATCCTGGAAAGAAACTAGTTGAACGCATTTGGAGTAAAATTCCAATTGTATTATAAATGAAGTGGTTTTTCTTGTTTTCATCGATATTCAATTGTTATTTTAGGGATAAATGGCCTACTTACTACACATTATCTGTTCAAGACCGAGATAATGTAAAGGGCATTCTACTCAATCTTATTGACTACTCTAGAGATTTAGAACTTCTGCAACAAGTGAGTTATGTTTCACTGAGAATCTTACACAGGGTTTGCTTTGTGGCAAAAATTGGTATACTTGGGAATATGGGGATCAAATCCAGAATAGCCGGGACTCGGACGTGAGACCTTTAGACTGTGAGTCTGATGCTCTACCAAAGGATCAGACTGTGCTTGAATAACTATCAACAGATATGCTATCAAATTAAGGATAAGGGAGCATAACTTTCATTTTTATGTGATTATTTGGAAATAATAAAGAAAAAGGTATAATAATGATAAAAATAATGGACAGCTCATGGAGTTGGGGCCAAAGCAGGGGTGGTCACAAGTGCAAAGATGTAGTAGGTGAGGCCCAGAATGAAGGTTGGAAACAGTTAGATAGCTGATAGGACTTCCAGATGAGGTCCCAGCAACTGAGGTGACAGATGCAAATGTGATGTAGGTGAGGTCCAGGACACAGCTGTTATTTATTAACTGCTCATGAGGGAACACGTAACGAGTGCTATAAACAAACAGGTCCTAGGTATAACATTCGATACCAACAGAATCGATATAGAACAATCAATACACAAAACAGAAACTACTTCTATTTAAACCGAATGGACTGACGAACTGAACACAACTGCTCATGAGGCAAGAAGTCACTCCTAGGTATAACTTTCGATGATAACATTATCGATATACATCAATCAACCACAACATAAACAATACAAGATTTTCAGGCTCTGTGTCAGTACTTTTAGTGATTCGGAAAGAAATTAGCTGCAGGGCTCTCAACAATTGGGGATATTCTGTAGCTCAAGATTTTACCCAAGAGTCAGTAAAACTCAGATATCATCACATGTGAAAGATTGAGTTTGAAATTTAAGAACAATATCTCGGTCGAACAATAAAAAATAAAAAAGTTTCGACCTGGGGGTCTCAATATGTTTTTCAAGTTGCTGAATCCGGATTGAATTGGAAATGATCTCAAGCATTAGAATATCATGTTAACTCGTGCATTTCTATTGGATATTTGGTGCATGCGTGTGTCTTAAGGGATTTGGATCAGTGGCATTTAAATGGAGAAGCGCACTCCGTAGATGTATAGTTTTTATAGCTTCATTAGGTCTATATTCACGTTGCTGGTGTTTTTGAGATTATGACTAAACCTATGCCCGATCACAGTACTCAAGAAACTCTTCCGACTTCCTTCCAACCACTCACCCTGGTCTCAAGAGGCTGACTCCTGTCATTGCAGATTCGGATTCTACGCTCGATTTCATAAACATTTGACGCCTCATATGATCAAATGGATTGCAAAGTTGCCAAGCCATCAAAATTGTGCAAAAAGCTGCTCAAGCTGTCCACCTCTTTCCCCGCCTCAATCCTTAATTCGAATATAAGTTTATCATTAAAACTAACAAAGGGTGGGCCTGTAGTCCTTCAGTGTATCATCACACTCAGGGCCTGATCGTTCCGAGTCATAAAATAAAGTTTCCAGGAACCTAGATAGAAGAGATCACCTTCCTCAAAGTTCAAATCGACAAATTTTCATAAGATCTGCCTTTCCCTAAGAGGATTAACCCGCCAAGTACTATAGTCACCTCTAGGTGACACTACTTTGATAATTAATTAAAAATAAATTAGCCGCCAAATTCGATTTTTCTGCGGTCTTACGGGATCTACAGGGCATGGACAACAACTTACGAGTCATAGAAGAAGTTAATATTCATGACAGTTCAACTGATAAGCTCGTATGTTTTGTTATTCGTGTTTCCCTGCAACTTGTCAAGAGTTTTGAGAAAAATGCCGAAGATCAGGTAAAATTCTGGGACTTTTTTGTGATAATCTGTTTTTTAGGATGTAGCATGTGTTTGTAAATAACATTTTGTCCAGAAAAATTCAAACTGAAGCCCCCTATACTCAACCAAATCAGCATGTCACCTGTAGGTGACTCTAGGATTTCACGGAACATCAACCCCCAACTCTCACCCAAGACGTCAAAAGTGTTTTATTCGTAATAGTTATGTTTTATTTAAACTGTGAACAAGGTGAAAGTATGTGTTAGGTGTTGGCTGTTCTCTGTTGACCCCGTTGGAGGAGGATTTTAGATGTCACAGATCTACCATGGTAGGCATGGCAGCAAGCAGCACATAAAGGGGAAGCCAATCCGTTTTGGCTACAAACTCTGGTCCATAGCCACCAAGAATGGGTTCCTTGTGTCGATTGAACCTTACCAAGGTGCAAAAGCTGCCCCTCTTCCTCATCAAAATGAAGTTGGACTTGGAGCTGCAGTCGTCCTCACCACTCATTCAAGGATGCCAACAGAGCTCTGACCATACAATTTGTACATTGAAAAATTTTTCACCTGATTGCTGCTGCTGAATATTCTTCATGGTTGGTATTCATTCCACAAAACTAATGTTTGATTCAACGTACAAGTGATAAACTTCACAGTGTAAGATTTTGGAGGACTAATACTGTATGTAGTGTTGAGCTCAGGCCTAGAGTCACCTAGGGGTGACACCCTCATATCTTTTGAATAAATAATTTTTCTCGCGGTTTTTCGTCTTGTATGCTTCTCATTACCTCTCAGTAACAACATATAAAAAGAAGGAGTGGAAATTTGCATGGGCGCCCTTATAGTACTTGGCGGGTTAACTGACACCTACTCTACTTCACCTTTCAAAAGCAACGATAAGTTTTAGCATTGTAATAAAAACAATAAACAACATGAATAAAAACATCGAGAAATCTAATCAAATCCACATGTTTCCTCTTTCGAGTAGGAAGTTCAAAAAGTGGAACGGGCGTTTTCTTTTTTCGAAAAACCGTTAGATATAGGTAAACTTGTAGTTTGATTTCCTTCCTAGTTTAAGAACTGACTTAATTGACAATAAAGATTAGTAGGCACTTCTTAATATGGGAATTCGTAGAATTCCATAATCATATACATTTTTAAGCTTTAAGTGTTTTTGAAACAACTATTAACTGCAAAATGAATATTTATTCACATGTCTTCGTATTTAACAATAGTAATGTTCACAGTTCAGTGATTATGGAGAAGCTAATGATGATATTGACGTGCAGTTGTACGCGCTCAAGGTGAAAGCTGACTGCGAGCGCTGGAACGCCCACAACTACATGGTATTCGTAGAAGAATGGTTGCACCTGTACATTATGAACAATTCTTGAAATCAACCCACATATAGAACCACATGAATCGTGTTGGAATACCCTATGTTGTAAGAATTTCAATAAAATCAGTACCAAACATGATCCTGAAGAATAAATTCTTCATTTGCCCGAATCGAATAGTAATGAGAGCTCTACATTGAAGGCTTGTTTGACTAATTAAAGATTTATAAGTAAAACTGGAAGTAATTAATATGATGAATATCAATCAAATGAGCCTAAATGTGCATCGTATAATGTCTCAAAAACAATTGAAAAATAAAAATAAAGAAAACTTTTGTTTCTATATTTTTTACTGGGACTTTCAGACTCTTGTTTTCTTTCAGCATTAAACACCATAAAAAAAATGAAATAATAAAATGGTTGGTAAAATTGATGATGAAGTTCGTGGATTGGAATGAAGTTCAATTCAAATGAACTTCTTAGGTAGGGGCTAGATGGTGTCAGTTGTGAATAGTGCCACTTTTAGATTAATTCCTCTATCTCTACAATCATTTCTAAATTAGAATAATTCTTATTTATTAGTTTTAAATAACATAGCTTCTAGTTTTCATTTAATTTCTTTGTTACATTTCTCATAAGTTTGATTTTGCCCCTGATTCAAGGAACCTTGTCTTTAAACATGGATAATCCAGGTTTCTCTGTTGGGTACCACTAAGAAGTAGGCTGGAATTGTAAGGTGGGATTTGTAGCTAGTTCCAAACTAGCTTATTTGCTGACCTGGAGTCTCAAACAGATCTATAATTTGGCACCAGTGAAATGTGTTCTATTTTCATTTCTCTTTCTCCCTGTTATTTAATTGAAATAATAACTTTTATTGTCTTAGTAAATCTCTGGGTAATGTTTCCACTGCTGCCCTTTCCTAGCTTCTTTATTGTAGTAATCTATTGAAATAATGTTCGATTCTGGGTGCTTCAAAGATAGATTTAGATGGAAGATATATTTTAAAATGTGGCGATCGCTAGCAAACGACGTGAAGTAACTAGATAGACCTCTTTCCCGACCAGAGATCAGACGAGTGAGTTGAATATGGGAACAAAATGGCTGGAATTGCCTCACCGTTCCCCCACTACGTCAAATCGCCACTCGGGAAACGGCTGATCCATTTCTTTCTGATATGGCAGCTTCTTCGTTGCATCTAAACGTTCGACATCTCGCCGAAGCTGACCGTCAGCGCTAGAGTCGACAAACCTAAAGACTAATGGCGGACACCATCTCCATCACTGTTGTTTTCTGTTTGTGGATCGGTTGACCTGGAAAAATTTAATGTTTAAATTCGTATATCCCTTTTAATGTGAAATTATCAGCCTTCCTTCGCTCAAGTATGGATTCCTAAAACGAAGTATGCTTCTATTCGTTTGGAGAAAATGCTTTTTCAGGACTTCGTGCGAGTGAAATCTATGTTGGAATACACATTTGTTTATGATACTCATCGACCAGCGCTTCATTTGCGTTTCCTCAAAATCTGAATGTCTTCTGGAAAAGGATCGACTTTGTAAAATGTGAGTTACACTAATTCTTGGATATTTTTTAGTGTTTTCTGAGCTTGGTTAACGTTTCATTTAAGGTTGTCTACGCTCCAGAAGTAACCACCCCCTTTCATCATCGAACATCCTTACTTGACTTTACTGCCTTAGCTATTGGATATCAAAGTTAGATACCCTTAGGTGGATTCTACGTGTTCGTAATTCTTTTGATATAAGTATTATATGGATAAGTAGTCCTCAAAATTGATCACTCCTGTGACTATCGAGCAATCGCGCTTGAAAGTTAACTATTGTTCTCTGCAGTGAAGATGTAGGTACTTAACTAGGATGAGGGATTGAACAATATGTACACGTTACTGACCCCTTGTTTCGCCCTCCCACTTTGTAAGCCTTTACAATATTTTCAATGTTGCTGTTTGTTGATTCGTAGGATTCTATTTAGGCTGGTAGAGAAATCTTCATCCAACGTTACCGTTCATTATACGGCAACGACTCATTTCAAGTGTACCATTGTCTATGGTTGATATTCATTTACTTATTACTTGAATACATACCTTTAATGTATGTATAAACATCCAGCATATTCCTTGTAGATTCCATCAATCACCGATTGTCAGAGCCGGGCGTATAAAACTGGGAATTGTTGGTAATTTAATTTCACAATGTTCGTGATAACACTTTCGTGAATTGATTGTTAATGAAGTACTTATAACATCATTCTGTAGGAACCGTTCTTCATTCTTTCAAAATTTAAAATGTTCAGTAAAGAGATTCAGCAAAGTGTCGCCTGTAATGTTGTGCAAACCATTCTAGAGCTTACCGGGGTGCCCTGGCACCTAGCTCAAACTGGAACCGAAAATATCTTACACTTGCTGGATCGGTTCGAGTTTGTTGTACACATAGTTAGATGATTATTAAAGGTGCATAGTTGATAGGGTTTAAGGGTCTGCACGCAAATAACCATATATGTGAAGGTACGAAATCATGTACCTAATTCTGCCAAAAGTTCTGATACAAACGTTGAACTTGATAAATCTCCGTCCCAATAAAATGTCATCCTGTCTCGATCGGTTTGTTTTTTACATTGATAATGAAGGGGACTATGCTTAACTTAGTGGCAACTTAGTGCTTGTTACAATGGAAAGGAATGTGAAACAAAACCGACATGCAGTCATAGCTCTATTCAAGGTAAGACAATCCAACTCTGGGAGTTTTCAAACGTTGAAACCTCTCGATATCAGCAGGATGTTCGTTTGGCGAAATGTGAATCGGTTTTGTGACATCGGTTCTGTTAAGGACAGGCCTCGGAGTGGCCGCCCATGCTCTGTGCACACCAAAAATGCTGTTAATGCAGTGGCTGCTCGAATTCGTCGAAATCCTCTCCGTAAACAAAAAATCATGGCTAGAGAAATGAACATTTCACCAAGATCAATGTCCTGATTGATAAAATGCGACCTAGGGATGGGTGGCTCTCGTAGAATGACAGAACAATTGTTGAACGCTTCTCTTAAAGCCTTAGCTTCGTCGTTATCCCTATGGTGTCCATCAAAACATTCTGTTTTCTGACGAGAAAATTTTAAACGTGGAG
This sequence comes from Creontiades dilutus, assembly GCA_031894815.1. Taxonomy (NCBI): domain Eukaryota; kingdom Metazoa; phylum Arthropoda; class Insecta; order Hemiptera; family Miridae; genus Creontiades; species Creontiades dilutus. The sequence continues at coordinate 140,267 of JAVIWC010000204.1, forward strand.
GAAAAATTCAACCGCCAAAACGATAGGGTGTAGGCCCGCAACTCTCGAGAGATTCAGGAAGCAATTGAAAGGGTGGAAAAAGGTCATCATCCTGCTTCAGTTATGGTGTGGTGGGTGTGTGTCTTTCAGTGCCACCACAAAACTCCATATTTTCGAACAAGGCGTTAAAACTCGTGACCAAATCTGTCTATACTATTTTGGAGAAGGTTGTGAAGCTCCTGAGTAATACCTTGTTCGAGGGAAGACAAAGACTCAGCACCAGAGCCAGCAACATTGGTTTATTGGAAGTCCCGATCTCAAAGACCGATTGTTGGCAGAACTGGTAAGAATGGCTTGCTAAAGAGGTTACAAATACTTGGACTGCCTGAAGAGGTCTCTGGAAAATGCAGTGGCTACATTTCCTCAAGATCTGTTACGTGCTGGGCTCAACGAGTGGCCAGGATGGTTAAAAGCGTGGGTGAAGGCTAAAGGAGGACAATTTGAATGACGTTGTATTTGTATGACTGTGTATAAACTCTTTTGAAAGGAAAATAGAAACTTTGGGGGAAAAAATTGTCCTTTGAACTCCATGCAAATTTTGCTTTGTAACAGAACTTATGGCAGGACTAGGTACAGCTGGCAATACAGAGCCGTTTTTCTCGAGCCCACGGTTTTTTTCGGGGCTCCCGCAGCTCTCGTTAATCGTGAATATACTATGCCCTAGATCCAGGTTTTGGAAACCAAAGGTCTGACCTGCCGAGCTGCCCTAGCTCCCGAGTTTGTGCGACATGTTCCTGCTCTGGTACAGACTAGATTATTTAGCATTTGCCCAATACAAACGACCCCACTCCGTCAATGGGTACTTGATAAATTATTAATCAGAATTGTGTTTGTAGGGAACCCAACCACAAATACGAAATTTGAAAAAACATTCAATTTTTCCATAATTCTCATTGTTATTGTTCTTTTAACCAGTGGTAGATCCCACACCCCTGTAGGCGCATCAACGTTTTTCCTCATATTTGTGACATTTATGTATTTAGCTTTTCCAAGTCAGCTTCAGAAATTTCCAAACCAATTTCAGAGTTTTCAATTTCAGACTTTTCAGAATTGTCCGTTTCAAAATCAGAAACCGCTCCCACCAGGATATTGATCACATTCTGAAATTGAAATGGAAAGGTCTGAAATTAAAATAAAAAATTCGGAAATTGGTTTGGAAATTTCTGAATCTGACTTAGAAAAGCTATAGTTTGGATTAAAAGTTCATTTTTATGGGAAATGTTCCCAAAAAAACTTCAAGCAGATTAGATTAACAATTCATGTGTGTCCTTTCAGATTATTGAATAAGTTGAAACTCATCTGGATGGAACTTTTAAGTACGATGCCTTCTCTCTTAAACAGGAGCTTAAGGTTTTGGTGCTCTGAGGGAGCTGAACAGAGGGGCTCTGCATTTGACGAGCTATAGACAGAGCAGCTTCGAGCACGGTGCCGAACGTTTGAAATCATGCTCCGTTCTTTCTCAACGAATCGCATTAAACCCTTTTTAGAACGTCCCTTTAAAACAGGGCTCCGTCAATAGAGGCGTGTCTATTAGAATTGATCGTAAAGCGCTGTGGGACAACCCAAACAAGGGAAAAATCTCAAAACAATGCATTCCTCAGCATTCCAAGACTGAATCCTTAAAAAAAGATACATGTATTTGGCAAATTTTTTCGCCGTTGTCCAGCGTGTACATGTTAACCGATTTTTTGTGATTCTCTGTTTGTTACGTACCAATTTCAGTCTAGTTGTGCAACAAACCTCGGAATTTTGATTCGATGACAGGAAGATAATAGAAGGGGGTTATGGCCAATTCTTTCCGTCGTTATATCTTCATTACCTCCATCTGATGTTTTAAAATTTATTGTTATTTAGTTCAACCCCAATTTTAGTCTAGTTGTGCAACAAACATAGAAAATTTTGTGTTTTCTTTCGGGAGGAATGGAGGAAACTTTTTTCGTTGAAGGGATTACTTGATTTACTTGTGGAACTCATTTCAGTTTCAATTTCCTTATAAAAAGAGGTAAATTAAGACGGTAATTTTTTTCTGAATAAAACCGTACAAATCGTTTGTAAGTGAGATCATACAATAGTCGGAAATCTTGACGTCCCTGAAATGCCTGCATCACTTACCAATCTATTGTTGTATTCTTATAAGCAGCAAATACCTGTGTTCGAAAAAACTCATGATTTGCTCCCTCTACACTCTTGTTACCACCTTTTTCCTCCACTATCTGACCGTATTATTTTGAAATCCTCCTCGGCGTTATCTGGTCGTTGCCTCCCGATCCGTCATTCTTCCGACTTGCTATTGAGCATCGTCTGCAGGCTCGGCTATCAGACATTCTCTCTCTCCCTAGAGAATTTTTCGTCGGTCGCGTTATCTTCTTTAAAGCTCGTAGTGTTTACTGATTCTTCAAGTACCATTCTCTTGAGAAGACTTTGGATTTTCCTGTGAATCATTCTCCATATTTTTAGTGCCTTTTCATGTTGGTAAAAACCTTGATTTCTGAGCCTAGTGTCCCATCAAAATGTCAAATTTTTCTTCCTTGCGTGCTTCGTCATCTCAGGGTTGGGAGACTTCCATACTAAGCGTGGTTTCCATCGGCGATTCTTCTTTTAATGTCTGTTTCTTGTCAAAGTCACCTCTACAGATGAAGCATTGGTTCCCTCTATTTCTCGTCGTCATCATAGTATATTTTATTCCCTGGGCGATATCTTCCACACCCACCCCATCGCTGGCCACCCTTTTCAATTTTACAGCAGCATACTTCCACGGCATCAAGTTCCTTCTTAACAGGTCCACGTTACCAGCGTGAGCTAAATTAAGCTAATTCACATAAGCAGGGGGCTCACGATAAGGCGCGCAGTTCCTTACACACGCAATTCACACTAATCTGCAACAAAAAGTGATTTTTAGAGGCTTTTTCCCCGAGTTATTACAGTATCAAGATGTTTTCGACTTAGTCTCAGTAAAATGGGTTTTCATACGCTCATTAAGGCTCTGTAATCCAGCGTGTGATTACTTGCGCACAGTCTAAAAAATCGCCAGAATGTCAGCTTTAGAATGGTAAATCAAACAAATTGTGTAAAATAAAAATTAGTAGAGAAAATTTTGTTTGGAAGCAAAAAACGCTTGTTTTCTGGACAAATCGACGTTTTTGATGCTTGGTGACGATTTCGATCAAGAGGTATTTCTAAAGTTTCGGATATTGAGTGAGCAAAATTAAGATTTTTGCTCTTCCAAGGTAAGAAGAGTTCTTTTTAATTATAGTCAATTTTCGAAATATCCTCCTTGTCGTTGATTACACAAATTGCGTACTCTTGCGCATTAAGTTAACAACGCGTCGGAGCTCTGGTTGGTTCTGATTCATTTGGTCTCCGCAGCCAATTGTTCTCAGGATGAGCCGTTCTCTCGATTTGATTCTGATCTCATCCACTTGGAGCTTGAGAGTACCACAGAGGTAGAAGCCCATCGGAGTGAGGTGAGGCCTGCGCTGGGCCGACTAACAGGTCCATATTGATTTTATCGACCTATGAGGAATTTGAACTTTGAAAGAAAACATGAAAAATAGAAGACATAAATCGTTACGACTTCATTGGTAGTATCTTGAATGGTGTCGCTGAACTCGGCATATTATAGACTCTGTAAAAGGGAGATTCCTATGTTTGTTCATGTTTTATAATCACTTCTCTTGGCGTTTCGCATAAATTAAGCCAGGTCTCATCTTTCGAACGGATTCATTGCATTCCTTTCCTCTTCAAGCAGAGGGTAGTGTATAAGCTTATGGACTACGTCTTCTTCTTGGTTTTCACAGAATTCACATAATGGAGTATCATTAGAGAGTTCCTAGGAGATCCGCCAACAGCGATGCGACTGCGCATTCGCCGCCAATACGATCGGTCGTATTGCAATACGACGGTGGAATCTTTACGGAAGTTACGATGCCACCGAGGCGATCCGAACGAACGTATGTTTCGTCCTTATCGCAAAGTAACCCGCCATCGGGGTAACCTAGTTGTAAACCGCTTCGCATCAACATTTTCACCATTTCTACCTAAAAATTTGATTTCTGAAATTGCTAAATTGAAATTTCATGCCAAGAGAGAGCAGAATTTTCATTTTGATTCAACATCATTTTATTAAGTACTTTACAGTTTAAGAAAACACTAAGATTTCTATATTTGGTACCTACGAGTACGCCAACTGTGCGAGTTTTTAAAGAGCCTGACAGCTTCATTTAGGAATTCGCTATTATAAAAACTGTCTAAATGCAACCCCAGAATCCCTGCTGTACAATCCTTTTCTGGAGTATGTACTTCCCAAGTCGCTAAGTAAGAAGTTACAAACAAATCAATTTTGATTCCAAGCGTACTTATCTGTCGTAACTTCTGCGGGAATTTGAAGGAGCCTCTGGAGTAAATGTACATGTTCTCTATTAAATCGGAACGAAAATAGTACATCATCCTCGCTCATGTCATCCAGGGAAAATCTCCCATAGAGCAGGCTTAATCGTCGAGGTGCTTCCCTTACACTCTCCCGCTCCAAATACGTTCGAAAAATCAACAGCAACTCCTCAGTTGAGATCAATCCGTTAACATACTATTCAAAAAAGTCTTCCACCCCCTGCATTTTTGGATTTAAAAAATGAAAGAACGAGTGATCCGAGTTATCTTGTAAAGCATCAAAAAGACTACTCGTTTTCTTATAGTGACGTGAAAGCAAAACGTACGTGACTCTTACATACGGATCAAAGATACCACTGGTTCAGCTGAGTTGGTGGTAACGCCACCATTTTTGCTAACCAGAGCTGTGCTCGCCCTAGGTACCACCACCGACTAGATACGAAACCACGGTGTCCAAATAGGTGCTATAATCCGTCTACTGTCTTCTGATACGCTTGTTTGGCAGCATGGTCTGCTCGATCATTTCCTAATACAGTTTTGTGCGATGGGATCCATTGTATGGTGACGTCATTTGAAGTGTTTTGTATTAGGTTGGCAACGTTATTGCTTATGTAGTTGGATAATTTTCCATAATGGAAAACTGAAGGTTGTGGGCAAGCTACCTTCAAGTCTGTGAGGATCCCGTTGTGTCATTTGTCTTTTCCAATCATTTCTAGTGTTGCTTTTATGGCCAGTATCTCAGCACTGCTGATTTGAAACGACGGCATGTTTCAAGAGGTAGAAATGTTGGTTTCACCGTCATACCAATACCAAACATACCAAACCGTCAAACCTGTATACCAATTCCCACTCCAATATCCCTCTTCGATGGGTCGGTGTAGATCTTGTGATGTGTAGCATATGTTCCCAGTGGGAACTTCCCACCAGCATCTCCGTAGTATACATGACTAGCTCTTTTGATTGAATATTACGTTCAGTGTCAGATATTCCTGGGACAGAACACTGGACATTTAATTGTATCAGCGAGACTGGAATATTTAGACTGTGGTAGAGGACTGGTCGAAACTTGTATCGTCCCTTCGAACTATCTTGTTTAAGTGTTGTATTTGTTTGAAATGGGGTTGGCCTCTGGAGTAAAAGGCTCAAACCATAACTGTCCTCCAGGTATCTTTTCCATGGCTGGGATTGGTCTCCTCTTGACTTAATTTTCGCAGGAAAAAATGTTCCTAGTGTTTGGTCTATTATTGGAAAAACCTTTGTGGTCGACCAAGAAAAAGAAAAGATCCTCTCTCAGAATTCGTTGGCAAGTAAGACTCTTAAATGGCGTAGCGATCGATGGTTTGATTTGTTCAATTAACATGTCAGGCTTTTTTATGGCACTGGAGAAACCAAATTTTGATGTCGAGGCGTGAACACTTTGAATTCATCGAGTAGCAAGCCAGTGGTGCACTTGAAATATGATTTGTAAAATTAACATAAAGAGTTTGATGTCCGCATCTCATAAGAATTTATTATTATTATATATTTTTTTAAATTATCCATACCGTCTCCTTGAGTAGTGCTATATTGCCAATGGTGCACTTGAAATATGAATTTTAAAATGAACAGGGAGTTTTTGATGTCTGCATAAACATTTTTTATTATTATCATTATACTTTATTTTAAATTATCCCTACCGTCTCCTTGAATGGTGCTACATTACTTTATCTTCATCAATATAGAAGGTATTGACTTGTATCGGTGTGAATTCCTTATCGTTCGTTCGCTTTCACTTACGTTCCACTTCTAGCGTTATCTGACGGAAGTTGAACTTGTGCTATTACCTGTACGTGACAGCGTGTTATGTCCTTGAATGTTTTTTTTTTCTGTTTCTGAGGGGCTACCATGAAGGGGAACAAATAGCGAAGAGAGCGCAAATGATTCGTTTCGCATTGACTCTGTTTTCCATGTTCTTCTCAACAAAATGCAACAGAAGTTAATTACGGATGTTCAAACTGTTCATTGTAATTATATGTGTTGTACCTGCCTTTAATTGAGCCTTACGAAGTTTCCAATTACCCGTTTCAATTAGTGGAAAAATTTCTGTTCACGTTAATTCGGAAAACAGCGACTACTTTGATTGAGTATGAGTACCGTCATCAAGGGTGATTTCAGCCAAAGTTCACGAATGTGTTTTTCGTATTTTCAAGCTCTAAAAATTTGAACCTAATACATTCAATACAGAGAGAATGTCTGCAGAATAGACAGTATCTCTACTAGATAATGGTGTAGATACTAGATAATGGTGTATTATTCTTTCCAGACACCATTGAAATTTAGGAGCACTGAGATAAATATTTTTGTCAGATAAATATCAGAGTGTCCTCATGAAGTAGGATGATTTCAGTCAAGACTCTTGACTTGACTCAGTCTTTCCCTAAGAAATGTCGAACGTTTGAGGTGATCATTTCAGCTGCTGTTTTGGGCTTTAAAAAAGGAAAAGGGACGTAAAGTACCTCAAGTGTTTAAATAACTGGAAAAACTTATACCGTCACTGAAATTTATGATATCGTGGTTCGTTTCAACATTATAGGGCTTCATGGACTAATGGAATATTTACTTCTAACCATATCCTAATTTTGGCAGAAAAAAAGGAACTAACGTTCACCAGCAAATTTGACATATAGATACGTAGGTGCCTTCACTATAATATAATTATTATATTGCAGTTGTAAACCATCGTCTCTGGCTGTAAAGTCCTGTTTAGTACCTTTGTTTAATCATTTCCAGCATTTTTCGTTTTTATTTAATATTCTTCTATTTTATGGGAGTTTTATAAATAAAAAATGTACAAAGTTGGATTTGGCGCACAGCTTCTTCATATTAGTAACATGAATGTACAGATCATTTAAATGTTTTAGTTACTATAACATTTATAGATGTGTGATAATTGGGCTTGTTACAAGAATTCACGGTACAAAACGCTGCAAATTCTTTCACTGGGGTTTATTATTCAATTGGCTTGCGTTCATGATTTGAATTTATACTAAGCTTTGGAGTGTGCGTGTTTCACAGGTGATAGAGCGATTATTGAATTTCAGGAGATATGCATAGAGCACGTAAATCTGTTCTCGACCAAAATACCTATTTGGATTGATCAGTTGATCATATTTGTGTGCCTCCTGAAATTCAATAATCGCTCTATCACCTGTGAAACACGCCCACTCCAAAGCTTAGTATAAATTCAAATCATGAACGCAAGCCAATTGAATAATAAACCCCAGTGAAAGAATTTGCAGCGTTTAATGGTTATCAGAATGCTTCAACCCGTGTAACGGCTACAAAGCCTTTTAGGAGTTCACTCCAGAATCCACATTACTACGTCACTAGGTTACTGATATCAACACAAAAACAATAATAAACCAAGGTAACGCGAATGTTGGCAGCATAAATCGCAACGGACGGCGTACGGCGGACGGACGGAAAAATTTTTATTGCAGATTCGGATTCTACACCCTTTGAAACGTAAACCATGAAATTTTAAATTTTCAGGGGGGTTAGAATTTTTTTTTCAAGAGCGATTACAATGGTTTATTATTGAATAATAAACCACAATGTAGCGGGCATTTATTAATGACTGCTGTATTCTGAAAACATTACTGACCAGCTTATTCTGGTCTCGTATCATTCGTCTGCCAATTCTGATTATTTTAATAAATATCCTCGTGTTTTCTTTTCAGATGTCTAGAGGTTGTTATAAGGCGTACGGGCGTAAGCTAAATGGTCCGGCCGCACACACCAGTATCCAGTTTGATAAGTTGTATTGCGAAAATACGCATAAACCCACCGCCTCGAAATCTACCGGCACCGTTGGTAAATGGGGGATCACTTCTTTCACGTCTATTAGAAGTTCCAAGTTCACAATTGGTGAGTCATAATCTTTCCGTTTTTGCAGTTCATTATCCTATACAAGTAGGAAGAGTTTTGGAAACGGATTTGAATTGATTTATAAGTGTCTCTGGGGCTTTCGGAGCACCTTGGCTCCTATAATCATACAATTGATTTGAAAAAAGAAAGGAACAATCAGAATTAGTTCATCTATCCAGATTTTTGTTCTAAAACAATTTGACTAAACTAATGAGTTGCTGCGGGTTTGCAGGGTTAGGCTCTTGCAAGCGGTCCAAAGACAAGAAAGACAGTTATGGAACAGCTGCTATCACTCCGCCCCCAGAGTCCCCAGCTGCCCCGAAACCGAAGAAATTCTTCAAGAGTCGAGCTGCGGCTGATGCCGTTCCATCCAAACCCTCCAAATCATTCCATGTACCTTCTAAAAGCCCTCGCACTCCCCAATCCCCTCCTTCGCCTCCTCCTCCTCGCTCATACTCCAAACAAGACATAAAGCCCGTCACTAATCGTCCCGTTCGGTAAGTTTTCATAACAATTGATTTTGTAAATGAAATGGTAGAATGTTATGTATTCTTTGGCAAAAATTTGTTTTGGATAAACTAAGTTTAGCCAGCCCAATGTGGCTTTAATTAAAATGTATCTTGTCAAGATCTGAGCATGCCCCTCTAATTCCCCCTCCTGTACATCATACAAATTCACATTTTTACGTATCTTGTTGTATCAGTATTTGTATTACTTACTAGCAAATCCTCCATAACAAAACCCTCGAAAGTGAGGAACTAAATTCCTATTTTGAAGGACATTTGTCGTATACGTTCAAAGATATTTGACAAGGAAAACTCAAAACTTGTTCTTCCCGTCAAATAATTGTTGGTTACATGTAAGAAGTACTTATACCGTCCAATCAGCCTCGCCAGTTTTTGGTTTTTTATTTGTTGATGCTTTCATACTTCCTGATGTCCATGAGCCTCCACACAACACCAAGTTTACCCCTGTAATCCATACCTTGCCAGTAAACTCTACGATGGTTAATATTATCTCGAGTTATTATTATTATTTTATGTCATTAGTTTGTTCAATTAACATACATTGCACTCGCTTGACTGTGTTATTTGTACCTAGGCATGCAGTACAGTACCTGAAAAGGTAGATCCGTTTTCATTTGATTTATTTTTCAGTTTTTCGTGATATATTCTTTTAAATAAAATACAGGTTAACCAGAAAATACATGACAACTGTAAAACGTAATGGGGTGGTGGATATTTATGTGACCAGGAGAGGTGTGCAAACTAATAGTGATCTGATCAGATTTCATCTGTAACTAAAATGAATGAACCTCTGTATCAAATTCTTGCCTTTCAAAAATCTCATTTGTTTCTGTTTGTTGTAGGCAAGCATCATTGGCAGCAGCTAAAAAATTAGCCGATATACCGGATAATGATTTGGAAGAAGAGTACGACGAAGATATATATGCAGCGCATGCTATGAATTTGTCGAGGGAGACAGTTGTGATGTCCCCAGTTTGTCACCCACCGACTCCACCTGAGCCTGAAGTCAAAGAAGAAGAAATTGAAGAGGAGGTGAACGAGGAACCTCCTCATCCACCTATTGTCCTGAGGATATTTAAGGGAACTGCTCAACTTGTTGGAGCAGATGGTGAAGTCGTCGAAGAAAAAGAGAAACACGAAAAACACATCAAAAAAGAAAATAGAAGGAGGTCACATGGAAGCGACTCAGGCGATGGTGTGTCTCCCAAGAGGCATAAAAGCAGACATAAAGAAATTGTGGATCCTAAGCCTCCTACTCCTCCTCCTTTAGTCAATGAAGAAGAGGAAGTAGAAGAGCAAGAGCCAGAAGAAGAAGAAGAGCCGTCTGTCCCTGATGAATGTAAGGCAACAGAACCAACGTTCGAGGAAAAAATGGATATTGACACCCCAATAGATGCTACTATGAAAAAAGATGAGGTCAATGTACCCATAACCGAACCAATTGTTCGAGCCACTGTGACTGAAGATGATCGCGAACGCTTACTACGGGTATTGGAAGATGATGATAATCTTCCAGAAGAAATCAAAACCGAAGTTAACGAACCTGCTGATGAAGCAGAAGAGCTCAGGGAGGAAATTAAGGAAGAACTTGTCAGTGAACCCTCAGGCGGAGAATGGGAAGCATCTTCCAATTACGTTCCACCTCCAGAAATCAAGGAAGAAGATGCAGTCGTAGTTCCCAAAGTGGAGCCGATCGTTTTAAGAAGACCATCTGGTGGAAGTATCGCCAGACCTCCCAAGAAAGGGAGCATTTTTAAATCTCGAGGAGGTGAAAAGAGAAATGCTCGATACATTCACAACTGGTCTGATCAGAAAGACGAAGGTATGTAATCAATTTCCTTGTAACAACTAACTCCTAAAAGAATGCCTGTGTATTGTTTTTTCCAAATTCAATTTTAATATAGTATTAAATGACAACATTATTATTTCAAATTCGCTGTGCCATTGATTTTTTTCAATTTCTTCCTTCTCAGCTTCTCAAAAGACCAATAAACCTACGACTGCCCCCAAATCTTCTGCTTTTGATGAGACTGATTTTGACAATGATATACCGGTGCTGACACGTATCACACTCAGGGACGGGCAAAAGCAGAGCGAGGAAGATAATTCCATCACAAGTGTTACATGCAGCAAGAAAGCGAAAGAGGTAAGCCGATAATATTGACTCAGATTAAGTTTTAAGTTTGAGCAGGTTATTTGCATTGTTTCAAATATAAGGCAATAAGAGTTCACGGGGAGGTATGAAGTGAATCCAAATCACGCTCTTCGGTTTAATACTATCTCACGGTGTGATTGACCATCATTTTTTGAGTTTTAGAGCACCGCTTCAAAAGCATTAATGGTAAATGTTGTATTATTCATGTTTTTGTTTGCAGTATTACACTGTTGTGAGGAATGTGAAGAAAGTTCACCAACTCCAGGAATCTGGAGAATTCCAAGAATTCAACGACGACGTTGAATATATTTTAGATGCTTTAAAAGACAATAATCCAATTAGCACGCGGTAAGTGTTTCATTTGGAGCACGAAATATTTGTAGATAGAACATTGATGATTAATGTACCATTTTCTCGTGGGTTCCGATTTAGCCGTTCTGTTAATCGTTTTGTTCAATTTTCAGGTGTTTATCAGCTATTACTCTCGCTTCAAAGTGCATGTCTCCAGAATTTAGAATGCACGTGAGAGCCCATGGTACTGTTACAAAATTCTTTAGAGCTTTACATGATGCCACCAAAGATCAGGTACTTCTAGACCTTTCCTTGTCAAAAGATTCATCAAAAGTTAATATTTCTGACTTTAGGTTGCTTATATCACCCAGAAAAATAATTCTTCGTTATTAATTATGTCTAGCGTTTGGGCATGTGCACTGCGACGGTTATGTTTGTACTAAGTCAAGACCGTCTGAACATGGATATAGACAGAGATAGTTTGGAGCTGATGCTGAATCTCTTGGAGAGCGACGCTTCCCATTCTTCTGCCTTGGAGGGCTGTGGTCTTTCAGATGCTGAGCTAGCCAAAACAAAAGACAGGGTTCGTTCTCTTTGTCAGGAAATCCAGGAACAAGGGCATGCCAGACACCTGAATCTTGACAATATCACGGTAACTAATAACAGTGTTTATTCCTAATACACGTATTCATCTTATTCCTAAGGAAAAGTAATTTTTGTATTCAACGGTTGAGTAAGTTACAAAAATACCTGTACGTCTCTCTTTCCATTATTTTACCGATTGAAAAAATTACTTGATTATCTTCGATCAGGTTTTTGAACTGTTGGTCAATCTTCCAAATTACTCTTCTTAATATGAGAGTCTCATAAACTTTCGTCAATGAGTAGATAAAGAATAAGGCCGGAGGACATGAATAAATTGAAAGCTATCACTAAAATATTGATTAGTGGACAAGAGAAATGAATACAAACTATAATAAATGTCATGTCATCGTATATAGTCAGGAGATGTAGAATTTTAATGGCCCTCTTAAGTTTTCACTTTCTCTATTATTCTTTCAAATGACATTATATACCAAATGAGAATATCCCTCTCAGATATTCACGAGTTGGGCAACATTTTAAATTCGACATAGATCTATATTGAAAACATTGTGACAATGAATTGTTTCGAACCTAATGAAATAAGGCAAAATTCATATTTAACCTTATATACATAATTTCTCCCCATTCTAGAAAGTGTTATTGATCCACCTAATAGCGTATCATATGTGAAAATTATTTCTATTTTATTTCATATTGAGAGATTTTGACTTTGTGGCACTCCAGACTCCATTGCATTGCTTCCAGGCTACCCCTGACTTACAACCTCCAAGATAAAGTTAATCTTATGATCTAATCCTCATTTTTTCCTGGGCCAAAATCAAGACCCGTTTGTTGTGCTGAATAAGTTGTACCGACTTTTCTAACGTTGTACTTTTGTTTACGCTGTCATTTTAATATATCACAGGTGGGACAGTTGGCTATGGAAACGCTTCTTAGCCTGACGTGCAAAAGAGCTGGTGAATGGTTCAAGGAAGAACTTCGAGACTTAGGCGGTTTGGAACATATCATTAAGACGATTGTGGAGACTTGTAGGCCTGTTGACACTTCGGTAATGATATGGACTCCACAGCTGTTGGATCGACTGAAGAAGGCAGACCGGTGTCTTAAAGTATTAGAAAACGTAAGATGTTATTACAGTGACTTTCTTTGAATTAATTTCACATCAACACCTTGAGAATATTGATACTGTTTGTCATGAAATACGAGTATGTACTTTGAAATTATGGATGCGGGAGAGGATCGCCTCGACCATATTTTCGTTCATTTTACTATAGCGATCATTATATCAGTATCTACTGCAAAATTATGAAAAATCACGACCTCGTTTTAATTAATTCCAGGTCACTCTCCAAAACGAAGAAAACAACAATTATTTATTGACTTACGGAGATGGAATCTTGGTGGACACTGTCGTTCGAGTTTTTCAAGTTTGTGACCAACAGCTCATTTACTACCCTACACTCAATGCCAAGGACAAAGATTCAACTGGTGCTGTGATAAGAGAATGCCTCATTGCTAACCTTAAAGTCCTCATCAATCTCACTCACGACTATGGCAGCAAATGTATGTCAACACCTATTCATTCTTTTTGCAAATGATTCTAATTCTAGTATTGACAGGTACTTCTGTTTCTGGTGCACAAGCTTTTGCTTTTGCTTTCAAGTCTTCTATCTAGCTTTGCCTTTGATTGAAAAATTAGCAACTTCATTGCTTTGAATAATTAGCGTGGAGTCATATTTGATTTTCGAGGATTACGTTGCATTAAGGAATTTTAAGAAAACTTCAAATCCGAATCATGGTTCGGCGTTTCAGATGCCATGGATATATCGTCAAGTTCTAATTTTCTTGGTTTGGATCCTTTAATGGATTCTTTTTAATGTTTTTTCACTTCAAAACAATTTCTAAGTGACCTGCTGTTTCAAAACGCTTCCATTGCCTAGTCTGGTAGGCTGCCATTTGAAAATCTAGTCAGCACCTCAGCTAAGCCTGTCAAGGGGTTATTTGCAGGCCAAATTGTTGTTTATGTGAATGCGATGATTCACACCCATATTCATAGATATTTCCCCAAATCTGTATTCATTTGGGATGTCACAGAAATCCTCCCCCTCTCACTCAAAATTCAGTTCTCTATAGAGCACCGTATTGAGGAAAAACCTCAAAAGTCTTAAATTTTGGAATTACGAACTTCTGACTACAGAAATAAGCAGTCGTATACATATTAAATAGAATCCTTATGACATTTTCAGGAATATTTGCTTTAGTATATATCGGCTGTCCTCGTGAAATCAAACCATTTTCTTGTCCAGAAAGTTGAAGGACTCGGGGTGGCTAGCCCGAAAACAAAGTGTTAAGGGCATATGATCGATTGGATAATGAGGCCCTTTTCTTCATAAAGCGAATTTTTGCTGCATTGGAGTCGGAATGAGCAGCCCCTCAGATTAGACCTGTGTATTCTAATGCAGTAGAAATAATGGTAGCTGTTGTACATGTGCAGTACTTATAGTAGCAAAGATCATATAGATAGAAAGGTTTCATCCTATTCCGTTTCATCACTTCTTTTACAAATTGCTACTATTCCTTCCCCTCTGAGATACATGCATCGTCCAACCAATCTCCTTTTTATTCTGTCAGTTCTGGATTGTTACAAATAAATACAATCCAATGATGTATTTGCTCATTGTGAAAGTTTGAGGAAATTGAAAATGAATGTCAATTTTTTGTTTGATCAGCATATTTTTGCCTTGTGGCTCCATCATAACGATCTCCTATCTCTAGTTTAAAACCCTTGCAGCACATTGTGCTGATCACTTTAAGTGTTTAAAATTGTTGATGCAAAGTTGCACATTAATCTAACCAATTGTTTTCTCTCCTCTTCAGCGTTCGGTTCTACAATGGCAGGGAAAAAAGAAGGTGTCATTGAAACTAGTCTCCATATCCTGTTAGAGATTCCAAACTTCGTACCTGAAGAACAGAAGTTCGACGTGACCGTTTTGGTGAGTGATTGATGATTTTCGAATTAATTAGAATGCTTAAAATTGAGGAATTGATTTGTGTTTATTTACCAAATCTGCAAAGCCCGCAATATGCATCCTATCCTCGTCGATAGTGATGAATCTTGTTGATTAGTTTTTTTTTTTTTTTAGTTTATTTCCTTTCACTCCGGGGCGGAGCATAGGGCCTCAATGAATGTTTTCCATTCCGGTAGATTTCCAGCCAGGCACTTTAGCTCCCTCCAGGACATTCCCATTTGACTGGCCTCTGCTTCCACAGACCGCCTCCAAGTTGCTCTTGGTCTCTCCACAGTTGCTCTTGTTCTCTCCTTTGGTGTATCCACAGCACGCCGCCGCCTCCGTCCTGTCAGCCTGGCGATCAATCCATTTTCTTTTATCCCTTCGTACGGATTTCTTTACACACTCGTGGACTTGATTATATTCTTCTTGAGCTGCTGACTTTTGGGAGCGCGTTCTGCTGGAGTTCACTTTCTCTTTCTTTTCCTTTCTTTTTTCAATTTCTGCCCAAGTCTCTTCAGTAACCCAGTCTTTTTTCTGAGGATTTCGGAAGCCTAAAACCTTTTCGCATGTTTCCTTTACAACATTTGCGGTCCTTTCCCATCTTGGTGATTAGGTTGGTGAAAAATCCATTACTGGACTAACATTGAGGGTTTATACATCAAAGATAAGCCCCCCTCACCTTTTGGGTCGGAGTGTCCATCGTGGCATACCGACTAAAAACCACCGTGCCTCTCTTCTTTTAGGACTGTCCCGGGACTGCTTTTTGGCATTACTTCGGGACAGTCCCCTTTTTAACCTCGTGAGGGTTCCTCCTGGTGTTCACTACTTCTACCCTGGCTCATTCCCAGCTTCTGTTCACTTTCTTCTCTTTGAGCACCATAGTGTGCTGACTGTACTCCAGTTCTCCGCAGATTGTATCATCTTTTCTATCACTGTTTCTGGGCTGAAATCACATATTATCCAACCACTAGTGATGAATCATAGAACTCCTTTGAATCTCAAAACTTACTTTCAATCGTTAACATCTCTGCTACTAAGAACAATGATAAAGATGATTTATAATAGTTCATCTTGAATCCTACACACAGTAAGCTAATCTAATTCAAGTAACTCATGTTTGAGATCAGAAGCTATGTTCTAGTTCTAGTGGAAGCTAGTTCAGAAACATGTAAGTTTCATCTTTATCTTATTAGTTTCAATGAAACCGGAATTCATTTCCTAGATTTTCCGGAACATCTCTGCTCTTGCTGACCGTTTTTCTTCATTTTGTGTTATTTATTTTGCAGGCTCTTATTCTTCTCATCAATTTAGTGGAGCATAGCGAGTCAAATAGGAGGCTTCTTATATCTTCAAATGCTCCATTCCGGTACAATCCTGTATATGCTGGTAAGTGATTAGTTCATGTTATTAAATTTACGATCGTTGATTGTAATCTGGAAGTTACATTTATAAGACTGTCTTCGTTAAGCAGTAAATTACAAAATCAACAGGCTTCAAGTAGTGTTGTTTTGTTTGCAGAGGCCACAGCTGTTAGTGCTCTAGTGGGAATGTTCCTGCAACAAGAAGAACTTGCGAGAACTGAAGAGAGGAAGACAGATGCTATTTTGGATGGCAAAGAAAAACCTCAAACAACGCAGGAACAGAAAAAATCTACTGAAGATAACATGGAAGAAACTGTTCAGCTTTGTTAGTTTCTTCGATTTTTAATTATTATTATTATTATTTTTTTTTTTTTTTTTTTTTTTTTTATCATTCTTTGAAACATACTTGTATTCACCATTTTAGAAGTATTTAGAGAAACAAGCTGGCACCAGCCCTTCTTGGCCGGGAGGCAGGAGTTTTACAGGAGCTTCTCGAATATCCAACAAAATTGGGAGGCCTTGCTCTCGAAAATCCTGTTAACACTACCTACAAGGCAGCAAAGAACCATTCGAAGGACAAGAGAGGCGTCCCAATGGCTCAGCGTCCTCCCATTGGCGGTAGACAACTTCGACTTGTCACATTCCCAATTCCGCGATGCACTGTCCATTCGGTACAGCTGGGAACTGAAAGGGTTGCCAGTGTGGTGCGACGGATGCAGGAGTCCCATGGACATGAATCACGCCCTTGAGTGTATGAAGGGAGGCCTGATCAAACAGGGACATGACCTCGTCCGAGATGAATGTGCAAAAATAGCGAGCCTTGCATGGAACAGCGTGGTCACAGAACCAGTTTTATGTGACAGTGCTGATGGCAGCCCCGGCTTGGTAGCGGACATGAAGGTCCATGGCGTGTGGGACCGTGAGAGACCTGCGTTTTTCGATACCCGCGTTATAAACGCTGACGCAGTCTCTTATTCCTCCATGGATTTGCCTACCATCTCCCGGCATGCAGCCCAAGCCAAACACGCAAAATACGATAGAGTCGCTGAAGACCTGAGAGGGTCTTTCACGCCACTCGTCGTTTCATGCGATGGCGCGTTGCATAAAGAATACGAAGCCTTCCTCAAGAACATTTTCTTACGCCTCGCCAACAAGTGGTCGAAATCCTACTCCCAGGTGATGATGTGGGCACGAGTGAAAACTCAATTCTCGGTTCATCGAGCAGTTTCCATGAGGCTAAGGGGCCTGAGGAAACACGTACGAGAATTGGGACTGGAGGACGGAGCAGCAATTTGGCTGCCAGAAGAATAAAATCACACACACATACATACAAAAGTTAGGAAAAAAAGAAAATCAGATTAGTTTGGCAAAATCAATTAGAATTTTTGGCATATTATCAAGTTGAAAATTTTGGCAAATTAATTTGAACCTTTGGCACAAATCAATTTTAATATTTTGGCATCTCAATTTAAACTTTTGGCGACTCATAATGGACAATAAATGTATTTTCTCTCTCTTTTAGAAGTATTTAGGGAAACGTTCAAACCAAATCGTTTTGCGATTATCTGATGTTACAATTTATTGGTGTGTTTATTCCAGTGTTGCAAAAAGCTGGCCGGCACATGGAACACACCCTGGTTGGAGCGTACATCGCCCTACTTCTTGGATACCTCATTGTGGACAACGAGGTAAATAAAATTGATTCTACTTATGGTCTTTCAACTGCAGTGATCTTTTACAGTATTTAGAACGTGCAAGGCTTTAAAATGGATTAAAACTGAAGCGTATTTTACGTATGGATACGTATTTCACTTGGAAAGGTTATCGAATTATCTTTATTGTTTGTATGTAAATTGTTTTCACGGTTTTAACTTTGCTAATAATATTTATGGTGAATCGGATGGAATATGTTCTATTTTGTGAAGGTTCGAGGTAAATTCTTGAACATTCAATGTGAAATGAGGAAAGTACAGTTTAGAGAGGTCATTTATTGATGAACAAGTGATTTTAGTCAAAATATTTAGAAAGTATAAAAAATCATATTTTCTGGTCAAACCCTGAAGCACAAAAAAGAGGGGAAGAGGGGGATGAATTTTTTCTCTTTTTAATGGCTAATTGTAGGCATGTATCATAGGACGGTGAGAGTGGTTTAGAGGACGCGTACAATATTCATGTAATCGACCAGGGTTTGTCATATTGAACGGGACACACTGAGATTGAGGGAATGTTTACAATCATTATTACAGGACTTGAATCAGTTGTTATCATGGTAATGCATTACTTTGGTCATCATTTGTCCGCCGGGGAGTTTGATGGAAACTTCAGCCTTCTCTTGAGGGGAGCAGAAAGAAAGAATAGTATTGATTAAATAAAACTCTGTTAATGATGACGTTTTCTGGGAATGTGCGGGTTAGAATGTACATGATCCCATGTGAGTTTCATTGCTCATCTAAGCTTGTTGTTCTAAAACATTTCAAAAGCTGTATTCGTTCATGTTACCTTGATGAGGAAACTTGACTGACGTCTATAATTTGTTTAATAATGCCCGGATTGATAAGTTTCGATTTTTTAGAAAACGCGATAGTTGGAAGATTGGGAACTACTCATTAAGATAGATTAATTTTTATTCAGGTTGACTTCTGCGATTGTTCGATTGATTCCTAGAACAACAAAAAATATGTACTGTTGAAACCAGTTTGTTTGTTGGTGTACCTGTTTTAAAAGCTCAACTATTTTTTGTCCCTTGTTCTTCCACTCCAAAAATAAGTGGTGGTTGGTAACGTATTTAGCTCTCCATGTCACATTCTAACATATTTTCTTTCAACAGGAATACGAGCTTTTTGTGAGGGGCCACATGCCGAACAAGAACTACCAGATGCTACTACTAGTACTTCAAAAGTTTTACAATTTCATGACGTTAACAGCTGCGGTAAGATTCTATTTTCCATTTTTCAATTACATCGATAGTTTTTTAAATTTAATTACATTCTGGTCCTAATAAGTTCCTGTCATGTAGAGATGGGATGACTTCACCAAATATAGTTTTTCTTTATAAACTTGATTCTCAATTTCACTAAAATTCCTTAATGGAATTCCATTTGAATAATACAAATATTTTGCGTGATACTTCACAGTACTTCCCCAACTTATGTAATCTCACTCGGTCAGACAAGCAAAAACCTCCGGATGTTAATTTCCAATATAATCGTACTAATTTCCAAAATCTCGAAAAAATGAAAAATTATGTTGGTTGTGATATTGCTTCAGTGTTCAAGACGCATTCGTTACACACTCCGTTGAGGTTCTATGCCAAACAGCCTCCCTTCCAATTGCCATTGGATTCGTGATTCCATTTATCTTTCTTCCCTACGTTTATTGCTTATTAAGTTAGTCCACTTGACAGTTCACGATTATTTGCAGTCAGTTATTGTTCATAAACAGTGAATTCTAATTTTTTGTATTTTACCAAGATTACAGTTACCAGAAATTTGAAAGGCAGGACAGTGTAACAGATGTTAGCTCTTCCAGGTGGAAGTGATATTGTGGACTCAGTTCTGGACTAGGTTCAACAGAACGATTCCAAAGGAAACATATCACCTCTAGGGGTTCTTCAAGAGATTCTCTTGCTTGTGGTAATTGTGGACGTATGTGAACTTCGGGCGGAAACTAGAATTTCTCTGTCAGTAGGTGAGGTAGTTAAATCGGCAAAATTACAAACAACACAGCAAATTATTAATCGAAGGTTCATTATTTCTAAATTAGATAGTCTTACGTGGTCTATGATACATTATCTGAGCTTGGTGCCTCCATATGTAGATGTAACGCAAAAGTATCAGGGGGGTTATTTGAGCCCCGAGAACGGAAGATGTTGGCTTACTGTACATACCTGAGAGTCATTAATTTAGTCGAAGAGACTCAACCCCTTGTTAAGGGGTGTGAGGCCCTTGATTAATTGTCCGCTTTGAATAGAAATCATTGGGGTTTGTGCGCCTATGAGTTCAACTCTGCAATGCATGAGCGCAGGGCCTCCATGCATTGTAATTTTATTAAAGGTGCATCAAAAACACCTCTGATCATTTCAACACCGTACATGGATTAGAAAATAAATTACCCGCAAGGATCACTCTTTCTTTCAGTGAGTACATGGCTATGGTTTTTTCTTTTCTTTTTCCTCTTATTGTTCAGCGTGAACTCCACTTTTCAATGACTTGAATTATGAAAATCCCTCGGAAGAAACCAATTGTTTTGAACTTTAAGTAACAATTAATCTTAACAGGCATGTCATTTAAGATCTGTCAACCACGAATTCAAAAATTAGTTTTTCGGCATTGATCCCTTAATTTTGATAAAGCCGGGTTCCCATGGCGCGTGTTGAGACGAGCCACGCCACTAACTGGACGACCCTTGCGCCATGGGACCAGAGAAGCCTGGGTTGGCTCAGGCAGGCCCGAGGTGGTGCGACCAGGCGCGTCTTCTTCCCATGATTTGTCAGAAAGATCAAAGGGGCGCGTGGCGCGCGTCTATGGGTTCAAGTCGAACTTGTGATGGTGTTCCCATGGCCTGTAGTTGCGTTCCAACGGCCTGGGGTTGAATTTCCTCGTGCTGTCAACTAGGTGCCCCTTGTTGTTGCCACTTGCTTTTTGGAATTTTGGAAGAAATTGGAGAGATCCACCTCTGGGATGAATACATAGGTTCATTATTGAGGGAATAATTGACCAAAATTTTGATCTTTAAGTAAATATTGTACCTACTAACCTTTCTCGACTTTTATACAGTTCGGTCATCCACCAACGCCTTTTATGGGGCTTTCTTCCTCCGTCCTCATTCGTTGCAATAATTTATAATCATATAAGCCGCAAGGGCACACACATAATCATCTTCACTATCCGTCATGGCACTACAGATTTGACTGCACTAGCGGCAATGCTGCATCACCCACAGACGACAATGGACTGGACGCGTCTACGAGCTTCTACGGGCCTCCTCTACGAGTCTCACGAGCCTATACGGGCCACGAGCCTACTCAATCCACAGGCCGTGGGACTGGTCGTGGATCGTGAAACTGACGAGCCATGACAAGCCACCTCGCGCCACAGGCGCGTGGCGCGGCTCGTGTTAACACAGGCCGTGGGAACCTGTCTTAAGGAGTATATTTCGAGGGAAATCCATTGACCGAAAAATTATAGACAAGAGGGAAATTGCGCAATGTTGCTGAAAACTTTGGTAGACGCGTGTTGCCAATTATTGGCAATTTTAGTTGTTCGTTTAAATGGGGCTTAAGGCAGCATACTTGAGCAATGTGTCAAATTCTCTATTGAGTTAACCAAATATATCTAACGACATCATAGTTGACTTCATATTTAAGAGTTCTTGTGTCTCCTGACAGATCGACAGTCAAGAATGTTACGGTGAAGGAAATTCTCACGACAAAGCCCTTCAGCCGGTTAGGAGTATCATCAACGCTCTAAATGATAAGAAAATAAGTCACATAGAAATCAATATTGAAGACTTGTTCTGAGAATGTGAATCAGTCGCCGTACACCCTAATCCCAGACGAAGATATCAAGCATTGCCTACTGGTATATACATGATATTGCGCTAATCAATAAATTATTATTGGCTCTTATGCAGACTGCTTTTTGCAGATTTAATTTGGATAAAAATTATTTTTCCACTCACGTTTCATTATTGAATATCTACTACCATCTTATCTGAGTTCAAACATTTAGCCTGGATTATTTTTCAATGCTTACAGTTGACTATACATAAAAAGGAAACGATTTTTTGATGTTTCGAAATAATCTTTGTCAAAATTAGAAGAAGAAAATGTTCTCTCGTTTTAACTAACATTAATTCGAAATATCAAAAATATATATCTTCCCCGTTCCAAAACATGAAACTGAAGCATAAAATTAATGTCCACGCTGTCGTCGCACTATCGTTGGCAACTGTCAGGTGCAGATAAGATGGCATATGAAACGGAATATATTCGTTATCCGTGTCGTTTCAATTTAAAGTGATATTTCCCGAGACAATATTAATTTTCACTTACGACGTTTTATTTTATCTAGAACGTGAAATAAAAGCTTTAGGTAGTACCCACAGCAATCTGAAATTGGAAGTTTCGTTTTACGTTTTTGTGATTTGTCCAGCTGTATGAGCCGTTACTCACTCTACTACGTACACTGCGTCATTCTTTCATATTAAATGCCAAAGTAATCTCTTAGAGCTGAAATGACTTTTATGTGAGCGCTGTTCTTCGGTAATTGAGGGTAATCACTTCTCCTCTGCCAACACCTCTTACACTTATAAGTGTCGTGCCAGTCCAAAATGTGTGTTTACCAACTAGTGTGCAAGAAGTGCACTGAAACATTCTACGTTGGTAAAGCGACGACCCTCAATTTGCGAATGAATAATCACAGGCCGTCTACAAATCAAAGCCGGTCACTCCCAGTTAAAGTTCATGCAACATCTCATGACGCAACATTTGACCAATGTTTTTGCGTTAAAGTGCTAAAGAAGCTTCCGGATGCGGCTTATGACAGATTGCTCCAGCAATCTGAAAGTGCCCATTGATGTTTCTATTTAGTTGCTCTAGTTTTCTCGAACATGCATATAGTGAGGAGCGATCAGTGATAAGTCACAAGTCGTTGGAAATGCGCCTGTCAGGATCAGTAATCCTCCACACTAACTGCTGAGCTCTACATCAAAAATTTCAAAACCTATGCTCATTTTCTTCCATGGATTTTTCTGTGTGTTTCTTATCGAAACAACCACCTCTTTCTTTACCTAACTTAATTATATTAACTTATAATATTTTTAGATAGGTACTTGCCCATTTTTCTTTTCGGTTTCAAGTTGATTTGAAAAGTATTCATCCAAGTTGGGAAGTTTTATGCATTCTCCGTTTTGTAAATTGCTTTCAACTATCAGCCTTCTCATAAAATTGTTAAAACTAGGTCAGACTCTTGTTTAAAAAAAATCGATTGAATGTGCAATACATTCTGTGCAAATGGTTTTAACGCCTCAGTTGCCTGACAAGCCATTATTATGATTAAACCTAGTTCTTGAGCAAAGGACCTGAGGGCTGCAATCAAATTATTAACTGTTGTCAAGACAGTAGCAACGAGGAACTCAATTTTAACCCTTCTCCGATGACTAGTGCTGCCAGTGAAAGATGACGGTGCCTCATATTTTCAACTTCTAACGTTTTGAGGTTATGCTAATGCTAAGTATTATTAAGCTTACTTGCTATTACAATAAAGCAGGGTTCACATCCATCCGGAAAGTGTATACGAGCAGCTGATTGGTTGGACAGCAGCTGGGGAGGCGGGAACATTCTTTCCAGAGAAGCACTTTTGAAGCAAACTGTACGCATCATATTTTTCAGATATTTTCGGCTCCGTATCTGCGCAGTTCAATACCACACATACGGAATGGCGTTGGGAACTAAACAGATGTGGGAGGACAGTGCGTGAAACAGCTGTTCCGCACAGCCTAAATTCCTGATGGTTATGAACCCCTTCCCAACTTCCGCAATTCCCTTCCACTGGATTCCCCTATCCGTATTTCCGGACGTTCTGGATGGATGTGAACTCCGCTCAAGAGATTTTCATCATTTTGTTTACTATCACATTTCTAACTAGTCGGAGGTTGTGCAGAAATATATTTTAATTGTAGTTACACTCTATTACGGGATTTCGGGTGGCTGTCAGATTGGAAAATCATCAATCGTATTTTATTCCTCTAAATTTCATTCTGATTCGTCCAATTTTATGTTGATCACTCTGATCAAAATTGTGCCTGGTGAACCCAAAAACTGTAGTGAGGTGCCTAACGACAAAATTACTTCAAGTGTTTGGATAGATGGTGATTTGGTCTGTAGTATGACCTAGTCCCGTCTCCGCTCTTTTATATCATTTTATGATCATTTTTCATTATTTGTGAATTTATGTCATCTCAAGAGTTCATCCATTCCATCTAGAACAACGTGGAGCAAAAAATATTGGTTGTTGTTTTGTGTGAATCTTTTGACAATTTTACAATAAATTAATATTATGTACAAACCCCATTAATGAATTGAACGGTTACTAACCCATTATAATTTGAATGTTGTTCCCTTGCAGGCTGGAGCTGGGAGTAGCCGCGGTATCAAAGCAACAGAAAGACTCATCAAGCAGCTGACAGAAATCGATCAAGCCATTGGTGGAGGGGTCAAGCAAGAAGCCTCGTAACCCTAGTAAAATCAACTGCCACAATATCGTATCTTTATGATTTTAAACAAAGTATCCATTTTTAAATTCTGTTTATGCTTTTTCAATATTTTTATTTCTGTTGTTGATTCTTCTACTAGTTTGAGCAGAAACTTACTCTTGCATTTCAATTTCTGCACCTGAAATCTCTAACACGATGAACTATTAAGACTCCTACCCAATTCGCAGAGTCGTACATATTGGAAAAAGGAAGACTTTCAAATTGTTCTTTATTGTTTGCTTTATTGTTTAGCGTGTGTCCTAATTGGAGGAGAGTGAGACGATATTTGTTGAGAAACCGTGTACATACTAATTTATTGACATTTTACGCTCGCTGTTTCTTTTATATGTTCGTAATAAATACGATTTCCGTTGTGAAAATTATGTCGTATGTATATTTCTCAAATTAGCAGCGTTGCTGTAAATTGCTGTAGACTTATGAATTTTGTTTTGTTCAATTGTTAGAAAGGAGTAAGCGGTATGATTAAGGGTGTAATAAGTAATTAGAGTCGTTGTAGTTTACTAAACCGTGCAAAACGTTAACGTTTCGAACAAATTTGGGTTTTTTCCGCAACAAAATGTAAAACCGAGTCGCCTAAGAAGCTTGAATGAAAGTTACCTGTTGAAGTCTATCATATAACCTGGAAGATAACCAGTTCCATGACTTACACCAAATGATCCCATGATGAAAATAGGCATTGTTGCCTTCTTCTTTGTAGTATTACCGCTTTTCTTTTTTAAAAATCACGAAACCTTCCCAGTTTGCCATCAATCCTCTGTTGAAATTCCACGAAGGTGTTGAATCAAATAGAAAACAGCTGTGTTGCGAGACAGATAATGGAAGCCTGTACGTGGAAAGATTTATGTTATTGCTGCTTATTTCTTTTCGATAAAGTACAAGATGTGGGGCTTTAGCAACAAAATCACCGAAAATGTTTTAATCAGAGGTTTTAATATTATGAACGAGACAACGAGAAAAGAATATCTTTATACAATCAATGAATGCTGATTGGCTGTTTAGAAAGATGGCGTCCACCCCGCTAGCCAATAGGGTGTAAGCCCGCTAAGTTCCGTGCAAATACAAAATTATTTACAACACAAGAAGTATATAAAATCCATTAGGCACAATCTGAATCTTACTCCACGGAAAATTCCACGAAGCCTGCCAGATTATAGTTAAGTCTGGTAATTCAGAAAATGTTTGAACTGGTTTCACCAAAGACGTATCCGAAAGTCAAGTACTGAAGCCGTATATCACAGTGGTTCATGATTTCTGGATTGAGCATCCTTCTTTAAGCTAATTAACCATCAAAAGTAACCAAAAAAGTGATTTTCTTCCAAAATAAATTGATTCTAGCCATCTTCTACCGTTTCAATTTACTCTAAGAAACATTATTCTTCATTCTATATTTTCAACATTCACAAAAGTTATCAGTACGATATGAATTACTGTACGTATTTTTCTGAATAGTCCTCCTTAAGTCCAGTTTACTCCTATGCCACCAAACTATTTAGTTTTTCTTCTGCCTTTCTCCTAATTGAAAAGCTCAATCTAGGCTAAGAGTGATATTAATATCTTACTGTGCACATTATACATCAGGAAATGAGTTCATTTTAGCGCTAGTAGAAAATTCATACCGAAATTCAAGGTTAGATTCTCAACAGGTTAAGTTATTTTTACTTAGTTTTCAACGAGGTTGTCGTAAGCAGCGAACTTGAAAGTTTATAGTACATAGGGTCCATTAATTAATGATTTTATTTCATTCAACACATTCGTTGTTACGATACATTGTTCAATGTCATTCCACGAAAATCTTTGATATCCCCTTTCCAACCATAGTCAATGAGTCGTCAAAAAGAGGTGTAGAATGCATGGAGGATGCTAAATGTTTTACTCTAGCGAAGGTGTTCTGTAACTTTTGGGATACAACCTAAAGTTAAATAAGTTTCCACTAAAAGGCAAAACAACAGTAGGTAATTGTCAATTTATTAACTCGACAAATATTTTTATAAATTGAATTGGCAGTTAGTTATTACAACTTGTAATAATCTCTTCTTTTTTTAACAGCTAATAATTCTACAAAGATCTGAAGTGTAGATTAAATATAACTTTGATTATAAATAATAGGATAAATTCAAGAAATGTAGGACTTACCTACTTGAAAGAAAAACTAAAAACGTAAGCCAAGATGAGAGAAAGCGTAAGCTCTCTGTGGAGATAGCGAACATTGTACGAATAAAAACAATCATCAGCGACCAGCTTGATCTCATCTAGTAAAGTTTTCCCCACCCTCTGAGGAGGAATTAGAAGAGTAGAGATGAAACGCAAGGCTTACAGAATACCGGGAGAATTCTCTAATACAAATATGCTGGTTTTTCTGCCCCCGTGGAAAAGTTTTCCCACCGAAATAAAGTTACAGAACAGCCCTCCCTTTAAGTGGGGACTTTCGGCTTTATAACTCCTAAGACCTAGAGTCAGAAACTTTCGCATCCACTGGCCGGACCCATTTATCTAAATGCTCTTAATATGTAGAAAGTTTCTAGGGGATCTTGAGAGTCAGTCAGGTTGATAAAAAACTACCGTTTCATCGCCAACGTTTCGTTCTAATTTTAGAACATCATCAGGGCTGGAAGAACCATACGCAGAATTAACTAATATGGAAAGAATTACAGAAAGGATATTTTGCATACATGCGACTCGAGTGAAAAGAACAGATTTGGTACTAATGTAATGACTAGAAGAGAGAGACAACCTACAGTTAAATAATTAATCAACATACCTTGAAGGCACATACCTTCTAAACACCTCCTTACCTGATGATGTTCTAAAAATAGAACGAAACGTTGGCGATGAAATTGTAGTTTTTTATCAACCTGACTGACTCTCAAGATCCCCTGGAAACTTTCGACGTATTATATAAAGCAGTCAAGAACTTGAGCACAGTATTTAAATGCTCTTAATTTATCCATAATGGGTATCCTTGGGATACATTCTGCTCTATGTTAAGATTTTCTGCAACATCGGAACAACCTGCCACCGTTGATACTTCTAAATCAACAATATAATGTCTACTTCGTTTCATGTTTATATTTTTGGGTAATGCTGACGCTGATTGCCGCGCGTTTGTGATGCTAACGTAGGTTACTTTGATGAAACTCGTTTGCCCTTCATCAAGATTTAAATTTAAGATTCAATAAACCAACCATAAATTATTCTAAACTTGGTCAGAATTTTTTGCTGAAGCCCTCATGCCAGTTGAATTCTTGCCACTTTCTTTTTTTTTTTTTTTTTTTTTTTTTTCACAGGTAATTTCTCGTATCCGATTAGTGAAACTATGTGCTAGTTCTGACTTTGTAAAGAGTTCCGATAGTTATGGAAAGAGAGTCCCCTATAACATATAAGAGATTAACTATCTGCGTAAGCCTGACAAATGAGGCTCCCTATAGGCAAAACTAAAATTTATCGTTAAACGCGTTCATTTGAACACATTTTGGAAGTGTCGTCCATTCCCAACATACTAATTCCATCCTAACTCCGTTTTTGATTTTTAATTTTGTTTCCATTCTAAACTCTGAATCATAATATATCTATTCTGGCAACCTCAATTTGATGATGAGCTAGATAATGAAAAATGTCCACATGTTTCAAAATTGAGTAAGTGATTCGAAATTATGAAGTTTCTCTATAAAATAAATAAAAGTCTCCAAATCGTGAAACGACCTTAACATACTGTTTGAAAATTATTTGTTCATCCCAGTGAGCAGCATGGAAACTCATGGGAACTGATTGTTCCTAAAAGTCAACATACATATTTGTAACATTTCTATTAGTGATACCCCCCAATCGTTTTGTCTAGATGTCATTTCTACGGTGTACTCTCTCTCCTTCACAATCCTACCACAATTGAAATTGATTCAAGTGTTCAACGCGATACTATTCTCGAACAAAACCAACGAATTTTTCCGAGCAAATTTTGGGACTTATGAAGATTGTAACGGGGTTTTTCATACAATTAAACTTGGATTTTAGTTTTTTATCAGTCTCATCTCAGAATCATAAATCTGTGATGCTTTGCGGTTTCTGAAACACGGTGTCAGTGCTTCATCCTAATGTACCTTTACCTTTACCTGAACATGTTGATTCTTGTTTCAGATTTTAGAAAATTAAAATTTTCCCCGCATTTAGCTTGGATACTTGTTTTTCTAGATATTATCCTGGTCGTATAGTTTAATCATTATTCCCAAGATATGACTGTACCGCTGGTAGATATTTATATTACGGGGCCATATTATGTACACATACTGTTGAATAATTGATGACGTCCATTGGAACATCTTCCAGGTTTCAATATTTCGTACTAGCTCCTCCTACAAAACTCGTTAAGATGGAGTTGGTAATGTCATTTCGGTTCGTGTTACTCAATTTTATTCCACTATCAATATTGATTTTAATATAAATATATATAAAATAACAACATTATTGAACAACCTCGAAGTTGTTCTAAATTTACATAAATAGTTGAGCCGTGTTGAGATTTCTTATTGGCTTTCCTATTTGTAATTACGTTGAACGAAATGTCGATAAGCGTCATGTTATCGTAGTAAACATGATTCAAGCCTCAGCATGATATCTAAAAAGTAAAAACAGCTAATTAAAGCGTTTATATAGTATCGAAATGAATTTCTGTTGAGAGAAATGTAATCAAATCACCATATGCGACCGTTAATGAAAATATCGAGTGATGGCTCATATTTGATATTGTTGAAATGATTTATTCGTACCTTAAAAAATTTATAACTCTACATCATCCCATTAAAGATCACACTACCCTACCCCAAAATGTAAAACTTGAATACCAACTTGTTTTGATAAAATATAAAGAAATAATGTAAAAAATATGTAAATAGCATGCCATTCTGCACATTGAAGCAATATATTTTTATTCTTTATGGAATTAAAAAGTTCAAAAACTAAAGTTTCATTTTTTTATATGTATTTATATTTCCCAAAATTACCCAATCCTTCCTTGCGGAAAACTATAGGAATGCCTTCCTTTCTGGAAGCTACTTATCAGGTCGAACGGAATGAATTTTGAAAAACGTTCAAATTCGTTGTACAGTGTTCAAACTATGAAGGGTCAACATTTATTGAGGAAAGTTTCTACTTTTTGGAGTCGTTGTTACCAATTAATTGGTCTTTGAAGCATAAACTTAACTAAGATTAGAGAGTTCCTATCATACGTACGTGACTCTTATATACGGATCAGAGATACCACTAGTTCGGCTGAGTTGGTGGTAACGCCGCCATTTATGCTAACCAGAGCTGTGCTGGCCCTAGATACCACCACCGACTAGATACGATACCACGGTGTCCGAATCTCCTAGGAACTCTCTATTATTGATCTTGGTCTTGGATGGGAGAATGAAGAAGACATGAGGGTATTCATGGGACATGATGCACTCACGAGACAATTGTAATTTTCAAGAAGATAAACAAAAGTACGGGTGGCAATTCCTACGAGAAAACCCTTTTCGAATGATGTAGTTTAACCCTTTTGCTTCGGGCCATGGTTCAATGGAAGCCCAATTGACTTATGCTCCCTAGACGGGGTAAGTTTTCCCCATTTCAGAAAATGTCACACACATATTTCATATAATTTAATATGAATTGATCTTCTATTTTCGTTATTATAGTTAATCATAGGACTAGCCAAGCAAGATTAAAACCTGCCATGACGACCCTAGCACACTCTAATTGGAATCCCAACGATTCAAATAGTTCTAAGACGAACTGATAGTGAAGTTTCTCATGCATGACCAAGCCCAGAGTGGCGCTTGTGCCGACAGGCTGCCGGACCATATTTTTCGAGGCACTTGAGAGCTTTGTCGAATTGAAAGGATTATAAAAAAAAAACAATTTTTGTTTTAAATGAAACAAGAAACACATTTCCTATATCAATATTAGCTCAATAACAAAAAACTACATTAATACAGATAACGAGATGTCCGTTTTCTTCATTTTAACCAGCTTTGGCAGAAGTTCTGGATTCCTCTTCGTCATCACTGTCACTATCTTCAGCTTTTGCATCCTCGCCAATCAGTGGCAACAGGTTAACTTTGAGCCTTTCAACGGAAGGAGGGCAGGTCATCATCACTCTTCAAGGAAAAAAAAATATTCAAGTTAGCACAACGGCAAGAACCATCAAATTGACACCCCACAAAAACTGAATTCACAAATATTCAAATATTTTTGTTCAATTCACCACATACATACAAATTACCTAAAGTACTTCTGTTGACTCTGCGGTATTATATCACACTGCTGACTCGACAACACGAAGTTTTATAGGGAGGTCTTTAGTCTCTTACCGTAGCTCGAGCTGCCTAGTTCTTTTACCCTTTTTCAAAAGACGAGAGAAACAACAGTTATGGGAGAATGTTAACATTGATGGGGAGAGGTTGCTTGCCATTGAGAAATGTGGTTAACTGGGTAGTTAACGTCCAATATTGAGTCCTGGAAAATCGCACCCAATATATTGTTACGAGCTTTTTCTGAATGAGGCAGCATAATTTCTTTTTCTTCCGGTTTCATTTTTTTCTCAATTATGATGACAAAAAGCCCATAGGACGTTTTGCCATGCGCTGTGGCATGACGGCTCACTGGCAAATCATTTCTTCCAACCATTGATGCCCTATGACTCAGTAAGAATAGGAAAGCGCGTCTACCAAATTAGGCGTGGAACGCAGTTTCCTTTTATTCGTAACATGACTGGGTAGATTAGAGAAATATTTAAAGCAATCATCAAGATTCACTGACGGGGGTGTAAGGTTGGGTGAAAAACACGTTGAAATCGTTATGAGATTGTTAAACCGTGCTTCCTCAACTTGACTCCAAATTTGTGGTAGATTGGACAACTAGAAAGTGAGAAAATCAGCAGCCACCATGAGTCCTTGCACAACTTACATCGCATCAGCACCAGTACAAAACGTGAGAATTGTTTTTATCCCAGCTCTCATTAAGCAAAAAGTGTTACTAATTTATTCTGAACCTGATGTATAAGTACATACGGAGAGAGAAACCACATTAACGCCTTTGGGATTTTTCACAGAGTTGGTTAGAGGAAGTTCTGAATGTGTTGCATCCAGCGTCCAAAATCGAAGAGATTTGAAAAATTGACCTTAGTAGCAGAGTGATTCAGTAGGTTGGAAAGCGTCGTCCAACAGCTGCACAGCCTGCTTGATTACATTGAACAGAGAATTAAGGCTTGTTGGAACACTTGAGCCACCCAAAATTGACGCAACAGTACCTGTCTGACGCGTAACAGCAATTTTTGTTGTGTTCGCCCCGCAGTTAGGCGAAAGATTTCAATCTCTTAAGGTATCCTTTGTTAACAGCAAAGGATCAAGCCTCTGTATGCCGACTATTTCCATCCAACAGCAGTTAACTACTGTCCTTGGCTCCTTGTTGGTAGTTAGCATTAGTGCGCATGAGCCATTCGAATATTGTCAATATTGTGTTAATGGCGCCTCCAGTTGGAACAAACCCAATACTAACTTCATTACGCCTAATTAATCTGGTCGAAATAACCATTTGAAAAAATGGTGAGACATAATGCACATCATTTCACAAGAATTACTTGTTACACACCTATTTGTTTACAACTGGAAATTGTTTACTATGAGAGTAGCCAATCATCTACTCCGTTCTGATAAACTACGATATCTAGTTCTAACCTAGTAGTCGGTATACTGAAGTCAAACTCATATTATTCAAATTCAATTCAATACAATCGTTGTCACTTGCGTCACTACTTATTCTTCATCTAATGTACGCCAATATATGCAAAAACCACAGTAAGCAGTTAGCATCTTCACTCTGATCTAGGCGCTGCTTCCCATGTTGTGGGGAATAAAAGCTCTATTATGATATCCAAAACCTACCTATACATGGTGACGGATTAACACACACCACCAACAGTCAGGAGAGAATAATATTGAATTTACGAGTCAGTGTTAACTTTAACTACCAACTCGTGAGACCTCCGGAATCAAATATTTTATGATTAAATAGTGAAAAAGTTATTTTAATTTAAGTAGAGTTGGTCTTTACCTGGTGATGAAAGGTCCGTCTCTTTTAGGCCTAACTGATTGTACACTTTCTAACAATGCCACCAGATTTTCTTTCAATTGAGCAGTTTTCATATCGAGCTGTAATGAAAAAATTATAATCTCTAACAACAACAATGAACAATACAGAATATAGTAGTACAATTAATGACAAGAGCTCCATGATTAGTGAGAATTTCAGTACTTCAGGATTCAAGTACTCTGATCTGAATCTCAACTTGGTTGCTCAAAGAAACATACCAACTCTTGAATACCTCCACGACCAACCTTCCGAATTTATGAAATTTCATACCGCCCACCATCATTACCACTTGAAAAAAGAGATCTGTTAATTCCCCAAAAGCCGAATCATTAAATCTCTGAGAGTTAGAACTGAGAAACTTGGTTGTTAATATTCCAAAATTTCTCATCAAATATTCTTGTAATTGCTCTTGTCAGACACTAATCATGTAGCTTTACTAACATAATTCATCATTAATATTGTCAATCTCTGATTACAATTTTTGAATCGTACCTGAACCCAAGTAACAAGTCAATTAAGGCTCAACCTTAGGCCGTGGCTCCACTGGCTGTAGTTGATCGCGCCGTAATTTTTGCGTGTTACACGCGACTGTTGGGTGGCTCCACGGGCAACAGAGAACCAACTGCATCCGTCGCGCCACCATGGCTTCACTAGCAGTAGAAGTCAGTGTGGTAGACGTGACCAATGAACGATCATGCCACAAGTTACTGAGACGCGACCGACGCTGCATTCTACAGCTAGTGGCGCAAGGTAGTGGCAGCAAAATGTAGAATAGGACCGGTTCCATTTGCGCGCGACTCTACATTCTGTGGCGCGCCGTCAAATGTTTCACGTTGCAGACTGTCGCTAGTGAAGCCACCTCCGTTTGTTTCCTGCCTTCTCATTTCTCTGACTCACCAACTGCACTTTGTAGCGCGATCAGCTACGGCCAGTGGAGCCGCGGCCTTACTATATTATTCTTGTACTAACTGTAACATTCTTCGAATAATAAAGTTGATAAAAAGTCTATACAGTCGAACTAACTACCTTTCCAAATGATACGTTGATGAATCCGTAGTCAAGCTCATTCTCATCCCTAAGAGCTAAATATTGGATACCAGTTCTAACAGTTTTTACCAATTCACCAATGTTCGGGCCAAGTGTACCTGAAAAAAATAATAATGCATAACAATTACTATTGGAAATATCTAGGACAAAAAAACATGTCAGCCTCATCGCCGTAACAAAAGAATATCATCGAAGAATGATCGAACAGGATTTTCATACAAAAATCCTAATCTTTAAGGGTTAGAATGTATTGTTTAGGTGACATATTTTCAATAATGACCCTTTGCAATACGCCAAGAAACTATTTTTAAACTCCCTCAAAATTTTGTTGGTTCAAGTTTCATGATGCGTAGAATCCAGATATCGTATAAAAAACCCCAGCAAATTATTATACTACATAGAGCATATTATTTCTGTATTAAATACCCCTCATACATAAATCACTGATCTATAAGACATCTATTGTTTTTTGGAGAAACAAAAGCAGGAGGGATTTGATACGATAGGAGTAGAGACGTGTATTGCGCATGTATCGGTTGGACCTGAAAAAAATTGCGAACCGCTAGGACTAGTTCTAGGACTACCCTTTCTCTGTAGGACATAATTGTAGTTCCAGGACTCCTCAAAATTGGTCCTGAGTCTTTCCATACAGTCAACAATGGGCATGGTTCAGATCAGTATCAATCAGATCAGTACTGCTTCTTATGACAAACCTCTAGAATACAATAATAGGTTCGCACCGATCAACTGAGTGACTTTTGTCCCTAATTTCTTTCATAATCGATCTAAAATGTGGTGCTGAAATGTGAAATGAAGCACCTTTTGGACATCCACGTAAAACCCCTAAAAGTTCCCTAAGTAAAACCGTACTCACCATTTTTAGGGTTGGGGAACTTCTTCTTCAATAGACCTCTGAGACCTACTAATTCAGGAAGAATATTTGGATGCGCCATCACAAACTGGAAGTCTGGGAGCACGATTTCCCCTCTCTGAAAAATGACAGGAGAATGAGTTTGGATGAGAATGGGTTTGTAATAATCGTCATAATACATACTCCCTATTATTGGCACCTACAAGACATTCTCAGCCAATTAGGGAGCGTTCTTGTTTGTCCGAATTTTTCCATGACTCCATAGCGCTTGAAATTGCATCAAGTTTCAACGAAACATTCTACTCAACTTCAGTGTGTCTTGTTGATTCCACTAATAGCTTTGGCGCCGCGAAGACAAAATTCATCCCCCGAACTTACCAGGCTCATCGGGCTCCTAAGAATTGAAATCAAGCCCAAGGAGTTGAAAAGATAGTCAGCTTTTGGCTCCCTTCGTCTAATTTCACCAGGAAGTAACCTGATTCCGCGTCCATGCATGCAAAGAAGTTATTACCGTTCCCGATATCAGATTCTGACATCGCTTCCCAGGGAGCTTCGAATGTTATGTTCTAATAATGTACGATGCAATTGGGAACACAGTTAGAACGGAATTAACCGTTGTATATTTACAAATGACATCGACATGATTTCAAGAACCTTAAAGAGCTTGAAGATGGGCTTTGTAGACTGGAGCTCAGTGCTGGAGATTTGGGCCTCTCCATCAACCGACAGAAGACGCACTACATGTATTCCAATAAAGCCAGAAAGCATCACAATGAACGGTAGCACATATAGTCGCACCCCAAACTTCAAATACCTGGGAACTTTACTCACAGAGGACAACAGCATGAATGAGGAAATAAGAGCAAGAGTAGTGGCTGGCAAAAAATGTTTAAATGCTCTGAGCCGGGTGTTAAGAGCCCACACGCTTAGCAGAAATATCAAGCTTAGAGTGTACTGTACTATGATAAGACCAGTGGTGCTCTACGGTTCCCAAGCCTGGACCATTACACAGGCAGATGGAGAGTTTCTGAGGCGATTTGAAAGGAAAATCCTCCGCAAAATTTTTGGCGCCAAAAAGGTCAACGGAAGTTGGAAAATCCGCACAAACCTCGAGTTACGAGAGCTGTATGGACATCCCGACATTGTTGCGGAGATAAAGGCGACTCAGATGGATCGGCCATGTGGAGAGAATGGGTGAGGATAGGACCGTGCGTAAGGTATATAAAGGAAAGCCAGGAGGCCGCAAATTGCGAGGAAGACCGCGGAAAAGGTGGCTTGACGATGTGGAGGAAGATTTAAGGAAAATCAGGGCCGGAAGATGGAGGTCAAGAGCTCAGGATCGAGCTGACTGGAAAAATGTCGTTGAGGAGGCCAGGGCCCTTGACGGGCTGTAGCGCCGAGGAGTAAGTAAGTAAGTATATTTACTAAACTTGATCCAACCCTAAGATGCACAAAATATACACTGGATTAAAATCCCTGAATTGTATACATGGACTCAGGCATTTAGTTCAACCCTTGACCCACAAGAAAACACCACCTGCATTATGTGCTCGATCACTAATTTATTTCTATTTAGCAGACATTGCATTCTACAACCACATCACTCGAAAGACTGAACAAAAATTAATTTTGGAAAGGATCAATAGACCCTCCCTTATTCAATTTCCACAGCTAATACAGAAGAACAGTAGAGATTTACTAACTTCAACTTTTTTGACAAGGTCTGCATCTCCTACTAAGGTGGCTCCAGCAGCCTCAGCTTCTTCTTTTAGCTGTGGAGTCTTGCAGAAGACAAGTACCGAGCGATCTTCACCATGATTGAACGCATGCGGGATGGAGGCGATTCTTGTGAAAGGATCAACATATTTGTTCTGAAAATAGAGTAAATCTAAAACCAGTGTACAAATACAACAAGAGGATGAGTTTCATTAACATAATGGTCAATGGAATTAAATGAGAATGTATCCTTTTAGTAAATAAAATGTAGGTACTGTACAAAAACGTTTGGTCATAGGAAAAGTTGAAAGACAAACAAACAGAAATTCCGAACTGATCCCCACTCTTCATATCCCCCCCCCCCCCCAATATGTCAAACAGCCCTCCGCCTGGAGAAACACCAAGTTTTTAAAGACATTTACGCAATTTGAATGGTCCAAATCACATCAAATCGAAATCAGTATCCCAAGTCCGTTCTAAGCTTCCTCCTCACCAATTTTCAGTGAAATCTGTTCATCCGTTCTTGAGTAAATAGTGAGATAACACGACTTCCTTTTTTATAACAAGGCGCCCATCGCTTAATTCGTTACATGGACAAACGGGTACTTGTACGAGCGTCACCATAGGGGGCGAAGGCGATGTTTTGGAGTCATAGGCATGTACGAGCGGCGCCGCATGGTCTAACGGCACAGCTTAGAAATAGTACGAGTGGCCCCGCTCGAGCGAAGGCCCGCAGGCCAGTTGAATCCAGTGACTGGAAGATACGAGCGAAGATGGAACCCGAAGTAGCATTCTTAACGAAAAGTATGCGTGGAAATCGAGATATGATGTTGGTAAACGTTTACCCTAGCCAAGTATGTCCAAATCGTTTCTTATAAGTACCAGCCCAGATCGAATAACTGAGAAGTATCTACTTGGGTCGGGAGTCATGTGACTGTGATTGTCTATTTGCATGTTTTGACAGTGTTCATTTTAGAGCAATAAATTATACGCATGAAAAAAGTTTCGAGTTGGTGTTATCGGTTTCATTTCCCATATTTCCGTGGGGCCGCTCGTACATATACGCCTAGACTGACCGGGCCCGCTGGTACAAGTGCTCCCACACTGAGCTC
Source organism: Creontiades dilutus (assembly GCA_031894815.1). NCBI lineage: Eukaryota > Metazoa > Arthropoda > Insecta > Hemiptera > Miridae > Creontiades > Creontiades dilutus. The sequence goes on from JAVIWC010000204.1 coordinate 177,696, forward strand.
ATGTATCCCAACTTCCCGCTCATGCCGTCAACCGGACGAACACGAGTGTTTTTTTATTCTCCATTTTTACCAAGGATCTCAAACTTGTGCAAAGTGCGCAACGCACACTAACTTTGCGCAAAACGCACCGTGCACATATCTAACATAGTTGACAAAAAACATGCAAATAATTAAATCCAAAAATCACGATTTTTAGCAGGGGGGAGGGGGATGTCTCGTTGGGCACCCTGTACGTATATATATATTTCTATATTTCCTACCTCACACTTGGTAGTTACAGGGTGAAATACCCCCTTAATAATGAAATTTTTGTTTCAGACATTAGTTTCAGTTGTTAAGTGCAGGGAAACTCCAGTATTCGAAGAGGTTTGATTATTTGGCCCCGGTGGCGTAGGTATTGTTGAAACGTAGGATTTTTCTGGGTTTATCTCCCAGTTCGAATTCTAGCTGTAGATGTAATTTTGGGACCACAATATTTGTGGGACCTAAATTTTAACGTTGGCTTTGAAAGTCACTCGAGATTGTGGGATTTTGGAGATGTCCTACCTTTTTGGGTCCCGTCATGTCTAATTCAATGAAGGCTTGGACTTGGGCAGATGGTAAGTTATATATCTCCGGATGGTGCGTTTCCCTGAAAGCTTGGATAGCCTCTTCTGCATCATACACCCTCCATCTGTAGAACTTCTGTATCCAGACGTCGTCAACAGGTAACGGTTTGAATTCATCCTTGAGTCGCCTCGAACCTAAAGTTCCTTTCATCCTGGCGAGAAATAATGAATACATTTCCAAATGTTAAGAACTTTACGAAGCCAAATTAAACGAATAGTCCCACTACCTACACTATTCACAAGTAACCTACCCATGTGCTTATTTAAATACTCCAAACTAAGTCCAAATGCATGGAACACGAAATGAAAACACCAAATATTATTATTAAGGAAGAAACTTTTTTAAGTATAGAAACACTAACGTGGCCTTTTCGCGAAGATTATGAGGTATGAATCCAACTTTTTTAACTTCAACTTTGACTTTCTTCTTGGCCATTTTCGCTCGTGTCCCTCTTCTAGCAGCGAACCCTCGCAACTGCGTACCACCGATCAATGGATTGACCAGACAGCGTGACATGAGTACGTGGTGCGTAAGCGTAGCGATACCTGAAAGATAATGAAGTTGTTTTATGAATTGCGCAGGATAACGTTGACTATCTGGGTGATTTTCAAACAACGGGCAATTTTCAGGTCCTGACATTTCAAAAATTCAAGTCTTTCTTTTGCTAGGTTTTGGGTGTTTATCACTTAATTGGCCTCCCTGGATGTCTTTCTGGTGCCCAGTCATTCAAGAAATTCCATTATTCTCCGCGAAATTCAAATTTGAAATTCGACCTCCACGACAATGATAGAAGTCATAACAACGCAAGGCAGTTTCGGTCATGACAATGACAATTCAGACTTTCAACAGATATTCTCCCAATATTACTGGACGTTTTGTGGGTTTTAAAAATGCAACGTGATACGGCCTTCCAAGAGAATGAGTGGGTAGAAAGAAAACTTTGGGATCAAACATAATAGGTGAGCAACTAGGGCCATTAAAATGACCTCGAATAAACATACTAACCAGTTTTCAGATGTGCTCGATCGGAAAACACACCACCTACCGCTTTGGGTGACTCAAAGATGTGCCCGCTTGCTTACGAGTCACTGCTACCACCAAAACAAGAACTTCCTCGAAAATCCCCGTTTTTTCCCTCAGGAACACATTCTTTTTGGGCCAAGACAACGACCCTGGACTAAAGAGACCTGAATAAAGCGCAGTGTTAGGCCATGAAAAACTTGAAGCAGGGGTTGAAAAACCATTGACAGCTGCTCTTCAGATGTAACTAAAGACGAGAGAGTTTTCATGTAATTTTAAATCTCCTGTAGAATATTCGAAAAACCAACTCGAAATAGGGAACCTCAACAAAGTTACAGGCCAATAACAAATCAGGGTTTCTCAACCCTAAAAACCACACATCTCGCGGGAGGATAAGAGCTGTCACATTATTTGAATTCTAAAATCACTGGAGTCGTACTGTTTACATGTACATATTGTCAAGAGTTCCTAATCTCCCGCTCACTTTTTCACCAATAATCGCATATAATTTTCTGTTAACTGCCTAAAGCCGAAGACTTATTTCATTGAGTTTTGAGACTCACCTCAAGCAAACCTGCGAACCGCTAATATGTGAACATAAAATTCGTTATCAAAGACAAAACGCCGATACTAATCGGGTAATTTCTATGTTTTTTTCGAGAGTGGTTAGGCTCCTAGAAGGTCCTATAATTTATGTTGCATTCGGAACAGAATGTAGGTATTACAATACCTACATTAGCGTCAATGAGATGGAAACTAAATATTGGCAACCAATTGCGTTTTCAACTGTTTCTAAATACCATATTCTGAACATCCACTGTAGAAATCTGAGGAAGCTTGTTCGCCTTCTCAGTTAGCAGCCAGCACAAATTACAGAAACCAGATTGGGATCTCTCGTAGATACCCTTGTAAGTTCGACAATGTAGGTATGATCAATAATACAACTCACCTTTACAAAATTCCATAGTAAGATTGGTGATCTAAACGTAATACTGCAGATTACTGAATCGTATCACTTGAAGGAAAAAGTTTATGAAAACGTTTTTCTAATTTTATCTAAATAGAAAGAACATAACACTCTCTTTTCATGGGAAAAATATTAATTAATAAGAAATAAACTCCTTTTCTAAGAATATGAAACCGGTTAAAAACTCATACAAAAATGTCAACCTAACCTAAGAACGTGATAAATCAAGCAAATCACTTTGATAAGAGATAACAATATTCCAGTGTTGCCAGACTTTATTCGATTTGAGTGGCGGTTGGAGGGGTAGTAAATTCTGTCAGCAAGGATTGGATGGATTGTGTTTACCGGTGAAAATGTTCTTAGTGCTCTATCCGCCTGTACATTTTTTTCAACACTTTTTCAATTTACGAAATATTGTCGTTCAGCTTCGTAACAAGCTTGTGCTAAAAAACAGAACAACAACCATCAATTCCTTGTGTTTTGTGTTCAGTGGTCTTGTGCTCTGAGTTCCATCACTGTCAAAACAGGTAAGTAGATAGTTTCTGAATCTTTTGTTTCCGATTTCATTGCTCCAAATTTATGCGAATAAAGTTCTTGGAGCTCTTCAGCTTTTATACATATTTATTGTGAACGTCATCGTACGTCGTGAGCTTCATGAGCACTAAAGAAAACAGAAATAAATATGCATATGTATAAATATATACAATTGTCATGTACTATAATGATAAAAGAGAAGAACCACCTTAATAAGTATAGTATGAGCACAGAACATAGAGTAAAGTGTATTCTATTTTCTGTGAGTATGTGTGACATCGATATTTCGATAATATCTCTGTCGATGTCCCATCCATAGCCGCTACTAACGCTAGTGTCGCGGGGCCTACTGAGCAGCTAGTAGACCACCTACATCTAGTGACTCTCTTTACAGGCTCGATTCCATCCGAATGACCATAAGATTTTCCTTTACTCCAAGTCCTTGCATAATCCTCGTAGATTCCCGCTTTTCTTCATCAGCTGAACCTAACACAAGCGGCAACATCACCATCACTTTTTGTCCACAGATTGAACATTTGTGCATTACCCTTCATTTTTAGAGGTACTTACTATTGTTTATATGTTCTTATAGTCCTCATTTATTCGTAAGCCGATCTATCTTTTTAACTTTGGTTTCAGATTAGTTTGTGGAGCTGTAAAATTATGGAAGTGACCGAGGCCGTTTGTGTGAACGAGAATTCTAGCGACTGTAAGTATCAACTATTCTGGTCTGTTACGTTACCACCGAATTTTACGCGTTTGTACCTGTTTGTAGTAAAAGCACGATTGACTTCGGTTGACTATTAATGAGTGAAGGTAGGCCTCACTCTTCGTCGTAGAGCATTGCGATTGTGGATCGGTAGAATACACTTACATTTGCGTACCTACATGTGCAAAAGCTATAGTTTCCACCTTCCGCCATTTGTTTCCAAGTTTCAGGAACTCAAGAATTTTTCATAATTGTTGCTGTTAGCGTCCTTGGGATTTAACTTGGAATCCGTATATGTGGTTAAAAGATGAAGAAAAAAGTTTAAAGCTGAGAAATATAGACCAAAACATGGTTTTCCTGAAAAACATTCAGAAATCACAGGTCGGGAGAGGATTGAGATAGATTAGTGCATTCGGCAGCTGTGGCTCCATTCTCGAGCCACACGCAAACCACAACCACAGAAACACACACATAAGCCTTGTTGCATTGTTTAGTGGTCTAGATATTTACATCAGTCCTTATAGTAAACTGTACATCAGTTGGACAAACAGTTAAATGTTTGAATCGCAGTGTTCTTCTTCGACTGATTGAAAAGTGAGATTTTAAGTCTTTGAACAAGGAAATGAATTGAGTTGTAAATACTTATTGCAATAATATCTAATCTTACCCGCATTACTCTGTTATTATTTCTAGTTGATACCACCGATTTGATCGCACAACGTCTACTGCGGTGGCATTTATACGTATCACTCTAATAAAAATTTATTACGGCCCGGGTGACCCGCTTTAGGAACGCATTTTAACGGATTGGTATCGCTATCGTAGATCACAACAAATAGGGAATCTCACATTCAAGGCATAGTGGGAGGTGACGGGTAGATTAGGAATGTCATGTTGGTTTCACCAACTCCGATAGTTGCTGCTGTAAGCCGCCTCTTTAATGACGAGAGAACTGAAGGTCCCGTTCGTTCTGGGGGTTCAGGGGAATTCCAACCCTCCAGGTAGTAGAGAGTTCCTGCTGTTCACGGTTGCCGATGATGGCCGACAGCTCAGGATCGTCCGCCTAGGTCGCCTCACAGCTGGTAGGCCGTGGGGGGAACACCACGTCGCACCGTGTGATTGGGTCCCCCCACGTTCTACTCAGTTCCCGCCCTAACGTTTGGATAACCTGAAGAAGTTTTCAACTGATAGCTCATTGCCGGCAGCTGTAGTTGTATTGGTGCGCAAGAAGGTATTGAGTGTTTAGCAGATCGATTTGTTAGGGAGTAATCAGTATCGTTTTCACTTTTTGAAGTCTGGAATGGTAGCAAGTGGGAGTGTGCGGTGTAGGACTAGGGTATTCGATGTAGATACCTACATACTGACATTGGTGAACGAACTTGACGACACTGAAGTTCTTCATTAAGTTAACAAACATAAATATCTACCTAACACAGAGCTCGTCATCCTATGTATGTTCTAATAAATTACGACGTAACTATGTTTCTACTCAGCTATGCTAATTCAAAAGCCCATAATACTTTATGTAACTGCTATCAGACAAATATATTCTTCGAATTTTTCAGCTGGCATGGGATTACAAATGGAGGATGAAGAAGCACAGTATACAACAGATGCAGAAGAAATCGTCTCTGAGGAAATGATTAAAGAGGAAGCCAAATTAGCTAAAGTTAATCAAGATCGTCTGGAAAAAGAAAGGATCAAGAAGGAAGTGAGTCGGACTAAGTCACTCGCGACGAAGTTATGGAAACCCATTTCAATAAAAACGGAGCAAAATGGTGTCTATATTTCCCCTAAAATGATGAGCACATAGTTCCGTCGAAATCGATTTAACTCTGTGCTCATTACTTTAGTCGAAGTATAGACAACGCTCTATTTTACTCCGTTTTTAAGGAAGTGAGTGTATTCAAACTTGTAAATGTGATTAAATTCTATCATTTCCTAGTCACATTCCACGTTTTTCGGCTAGTTAGTCCAAGGCTAAAGCTTGTTCCATGCCGAAAGGTATCACTCTTCTCCTTGTAGGTATATGGATAATGTAATACATTGCAATTTTTGTTAACAGTGGGAATAACTTATGCATTGTTGTATTGATTTAGAAAGAACTCAGTGACGATATATTGAGGGAGCAGAGCAAGAAGCGATTGATGAGTCTTCTAAACAAGTCCAAATTCTACGCCAGTTACATGCGGGATCGTATTAAAGATCGCAACAAAGCGTGAGTCCATAGAACCAATTTTCTTGTACATATTGGGTATATAAGCGATTTTTGTATGTTTTCCTTCAAATTGCAAGCTAGAGTCGAATATTCGAAGTCCTGTTTTGACAGTCAGGGGCTTAACGAAATTCGGCGATCTGAATCCTGGGGCTTATGACACTTTGTGGTGCAATGATAATTCTATCTACAGACTTCCGTAGGCTACCCTACGAATTTTCCGTAGTTTACCATACCAAACGTCACCATTTTCCACAAGGATGTCACAGTCAAGACAATTAATAGGCTAACGGGATTCTAGTCACCTGATGATGAAGATGGTTAGGAAAAGTATACAAAGCTGTCTTTGGGCGTCTAAATCCCTAGGTGTGACACTAGTATACATGGTGGTGATCCGCGGTACTGCTATTGAAAGCCTACGTTCAAAAGTTGAGTACTCTCAAACACCCTCCTGTTTTCTATAGAAGATTAAAACTATTTTTAACCGGGTATAAACTAGTATTCCATGCTTCTGAAAGAGATTCCACAGAAAAAAACATAATTTTCCACTACATTTATATACCCTATCACTGGGTACCAAAAAGGTTGAGCGTTATCATTTTGTGTGTCAATATTTGCTCTGTGTGTAAATATGTTGAACGGTGAAATAATCCCAAAACACTACAAATTATTAAACGAAGGTATATCTCGTAGATAAAAATATGTGTGAAATATTCATCTAGGTCTACTAGACAATGGTCAACGGTGAATGATCTAAATTCAGCACCCTGCGCCCCCACACCATGTAATTGATGGTTTGATGGTTTCACATAAGTGTAATTCCTTGAATACCTACCGTTACTAGTTCCTAAATGTCGACACGACTTATAAATTTTACAAGGTAAAATGAAACACATACATTTTCTTCACTTGCTGACATACAACATAAGTTAGGAAACTCTTGAAATGATATCAGCTGGTTCAATGGTTACAATATACTACCCCATTTTAACCATGTTCAATCAAGCACGTTCAAATCCACATCTGTGTTGACGTTCTTTTCTTCAGTGACAGTTCAATCTCTTGGAGAAAAAAGTGAAGGGATGAATGTTAAGTGGACCAAGTAGGTCCATGATTCATTCATTGAAGGGTCTACTAATAACAAAGATGAATACATTAGTGTGATTTCGAAAGTTTTCGATATCAGGATTTTGTGATATTCACTTTGCTTCAACCATTTATGAAGAGGAAGAAAACATGTTTATTTATCGACATAAGTAATACATGCAAAATAGTTGTAAATATGCTACAGCAATGGACTTGATGTCCGTCTGCCGGAATGAACCGAGCCACCAATCTTAACAATTAGACAATCCTAACAATCTTGACTTATTTTATTACATTTATTTCATAGGTTCACCAGTTAAATTCTGTGACCAGGTAGGAGCGAAATCGCCAAGAGTGGAATGCTAAATTCGCCACAGCCAACTATTCATCTTTTTTGTTCAGTAGCTGAACCATTCGCCCCATGTGCAACACAGTTTCCCCCAGGAAGCGCATCCTGAATTCCTGAAGCACAGGGCAGGTCCCGAAGAAGTGGAGGACATCATTCGCATCCGAATTGCACATTGAGCACAGGCTCCTTGTGGTACTCGACCGCGAATAGATGCCATCATTCAGCATGAGTAACGCACCCCTAAGCCTTTATTTTAAATCCACCGAAGAACCCATAGTGGATGATCCCCATCCATCAACAGGTTCGCAGATCTGACTTCCAGGTTCAGAAGAGGGTAAAGAGGGTTCCTTGAAGTCTGGGCACTTTCTCTCATATCATCCAACCAGCTGCGACAAACCCTATCCATCAACAATTCCAGCTGCTCCGGCCATTCATTCAGCCTCTCCAGATCTCCATGGGACTCACATCTGTGTCGCTGCGCTAGTTCAGTGAGAGCCCGAAACCATGACACCCCAGACCTGACAACCTCCCGTGCGACTATACCTGGGTATCTGTCATTTGGCATTTTCAATGCTTTAACTATATACTTGCAGGTCAAGGACAGAGTATACACATAAATGGGTGGGGCACCAGACTCCAGGTACACAAAATAATTTGGAGTATTCCTTGGCAGAGAGAAGACCAGTTTGACAAAATATCTCAATACCTGCTCTAGGGTGTTTGGAGAAACCATTTAGGATTGACGGTGATATTTTCTTGATCGATCAAAAAGATTCATTATTGGAAATAATGAACCAAAATTTATTATTGGAAATAATGGAACAAAATTGGTTCAGAACTCTTGTCTGGGCAGTGTTGTCACAACTTGTTTCTCTCAAACAAGCATACACCAATGATTTTCCACGAATTAGGTCTGAAGATGGTTTGGAACGGTATAATGTTATATTTTCTTATAAGCTTAGGTCGCCTCTGCTTCACCCCATCCTGGATCAACTCTAGCAGAGTGCAGCTCTTGTAGACGAAGCCTTGAACACATTAGCTTCAAAGAGATTTCGTTGCTCATCGATCCTACTTCTTCTTCAGAAAATTGCTGTCTTATTATTGTTAACTGATGTACCTTTTTTGTTCTAGGTTGGAAAACAAAAATGGAGCACCTCCTACGAAGAAGAGAAAAATTAAAGAATCTAAGTATTCTAAAGTAAGTCCAATACTGAGTTCAACCATTCATATTTTGATAAGTCAAACAATAATTTTAAAGTTGTTGACTCTTTTCCTTATGGATTAGTTATGTTGACCACTAGTCCTATCCCCCCTGTCTTTGATTTGTTATTAATTTTTCCATTTGTTTATTTATTTATAGTATTGGATCAATTTATTTGCGTTTGATGACACTACTTACTAAATTTGCTGTTGAACCTGAATATTCTTTGTTTTCAGGAGATTGCTGAAATAGTTGCTGCAAGTGACAATCAAAATGCGTCGAGCGAGGTAGCCTTTCTATAGTTTGTTTCATTAATTTGTAGCTTAATTTCTTTCGGTATATATAAGCCACATTGTTCAAGAATTGGGGTATCTTGTTTGCCTAATATTTTAATTTCATCTTCATTGTACCATTTTTACCTTATCTCTAAGACTTAGAATTGTGTAAACAATGAAACTTCGCGAACGACGACACATTTTAGTTTATTATTCAATAATAAACCATTGTAATCGCTCTTGAAAAAAAAAATGTTAACGCCCCCTTGAAAATTTCATGGTTTACGTCACTCTCACTTAATTTAAAGTGCCCTTTAAGGGTTGTCAAGTTCTGTAAAATCCCTAAAAACCTCAAAAAAAGTCGAGGCGGAATAAATTTGGACATTTTTGAAGAACTTTCCATGAGGAATCGAATGAGCCCTTCCCCAGGTCCGTAGCTCAAACCATTCCTGATGTATGGCCCGATTTATGGTGCCAACATTTGCATCCACATTCACTACATCACTAGGTTACTGCGATCAAACAAACACAAGAGGTTTTTTTTTTTTTTTTTTTTTTTTATCGCAGTAACCTAGTGGTGTAGTGAATGTGGATACTGGAGTGAACTCCTAAAATGGTTTATAGCCGATACACGGGTTGAAGCATTCTGGTATGCATGCTCCGTCTTACGAAATTTAAAATTTTCCATTGTAATCGCTCTTGAAAAAAATTCTGCAAATTCTTTCACTGGGGTTTATTATTCAATTATTCATGATTTGAATTTTTACTAAGCTTTGGAGTGTGCATGTTTCACAGGTGATGGAGCGATTATTGAATTTCAGGAGATATGCATAGAGCACTTAAATCGGTTCTCAACCAAAATACCTATTTGGATTGATCAGTTGATCATATTTGTGTGCCTCCTCCCCCAGTGAAAGAATTTGCAGCGTTTTTATACGCAAAAATGGTTCTTTTTGAATTCCAACATCGCCTTGTTAATTAAACGTTTCCTTTCCTTAAACCCCCTAATATGAATATTCGTGTGCTTTAATTGACATATTTCTTCGAATCTTTTTGTGTATTTACTAGGAAGGAACCATCCATCCTCTTGGTAGACATCTGTTTAACAAAGCACTATAATTGTGCGTACTACGAATTTAAATTGAAAATTAGTAATTCTCACTAGCAATCGGCGTGATACTTCAAGAGTCTTGATAATTTTTTAGTAAACAAAATTGTTGTTGACCTTCAGCTTCCCGTAGCGATGGTAATATTCTTTCACTGCTGATAGTGAACCTGCCTTACCATCTAAGTTGAAATCATTTTTTAGAGAACCCTACTTATTCTCTGCATCAACTTCCATACTTAACTCTCAAATAGTACTGTTCTCTCCATCGGCCATTGTTGTGTACAGCATTTTGAACTATGGCGAGTGGCATAATGTCAACTGTGATTTCAGAATCCTTCATCCAACGGTAGGAATGAATACACCACGAAAACGACACCCATGGGATTGGTAGTCAGAGAGGACCAACCCACGCTGTTGGAAGGAGCACGCATGCGTGATTATCAGCTTGATGGTTTCCTCTGGCTAAAGGTGACTACAATGTCCTCATTCGTCTTAAACATTATGTTATTGTAATTTTAAATTAATGAAACTATTATTTTTTATTAAGCCTTTAATAAGGAAAACCCCAATTTTGGCAGCGAATTCCGACGTTGAGTTTGGGTTAAGTCTTTCCATATCCTTAAATTGTTGAGGCTTTGACAACTAAAGAGCCATGAACACCATCCTTAAGGAGGCTAGGCGGTTCCGCCTAGAGAACCCTTTGTTTTTAAACAAAATTATTCAACTACAAAGTGAAAAAGCGTAAAACTCCTGCGAAAATGCTCGTGCACGTCCACTGGGCGTTGTACATCAAATTTATAAATCAAATATACTGTCTGAAAACTACAAATACTCTAGAATCAATGTTATTGGCTATCAAACAAGTACCATTCTACACAATTGTGTTTCATTTAGACAACTTAATAAATTAAAATCATTGATTTAACTCAATAAACGACTTAATCAAGCTCAGCCATTGGTTGGAATTGTAGCTGTGATCCCCTGAACCCGAAATTACTCACTATTGGTATTTAAACCTGAGTTATTTGCCCCATCTAATCTCCAACTGTCCTTCTGTTACAGTCGCATTTTGAAACCGGCATGAATTGTATTTTGGCAGATGAAATGGGCTTGGGCAAAACAATCCAAACTATATCTCTCATCTGTCATTTGTATGATAATGGAGTTCTTGGCCCATTCCTTATAGTAGCACCTTTATCTACCCTTTCGAACTGGGTTCACGAATTTGAAGTATTTGCCCCAAAGGTGAGTGACTTTTCATTACTAGAAATCAAATGAATGACCCCACGCACACACAAGACACATGCGTGTGTAAATCATAAGTTTTGCCATAAAATAGCGTTTGGTTCTATGTAGTGCATAATTACCACTATTTATGGAAGTAGGGGGTGGGTGCTTGTTGGTATAACTTATTTAGTAACTTCTTTTTCCAGTTACCTGTTATTCTCTACCATGGCAACGAAGAAAAGCGAAGAAAATTGGCCAGAAGTTTTCTTAAGCCTTCAGAATTATTAGGAAAGATGGTCCGACCAGTGATCATTACCTCCTACGAAATTCCCGTTAAGGATGAACGTTTCTTGGGAACAGTGACGTGGAAATATTTGGTTGTTGACGAAGGACATAAAATAAAGAATCACAAAACACAACTTGCCAGGTTTACATAATTCTTTCATTAGAATATAGTGATACATATTCAATGTAAAATAACGTTAAAGGTAGTTTTTTTCGCTTATTTTATCATGGTGCACGATTGGCTTTTGTATGTTGTGGAAAGCAAGATTATGAAGTTGGTGGTATAGGGATTTTTCCCGCTCCTAAATAGATAAAATGAAGAGGAAGGTATAGATCACATATAGTTTTGCTACAGTTGAGAAAATTTAATTCGCAAATTATGATTCAGTCATTACAATAGTTAGGATTCTGAGTGTCCCAAATAAATTTTTCCTGAAAAACCATTTCTAAAAAGATTATACTACTACTGTGCTACACTTTTTTAATTGGTACATTTCTAAAAATTACAAATTGGTTTTAATTGGTTATAAAAAGAAAAATAACTCTTTTCTTGAACCCAGTTTTGGAGAACACTCCAATGATAATTGAATTGGTTAAATTAAATCCATTTATTAGGCAATTCCGTCGCTGTTCATAAGTTTTATTAATCAGTACATTTTATGTTTTCGTTCTTATCATTAACTTTTGATTAAGTACTTAATATAACTACTTTACAGAGCTCTTGGAGGGTTTCGATCAGTCAATCGGTTGCTTTTGACTGGTACGCCTTTACAAAACAACCTTGCTGAACTGTGGTCATTACTACACTTTCTCCTCCCGGAAGTATTTGATTCTTTGGACGTTTTTGAAACGATTTTCACCGCAGAAGAGCTTGAACAAGAAGAACAAACGGATAACTGCTTGGAAAAAGAGAAGAAATCCAAAATTTTGACACTGCTTCATGAAGTGAGTTGATCGTCGGACGATATTTTTGGGACCACCCTTCATATGGTGTTGCTATCTGGGTCGGGTGTCGAGAATACACTACCTTGTGCGTTACGATGGGAAAGAAATTAAGAATCAAGTTATATATTTATATAATAAACATAGTTTATTTATTTTGAGAAGGATGTAAGTACCTGAAATAGGCCAAATGTTATAGAGAAAGCTCTAAGTGCCAAAAATTTCAGTACTTCATTAGAAAAGTCCGTGAAGAAAATTTACAACTGCTCTGAATACGATCCATCAAAAACAAATTTTTCATTTTGAAATTTACTAACTTTTATCCATTTTCGGCAATAAAATAAATAAATTGTAATTTGAGCAGTTTATGTGCTCATAAATGTTTGTCCAGCGAACTAGTCCTTTCTTCTTCAAAGAAATAAATTACTTCGGAATTATTAATTTCAACAATTTTAATGGATTATGTCTCTACCTTATTCTATACTGCCCTAGGGCGGACGATTTAATGTAGTACTTCCATTTTCCAACTTTTGTTTTGCAGATCCTAACTCCATTTTTGCTGCGCCGACTAAAATCTGACGTAGATCTGGCCATTCCTAGTAAGAAAGAAATTTTAGTTCGTTGCCCTATGACGAAAATTCAATTGGACTTATACAAAGCAGTTCTTGACAAGTCAATTATTGCCCATCGCGATTTTCCCCAGGTAACATTTTTATTACATCATTATCTGCCGATACTGGGTGTCCTAACACAAATTCATCAAATTTAGGGTTCGATTTCTTGAGCTCATTCCCAACAAAAAATGCCTCCAGAATTGTTGTAGATACTTTGTTTCCCATCTGAAGTCATAAAAATGACCACAACTCTCTCAAACTACTCTCTGAAATCTATTTTGATGGCACCGTTGGAAAGAGCGTTAATTTGCCTACCTCCTTAGGGTGAAATACGAAATTTACAACATGACTTGGAGAGAGACAATTTAATGTAAAGATCTAATATTGAAAATTTATGAAAAAAACTACTTTTCCCCAAGTTTTCTCTCAGTTATAATGAACATTTTTTTGAAACTCCCGCTCCGCTGTGAAAACCTCTCCAGAATCTCAACTGTTCGAGCAGAAAAAAGGGATAAAAGAAAATTTTTTTGTATAAAATGTTTTGAAGAAAAATGCGGAAAAACTTGGGGGGTTTTTCCAAAATTGAATTGCTACAAAAAAGAGTTTGCCATCGGTTGTTATGAATCTTTTTTCGCTGAATCTCTAGCCTATAAACTCAAATAATGGAAGATCAATCAACAGTGTAAAATTTAAAACTCGGAGCTATGCTCCTCGCCTGGGGGCAAGCCAGATTTTCAGATTCGGTAAAAGAGCCTTAAAATCTCTCATTTGTTGAGTGAGGAGGCCGAGGAGTCACCATTCATTTCAGCAAGAAAAGATACTCAAAATTCGATGACAAACTCATCGGGGTAAAACACGTCGCTTTCACTGTGTAAAACCACTTTTTTCCGCGTTCCACGTCATTTTCATCTAAAATTCTATACTGTGATTATTCAATTGTTGGTTTGATTTGAATTTCTACGCTTTGAAAAGTTATTCAGGGAGATTCGAAAACCTTTTTTTTAAATAAATTCTTGGAATGGAATATTCAGACTAATTTGTTATTGATTTTAGAAAGTAGTTTGAGGGAGTTACAACCATTTTAGTGACTTCGGAAACAAAGCCTCCATTAAAATAATAATTCCAAAATTTATTTTTTGTTGCTCTAGAATCGAACTTTGAAGTTTGATGAACTTGTTGCAGGACACCTTGTTTATTAATAAACGTTATATTCATATTTACGTGATTATTTCTTTTTCTTACTCGTAATGTTATATCCTTTTCCCTCTTCAGAGCAGATCTGATTGTTTTTTCTCGCTGCTTTTCCATATTTCTCTCTGAAAGGAATACAGATATTGCATCTTCAAGTAACCAAACTTCATTGCTTATCTGCTTGACAACCATTTTTCAATATCGACCACTAGATTAGAAGTGGGCCAATACGTAATCCCCCACTTCAAATTAAGTCGTTTCAACTAGTTATTGCCCTTGATTAATGTTGATGTTTACTGTAGTTGGCTCACTGTAAGAAGTTACATGAGATTGTATACCCGCCCCATCACCTGATGGGCCATGTCGCAAGGGGGAGTAGCATTCTGATACCCCTTCTCTACCTACTTCTTCAATCCACCTCGTGCATCCCGCTCCTGCTATGCAGAGGAAAACGAGCGGAAGGGCAGGCTTGCCAACAGTGGGGAAGTGTTAGATGAGTGAAGAGGGGGTGGCAGACTGCAGTCAGCTGATTTCCCCCACCTCCTTGCCTTCATGTAACCTACGCTAGCTTATAATTTATGTTACAAGAATCTTGCAATTGTAGCTGGTGGAAATGTTGGTCGTTAAAAACCAGATTGACCTCTTGCTTTCACTCGTTCATTGTGGACGTTATCAGGAATTTTCGGTACCACGTTTGATCACATCACATCAATGTATTAACTTGATTCAATTACTCATGAGAACAAGAAATTGGCCATTTCGTTTTGGTGGCTCAGTTTTGTTCATCTGAATGGTTTTAAAGCTGCTTCCGTGCCTGAGTACTACTCATGAGTTCTAAAGTTTTTGTCAATATATTTCGCAGTACGGTAAAATGTACTAATATTCTTAAAACTTAACGTTTGATCTCTGTTAACACTTCTGTCTTTATGGACAACGTTGCGAACTTTATGGTGCCCTTATAATAAAAGTATAACAATAGGTACAAGGCTTGACATTGTTTTCTTAGGTGTGTTCAACTTGTATGGCATTATTGATTTGTTAAAGCCATAAAATCTTACTTAGTGTTTTTAGCATGGAACATGATTTAGCCTTGGACTAACTAGCCAAAAAATGTCACGGGGGAGAGTGACGCCAGATTTTATAAAGATAAGAATAATGTACTTCTTTTCATGTAAGTTAGTGGTGAGTCATCATAAGCACTATGTATTTATGTACTCTATTGGTAATATAGCAATTCTTATAATTATTTCTTTCAATTTCAGAAAGTTGAAATCATTCCAGACCATTCTGACGGGTCCAAGTTGAAGAGATTCTCCAAGTCCAGGGATCCTTCAAAATGTTATGTACCAAAAGAAGAAGACTGGTAGGTCTCGTAAGATTATCAGATCTGAATCTGATTTATTGCTATATTCTGCAAATTGAAATAGAAGAAAACTACGCAGCTCAGATGAAAATTCAAAGAATCTCTTGTTGGGCTCATTTCTTCTTCCCCAGAATGCTCCTATTGGTGCGTTGCTTGGCGTATTTTTCATCAGGG
Source organism: Creontiades dilutus (assembly GCA_031894815.1). NCBI lineage: Eukaryota > Metazoa > Arthropoda > Insecta > Hemiptera > Miridae > Creontiades > Creontiades dilutus. The sequence goes on from JAVIWC010000204.1 coordinate 193,565, forward strand.
GTTTCCCGTAGTAGCAACCAGCAAGAATCGGCCATCAAATTGGTGTTCCATCTTCCTTGGTGCCTTCTCCGAGCGTCCTTGATGTTCTGGTGAGGCAGGTCACCCTGCTCTTCACATTACGCCCCCGGGTTTTTGGGAAAGTAGTCGACATGGGAGTGTATGAAATGCAATTTCAGGATCATATTACTGCCTTGTTCTTTGGAGGCAGTGAGCATCTGGCTACAATATCCTTGTAGTTTTCATCCCACCTGTTCCTCTAGAATTTGAGAACTACATCCTTGAACCTACCCATCCTTTCTGTTGATAGAAATGCGAAGCGATGGATTCATCTAAAAGTTTTGGAAGTTACGTCATATTGAGAAGCTAAAACCAGAATTCTTATTGGCGTGGGCAACCGTCCCCTAATGATACCTCTAAAAATGGTTTACTGACCTTGCAAAAGCCCAGTTGCCAGCAAGACATGTTTAGGTTGGGTAATTAATGGAAATACTCCAAGTACCCTGCAAATCAAGTGATAAATTATGAACACTTGCAAGGTACTCGTTGGACATCCTCTCAAAAATGAAGTAAAAAATGATTTACCGCAACATCAAATAATGCTCATTCTGAGTTGATTATTTACTAATATTAAGTCGGATCGGATGACTTGATAGAACATCCGCTGATTTTATGGTTTCGAAACTGCTTGGATGATTAATAAGATTTTGTGATTTCTAGGGATGTCGTCAAGTTTGGAGAAGGCGACGGTGCCTACAAGCTACACGTGAAAATGACGATGCCATTCGTGGCACTTATGAAAATCCTCAATCACCCTTACCTGATACATCCCAAAGTTCTTCCTGGATCTAACATAATGCAAGTTGATGAAGAAATAATGGAGTCATCAGGGAAGATGAAAATTTTGGACGGATTGTTGAAGAGATTGAAGAAGGGAGGCCATAAGGTGAGCAACTTTTACTATTCCACACAATTGGCTTGGTGGGGGCCCACTATCAATACATTCGTTACATTTGATTAAAAATTCGTTTTGCTTCCCAGTTATAACGAATAAAGATTAAGAAGCAAAGGAAATACTCAACATTTTCTTAAATCGAATGTTGCTTGGGATTACTTCAGGATTATGTGTTACTCCTTTCAGGTACTAATCTTTTCAACGTACACAAGCATGCTGGATTTAATAGAAGAGTATATGATCATGGTTGGGTATGAGTACCGTAGGCTGGATGGAACTACAAAGATTGATGAAAGGAGGACCTACATTTGCGAATTCAACACTGATCCCAAAATATTCACCTTCTTACTGTCCACAAGAGCTGGTGGTCTCGGAATTAATCTCACTGGAGCCGATACGTGCATAATCTACAACAGTGATTGGGTTCGAATTCCTTTAATAAGTACCAATACAATGAGAATGTTTCAAGTTCTACATTCATCGAATTTTAGCTACTATATAGATATAAGCAGATTATCATTTCTCATTTTAGAACCCTCAAGCTGACCTTCAAGCTCAGGACCGATGCCACAGGATAGGTCAAACGAAACCTGTCCTAATTTACCGATTTATGGCTCCTGGTACTGTGGATGAAAGAATCGTCAACCGAGCTTCTTCCAAGAGGAAATTAGAAAAGATGGTCATCCAAAAGGGTGGGTTGATCTGAACTATTCCTAACTTTCATTCATTTCTGAGCACTATTTTTTCATGCTTCTTAATTGTACACTAAATAAGTGCATTTAAATTTGAGAATTATCAACAGGGTAATTAGGTAAGTAAATCTGTGGGATTTGTGGACAAATTTGCCACAAAATGTTCATCAACACTTGTTCTAATTTTAGTTATATTTAGGTGCTATTGCCTTTCAAATATATAAATACATTTTTTATTTTATTAAGGAATGTTTAAAACTGGTGGAGCTTCCTTCGTACTTTCTTTGGAGGAACTGAAAGCCCTACTAAATGAAAAGCAGCATAACCTCGAAATACAACCGAATGGAACAAGTGAGTCCCTTGATAGCATATTGGGTATATCCAAAGAATAGGTAACGCACCACTTATCAGTGAAAAGTTATCATGTAATGTAGTCGATGTAATAATCGATAATTAGATCGATGTAAGGACACATCGATCTTATCTGATAAGATCGTGATAAGAGGTGTGTGTTACCTATTCTTTGAATTAGCTGCATATGGTAGTCAATGATGTGGAGCTCAAACTCCCACTCAAGTACTGCCCACTTACCTACTTGAAGATGCAGACCTGCAATGAACCATATTTTGTCGTAGACACTGTGATGGATAGTTGGCCCTTCCCGATTATTGAATTTGTCGCCTTGGGAGATGAATCAGACGCCTTCAAGCTTCTGGGTCATATTCTGAGCGTCGCATGCATTACCGCATGCTGCTCAATGGAAGAGGCCACTATACCATTCCATCATCTTACATCACTAGAGGGTTAGGTCCCCTTGGTACCTGTATTCTGGGTCAGACAAAAACCTTGCAGACAATGTCTGCCAGACATCCAGTTACTAGAATTAGCTTCCAGTAAACGTGTTTTAATTTTTACAATAAATTAATTGTTCATATAAGGAGTGAATGGAGAAACTACTATTAATATTATTTTAATTAAAATGTTACGTACCTACAAATTGTTTAACTCTAAATTCCCATGTTACTAGACCTATTTAGGGACAGGACGATACTTGAATACATCTTTCGATACGATATTTAAAATAACGTATCGATACTCTCCAATATTGATATTTCAAAAGTATCGATACTCTGATATATATCGCTGAAAAATATCAATACCTGCGATACCACCGATATTTTAAGAAAACACATTTTCTTACTATTGTAGATGGAAAGGCTCAAGTAATTAACCAGTTACTGAAAAACAATATTTTTTACTTGAATGAAAATTGAATTTTTACAAAACGAACTTTTTAAACATTGGTTGCAAGCAGCTTCCTTTTGGTCGTTTTTGCGGAAATATTATAGTATCAATACCTCCGATATTTTCGAGGAAAAGTATCGATATCCAAATATCGGTATCTTGCATCGCTGAAAAAATATCGATACAAATATCGGTATCAATATTTAAAAAGTATCGATACTCCGATATATCGGTGGTATCGTCCCGTCCCTAGACCTATTAAGTACCCAGTTAAAATGCAGACAGTATAATTAAGTCCAATTTCTACTACCCATCCTCAATTCAACACATCAAAACGTTAGCTTCATTACATTTACAAGTTATTTTCTCTGAATAAATCAAGTTGCATTGATTTTGGTGTACCATTTTCTTGAGTAGCTATTCTGCAGATGATTGGAAACTTATATACCTACCAGAAATAGTGGAATTTTAAAAGTTTGCTCCTACTGAATCAGAATGTTACCCATTTAAATATACGCAAATATATTTCCCTTGTGTATTTCAGCAAAAACCAGTTAAATAAATCGCCATAAAATTTGTAGCCTTTAATTTTCATCAATTTGTTTTCAGTGTTGACCGATGAGCAGTGGGAGCAGTTATTAGACCGATCTGTTCTCGAGTAATGGCTGAAACTAAAGGACTTCATTAGGATTGGCCGATCAACTGTGATGGAAATATTATGATATAGTTTAGGAACCTATGAGTTAAAGCCACATCTCGTGCACATTTCATGTTGTCCAATATAACTCTGGTCATTAGCCCCAACTAAAAACCGGTGCCTGTTGAAGTCTAGAACAGATTTTCATTGTTTCTAAGAGTACACTTCTTTGTAACAATTCCCTTCTTTTTTTTGTGAAAATATTTAAAGTTTAAGTACGGACTTGTGATAGAATAACTTGTTTACTAGAGGTTAATCTACCGCTAGTGGCTCGTTAACTAATGGTTCTTGTACCTGATGAATTTGTAGTAACGCTAGTTTTGTATTTTATTTGTATCGAATGTCTCTGATTCGTTGAAGTTTTGTAGGTGATTTGTGTCCGAGTTATGTATATTTTCTGATTTCATTCGAGTATTACATTTTCTGAGTTCTAGTAGTGATTTGTATTTGTTAGTTGTTTGTACTTCTTATGTTTTAGTTACATCCATTCAACATTGTTTCTTAGCTCAATTTTGTTTGGTAAACGTCAGATATTCCGAAGCTGAATAACATGAAAAAACTAACTGTGTATTTTAATTTAATCCCTATCTACTTGTTCGTTGTTAGGATTTTTCACTTTTATTGTGAGCCTGTTGCACGACTATTTCAAACTGTTTCAATGAATAAAAGTGATTTGTTATCAAAACTAGATACCTATTTCTGTTGTATATACCCAGTGTTCCTGGGGGAATATTACAGTACATTTATTTTGGCTCATCGTTTCCGAAAGTTGGATGGTGGACTCTCCCATGGTGGTGGTCCCATTGTAAATTGTAGCCTTCTGAGTTTGTTCAACACATTGTTCTTACCGCATTAAGGATTTGTGGACAAGTGCAGTGTGGGGGAAACTAGGCCACTGTGTCATATCCAGTTTCTCAAAGGGCTCTAACCGGGAAGGTTCCACGGTGGAATCTTTCCCCTGTTCACTGCCTTACTCTAGATATTCAGAAGATAGAAGAAAGGGTGTGAAAACTACATCCAGCTACTCGAACTTTTGCCATTAGGTTTGGAGAAATAAGCAAGGCTGAAGCGCATGTAAGTATAGTCACCACACTTCTCAACTTTCAGCATCCATAACTCAATAAGTTTTCAAACATTTTTGAAATCTGGCAACATGCTTCTTTGAGGTACCAATTTTACCCATTACTGTTCACATTAATACATTTTTTATTTATATAAATGATTGTTGCTAGGTATCAACTGAGATAGTATGACTTGTGACACCCATTTATTTTCATTTTGTTCCAAGAATGCCCATTCTTTTGGGCAATTTACAGTCATTACCTTTAGCGGAGGGCACTGGGGTGGTGCCCTGCTGGGTAAAAATCCCTCTCTAAAAATGTTTCCCATCTGAGGCTAACGTCTTGGTTTTTGGTCCTGCGTTGAGTCGGTTAAAAAAGTCTAGAGAGAAGTTGAGAGCAAACAACGGATTGCACTGTCAACGGACAGCCGTAGATGGATAACCATTCATTTTCTATTGTATATCTAGAGAAAGAGTCTGCCATCTCAATATTCTAGTGGACTAGCAGCTTTGGTCTTCTAAACCTATTTTAAATACAAAATGATTCTTAGATTTACCTAACTTAAAATGACATTCAACATTTGTACTTAAGACTCTGGAGGTACTTCTTTGGTATCAGTATACCAATGTAGTTACCATCGTATAGGCAAGGAACGTTTTTCCTGAAGACAAGCTTTCCTTCTTCTAATATCCCTTCCTGATTAAAATCATAAATTTCATGTACGCTTCTTCGGATGTTTTGTCTGAATGTTTTCCAACTTCAACCTGCACAAAGCTTTTTTATCTTGAAGAACTTTATACGAAAAAATTGCAAAATGAAGTCTTAGACGATCTGCCAATGTCCTTAGGGCCTCTAAACACCACCAATGTTTGGTTTATGCACGTATTTAGGAAGTGTATAGAATAGCAAAAGTTTTCAAGATATGTTTCCACTCTTGAAGAAACAAATAAGTGAATTTAAATAACAAGTTATACGAAGACGACGGTTGGTTTTTCGGCGTGAAAGGATGTAAACTAATTGTTAATAGATAGTTGATATGATTTGAACAACGTTGGCCCATTCTACAGTCCTGTTTTGTTCCATCCCAGGGAGAGATGAATCTTGTTCCATGTTCTATCCTTCGTCTTCCCATAGTTGACGAGAAGAACAAGAAGATTTGTTGTCATCAGATGTAGTGGGTTTACTCTCTTTAAGATTATTAATATTAATTGAAGGGAAGGGAGACATAATATTATCATAAATTACCCACCTATCTACCTTTACACTACAAAATAGGACGTGAAATTAATATCTCGCTACTCACATGGCCGGTGTTCCAGCCGTGTCCGCTACGAATTTTTCCCCGAAGAAAAATTCCTCAAATCAGTAGTTATCACAGTCTTATCAACAGGTGGTTTCAAGTGGTCACACGAGTGATGATCGTTCAATTTTGTTAAGCACTGAACCGATAAGGAATACTGTTGATTCACGGCTGCAGCGAATTAGGTTGGAGTTGCCAACGCTGGAATATGGGAACAAATTCCACTAGACATCTACCTCTTCCCAAAGGTAAACACCATAAAATATGTTGTCATATTCTATTGCAACTTGTAGTGAGGAACATTTATTGAGATTGTTAATCGGGAAAGGGCTATCTTAAATTTTCCTCGTTAACAAGGTGTACGTTCATGTACTAAATTTGCAGCAATTTTTTAATTGCAGTATTGTTTCAAAGCCTGAAGGTGAGCGATAGTTTCGTTTTTATTTTAATTTGATCAACCATTGGAGTTCCTTCCTGTATCTGAATTGACTGCTTTTGTGGAATTATTGTACCCCATAGTAAAAATAAAAATTATTTTATTATGTATTTGAGAAGAGGAATCCGGGTTCTTGGGATTTAGCCATGACATTCCTTCAAGTATTTTGAGAACCAACCTTCTATCTGCCAGCATTTATGCTACAAAAGGTCATTTGTTTCATTCCCTTGGCTGAAGTAGAGAATAGGTAACCCCTACCTCTTATCAAGAAAGAGAAATGTTTTGCCCCGCAGACACACCTAGGCCCAACACAAAACAAAACGCTGTATGTACGTGTCACAAGTGCCATAAAATCATAGAACCATAAAAAAAACGCTGCAAAATCTTTGGGGTTTATTATTCAATTTCAATTGGCTTGCGTTCATGATTTGAATTTATACTAAGCTTTGGAGTGTGCATGTTTCACTGGTGTTAGAGCGATTATTTAATTTCAGGAGGCACACAAATATTTCGATTTCGATTTATCGTTACAATGCACTAACATCAATCGTGTCCTTCTTACCATCATTGTTTTTGTAACTCATAAAAGTCATAATTGTTTCCGGATTTTGGTTTGAGTCCCAAGAGGAATCTTCTTCTATAAAATTAATATAGAATCTTGCAGACAAAACATCAGTGGTGCACTACCAAATCAGTGCCTCGGTGGGTGCACAGGAATCTACAAAAACAGGTCCCCACAGGTACGAAAAAAGTCCTCACTGGGTAACTTGGTACTATATTGGCTCACTGTTTATATGGAGGTCAGTTTTCTGTTTAGTTTGATGATCTGGATGCTCCCATCTCAAAAATTAAAAAGTTTCCTTAATCAATCATTCTAGTAATTGTATATTAAATATATACAGTTACATGTAGTATAGTCAGTGTTTGTGTAATTTAGTGGTCCGAATGCTTGCTATGCTGAAATCTCAAAAATAAATAAATATATTAAGGAATGTCTAGATTAGTTGGGCAAATAGAGTAGAATCTACTATAAAAGTAGCCTGCGACTAAGGGTTTTTTTTGCACCCATTACGAACATTTTTCTCCAGGGGCCTTTCTTCTCACTACTGTGCACAGATATCCCCAGGCCCTATCTCAGAGGGATTGAAGCAATTTCTTTCTTACCCAAATACAAATTTCAGCTTGTCTATGTCCCATTGTCTCACTTCATTTAAACCTGCTTGAAATCAAAAACCCAATTAGTGCAAAAATAAAGGCTTGAAAACCGAAATGATGACTACAGTACCTACCACAATAGTTCATACTTCTAGGCTATGTAATTGACCCCAGGAGATTTCGTGATATTATTCAAGACTTTCGTCTACAGATTCTTTGCAAGAAAATCTTCTTCATCTTGATTCACTTTCAGTGAGCGATCGTATGAACATACAGAAGAGCGGGTAGTATAATTATATTGAGTGAAATATCGCCCTTAAAATTACCATTTCAGTTCAAGAGTTAAACGGCTGGTGCAGGAGTGCTTGGCTAACCTCAAGACCCTTGCCAGTAACAATAAGGTTACATTGGTGTGGTGCCCTGGGCACCAAGGGGTTGAGGGGAACGAAAAAGCGGACACCTTAGCTAGGGAAGGTGCTGCTTCTCTCCCGGTGGGTCTAGAACCCTTCCTGGGCACTACAGATAGCTTTCTTCGGGGAGAGCTTTCCAAATGGGAGAGTAAGAAGAGTACTGCCTGCTGGCTCCGTGTTAGGGGACAGAGGCAGGCAAATTAATTTATTGATTTCTCCAGGAAGAGAGCTAATGAGCTGCTCAGCCTAGGAAGAGAGGAGATACGTATAGTAACAGGGCTCTTAACGGGGCACTGACCACTTAAATACCATCTCCACAAAATGGGCAAATCTGACACCACCCTCTGCGGGTTCTGTGGGGCTGAGGATGAGACTGCGTGTCATGTGATCTGCCACTGCCCTGTGCTGTCAAGACAGCGTTTTCTAACCTGGGGGCACGCTTCCGTTGGTCCCCAGGTTATTAAAACGGGAGAGGTAAATGATCTCCTCTCATTCGCCAAAACGAAGGGTGGACCTTCCAGTTTTATCTGGGGTTGACGACAATAGGCCGCCACAACAGACTGGGATGGTAATGCCCACCCAGTGATTACCAGGCAGTTAGTGCTTGGTCCCAGGTAGCTCCTGACGATGGGTACAAGTCCCGTTCACTGGGCATTCAGTGCTCGGTTTGGCAGGGTGCTCAGGTCTTGTAGACAAATGTGTCTGGAAAGGAGTTGGAGGTCACGACCTCCTCCTCCAGCCCCAATAGGTCCACCAGGGCCTCAGTAGTTAAAGAAGAAAAAAAAACCGGCGGTTTTTACATCAATAAAAAACGTTTCAAGTACTTAATTTCTGTGTTTTATTCGGGTTTCAGGTCCATATGCCCCAGGATGTTTCGATTGGATGTCACATTATGGAGAAACCAGTACTTTCGTTCGCCTGTATTACCCGACGTCAGTGACTAACAAATTGGTGAGCCCCCCGTTTTCGTATCGACCCTCCATTCTGGCTAAGAAAATGGAACTAATTTAAAACACAAAGTTCCCTATTGCTTTGAGTCTACTAAAGTAGCGGAAGCATTGTTTTCACTTTCGGAATGTAAAAATTTTTTAGTCTCCAAAATCAAAAATTCACTCGCATTTTGCGTTTTAGACCTTTCTGAACAATTTTGGTTCTGTGTCTTTCTGTCAAAAATCCTTGTTACGGGCAAAACTACAAAAGTTATAGTCCTAATTTTGATGAAATTTTCAGGGATTGTGCGGGTTGGGGGAAAATGGTCCTAGGTTTCATGACCCCTACGGATCAATACTTTCCTACTGTAGTGCGAATACAAAACGTGAAATCCTTGCGCATAACTCCGGGAGTTCTTGATCAATTTCGATGAAATTTTCAGGGATTGTGCGGGTTGGGGTGTAGATGGTCCCTTATAGGTTTCATGACCCCCGGATCAGTAGTAGCCTCTGCGCACGCGCAAACGTGAAATCCTTGTTACGCTCATAACTCCGGGAGTTCTTGATTAATTTCGATGAAATTTTCAGGGATTGTTCGGTTTGATATGTAAATGGTCCCCTATGAGTTTTATGACCCCCGGATCAATAGTAGCCTCTGCGCATGCGCAAACGTGAAATCCTTGTTACACGCATAACTCTGAGAGTTCTCGACCAATTTCGATGAAATTTTCAGGGATTGTTCAGTTTGATGTGTAGATGGTCCTCTATGAGTTTCATGACCCCGGATCAATAGTAGTCTCTGCGCATGCGCAAACGAAATCCTTGTTACGCGCATAACTCCGGGAGATCTTGACCGATTTCGATGAAATTTTCAGGGATTGTTCGAACTTATTAGGTATATTTTATTGTTTGTTCAATAGTTGAACATGCCTACCTTTATTTTCTCAAGATATGATCCTGCATAACAATAAATTTACCCTAATTCAATATTTACTTCGCCTAATTGAATGAAGTTCTTTAGTCAATAATAAATTTCAATGATCTATACGGTCATGTTTTGGATACGAGGAAACTATGTGCCACACCCTCTTGGCAGAAGTTTTTTTTGTGTTTTTCCCTTTCCATTCGTCACAATTTCTTCCGTAATTGTATTCATGGGGCAACAAAATGGAACATTAGACGTTTCTACCTGGATACCTACCGCAGTGCTAATGAAAAATACAACTGTCGTCAACATTAAAACTAGTGGTAGTACATAGCAACACAAATGGAAAATGCTAGTCCTACCTAGTACCTACTTACTTTCCTACTGTAGTTCGAATACAAAACTGAAACCGTCTTGAAAACTCCATTTTTGTTGTAGAAAACATTGTAAACGATACCACTTTGGTAGATAAGTCAAACATTTGAGCAAAGTGTACAAACTACAGACAGAAACTTCGTTTATCGATCCGGCTCTTCATTGGAACTACTCTCACATTCAGTCGCTCAGAATCGAACATTTAGGTCCTTTGTAGCTTTGCACTCAATGTTATTTTGCTTTGAACCTCTCCTCGACCGATTCTGTTGGTTAAGTTCTGAAGGTAAAGGTCACCACGCTCCTTCACTTGCCAAAGCAGCAAAATGTTCTCACCAATGAACTGTTTTTGAACCGAGTAAAATTCACATAAGTACCTCGTTTTGAAAATCAGTACCTTTCATTCATCCGTAACGACAACGTTCTTAGGCAGTCTAGACATGATTGGTGTTATAAACAAACATCTTGCGTGATCTGATGAAGTTTGATATTCAACTTCCCTCACAATATTGCTAACTGTTCAGGCTGAGACAACCTTCCCTTCACTCATCACATTGCAAAGCTGTTGGTACTTAACATTCTCATTTTTCTTGTGTCAATTGAAAACAGATTATTGTCTGCTTGCACGATTTGTATGGAAAAATGTGGATCGATAATACAAGATATTGAGATGAGAAATTGTAGGGAAACGCAGTAAACATTAAAGAAACCGAATAAATTTAGAACAGAAAAAGGTGGATAAGCGTCAAAATGGAAAGAGATTTTATCATGGCTGCCAACTTAATAGCCTTTAATTTCTTAAATCACCTTCTAATAAGGCTGCAAAGCCCTGAGTCCCAGTCCTCTGTTGAGTGCAGGGTTGGCGGGCAATATTCTTGGGGGGTTCAAGGTTGGTGACCATGTGACTATTCACTCTAGCTGGAGCTAGTTTGGTTCAAATCCCGTCGTTATTTTGAGAACCTGAAAGATAAAATGTATTATTCGACTAAAGTACATGACAACAGAAGAAATCACTTGTTTGCCGCTCTTTTCCACTGAAGGTTGTCTATCACTAACAACTCTTATGATGATAATAAACTTTGAATGATCTCAATATTTCCGGTTCATGGATGACTAATAATCTTCTCTTGTTTTTCAGAATGATCCAACCAAGTGGTTCGGATGGAGTACTGACCCGGAGTACATTCAGGGTTTCGCTAACCTAACAAATACTTGGGGAAGCCTTATTAGGGCTATCGTTTGGTATTATGGAGGTGAGTCCATATCAATATTTCTCATTAATACAGTGGTAGGTGTCATGGTTTTGTTCATTCGATGAATGCTACCGTTCAACTGTATAGAAAAATCAAAGATAAATTTGATTGATTTGTATTTGCATGATGAATGTTAATGACCATTGCGTACCAAGTTTCACAACTCAGGAGGTTGACTGGGATATTAAGGATTAATTTGGCGGATTATTGTTCCTATGTTTTGGTAGTAACATTACTTGATAATGGTAAGAGCTTTTAAAGCCTTTTCTATTGCCTGAATAAGACAATGATTCCAGATAGTTTAAGTGTGAAACGAAAGTATAATTGGTTTTATCTCAACGTTCATAAATTCGTTAAGTTCAAATTTGAACTCTATTTTGGGATATTGTATCTATAATTTTATATGTCTTATATAAAAGTTCTTGGTATGTCTTATAACTTCCTGATTTGCCATCATATCCTCTTACAATTCATCTATTTACATGTTGAGTGACTGCTGGATCAAAAGAGGAACACCAAAACTTGTACATTTCGGTAATCGAAGACGTCTGTATTCGTTCCCATACATTTTCTTTAAATTGTTTCCTTTATTGAATCTTTGTTAACGAGGTAGATGGGTAGCATTTCAGTTGGCAGCTTTGCGGCCTTCTCGCTGACGCTTGTCTCCCAAGTGTTGCCCTAGCAATCACAACGTTCACTAAAAATGAGTTGGGGAATATGATGCAGATACATGGAAAATGGATTTATTTCCAACGTAACGTGAAAACCTGCTGATGCTCGAACGTTTCAATTTTCTTTTACAGGCGAACCACTTGTACCTTGCATGTGGCAAGTTCCGCCTGTTAAACGAAACATGCCTGTCGTAATTTTTTCCCATGGTTTTGGAGCCACCCGGTTCTTGTCTTCCAATATAGCCACTGAGCTTGCTTCTTTTGGGTTCCTTGTCGCTTCGATAGAACATAAGTATGTATTAGTTTTGTACTTTTTCATTGTTTGATGTAAATTATATGAATGTAGCAAAGCTTTTGAAATTCAAAAGTCGTAAAAGATTGTAAATCCGAAAATTCATTACAATAGCAGAATATTACTTAGAATACGTTTTTTTGCCTTGAATTGAAGCGCTTATAATTTGTACGGGGTACGCTCATGAAGTTATGTTACGTTACTACAACTTAAACTATTGCTGTGGCTTCAAACTTGATAAACGTCACTGACAATGGTCTGTATACGTGCTTTTTTAGGGATACGTCAGCAGCTACCACTTATTACTATGAGTCTGAGCAGTCTGTCAAGGATGATAAACGAACATGGATACGCCACGTGAAGATGACCTTTGGCCCTAACCATTATGCTATTAGAAACGCTCAGGTTAATTGTTAATTTTTTTATCCAATTTGTACTCATCTCTCTATTTATGTTATTTCCATCCAAATCTCAAATTTACTTCAATACCCTTAATTAAGGTGTTTGATTTTGTCAAGTTAGTAATTTTAGTATTTGCATCTTCCTAATTTCCTGACAGATCCACAAGAGGCTTGCAGAAGTGAAACAACTACTTGGTTTATTGGAGGAATTGAACAAGGGGACAGCAAAGAACATTCTTCCTTCCGAAGTTGATCTTAAAGAATTTGAGGTTAGTTGGTAACACAGCTTCGCCCGTGATTTATTCTTTATAATGAATATAATATATTATACAGCCTTCTAACTGAGATAGTGAGCTTACTTGTATTAATTGTGAAATAACTTTTGATGAGGATTATCAGTTCTGAACATTCAAATATTTATAGTGATCTTGATTCCAGTGCTTGTATGAACACATTATGCAATCCTTTTCATTAGTCACTGTTCACTATTAAGAAATGGTGTTTGTTTCTTTATAGGGGTTATTGGATTTGGAAAGACTGACCATGATGGGCCATTCATTTGGTGGTGCAACAACTGTTCTGACAATGGCGAATGATGCGAGGATAAAGTAAGTATAGTCTAGGAAAATTCACTTCGCTCTCCAGGCAATACTTCTTAGATGTGGTTAGTTGGCCCTTCCCAATTCTTGAAACCGTCGCCTTGGGAGAAGAATCAGACGCCTTCAACATCTGGCTCAGCCTCTGAGCGTGGTGGGCATTATCGCATTCAGCTCAATGGAAGGGGCAACTATACCATTCCATCACCTCACAAACTAGATGAAAACTAATATTTAAACTTCTGAAAGAGATTAAACTGAAAAAAACTTGAATTTTGACATATTTATACACATAATTAAGTTTATCTTGTAATCATTGTGTTTTATGGCACCAGCCAAGGGCATTTTCAGCATTCGGGCAAGTTCTTAAGTAAGAGTGCAACTTCATGATTGAAACAGAGTGGTTTTTCATTGTTGGTATATGTGTTAATGTATATGTATTAATTATATAATAGAGTTAAAGATCTTGGTTTAGTTTCAACGTCTGGATTTTCAACTGAAAGACCTGGAACACAGTTGTCAATATTTGCCCCCTTACGGGTTATTGAACCTCTAAAAAGGGTTTATGAAACGCCTGGAATTGAAAATACTGTATTTACGTTTCAGGTGTGGTGTCATTCTGGATTGCTGGATGTATCCCATAAAGGACGAACTGTTGAACATAGACGGCCCTCTTTATTTCATCAATTCTCAAACCTTTCACATTGAAAGTAATATACAATCATTGGAAAAGCTTATTAATGCCAACCCCGAAAAGAGGGAAGTTGTCACTATCAGGTGAGTTTTAAATGGTTTGGAACCTACAATTTCGTGTTGTTAGAACATCCTATTTTTTTAGTTGAGGCTGGGGAAAAAATTGGTTTAGTGAAACCATTGGCTGGAACCATCGTGATTTTACCTACGTTATAAATGTGGTTATAACCATACAAAAAATATGAACGAAATTATGATTTTTGTTCTGATTCCCAAGTTTGAAGGATTTCGTTCAATTTTAATCCTTGTGTCATTGGTCTCAATTTCATTTTCTTTGGTTAAAACGAGAATTTCCAACCAGGGTTGAAAACGGAACAATCCAGTTTAAATTTCAATAAGCTGGAACGGGGTTTTAGCTGTTTTGGTAAAACCAGTGTATCGAATGTAAATATGTTCGTAAGAATACTTGTACAGTGGCTAAACAAATACGGAAATTCCTGTCTTTGCCTCGGGGTCTCCTGACAATACGATTTTTCTTTTTTTTTTCAGACATTCTACTCATGAAACTCAAACAGATACTCCACATATTATGGGCTATTGGCTGAACTGGTTCATGTACAAACTAGACCCAGAAACTGGTAGCAACATCAACAACTTCCTGATGCTGAATTTCATTAAAAAACACATAGGTATGTACGTTTACTCATTTGCATTAGTTATTACAAGAAGAGTGGTAGCCAGCCTACGTATGCATGACTGACAAAGTTCAATGTGTTATAAAATGTTAGTTTCAAAATTGTCGTAGAGAAGTTGGAACTACGTTCACAGTTCTAAAGGGTTCTAGGATTTATCTGAACCATGACAATCGTGATTAAATTTCTTGTATCTATATGTGGTATATGTACACTGATTCAGGGTAAAGTTAGTCATTTGGATAAATATGAAATATCTCTTTAAATGTCGCTCTGAGAAAGGTATTGTATTGTGCGTAAGGTGTGTATTGTCTGTTGTAGAGATACTTTGAATGTAATTCAATATGAGGAAAAAAGTAGGTGAGGATAGCAATGGGCAATTGATCTAAATATATCGGGGGTTGAATAATGGTTATTTTTTTATACCTACCATGAGAGTGACTTTAGTGACTGCCTTCGTTCAACAGTTCACGAGAGCTATTTCTTTTAACAAAGCTGATGTAAACATGTGTTGAAACCGTATTAAAATAAAATATGGTGGTAGCCAACATGGTATAAAACGTAATAAATACCAATACTATGAATGAACATGTTGGTGAAAATGAAACAATGCAAGTTGGACCTGAAATGGGATCGAACATAGGTGTTTTGACCAAAAAAAAAAAAAAAAAACGTTCTTTCGTACTTGGACTCTACTTGGGATCTAGTTGTTCCTAACTTCTAGCCATAGTTTTTTATCACTCACTAATCACATGCCTTACTTTCCTTAACTTCAAAAGCAAGATAGTAGGTTCGTTCCAACAAATGATAACAGGCCATGTCTTTGTCAACAACTGTTCTAACTTGAATGAACTGTTGACAGCAGTTGGATTCTAGTAGGATGGAAACATATGTCACTGAGGGGCTTTGTCTCTTGCAAAGGGAACCTTTAGTAATTGAAACCTCTCGCCTAACTGCAAGGTAAATCCAAAAAACTTCATTAGTGACAGTAAGGTACCTAACATTAAATGGATATTGATGGCTGTTGTTCCAACAAACGTTCATCCGCAGTTAATGGCTGCGAACAGTAATCTAGAAGGCCATGCACTTTTATCAGCAGCTGTTGGGCGGTGCCTCATTGTTGGAACCAACCCATTATTATTTGTTGAAATTCTTATGGACCTGGGGTCAAGTACAGCTTTGAAGAGTATCCAATTGTAAAATGTACTTAATTTAATTTAGGGCTCTACATTTTTTTTTCTTTTGTAAATTTTTATTTTACTAGTTTCTGGGTTATTGCGCGAATTGGAACGATGTCCTAATGAATTATTTTATAAATCAGGGATTGAAGATGATGATCAAGAAGAACACAGACAACGTTACCTGGAAATGCATCAAAATGATTATGTTAATGGTACCATCAACTATGGATCAAAGCCAGCAAGACAATTCAACAAACTCTAGTTATAAAATTACTCAATATTTAGTAGAGTAAGCACCAAATATGTACCTGTGTTGGTTTCGGACAATCACAACTTCATGCATTTATACATTTTAGCGTAAATCGGGAGCACTTATTACAAGAGGGTTGGTATCGGATAGTTTTTCCTCAAGATTAATATTTAGACGACATATCTGAAAAGCACAGCCAAAGCTGGTAGATACCAACTGACTGATCTAATGTTTTTTTGATGATTCGGCTTCCATCAAAGTAGCTAACATTTTACCTGTGGGATTAGATAAATAGGGATCGTGCAATCTTAGTAAACTCTCTGAACGGAGAATTTATTCCAAAACCCACAGCAATTGCTGTTACGTATATGAAACATTAGCAAATGTATTAACTCCACAATTCCTCCTACTTCCCTTAAAAAGTACACGATATTATGTCGAGGCTGCATCGTTTTCGTGAAATTATATAGGGACCGCATCGTATTACCTATAAAGAGACCATTACTCTTCTTCGCTCTAGTTTTATTACAGATTCCGATCCAAATAATCTGTAGACTGCTGGAAGGATTGATTTAGGATTTTTTTACGTTTGAGATGCGATCATCCGGACACCAAACTAAACAGAACCTTGACCTCCATACAAAATGCTCCAAATGGCGGTTCGATATTTACCATGAGTAAGAATGTGTGTCATGAAAGATTGGATCATCGTATTAACTATTGAGGTACAGAACACTGTCTGTTTGTTACCCGTCAAAGGTTTTAGTCTTCCAAGGTACCGTACTGAAAGGATAAATTTGAAACTGTACCAAGGTATCTGCAATAGTTTCTGGTTTAGTGATTTTAATGTAAGATGTAGGTTGTGTACATCACATTTACCAAACTTTAATCTTGCCCGCAAAAATCACATTTCCAGACTTGGACTTGGATTTTCTGATTCGTAGTGGAGCCCGCTGTAGAATCGACTCCATTGAACTACCATTTTCCAGTTTTCTGCTGCGAGCTCAGCAGTTGCACCTTCTCATTACAGTTTAGAGAGTTTTTCCTCCCTACGGTGGCAAATGGTGTTGAACGCAAACCTAGGGAAACGAAAGGCAGATGCTAACTTTTCAAGAGGTCATGTGGTCTCCTTGCGTTGTCTCCCCCAGTCGTCAAACGGTCCTTATCATAACCTTACATCCATGTTTTGATTTGGCCGCCATTTTCTGTAAGCGAAGTTTACTTGAGTTATAAATTTCACTCAAACATCTCTATCAGAGTAGGTTGCCTTGACATCAACTTGGTGTTGACACGGCAATTGTCTCCCATTTGTATTGTCCCCCAAAAAAACTCGTTTTTATTGGAAAATTAGTTGGTTTTCAGTTTCTATTTTACGTTTAGTACTATGCTACTCAGAATATTTTAGCAAACATGTATTTCCTTATATTAATGTACTCAAATTAGAGATAAATGCAAAAATCCATGCACTACAGAATAATAACCAACTTTCCTCATTGATTGCCAATGGCTAACAGGTAGCATTTGAAAGCAGTTTTGAGGTCGTCGTTGTCAATCAGATCGCCGCAATATAAACTGATCAATTCGACCAATTCGGCTTCCATCATAAACATTGCTTAATAAATAGTACAATATAAAATTGAAAAAAGCAGAGACGATTGATTGGAGGTTGAAAGAGTTAGGAGATTCACAGGCGAAGAGGGATGGTTCCAAATGCACTCTACCGGGATTTTGTCCAACTATTTCGTCCACCCAACTTCCCTGTCAATACCTTGTGAATAGTATCGTTTTCCTAAATTAATTTGCTACCAACATCTGTGTGACAATGTTCTCCCAGTGCTCCGAGTCATTTTCTCTTTCTCCATTCAAATTCAAGCTCCAGAGAGAGCAGAAAGAAGATTGATGGTTGGACAAAATCGCGATAGAATGCGTTCAACACCGTCATCGCCGAAGAATCTCCTGAAAGAGTTGCTAACTCTATAACACTGTTATCAGTGAAACCTTCCTTGACACTTGGGTCCGGTTCAGCTTCCACACCGCTTCAAGCTCTGAGTTCCCGGTGCGTTCCCGTTGTGTAAGGTCTAGGTCAACCGACTACCGCTAGGTTTGCTAGTATCACACTCCGTAATCACGCTGTATGGTCGCTGACTGTGGGGAGGAAAAACTCTTCTGAGTCAGCCATTGGGAGACGTTAAGACGGTTCTGTAATGACAAAGTGAGTTGTTTCCGATCATGCGTTCGAATAAGCTCTCCACAAACTTGTAACTGACTGGATTGAGAGCCTTTTTCTCCCTTCGAGGGTTCGACCGCACCTTTCCCTATCTCAGAATATTTTAGCAAATTTTTTTTCCAGCCAATTTGCATGCTTCTTTTGTTTTGTTCATTATCAGTATCTCCTACTATCTTGTAAAGCCCTCTCTCCCCATTCATGATTTCTTTTATTCGAGTGGTTTACCAACTTAGCAGTTGCCTATCCCGCCTGAAGTGCGGTTATCGTTTGATTCCCTATCCAACTTGGAATCAGAACGAGTCTGCAACATTTTCAAGTAAATTGGGAACTGACGTGAATTTTTAAACGTTGAAGAAAAAATGTTTTTGACTTAGTAGGTCCTACAGTAAGTACCCTAAGTAGTGGAGTCAAAAATGAAGAAATTTTGGTTTGAGATATTACGGACTATTTTACTCAAATTCAACTCATTGCAATCCATTTGTTCTCTATTCGTAATATAGGTAATTTTATTGTGATACTTTTAGGTTGTGAGATTTTGTTTTGTTGAGTGTTATGTTAAAATTTAAGTAGCGTAGGAAATAATTATACTCGAAGACACAAAAATAGATATTTAAGAAGAAATATACCGTCACCCGAATGTCTGAACCAAGAGAAATTAAGTGTTTTCCACTTACTAAAAATTATAATAGAGGAAATATTTCTGTATCATTTCAGCCTTTTACTCTGGAAGGGTAATATCTTTCTGGGGTATTGATCCCCCAGATTGATTGATTTGATTTATCAATTCAAAAAGTCAAGAAAGCAAGGAATAGGAATGAAACTATTGAGACAAAAAAGTCTTGTGAAGGTGAATCAGCTTATCATGAATATGGTGTATTCTTGCTCCAAGAGTAGGTTCCTTTTAACTAGGGTACTCTTTTCATGGTACTATTGTATTTAATGTGGATATAAATGAACCCATTCAAGTCTGTAACTTTCTTACCCCTTAGATTACTAATCAGAAATTAGAGTTCTGGAGCTCATGAAATGAGAAATACCTACTCAAAATTTTAGTCGCAGTGTGGGACCAGAGCCTTTTTTTGAAAACATCCTGTTCAGAGAATAGGCCAAATTTTTGCCTGATCAACTCATCCTGATGGGGTGTATAAGTGTGGTAGAAAATTCAAGTTTTCCAGTGAAATCTCATTCATGTTGGAAGAAGTATGTACCTAATACTTTTTATTATCCTGTATTTTCAATACAAAAAAACAGGAGAGGCATTGAGAATAATCAACGTTTGAATATTTGGAGCTCGAACTAACTTCAAATAGTAGTACACATGGTCGCCACCATATACGCTAATGTCGAACCTAGGGATTTTCGGCGCCAGATGCCTTGTTTACCCTTCCTAACTATAATCTTCAGATAACTGCAATCCTATTAGCGCGGATTGCTTATCGGACAACTCAACCCAAACTTTGAACGTATGACTATTCGTAGATTACAGCTTTTAGAAAACTAAACTGAGTTGCTACTGTGGCTTGAGACGTGAGCTGCAAGCGCCAATTCAAATGTCCAATTTCATTAAGCTGTTTAAAGGGACTCTTTCCACGAAATGATAGCTGCAAATATTTTCAATTCTCTTGAAAATATTATAAACTCCATTATATACCCCATTAGGAACACACTACAGAAATGCTGGATTTTGTTTCGAAAAAGCGTTTGTGATACCCATAAAGAGCTTGCTAACCTCCTTTGATTGAATTTTCTTCCAAAAGGTATTTCGAATTGTGAATTAGTTGTAGATTTGATTACTTGCGTGTAAATTAAAAATTGAGTGACGTAGATTCTGTAAATTGTATTCATACGATTTGTAGAGACAACACTTACTCTAGATATGGGATGGTCTATTCTTACATTTTATACTATGTAAATTAGCGTATTATAGATATTTTCCAATTATTTTTTTATTATACGATTCAATGCTCCCCTGTTATTATTTGTCTACCCATGATTCCAATTGCTCTTGAAATCCTTGGAAATCTACTTCCTCGTTTTAGTGAGTTTATGTAATAGAGAAAATAGATCATGAAAACATTATGTTGGTAAATCCCTTAATTTATAAAGTAGAAAATAGTTGTTTTTTTTTTAATTAATCAATTTTTTGGTAAAAGTTTGTTTAGAAATTCAGATTTTCCAAAAATCCCACAGCTTTATAAGCATTGCTATTTTATTGGACTTGAGAAAAATGATTTTACATCTCCCCTACAGCATTGTCATTTTTAATTTGCTGACATCCGATTCAAAAGGAATAATACTTGAGTTCCGAAGAGAAGTGTTCCAATTCCCATATATGTGTCGATGCATTGAACAGTTGAATGGAAATATTCTAAATTGAATTGAGCTGTGATTTTCTCAAATGTCCAGTTGTGTTCAATTCGTACTTATTGATCTATTCTACTGAAAATTATATATTGAGTTTACATATTAACTAATGGATTAATACAACTTGTAGTAAGATATTCGACGTTCATAGTGCAACAGATATCATTGATCCTTTGAGTCTTTCATCATTGTGTGTTCTACATTAGATTATTGTATTCTACATCTAGTATGATGTGAATCCCAGATATAAATCACTAGACGGCCAAATTTCTGAACTGATTTTGATACGGGTTCCTCCATTGTGATCAGCAAGTTCCAAAGAAAGGTTCCTGTCGATATTAGATGTCTCATAACTCCTTCTTTCATCGTGGAATCGTAATTGCAATGGAATTACCTTTTCTATAAATCTATTTTATTGAAACTTGCATTATACTAAGTGTCTGCGAGTAAAAGGTTCGCCCTTTTAATCGGCCTTATTTGGAGGGCTTGAAACAAACGATAACCACTCTCAATTTTTTGCGAGAATTCAAATGTTTTGAAACCTTTACCCGAGCGCGAAACGCGCACTAAGTACCTCCATTTTCAAAAGTGAACCTTACTCGGAATTTCATGAAAATTTTACCACTTCAACCGATTGTTTTGTCGCGCCTTTTTTGAACCTTGCGGCTGCACCCCTGCTAAAATCTTCATTCATATGGGCAAACAAGAAAACAAACCAAAATTGTTGAAGTTGTAATGTAAACAAAAGAAAATGAGTCGAACATAGGACAAAAATGCTACATTTTAAATATAAAATTGATCCTGTTTGATATATTCCTTACAGTTTGGATCTTAAATACTGATTCAAGTTTTTATTGTAAAACACACCAAGTTCATACAAGGCAGGTTGATGTAACCTATCTGAACATATACTTTGCATTGCTGTATAAAACTAAAGTGTTACGTTACGTCTAATAAGGTTAAAGCTGATTTTCACGAAAGAAATAATTTCTAATTAATTAGACATTAAATAAATGAAACAGAGAAACTTACAAGAGTAACTAAATAATACAGGCTGTGTTTGGAACAAACATTCAATTATTACGGAAGCAATCTAATTTTTATTATGAAATTCATTATTATAGATTGCTTCCTTCCGTTCTTCTTAATTACTTATTGTAGTTTTTTCAATTTGCTTTTTACTGACATGAACATTAGTTAGAAGGCAGCTTGGTGTAACCTAGCCTTAACAAACATATTCCATTGTGATATAAAAGTTTCATTAAGACCAGTTATTTCTGTTTCGTAATTACAATGAGAATTTGACGATTCTTTCCATTTCATTGTAATATTTCAACAGGGGATTTAAATTCCACACAATTTTCAGTGTTACGTCAACCAAAGTCTCCCAGCTACCGTCGTATGCAACCAGTTTCGGGTTTATTTTGTGGCTATTTGAGACTATTATCATCATGTGCAACATGTTGAACTACTATGCGTGATTATTACCATTTATAACTGTTGCCCCATCCTGTGGAGAAATTGACGTACAGCCATGGATATATTTATCCTTCTACTTGCTTGGTTGTTGATAACCTAAACATTTCGTTTCAACAGATTCTGTGTTGGAACTGTTGAACTTAGTTCAATAAATTGAGAAATAGGTTATTTTGAGTTGGATAAGTCCGAATCATCTCTCCCTTGTTAGCTGTCGTTCATTTGAGCAAGCGATGTCAACTGAAGTGTACTCCCTACCTGTATATTCAGATATTTTGGGTGCAGAGTAGATCTTGTCGATTTTCGTTCCTGCTTACTCTTCTGGATATCGTAAGTTGATGCGGAAGTTCATTTTCGCATACCCCAGAGGTCAATTAGTAGTAACCGATCAGTTTTACTATTCGTTTGCTCATGTTATTGATCAGTAGCTTGTGTTTCCATCAAGGGTCTTCGTTTGGTTTCTGGGACGAACATGAAGGCTATGCCGGCTGACAAGAAACATAAAACAGCATAAATTATAAAATTCACATACAATCCCACGTCGTTTTTAATCACTTGGAAAGATTTTGTAACCATGAATGAGGTAGCTGCGTGAACTACTGTCACCGTAGATGATGCATAGCCTTTCAGTTCCGGAGGGAATAGCTCTCCTTGCAGGGTGTTTACGATTGGGCCAATACCCAAAGAATAAAGAATGGAGAATGAGGTGATAGAAACGAATGGTACCCATGTCACATTATCAGTATTTAGCCCAAAATACAGGGCAGTGGCGGCATGTGAAATACCGCAACCAAAGGCTGACAGTATCATGAGCGGTCGTCTTCCTAGAGAATCTATCAGAGACGCAGAAACGAATGTGAAGGCGAATACAAGGAATCCAAACAGTATGGTGTATTGGTTAGAGTTGAGAAACCCCTTGGTAGAAGGAAATGTTTGAGAAGCGTACGCGACTACAGATGACATTCCTGTGAACCTTTGAGAAGCTGCAGCAAAACATACTATTGCTAATTTGGATCGATATCCCCGTTTGAAGAGATCAGTAAAACTGCGCTGTTGTCTGGAATCCAACATTTTCTTTGTCTCTTCAAGCTCTGTATTCAGAATCTGTCGGTCATTTGTCCTCAGAAGCCAAGCTAGATTGTCCAACGCTTTGTCATTTTTGCCAGTCTGAACAAGGTATACGGGCGATTCTCTCATGCTGATAGTAGCAACAATCCAGGAACCCGTAATTAGCAAATTTATTGTTGTCAGAGCCTTGAATGACACATAAGGGCCCAATGAATATTCAATCAAATGACCAAGGTATAGCATAGCCTGGAAGAGTGTGCTGAGAGCTCCACGGTTTGTAGGTGATGCCACTTCAGCTATGTACAGAGGCACCACTGTGAACACTACACCCATAGCAAGTCCGAACATGACTCTGGAAGCATATAGCAACATTATTTGATCGAAATGAATCTCGTATAACATCACTAGAACCCAACCAAGCCCGCAAAGCAGTCCTGCAATCAACAGGCACCAAATTCTTCCGATTCGACCGACCAAGTAGCCAGCAGGAAAAGGACTTAAAAAGTGGCCGATTTCGTGTGTAGATGCAACCCAGCCGACCTGTGCCTCTGTGATCAGCTTTTCCGCTTTCAACTTCTTCATTGTTGGGCTTGTCCATCCTATCGGACATCCGATTCCAAGAACGCCAGTGCTTGCTTCGGAACAACAAAAAGCAAAAAGGAGTTAATGATTTGGTATGTTCTTATTACGCCAACATGGTGTCCAACATACTCTTACTAACAGTTAAGTCCTTCAAGAAAAAGATGTAGCTATTATAAATAAGGATTTTCTAAAGGTGAAACAAGTAGGTAATTATACAAGAAAATGACACTATTTCAATATATCAACATGTTTAGAAAATTCAATTTCTGAAAAACATTACGAAGAAATTGAGGAAAATGAACAATTGATTTTGAAACGTACCTACTCAGGTTGTCCTAGGTAAAATGCACACTACTTCACTTACAGAATCTGCAACTGATTTTCTGCAAAATATCCTACTTTTTTTTAACATAAGTTTTCCAAGTTATTGGCGGTCTGAATTTAAAAAAGGCAGACGAATTAACGTTCCTCCGAAAGAATTCTCCAATTTCAATTAAATGCAATTCACGCGGGTTGTGCCCGTTCTAATGGCATAAGGATGAAAACTGTTTTTAACTCGGAAAACAGGAGTTAAAAAAATATAGGTGGCAGTTTTTTCCAAGGAATTGGTAATAGAAACATTCCGTGAAATAATGCGCACTTTATCTCAAACACCTACGGGTTCAAGTGGTTGTCGCTTATTCTATAGTGAGCACATTAACGATATTATCGTCATGAAATTGTTATGAGACGATTTGACCATCTTTCCCCAACTACCCTCTAAATTTCAGCAAGGGATAGCTTAAAACTGATGTAACGTGGTTTGAAGGATCTTTTGTCAGTGCATGCACCGACTGAACTCTTGATTTGTGAATGATGAAACCCAATGAGGTACATCTACAGCCAAACAAAGTTATTCTTTCAAACTGTTGACCACCAAAACGCATGTATGGAAGATGATACTATGGTGTTGAAATCAATATCATGATAAAACCGTCTCTAACGATTACCGACCCCCCCAAATTTGAGCTAGATCAACCATTTCCCGAAAATTAGATCAAAATCGGATAAAACTAGAAATGAGGCTTGTTACAAGGTTTGCTGACAAAGTCACACACATAATTAGACACTTCGTCTTCCCTTTTCAATTAGAGAAATTATAGGCATCTGTTCAGTCCAAAATTGCCATAACATGACAGTGTGTTAATGTTGTCTGGGTGGCTCAAGTGTTCCAATCTCTTTACGTGCAGTTAATGGCTGTGAACAGTAATCTGAAAGGCCATGCACTTTTGTGGACGTTTTGCTGTTGTTGCTGGAACAAACCTAACGCCGTGTCATAATCCATCGCTAATCTGACCACTATGTTTACATGTTGGCTGAAAACTGGGCTATCTTTCACTACACGCTAAACCCACAGCATGAACACCCCTTCTAACTTCAATATTTAAATTTGTGAAACAATGAGTTCACCGAAAGTTATACACTTGATAGCGATATGAGGTTGATTAAATATTACTGCAAAACAAATTGAGATGAAATAATCTTTATAAATACAAATTTTAAATCAAATTCTTTTTTTTATTAGCTCATCATGTAAACGAATGAATGAATCGAACACTCCTTTATTTTATATAAAATCTTAAACAAATCACTAACTTAAAATAAGCTGTTCGTGATCAAAAAATAAAGGCACAATCGAAACTTAACAAGATTTAAGAACAGTGTCAACTTTCAGAAGCTTAATAATTTCTATCAAGTTTGCTCTGCTACGGTTTACTGAATGAACAGCTTTGTCTACTAGATCACGATTCCTCTTCTCCTCCAACTTGAATTTCGCTTTTAGATTCTTTCTAGTCCTGCCGGGGAAAAAACCAGCAAGTAGACTGAAATCCGTGCCAAATAAAAATAACCCACGGTAGAACTTTAACAAGTCTTTGAAATCCCACTTATTTTCGTATCTATAGGCGGGTTGCTCTTTTTTCGTGCTCCTGTCTTCTTTACATTTCTTAGTAGTGAAAGTTGGGAGTAGTAAGCTCTCTGGATCGATTATAACTTGACCATTATCATTTACTTTTACTTGTGGTACTGGATTCGATTGTTTTGAAAATAATGCTTTCTTGTCATCCAGTATTCTTGCAGCTTGTTCAGAAAGCTCTCCTTTTTTCCGCATTGACAGTTTCCTTGAGGTGGAATAGCTACCTGGGCTCTCTCTTTTAAAATATGACTTGGGCAAGCCAACTGTGGGGTTGAAGAAAGCCACTTCCTGCATTGTCAGTTTGGCAATGTTAGGATTGCTTTTACCGTATTTTCTTGAAAGTGCCTCCTTTACTTTCGATTTCATCAAATTATAAGAGGGAGAAGTAGCTGGTGGACGTCTTTTCCATTCCAGCGAGGGTTTAAATGGTGTCTTTCCAGTCAAACAGTTAACAGACGGATTCGTGCGATCGATTTGAATGGAATTCTTCACGACCAACTGCAGCTCGCTGGTAGTGAGGAGCGAAAGGGTTTGAATGCACTTATCTATTGAATCGTCGTTGCAAGTACTACAGTAGGTAACTCTTGAAAAAAAAGGACCGCTGGATATGAGCCGGCGCAAAATTGAATCTTCTAGAGCGTGGATGTGTATCTTCAAATAGCTTACCGCATTAAGAGCTGCTAAAATCAGTTTAGTGGGTTTTGGGTAGCCAACGTTAGCACTTGTAGAAGCCATTTGATTTCGAAGAGGCACAATATACTGAACAGAAACGTCACTTTCTACCCGCGTTAACAAACAGTAACATGCAATTTTATGTAAACTAAAATTGAAAATGAAACTGTAGATTTGATTTTTCTAGCTGAGACCACGAACTCTTCCACGTAATTAGTAACTAGCGAATGATATGAGTTAATGATAACTGTGGTAGATATTCAGTTGCAATAATAATGGGTTCATCAATAGCTTGTTGGAGTAACCTTGGTTGAAGCAATAGTAAATTGAAATTGATCTACAGAGGGTTACTGACTACATTCGCCACGAAGTTGTGGAAACCCATTTCAATTAAAACGGAGTAAGACAGAACTTTGTCTATATTTCCAAGAAAATGAAGAGTTACACAGATGAATCGATGTCGACGGTTAGGTCATCATCAGTAACAAATATTAACTGAAGGTGGATCACATAAAGTACATCTTACAATATAAGATGTATACATAAGATATATACATCTTATCGTATAAGATTTACTTTCTGTGATCCACCTTCAGTTCATGACATGGCATCATAGGCCCAAGAGATTGAGTTGGCCCAGCCAATAGGATTCAATCTCCTTTCACATGGGCCGGTATAAGGTGTGCTTTCTGCGATGTACCTTCAGTTCATGCTTGTTACTGATGATGACTCAACTTATAATAATAGGCTTAGTTTATAATTAATATGTTCAAGGACAGCCGAATGTACGATTTCCTTCTACTGTTGAATTGACTAAGAATTGTCGATTTATCACGTTGCTTATATCTCACATATTTTCTTAGGCCCTCAGGTTTTTGTGAAACTGATCATAAATAAAATTGGTCTGCCTTTGCAAGTCATCTGAATGAGTCCAATCATAACTTTATTTTTGATCTGAAAAGCAGGTAATATGTATAATTTCCTCACTTTTGCTTAAAGGTACGTTGGATGTGCTAGAAAAATTCGGTAGTCAAGAGTGATAGTTCAGGAAAATGTTTAAATGAGGTTTTTCCTCAAAATATTTCACCATTATTGGGTTCATTCTTGCTATAAGTTTCGCTCACCCTCACCATAACGTTACTGTTTGTGCTCCTTTCACTTTGTAAGCCTTGAGTGGCAACGGTTGGTCCTCCCCGCCCCTTTCACTCCCCTGAGCCAATAGAATTCAACCTCCTTTCACCTGGGACTATATAAGATGTGCTTTCTGCGATGTACCTTCAGTTCATGTTTGTTACTGATGATGACTTATCCTTCGAAATCGATTCAACTGTGTAACTCATTATTTTCGAGGAAATATAGACATTCTATCGTACTCCGTTTTTATTCATAGTAGGATAGTTTATTTCAAGGCATTAAGCAGCAATAGTAGGCACTTGAATAGAGACAGATCAAAAAATTTGTAACTAACATTTACGTACTGAGTAATGTAGTATGATGAAGCAGTAGACCTTATCTTCATAAGGAGCTTACGTTTTATTGCCCTCAAACTGGAATTTGTCCACAATTTTTACCATTTGTCGCCACTTTTAAGATATTATTGTATATACATTAAATGTATTTAATGATTTTTACCAAATTTGGTAACGGTTAATTACTTGAACTTTCCTTAAGTATTATTATGCTAAATAATAAATCGACGAACCTGTGCCGTTTCACTCTATTTTTTTTGAAATGGATTGGTTCGATCCCAATTATAGTTTAGTTATGCAAAAATCATCGGAAATTTCAATTTTCCAATAGTGGTTAATAGCCATTTCTTTCAAACGCTGAAAATTCTCGGCTGATTCTACTCATTCTTGTTTGTTCAATTACTATGATAATGGTTTAATTTTTAATCATCCTTCAGTGTAAACAATTTTCATATTGAAAGAGATTGAATGGAGGAGGCAACCATGAAAGATCGTTATTCATTCACCAGTTTCATCTGACGTTATTGATTCAAGAAAGATTTTCTGTTAGTTTGTTCGAACCCAATTTTGATTTAAAATTTTCAATAATGAGCCTTTTTACCAAAAATTACGTTTGCGTAAATTAGGTGCGTAGATTCCGAATCTGCAATGGCACGCCATACGGGCCACAAAAGGCCTGGCGATTGATATGAAGAATCCGTTTTTTGTCACGTGGACAGGTCTAGTTGGTCCTAACTCCTAGCCAGTCCAATCACTTCACGCGTTCTGGTCAAAATCGTGCCAAAACCGTGGTTTTTGCTGACACAGGGAAGTGGGATGTCATTTTCAAGTAAATCTGAACGAAAAGTCCACTGGGATGAGTTTCAGATCCATCAAAATCTACCATAACAAATAATTGTAATTTCTGAACTATACGATGACACAAAATAACACATTATTCAAAAGAACAATAATTGAATGAATTGTCAGCGTTTTAGTTTAGCTATTTAATGAACCTCGGAAATTTGAATGTTCTGTCGGGAGAGAGTAATAGGCACTTTATCATGCTTGAAAATGCTTAAGCTGCTTTAGAATACACAGTTGTAGTGTACAAAATATGTATTTGTTCATAAACTCAGATTATATATGAATGAGTCTTCATGGTTGCTTCGGAAAGTCTCATAACGGAATTCCATGAAAATAAAAAGTAGAACAGTTAGGATTTTAACATTGTTGAAGCCAACTAATCGAATTACCGAAGATGATACAGCATGCTAAAGTTGATATCCACCTCTACTTGAAATGATGAACTGAACTTATGTGGAAAAAACTTATCGAAATAAATAATTGTCATTCATTTTGTCCCCATAAGTATATGTTTGAACTCTTATGATTACCTTTAGACACACGTTAGAACTTTTACTTCCTTTTTCATCTTGGTTAAATCATCGTATCAAGGTCATGAGACACCCTGTTATTCAAATTACTCTCTCGAGTAGTGCTTTGGAAAATTTACATAACATAGATTGTTTACGGCATGAGGTTGAATAGAAGTACCAGGTGGTCGATTGCCTGGTTAAGGCTACAAATCGGGAAGATATTAAACAGTTTGATCGTATTTCAAAATAGGATTTTATTTGCTTGATCATTTGGTGGAAACGGTAATAGTATGAGTAATATTGTAAAATATGTTTTGGCTACTACAAAATGGTAATGGAATACTTGAGAGACTAAATAGCATAGCAAATATAATTTAGGTACCTACCCAGAAAAGCGGACAGGTAGCGATTCATGGTCGAAGATACTGTAACCTCTCTGATTCTGTCCTCAAGGTCGCATGGATGGATTGCGAATATCTAATCGCAGCTCAATTAAGTGCTTCAAATTCATCAATGTAGGCACCTTGAACCGTCGTCAATAGATTAGAGAATACTTCCTGTTTGGGCTAAATCCAAATTATCATTAATCCGGTTATCTCAAGATTGCTCGCGGCAACGACAAGCATAATTCATGCGCTGATATTGTAAAAAGCAAAATGTGAAACCATGACAGCCAGCATTCATCCTTACAAAAATAATGACATTTTAGAATCGAAGTGAAATTTTACGGGTTACATAAATTTTCTCTTTCACTAAATACGAAACAGCGTTCATCTGATCTGAGGAACTTCACAGCAATTTAGGTTTTCGCCAGTTAGAATAGGACAATAGGTTGATTTTGTAAACGACCGTTAAATCCCTTAAGGATTAGTAATTATTTCTGAAGCAATCGCATTTACTTGTATTAAGCTGCGAACGTTTTTGACCGTACTGTCAGGTTCGGAAGGAATGTGTAGGCAGATATTGTGCCTTGAAACAAACATTTCCTATCCTAGTTTGTATGTGGTACGGTCCACGAACAAGTCCACTGAAAGGTAAGATTTCAGGTGTTTATCAACCCCTTGGTACATACCGTACTCATAAATATCACCTCAGTAGAAAATATTCGTCAACTTCAGCGTTTGACGTTTCGTGCGACCAGTTAGGCATTCTTACTGCTTAATCAATAGTTTAGAATTTTCACGGTTACGTTAGGTAATTCGATTTAAGACATCACAGTGAATGTAGGCACTATGTGATAGTGGACAAATATGCGGATGGAACTTATATAATATAAACGAAGCAAAAAACTTAAATATAGTGACGATCGAAATGAATTGTTAAAATGAGAGATGTTTTTGGTGAATTTATTTCTTTCTTCTGGAAACGTAAGGCTTTGCCCGATGGTTCTCTCCGGGATCGTGGCATTCATGAAAGCACTTTTGACAGTAGAGGTCGTTGTAGCATCCGTCGCAAACGATACTGGGAGTCGCTTCACACATGACACATTCGCCGGCGTCGGAATCCGACTCTGAATCGTCGATTGACATCGGAGGCGGCGTTACATCGTCGGTTGGCACCAATCTCGCAGCTACGGCGGACGATGAAGATCCAGCTGATTGCTTTTTGGATCCCAGCAGACCACCGGATTCCGCCTTCAGGCGTTCCAACCTCTGAAATATCTGCGAATCGATGTCAAGCCGCTCGTTCATGCTCTTCTCCTCAAGCTCAGTTTGTGCTGACAGCTGCTGCAGGAGAAATTCCACTTCCTCGACAGACGATTTCTTCGGAGGCGGCTGACTCGGCGAGGGAGCGGCGGCTGGTACCTGCGTCTCTGAGCGTAACTTGTTCAGCCGCTCTCGAATTAAATCGTCAATATTACTCATTATAATTATGTTGAAGACGTATGCCGAATATTAACAAAAATTAGAGCCACCAATCTTGAGACCACGGACTATTGATAAGGAATTGCACAACTAACGGGAACGCACCAGCATAGGTATTCGTACCCACGAACTTCCTGGTAAAAGTAAACCAAACGCGTTCATCACTTTTCAATTCTCTACCTAATTTACTAGGTACACTTACAAAAACACTAACTAGGAGAACTTGAAAACTACAAATCAACTACATTAGTTGAAATTCACCAATTCAGTAATCCTCTAATTATACTATGATTGTGATGCTGAATTCAAGTTCTTCTTCTTCTTCCATGCTCTTTTCGTTAGCCACAATAGAAGCATGGAAACCTCCAGATTCATATCGATGTCTCAAAGGCTACACGCATACATTTACCTACTGCATTCTTTGAAACGGTTATGAACATCAGGGCGGCAGCTGAGAGGAGCAGCAACCAGGGGGTGGGGGCTATGACACAGACTGGGGTTTCAGGGCAGGGGTCGCCACTGATGTACATACATGTTATATAACAAAATGCATGTTATTCTTACAAGCCTGTTAACCAACTCAATGCGAATGGCACCACACTGGTGCCAAGCAGGTTTTCTCCACTCGCAGAGGGCACCAGCGTGGTGCCCTGCTTGCTAGAAATCTCTCTGTAGAAATTTTTCCGGTCTGGGGCTAATATCTTGGTTTTGGTCCCACGTTGAGTCAGATAATGAAGCTGTTAGGTGAATAAATGGTGTTTCTACTGGCTTGAGAAAGCATTAACAATACCATTGAAAAAACAGGGAGTGGTAGCTCCTGGTACATTACCTGCTATCTCTCTCTTTGGTATAATTTTTACACGGCCTGTTTTCCAGAATAAACTATTCCACCTCCAATCCATTGGAAACTCCATTCAGGCCTAATTTGAATAAGGGAACGATGCCAGGGGCAAAACGACCTAGTTGTTTCAAGTAAACACTTTCAGGGGACAACAAATTGTTAACAATATTTGAATATATCAGCCACATTATTATACTCCCCTTGATTTGCTGATGACAATGTGAGCTTGGTGTATTCTCAGTGCATGCAGTGGAAACTTGTATGCAGATCCATGGAGAACAGCATGGATTAGTTGATTTCATCCTTTTTTACGTCCATGGTTAGGATGGAGCGTGTTGATGTTTTTGTAGGGTGGGTCCATTATGTTGGCAGCTCTTGGGGTGCACGTCAAAGTTCCAGCCTCTCTGCCTCGCTGGCACCTAGTTGGCCACAGTCGAAAGGAATTCCATCACAAGATCACTTCCGCTATCAGGAGATAATTCCTGCATTTGCTCAGGCATTTATTAACCACTCTCTGTGTTTGACCACGACATCAGCGACAACCTACCCACAAGAGATCGGAACACACCTCAGCTAAGAATGGCTCCTAAACAGAGAATGAGGTTCGCTAACGAGAAAGCGAGCAAAAACGTCACTCTTCGAGGAAACGTTCCAAAATCGACCGTAAGTACCTATAACATACATTCGTCCTTTATTCGTAAAGTTTTAATTCGAAATTTACATTTATTAGGTGCCATGGTGCTTATCATTTCGAAAACAAGCTGTCACAACTAAAAACGTCATGTAGCTTGTCAACGGTAACCGTCCGCATTCCTCACCCTAACAATTTTCCATCTGCCATTGTTGACAAGCATGGTCGTGTTTTCCGATAGATTTTCAACTAAATTGCTTCATTACAGACGTTGTGATGTGGAAATTTCCCGAGATTTCGTGAGAATTCCGACTCTAAAACTGTAACATATGGGTCAGTAGGTGGAGAGCTAGAAGTCCCGTTGCCACAAGGAGTTATTATCCTAATTAATTTTCATGTGTTCACTGTAGGCACTACCATGATGATTCAGAATATTGCCCCAAGTTTAATGATATTCATAAATTAGAAGGATTCGATGAGTAATTGAGTATGTACTTTCTACCACAATTCATTTAGTTGAGTAAATAGGTACCTTAATTTACGTCACTTGAATTCTGTTTCCATAATTTATTACTTTACCGATAACACAATGGGTTAGGAACATCCATTTGAGCTATTGTGAGAGGAAAACAAAAATAATAAACAAAACAGTGCTAAGTTAAACTTTGTTTTTCCAACGCACCACCTATTATTTCACATATGGAGTTGACGATGTTTTCTTATAATACTAGTTTCTAACAGAATTTTAGTATTTGCACGTCTCTTCAGAAATTCTCGTTAGTTTCATAAAAATTGGTATGGGGGAGAAGTATAAAACAACTATTGTATAATCGTTTTATTTGGGCTGTATGAATGTACAATATACGCAGCAATGTACAGGCATTTTGTATTTATTGTAAGGGGTACAATTAAAAAAGGCACCATATTGGAAGGGTTGGGTGTAAGTTCCCGCAGAACGAGGAATTATTACATTCTGCTCAAGGGATATAGCGAAGAGCATTCTGTCACCCCTTCTGCAGATCAAAATAACCGAAACTAAGTGAAATACATCCAACTAGGATTTTATCTAAAATAATGGTATAAAGTGGCGGCTCCTGGCCTGAAATTCCAAGACCGTAAGGGACAGCCGCGAAGGGAACGTGAGACGAAAAGGTGCTTTTCTCAGCCAAATTCAAATTTCAACTACCATTATGCAAAGAAAATCAATTTTGTCCACCTTTTCGGCTTCAAATTGTGAAAGAAACTACTCAATCCTAGCTTTTGAAGAACTCCACTAGTAGGTATGTAAATACCATTAATAAAAAAATTGAAATTACTGTTGAACTTCAGAAAACTGTTGATATTCATATCTGCCCTGCAAGAATCATCGTGGAGGTGAAAGGCCATTTCCATCTTAAACACAATATTCATTCCTATTATTGCAACAAAGAAGACTAGGGAAGCAGAAAAGTTTATTACTTACCTCAAATCCACAGAGCTAATCTACCTTTTTGTGGTAATGAGGGTTGAACTTGCGAATCATGGGACGATTTCTGCTTGCCTTTGAGGTTTGTTGCAGTCCTGTCAGTAGTGGCATTGACCATCGCTAATAGTCACTCTTTGCTCCACTGATAATTTTGCTAACTCAAGTTTTATAGCACTTACTGTATTCATCGCGTATTTGCAGCTGAAAAAGCTCAACAATCAACTGATAGTAGGGTAAGAGCGCGTTTAGCTGAATCTAGCGCACTCTAGCATTCTTAGCGGGAGAGCAGATAACTATTTTTGCGCTCAGGAATTTTTGTGCGCTTTATTTTGGTTCACTCTTTGGAGCCGGATCAAATCAAACATTGTGAAGAGCTCTGGCAAAAAAGAGGGCAAATTGGCGGATGACTGGCTAAAGATCACCTCTGCACGCTGTCAAGCTTCCACGCTATGCTGGTGTCAGTTGGAATGACTGGTCTGACAAATAACTACTCGATTCACCAGTGTTCTGTATGGAAGAATGCCTCAGAGACTATTGAAATAACCCTACCATTACTCATGCCCAATGGAATGCTCAGAAACACACAGAGCAGCCCGTAATCTGAAAATAGGATCCTATGACTTCGAAGGTGTTAACGAATTTAAATATCTAGGCGTTCAAGTTAACAGTGGAAACTTGATTAGCCAAGAAATAAGAAATAGGATAATGACAGCAAACGGAGCATATTTTAGTCTGGTAAATCTATTCAAGTCCACTCTTATACAGAGCCCTGATACTCCCGATCGTCTGCTATGGGGCTGAAACCTGGGTGACGAATACCGCAGACAAAAACTCCCTCCGTGTGTTTGAGAGAAGGGTCCTGAGGAAGGTGTTCGGGCCAGTACTCGACGGAGACACATGGAGAATAAGATGGAACCAGGAACTCGACGAACTGATCGATCACAAAGACATAGTCCGGTTCATAAAGTCTCAGAGGCTTCTCTGGCTGGGACATCTGTCCAGGATGGAAGAAGGAAGGATGCCGAAAAGAGTCTATAAAGAGAAGGCGCCGGGAACACGAAAACGTGGCAGACCGAGGAAGAGCTGGATGGATGATGTTACTGACGACATCCGCATCATCGGAGTGGAAAGCTGGAAAACGAAAGCTCTTGACCGGCCAGCTTGGAAAGTGATAACACGGGAGGCCAAAGCCCACATCGGGCTGTAGTGCCGGAAAAGAAGAAGAAGAATGGAATTGGTTCTATTTTGCATGTTGTAGGGCTGATCCTCAATGCGCACAAACATCTCAATGGAAATATCACCTATGCCTCTCCTCGCAAGAACATCATTTCCTCAGAGCAGAGTGCCATAAAACTTATGGTTTCGCCATACGGTGTGTCTCAGTATATTAGCGATTTACTGAGAATTGTGTATAAAGAGGTCATCAGAATATGTACTCATTGAGTTGTTAGGTCAACAAATTCCCCAAAACACGGAGCCAGTGTAAAAAACATAAATAATTCTACAAATTTTCTTAATTTAATTTCATTTTTTCAATTGAAAGCTGTAAAATATGGTAAACATTTGTTTTAAGCGGAATATCATCCAAGTTATTTTCCAGTCATACACGTAGTTATTAATTTCTATACATCCAATAAGCTTAAATTTAAAAATTATTTAACATGAATATTCATATTTACGAATGAAAAATTACGAAAAGTCGTTCATTCGGTTTTGTTGCATGGCTGGATCTTTATAAAATACAGAACGATCCTCTGTAAAACAAAAGGAGAGTACAATTGAGGGGTTGATAGCGAAAACCCCATTAGTCACAGAACTGGAAAATGTGTTGAAGCCATGGGTGGGGGTGTTGGCAGGGCTCAAGCTGTGGCGTGGAGGCGTGGCCTTGTGTACGACATTCCACACACAGTTTCTTAATAAATTCTTACAAAAATAACACTGGTCGGCGTGCACAGCTCACGGAAAATGTGGTTATTCGGCAAAAACCCCACAAGTCAAAAAGGTTTCGAGCAAGAACGCCACTAGTCATGAGTTGTTCTGCGAGCTGTGCTGCTGCGACATTCCTATCGTGGTGCTTGGTCTCGCCACATCATCACAGCTCCGAGTTTCAGAATGCCGAAAACGCTAAATTTACCTCCTGCATTTTTATCTCCTCCTGGAGTGAAACCTGCGAAGGCCAAAGATGTTTTACAACTTGCCGAGTACCTCGAGAATCCAGCGAGCAAAGAGTTCTACAGAGAACTGTTTGCTACCACTGCAGCATCACCGTCAAATTCACAAAACAATGACTATGACACTGACAACGACGACAATAGTGACGGGTGTGAAGATTAATGCTTCCACATTTTGGCTCATTTTTCTTTCATTTTATCTTGCGTAATCCTTTTGCTTTTTTCCATTTGATAAATAAACAAGCGTTTAAACATAAGTTTTTCCTTCAACCTAATAATGACCTGATGAAAGACACCAGACCTGTGGGGTTTTTGTGGAATTCTGCAAAAAACCCACAAGTCCCAGCATATTTCCCCCTCCCTAGCCAGAGACAACTCAGCACTGGTATTGATAACATTCGGATCCCTAGAGAGTTTATATAGACAATTTTAAAAAAATTAGTCATGAATGGGATGAACATAGAGGTTTTTTTATGTTCCTGAACATTTGCGGTTTATGACTAATGGGCTTTTTGCTATCAACCCCTCAATTACTTAGTTATTAACTTTTGTGTTATCCTTAAAATGGTGGTTTTGATAGGAAAGTTAGTTAAGAAGAAAATTGATTCAGCAATAATTACATTTATAAGAATTACATAAATATAGGGTAAATTATTTAATATTATTTCAATAACAGAGGATGTACAAAAGTCAAATTTAAAACCCTAGTAGATTTCAAAATGCCGTTGTTTCTTTTGTAGGTTTTCAGTTTGTTGAGATTTAGAAATTAATTTACTTGATATTTATTTCATACAAGAAAATTTGCTCATATCATTCCTTTATTTTGTAATGGTGGTATAATAATTATGAAGTTATTGCCCGCATACGAAAAACCAGTGAACATTCTCACTAATGTCTCATCTAATTTATCGCCTCTATTGCGCAGTTACTGTTTTCAGGTTTTAAAAGCTGTTGACAGTATCAGAGCTCCATAAAATGTCCATTCGTTTGCTCGTTGACCTTGAGCGATTCGGTGAACGACAATAATTATTGCTCGATGTTTGGCACCCGTCATTTTTGTGTATTGATTTGAAGGTGCATACTATCTTAAAAAGTAGTCGTTTAGCGTGTTTAATGACGAATTGCAATGGATATTTCAGCTAAGCATGACACCATTCCATCTAACCACCCAGTTTATGAGCACATACAGAATGTGGAGTTTGGGAAAATGCTGAAACCAAATGGTTTAAATATTTTCCGAGCATTATTGACCATGATGACCAACAGCATCATACCTTCTCCGCTTCAAATAATTGCTAATATTGTTAATACTGCTAAAGAGCGTCAAAAATCATCAGTTGTGGGAAGGTCGTTATGGTCGGCACTATTTTCCGTTGTTGCTTGCTTGGTCTGCTCCGTTCAACATCTAAAGATACAGTGGGGGTTTGAATGACGTTTCTTCTTTTTGACGCCCTGTATTCAAGAATCTATGTTGCTACATTGTTATACAACCTGTATGAACAGTGATGTGGACTATATAATATAAACATTATTATACATATTAACTGTATAATATTGATATTATGTAAGTACCACAAGGGCTGGCGTTTCTAGGTTTTATAGGTACTTGGCTACTCCCTTGCAGCCATTAATTACAGTTGCCTATTCACGTTTTGAACGACATAAATAATTTTATTCGTTTATAATAACAATTAAATAATTATAGCAGTACTTTTCTTTGACGTATTGATGTCAGTCTTTAACTATGGAAATGTTCTATTTTTCTGTTAGCAGAAAGCAGCTGACGAAAAATACCCGGTTGGACCATGGCTCCTCGCTCTGTTTGTTTTCGTTGTCTGCGGATCAGGTATCTACCTACGGAATTTTATTTGTTACATTAATCACCTAGTATCCAAATAACGTTCTATCATCCTACTTGTTTGCACTCGATTGATTCGTCAACTATCGGAAAAACAACTATTTTTAGTACTGCTGTACTACCTCGACCTAATTTTGCACTCCTGTAAACTAATCTGTTCTTTCTTTTCTTATTTTCACAGCTGTATTCCAGATCATACAAAGCATCAGAATGGCTTGAAAAAAAAAAAACAACTGACTGAAATGACTATTTTCCAAACATAAAGATACATTTCTTTGAAGCACAATATAATTGTTTTTGTTTTGTGATATATCTATCCTCCCACTAACATCATGGTTTTACTCGATATTCCAGTTTGATCACATTTTTTTTTCAACTCCTGTTTTCTTTTTTCTCTCGTTGTTAAGGATATTCGTGCATTTATCTAATTATAGTATTTTTTCTATTTTGTTTAAGAAAAATATATGTTTACAAAAGTTGATATTCTGCTGTCAATGTATTTAAAAGACAAAAATATATTACGAGTAATTTAAAGAAAAGCGGAGCTCAAATGGGTTTGTATCTATGGGTATTCTAGGGTGCGCTATTACAGACAAGATGGTCCAGCATTCCAATGTACATGCGACGACAAGTTGTGTAAGGCGTAAGTGAGCAAATAAACTATTTGTATTATTCCCTGGCAATTTGTGAATTCATCCCTTGCGATTTCCATCAGAGTAATATATTTTTTTTCGAGAATTCATTGCGGTTTTGGCGTTCTACCACATTCACGACTGGACGCACTGGGAACTCCTTATCTGATCACAAGTATAGCATGTTTAACCTTGAATTTTACCAGCAAATCATGGAAACTAATTGGGAACTATTTCGAGAGATTCTCAGACATGAACTGGAAGCCCGTATTTTGGAGTTCATTTGACAGGGCTATAGGGCATTTAAAAATTAAAACTCATACTTACGTTGAAAATTGAACTCTATTGTCATTAGAATGTGCTAAAAATACAAATCATAGTTTGAATAAAATATTATTTACAAGTTTTTCGCAATAAAATTGAAAGCTAACAATTTGATCAATCCAACACTATGATGTTGAAAAATTGGCTCGTAGTTCATGACTGGCACTTGTTTCCAATACTGGATTCATTATCGAAACCTCGGCCCACAATGCAACTGATTACGGTGGTGGTTTCGTATTTTAAACAAAAATCGAAACGGTGACCTGAACCTCTTGGATAACTATTCTAAACACATTAAAAAAAAATTACAAATTTTCGCATGAAGCGATGAGCATATTTTCGTTAAGAAAGCAAATGGGAATTTTGTCGACTTCTGCACGATCTTGAGAAAAAATTCGCCCTTTCCGTTAATGAAATTTGGGTGGAATCACAAATCGGGCTTGATTATAATCATTTTC
Organism: Creontiades dilutus; assembly: GCA_031894815.1. Classification (NCBI taxonomy): domain Eukaryota; kingdom Metazoa; phylum Arthropoda; class Insecta; order Hemiptera; family Miridae; genus Creontiades; species Creontiades dilutus. The sequence goes on from JAVIWC010000204.1 coordinate 233,183, forward strand.
AATCAACCAAATCGCAGTACCCATCTCAAAAACACTAGGCGAACAATTTGCATGAAATTTTACAGAAATTATAGTGAGGCGGATCCGCTATGTTTGAAACTGAAGTTCAAAAGAAACTCCCCACCAGAAATTTACGTTTTCTTGTTCTAATGACGAAAGATAATTTATTATCACTTTATTAATCCCTCGGGTGAATTGAAAAATAACGAATTTGGTTTATTTTGATCGAAAATTCGACTGCGATGTTTTAGTGTAAGTATATCTACTGGCTGATGACGCGGTTGTCATTAAAAGGGTCTACAGGGGATTGAACGTGTTGAACGAATTTTGAATAATTCTTAGTGAGTGGTTCACCAATTATTAACTTACTCCGAGTGTCAAAAAACTAAATACATCGTGGTTTCAAGCACTATTGAATCATAATCAAGTACCTACCAGCCAAACTATTCATTTTGACAATTCTTAACAAGTGGTTCGCCAATTATTTTCTTTTTAATTCTGAGATCTAAAAACTAAATACAAACAGTTTTTCACGAAAATGAATCATGTAGGAAATCAACTCCATCTGAAAATGTGGTTTCATTGTTTTCAATTTTGACAATTCTTAATGAGTGGTTCACCAATTATTTACTTACTCTGAGTGTCAAAAAACTAAATACATCGTGGTTTCAAGCACTATTGAATCATAATCAAGTACCAGTACCAGCCAAACTATTCATACCCATCTTATCCCTCATTCGGTTCTTTGTTCTTGTCCACCGCTTGAAAGGGTCAGTGAATATACAGGTACTTGGGGCAGACGAAAGGCTCAGTTGGGAAAATCACATCCATCTTTTGGTCAATCGACTCAGCAAGCTCAAAAGCATTGTCTATAATATTCACCTACTGGATCGACTTAAAACAATACACCATGCATTAGAGCAGTTCGTGCTGCATGCTGATATGGGGAGGGGCAGTTGAGCTACACTTCAGAAAACCATCCTCAAAATCATGACTAGAAAGAGCCTTAGGTTCCCCTATGTGCAATTCGAGAGATAATAACGCCCTATAACACCAGATTTCTCTTCGAAGGGAATGTTAATCCCAAGCACCGCCTAACCATGCCAACCAGCAGCCCCCAATACCTCAATTCTTGCTTCACAGGCGCTTAACGTGAGCGGGTGCCGCGCGATATCGGCGGGTCTAGCGATTTTCCGATCAAACCATGACAACTGAGTTGTGAGACCTGCGTGCTCACGCTCTAGCGGAAATCGCTAACACGCACACGCGGCTTGAAATCAAATCGGTTTGATTTTTCCCCGCTCTACCCGCCACAAACGCGCGTGTTACAGCTGTTCTTTGTCAAGTTGTATTTCCTCAAGTTGTTCATTTATCTTGTTTCAATAGTGTTTGCGAGGTTTGTCAAAGAAATGTTGGAGTAGCTAATTAATTAAATACGAAAACGACCCTCATTACAAAAATAGGATGAAGAGTCGAAGCTGCTGGGAGGAAGTCAGCAAGGCTATGAGAATCCCCCGAATGGGGTCTTATCTTCTCCACCAAATAATCGAATCTTGTTACTTCCATTCTTGTGTAGGATCTGAACAGATCTCGACTGTTCCTAAGCTCTGTATAGAGGTGGTGGAATTAGCCAAATTCTTCTTGAGTAATAAAGTTCGTGAGTCGTTTGCCTCTCCATTACAAATGTAATTGATCAACGCTGGACTGGATGAGGCCAACAAAAATTGTCTTTGATTAAAGTTCCGAAAAAACTTTTTTAATAGTAGCGTTTCCCGCTGTAAACGCTGGCACTCGCATAAATCGCCGGACTCCCGCTCACGTAGGACGAGGCCTTAGCCCTGAACTTAGATTCCCCACTGAGTTAGCCGAAGGAAACGTCTTGTTTGTTGTGTACTTTAGGTGAATTTATTATTGATTTCCCTTCCTTCGTTATCCTCCGTCCAACATGGCTGTCATGACATTTAAAACTGTCAGGTAACTTTTAAATTTAGCTCTCTTTTAACAAGCAGCTCTTGCCCGACGCCAAAGGCACCGCCTACAGTTGGTTAATATTATTCAAGATTGCAATTTTATTTAAATACTGCCATTGATGTTTCAAGAATGAACTTCTCTCTCCCTCATGTGAATAAAAACAAGAAGCATAGTTTCAAATTGAATCTTTATTGTGGCACACAAGGCTAAAAAAGAAAAGGAATAAATAAAATACAGGAATCTTAAACTAAGGTAAGTAATGGGCTTAAAAAAAGGCTTGTTGTGAATATTCCTTAACTAGAAATATGTAAACGAAATAATAATTTCGAAATGAATTATTATTATTGATATTCGACTCATTGTTGTTAACAATATCATACAAGTACATAATGAACAACTTCTTCATTTCTTAATAAGCCGGAAGGCATCCGACAGCGTTGAAATTGCGAGAAATATTAGAATCGTCTATTAAATCCACCACCTACACCGATGCCGCCTCCCATTCCCATACCTCCTCTGCCTCCGAAACGGTTACCTGGAACAAGATTAGGGAACCACAAATTAACACATACTCATTAGAAACATCTGTCGTACACGTCCCTATCAAGAACAGAAAAAAAAAAAATTCTCCAATTGTTTTATTTTCTTCTAGCATTTAAACACAAAGCTTAAACGATCGTAGATAATCTCACTTCCTTTTGACTCTAAAACAAGGTAGAAGTAGATATCTCAGGTGTGAAATTTATTTTCAAGCAGTGTTTTGTGCATTAATACACGCATAACTCACCCAATTTACCAGGGGGTCCACCAAAACCCCTATCTGGACCGCCGCCAGGGGTGGAATCCATGAACAATTCTATGTAACGGTGCTGCATGTGACTTTTATCCTGAAAATAAGTACAACGAAATGATTATTGGAATTACCGTCTGGGATACTTCGATTACTCAATTTATGTACAGGTAAAATGCAAGTCAATTCCTTTACAAAATTTATAACACAAAAACTAGAAAATGATGAGTAAAAGCATGACAGTCAAATGCTTTTAGTAATAACTGCATGACCACTATCGAAACACAATAATATTTACCTTGGCCATTGCCTTAAGAGCGTCTTCGTGGCAGCTGAATTCAACATCAGCCTCGCCAGAGGGACGTCCTGAATCGTCGTACAGCTTTCTTATACTGACAGGAATGATTGGCCTGAAGAACTAAAAACGAAAAAGCCTCAGTTAGGAAATGGTAGGAGTTGAATTATAACTAAAAAAAAGAGAGGAGGGGGGACCAAAACTTGAAAATATACATCTCTCTCTTCTCCGATTCAGAAAGAATTTTTTTGGGAAGTTTTCCACGATCATTAATAATCGTGAAGGAAAAGAAGTACTAAGAAAGAGGACATTTTATTAATCAAAATTATTTGCAAACAGTAAGATACTAAATTTTCAAACGAAATTGACGGTGAAATGTCTTGATCTGCTTCAGATCTCTAGTGTAACAGAAGAATTCTCTATTTCTGTATTGTATTTTCAATGCTCAACTGGTCTGTTCAACTTGTTTAAGTTCAGGATCAGCGATCAGCAGAAAATCATCCCGGATTTTTGTTTAAAAACGTCTCGGATTTTTGTTTTGATTTTGTTTGCAACGTCTCCCTGTGTATTTTCCACTTTTGGACTGCAGTTTATAGATTCTATAGACTTGGATTGTTTTCCTTCAATTGTAGCTGCCTGATAGCAGGTGACGATGACAAATTGCCTTTTTTTAAATGTAGGTACCAACCAATTTTGGTTTATTATTTCTGAATAATAATAAACCAAAATATTTTTTTCTTGTTGCTCCATTTTTTAAGGAGGTGATTGATAATTCCGGTAAATATGTAACCTAATATGCAATTTTGACTCTGTTTATCGCCGACAAGCCGAATCATTATCGCCATAACATTGTTTATCAGCAAAATACCCGTGTGTTATTTCTGTTCGGGTGCTAGGCTATTGAGTTCGTTTGTGCTGTACTTCGCCGATATGGCATTGTGTGTTGTCTAGAAAAGATGTAATAACATGCAAACACTAGCCCTATATAACTAAAATTTATGAGAGACATTTGGGGACAAAACTTGAAAATATACATCTCTCTCTTCTCAGATTCAGAAAGAATTTTTTTTGAGAAGTTTTCCTCGAAGATTAATAATTGTGAAGGGAAAGAAGTACTAAGAAAGAGGAGACGACACAAAGGGGAAAGAAAACAGTAAGATACTATCTTTTTGGGAAATTGAAGAGAAATGCCTGATCCTTCAGATGGCTCTAGTATTGTATTTTCAATGAAGAATATAAATTAACATAAAGTTCAGATGAGACTCAGAAATAGCAGTAGCTTGAAGCAGAGCACACCGCACCCAGTTAGGGTGGCGATTTTATCAATTCATAGATTGGTAGTTTGAATCTTTCACCATTCGAACCAGTTCACTGAAGTTATTCAATGAATTTGACCCCCCCCCCCCCCCCCCGTAAATGGATTGATTATTCTACATTGCCGTCATAATTGTTTGGCAATCGTATTAAGTTGGAGGTGCTTACTTCAGCAATGTCAGCTTGAGTGGCTTTGAAAGGAAGGCCCCTCATGTGGATGCAATGAGAGGGCGGCTGCCATCCGCCACCACCACTGCCGCCTGATGAGCCACCGAAGCCTCGATCCATGCCGCCTCCGCCTCCCATAAGAGGTTTAGGGCCTCCTCCTCTGGGTCCGTCCCATCCCTGGTCCCATGGGTCATCGTCGAAGTCGTTGAAACCCCCTCCCATACCGCCGCCACCTCCACCTGCGTTCACAAAGAATCCAACATTATAGAGATAACTATAAATTGAGCAACCGTTATGGTACGCACATAAAAAAAAAAAAAAAAAAACGCTGCAAATTCTTTCACTGGGGTTTATTATTCAATCGGCTTGCGTTCATGATTTGAATTTCTTAGCTTTGGAATGTGTGTTTTGATAGAGCGATTATTGAATTTCAGGAGATATGCATAGAGCACGTAAATCTGTTCTTAACCATCAGTTGATCATATTTGTGTGCCTCCTGAAATTCAATAATCGCTCTATCACTTGTGAAACACGCACACTCCAAAGCTTAGTAGAAATTCAAATCATGAACGCAAGCCAATTGAATAATAAACCCCAGTGAAAGAATTTGCAGCGTTTCATGCATATCAGAATGCTTCAACCCGTGTATTGGCTACAAAGCCTTTTAGGAGTTCACTCCAGTATCCACATTACTACATCACTACGTCACTAGGTTACTGATATCACACAACACAAAAACAATAATAAACCAAAATAACGCAAATGTTGGCACCATAAATCGGGCCACACATCGGGAATGGTTTGACCTACGGGCCTGGGGAGGGGCTCATTCGATTCCTCGTGGGAAGTTCTTCAAAAAGAGTACAAATTTAGGCCGCCTTGACTTTTTTTTGAGGTTTTTAGGGATTTTACATAACTTTGACAACCCTTAAAGGGCACTTTAAATTAAGTGAGAGAGCTGGCTCAAGAATTGGGGCGTCGTCGACCAACATGGATTTTTCCTGAAAATTTCAGCTTTTTTGCTTCAGCCGTTTGGGAGAAATCGTGCGTACGGCCGGAACAATTTTTATTGCAGATTCGGATTCTACACCCTTTGAAACGTAAACCATGAAATTTTCAGGGGGGTTAGAATTTTTTTTTTTTTTTTTTTTTTTTTTTAAAGGGGGATTACAATGGTTTATTATTGAATAATAAACCAAAAAAACCAAGCTTACTGTAGCGGTATGATTAACAAAAAATGTTTATCTTTCTCAAATCTAAAATATGATGGATTCAATAGGAGACCGGACTATTTGTACGGATACCAATGTGCAATCTTTCAACAGAAGACCTCATCCTTATACCAAGTATTGCTTAGTTGAAGATATTGGAAAATATAGAACTTAAAGTGTTTTCTCTACAGCAAAAATTACTTCCTTGATGTTATTAGGATCCTAGCTAATTGTGAAACCCATTTACGCTTCTCAAAATCCCATGCAGTTTCATTAATTTTGAAAATGCCGCGTTCCAAGATATGAAATAAAGTTATAACTCTCGTCAAATCCAGAGAACACTGAGAAACTATTTAAAGTCTGATTAATTATCATTTCTTACAACCAATGAACTAGAATTAAATATAATCCTAGAAATGATCGTATTAAATACACCTTTATCGTCGAAACTCAACCACCAGTTAGGAACGACAAGTAGAAATAGCATTTAAAATCACACAAGAATATTTTAAAAACGGATAAACTTTGTAATATTACAGCAGCAGAAAAGCTTGTGCAGTAAACTTGGGAAAGTAACATTTAGAAAGGTAAAACCAATGTTTTAAATTTAGGACCAAAAGTAATAAAACTCATGATCACTCGTTTTTACGCAGGGGAATTCATTAATGCTCATTAGCTATTCGCTAAATGCTCATTAAATATTTGGTTTCACTAGTACACATAGCCAGTTTTTTTAGCAAAGAAAAAAGGAGCTAATCCAGTCGATCGATTACCATTGCGATTACTACCAAGTGCAGCCAGTATTCGCGCCTCTCAATTCCTACGAATAGTGGATCTTAATATGAAGGGATATGAAGGGATTAGGGACTAAGAATAAGACAGATAGTTTTTGAGATTGTCAGTCGCTGCCTTGCTGTATAAGGTTCAAATCAAGCATAACATGGAGATGAAGTACTTAGACACATTAATAAACGAGTTAGATAGATCATGAAGGAAATCAACATAGGTAATTAGCATATTGACGAATACGGAGTGAATTCAAAAATTCATTTGCCTGATGGAATAAATTAATAATATCAATATCAGATAATCCCAGAAACCAAAATAAAATAACAAGACTGTTAATAGTAAAACTACGCAATCAAACAAACTCAAAACCAAATTAGCGACCAACAGATAATGAGTAAATAAGAAAATAACATACACACAATACATATTAATCGTTACAATACACACGGGCGTGTTGAGGAAGAGTTAGTTGAAGAAATTAACAGATAAACGAGTATGAGTAGAAGAGATTTGTGAACTGGAAAATCATTACTACTTCCACCGACGAAGTCAACTTTAGTTTAAAGTATATTGAGTCCCACATCCTGTTCTAATCTTCAATTACATCAATTCAATATTTCTTTGTATTTGTATGTCGGCACTAATCTAATCTAGGATGTCAAGATCCGCCACAATTTAGTTCATTCAAGAAAAGAGCTCTTCATGGAGGGAGCAAGCCCCAGCAAACCATGCCGTTCACACGCTCATGCCGTTTGCACAAACCGGCTTGTACACGCTAGTTTGCGCAAACTGAACTGAACAACTTGGTAGCGTCCACACGTTCAGTTGAGTTTGTGCAAACCGTTTGGTGGGATCGTTCTCAAATTTACAACTATCATGGATTAATTGTGGTTTCCATTGTTTTTTAATCAAAAACGAATGAGGAGGAGCTTATTTAGTGAGAAAGACATTGGAAATTAAAAGAACTAAACGGCGGAAATGGACCAAGGACTGGTTACTGAAGAGGGACCTCCTTTCACATACGAAGTTAATCGTCGAGTTGAAGGGGGGACCGAATGATTTCCGCAACTGTCTATACATTCACAAACGAATTCCTCTTCTTGCTGCATCGCGAGAATAGTCCTATTGTTCCTGAGCAAAACACACGACAAAAAATACCTACATCAGATGACATCACATGGTGTACATAGATTCCCTCCAGAAGAGGGGCGCTGCGAGGGCGATGCCCTTGCGCGAGATTTGTGGGTTGGCTTGAACCGCGTTCACACGCTCAAAGTTTGCTCCAACCTCAAGCCGATTTTCTGTCCGAGACAGATTTTACTGAAGCCAGATTTTTTGGTTTATACAAACCAAATGGCTTGCACAAACTCCGTTCACACGCAACGATATAACTGTGCAAACTGGCTTGGACAAGCCGGTTTGGGCAAATGGCATGAGCGTAAGGTTCCTCATGTAATAATATGTACCAGGTTTTGGCAATTCTCCGAAACAATACTAAGTGCGTTACAAAGCTACTAGGAGAAAGAATTTGATGAAACTAGAGAGGCGAAACAGACTTACGGTTAGAGTATCTACTGAAGGGTCCCTGAGAATCGCCGCCCCAATCGTCGTCCCAATCTAGCATGCATAAAGAAAGCGAAAAATGAAATAGAAGAAGTCATAAACTCGTTTACATGAATAACCTAGGTTATAGCTGAAGCCAACAGCACCGGCGCCCACAAGGGAAAAATTGACTACCTAGTACAGAAGGTTTCAAGTAATTATATTTAGTTTGATTTACTTATCTATTTCAAAGTAAATTTATGTAGGAATTTTAGGAAAAAGGTTGAAAACTGCAGTTTACCGCCATTTTGAGTACCTATTTTTATTTACAAGATCGCAGGTGTATAGAAAAAACGTTTTGGGCGATCATCAGCAACAAACAATGAAAATCATTATTGTGTACCTAACCGTCGAAATCGTAACTGATTTATTCTGAGGGAATATACAACGTTCTTTGTAATAGGTTTCACAACATTCTCGTCAGTGATTTCGTCCGTTACGTGCGTATGGTCAACACCATGGATTCAATTTTCAAAACATAACCACAAACCTTCTAGACTAATCAGTCCATTTTTTCCTTTATGTCTCCCGAACTACAAGGATTGTCTACAACATCAAGCACATAGAAGGTGACATACGTATACGTTTATTACGTATTACGACATAAATTGTGGAAGGATAAATAATGAATTAAGAATACAAAAATTACAAATTAGATTAGATTATTTACCATTCGTATGACTTGATTAAATATAAATTGATTGGTGCAGTGAATAGTAGACTACGATATTGGACGTAAGTTACGATAGATATTTGGGCCCGTTTAGCCAAGTTCGATGCATAATACTATTGAAGTCCCCAATGCACAAAAGTAATGAGATACAATTCATGGCGCACACACCTCAAATCATTACCAACCAATCAAGACCAGTGTTCCAATACATTTACTGGAAATATATGAATATTTACTTGTATGTATACGATGGAGATGAATGAGATATAGCTCGCGTTGCAAGTAGAAGGACAAGCATACTTATCCGAGATATGCTTAAGTAGTTAGGTGAAAGATTAGAAGGAGGAGGACAAGGATGACAATTAATACAGGGTGGTAGATCAACGCTTAGTAGAAGAGCTTAGAATGAATAGGAATGTGATACAACAAATAAGTAAGAAAGCTAATGAGAACATTAATTCATGTTTTTGCCACATGAGCACAAATTGAAGAACCAAGTTTAAGTAGTAACACCCTTATCAAACAATAAGGGCCACTAATAATCTCAAGGGCCACAATAGACGGAACTAATATCTGTTTTTTGAGGTGATAGGATGGTATAGTTGCCCCTTCCAATGAGCTAAATGCGGTAATGCCCGCCACACTCAGAAGATGTCCGAGACGCTTGAAGGCGTCTGATTCATCTCCCAAGGCGACGGATTCAAGAATCTGGAAGGGGCCAACCAACCATATCTATCACACTCCCAGGGCTCTGATAAAGGCCATGGGGGGGGGCTCGTAATGATAAGGTAGGGGCTTGACAATTATTAAAGGGGTCATAATTAATGGCATTTAGCCTAAGGAGACGTGTGAGTGATTGGGGGGTGCCAGGAGTGTTAATACCAAAAAGGCCAGTGATCGTAACCACGCTCATGCTACCATGTAAGGTGATGGAGTAGTATAGTTGCCCCTTCGATTGAGCTGAATACGGTAATGCCCGCCACGCTCAGAAGAGTCTGATTCATCTCCAAACGGTACGGATTCAAGAATCGGGAAGGGCCAACCAACCATATCCATCACAGTTTCCCTGTACCGTACTAGAACTTCTACGTACATGTTTCTATCTTGTAGCGTATATACATATTTGAACAAAGGAACGCATATTTCAGAAAACAGTTACAAATAGAAATTATAGTTTTCATTTCTAAAAACCTTTCAGAAAAGTCTCTGAATATTGCTAACGATGTTCTTACAGTGAAGTAACGCCAACCTGAAGATTACAAAGAACTCCCACAACATAAGGATGAGTGGTTGTTGGCGGGGATAGCCTCTAACAAACTACTTATTTTAACTATAAACTTAACGCCAACTGCTTTATCTAACGAACACCTTTTACGTTAGTACTGAGCAGGAATTGCTCATATGACACAAAATTGAAGATAGCAATTGCTTACGAATTACTCACCCCTGAAACCTCTGTTGTTCATTCCACGGGCATTGTTGTAGCGATTCATCCCTCCAAACCTGTCGTTTCTGTCATAAGGAGCATGACGCTGGTTCATCGAAAATCCAGACCTCATCTTGGGGGCAGCGGCAAGCTTCGCTTCGGCCATGCTGCTTCGGAAAATCTCAATGTACCTGCCAGAGTTGAAAAGAAATACGAAAAACAACGTGAGAGGGGGGGATAATGGTGACGAGTATAAACATGTAACTTTTTAGTCGAATAGCCGTTACAAAATGTATTAAAATAAAACCAAACTGTAGGCATTTCAGGCGTCTAATCATGAAATCGAAAAATCTCAGTGCATGGTGATGAGGTTTGATTCAATGAAAAGGAAATCAACATTTTCAAGAATTTTTTTGATAACGGAAATAGCTACGTTATTTGGGGTTAAATCGAACGTAATTAAAAAAGCCTGGGTAATAAGGGCCATTAAGTATACAACCAAAAGATGTAGTCCTCTACATTGCCAATGTGTTTGTAAGTAAAACTGTAGTGAGCACTAGCACCAGACAGTGAGCTCGTTTCTTAAACATTTTTAACCACAGAAGTAAAACTACCGATTAGGCAGATCTGAGGTATCTACGAAATCTCCACCAGTTCCAAAGGGTTGATCCGGAGGGTCGTGTGAATGACAGTAAGATTTAGGTGATGAGACATGGTAAACCCTCGACTAACCGGGCATCAATTTGGGAAAATAATTTATTACTTGATATATACAAGGTGTCCCAGTAACAACGCTCCCACCCCTTATTTTCTCTAATTGTGGACGAAAAAAAATCGGACCAACGCTATTCTTCATAATTTTTTGTGTAGAGTTCAAAAATTACAAAATTGCGCAGCGCGCAACCAGATCAACTTTGTTTCTTCGAATGGAAACCCCCATTTTTTATAGCATATTCGGATTCTACGGAAAATTTCATGAACGTTTGGCTCCTCAATCGATTTCTTTGAACGCGCGCAACTCGCTCAGCGAGCGCTCAAAGATGCGCCAAAATTGAGATGAAGGTAGTCCTCAAGTGTGGTACACGAATTTTAATTGTTTTCCAACGCTGATTCACGTGGTGCTATCCATTCTTTTTGAACGGGAAATCTTCGATTTTCATATAAAGGGTAATGAATCAATCCCGATGAAGTGTTAACAAAATCGTAAAATAACAGGTAACTTTTACATATCACAAAATTATGAAAACATAAGAGAAATAATTCGTGAAGGAAACAATACTCGGAAAAGATTCCACGGAAAATCAACGATTTCCTCCTAATTAAGTGACTTTTTTGGCTGTAAATGCTGTCAAATGAAATCAAATCAAGAAAAGGATATCAACACGCGATTCAGCGTTGAAAAACAGTGCTTATTCATGTGCCACACTTGTGGACTACCTGCATCTCAATTTTGGCTCGCTGAGCGGGTTGCGCGCGGTAAAAAAATCGATTGAGGAGCCAAATGTTCATGAAAATTTCCGTAGAATCCGAATTTGCAATAAAAAATGGGGGTTTCCATTCGAAAAAACAAAGTTGATTTGTTTTGCGCAATTTCGTAATTTTTGAGCTCTACACAAAAAATTATGAAGAATAGCGTTGGTCCGATTTTTTTCCGTCCACAATTAGAGAAAATAAGGGGTGGGAGCGTAGTTACTGGGACACACTGTATCTCTGCGCCAATGGGATGATCTAATTTACATTCTAGTTTTATGTTACATGAACGTAGTAATTTTTAATTTAAAACAAGCATACTTGCTCATCAAGTACTGTTGTAGTGTAGAGTTTTACATATTCATGACTAACTCACTAGTATAGTATAATCTCGATATGCTGGATGCGCTGCCCCATGAGAATTAACCGTATTTCTGGGAAAATCCTCAAAAATACGCACAACACTAATAAGAGCTCTCATATCACAAATAGTAAACAAGCAAAATGCCTTAGCACTTATGCTTGAGTATTCACTAAACTGGGTCGATGAATGTATTTCTGAAACGTTGAACACCGATGTTGTGCTGTTATTGATTCCATTTTCAGAGCACTAAGATATTAGAGAGAATGCCGAGTTCAAAAGGTGGTAGCCTTAACAATTAAGCGTCTTTCTTCTAATTAACATTCAACCGAATCCGACTAAGAATAAAGATACGGTTTCACTTCTATGTGAAGTACACTACTATCATATCCGATAAATTAATTTGGGTTACAATCGAACTACCTCAGCCTCTCACAAATTAGGCCATGTCTTTTCCACGGTATCAAATCAGGCAATTAGAAAAGAGAAGTTTATCGTTCAAATTATCTAGTTTTGAATGAATAATTAAAACATCCACCCTGGCAATTAACGATTCAAAATGATCCTAGATATTGTTCGTTTCAACAGCTTCGGTTAATTGAGGGTTTACGTACAATCGCATGTGTCAAAACCACCGTTGAAACCCTGCAGATAATACACACGTCAAGCATTTTTGTAAGAGTTCTGTAAGTATGAATAATTGTATATGAAAAGAAAATAAATCGATTTACAAAACATGGAGACCTCATTGCCACGCAAGTGAATAGCTGTTCGTTCTGAGGCGGTTCACCGTAACAAATAAGATTATAAACCGAGGTGGACAGTTCCCAGATTGGGAGTGGGAGACATTTATATGAAAGTAACACATCAATTCAAGTAATGTCGACCGACAATCAGAATATGAAAGAGAAGTTTGACTCGAAGGAACCTCAGAACAGCGCAGCCGAGCAACTACAATCACTCTCAGGCATACTACCAATAACTCAATTCAATTCGGCCTTTGAAATTAATTTTATTTCAAAAAAATAAAAAATAATAAAATAAATTAGTAAAAAGACGTAAAAAAAGGATTTCTGATATGGCGGTAAAAGTGCACAAAACTGAAAAACATTTCACAACGAAACATGCAGTAACGATCCTTATACATAACAATTTAACCCTTATTTTCCTGCATATTGAACAAATATTGACGACCTTCACTGTAACAACTCTATTCTTTCGTTGCTGAAGATTTGCTTTCAAAATGTACAAACGAAACACTCGTGATTGAATGTAACATCTTAGAGGAGTGAGGAGGTAAGTTACACTCAATACTCAGTTCTTGGCGGAGCTACGCATCATTATTAGAAAAATTCGGATCAAATGACATGCAAAGGTGATTCAATATGGAACAGAATCCGTTATAGCATTGAACTGAAAATGCAATAAAGCAGCTTGCGGATCACAATCCAACAAAACTCAAATGTTTGAACTTTTATGACAGGTTAAAATGATGATGGTTAATTGGTTTGCGATTCGAGGATTCTTTCCTTGATATTATCAACAACTGTTTACGCAGATCAGAACAAGAATCTTGATAATTAGTCGAATCAGCGAGGACCGAGAACAAAGCATTCTTGTAGAAGCCCAGAATATTCGAAGGATAATGGGAGATGAGTGGTTAAATCAATTGATTTGAGAAAGCCAGTCCAATCTACCCATAATATGCCAATATATGAAAAAACCCAACTCCAGAAATTCTACACATTTGGGAGGGAAAGCTTGCCTCCTCTCACCTCAACATCAATTACCCTTAAAAACAAAACATCGGCAGTACTTAAGGAATCTAACAATATAACTTTGTGGGTATCTGAATTTTTCATTACAATAAAATTAACGAAAAACGATGTTTGGAAGATTCAAGTTTCCTAAGGATCACGTTCAACATGCAATCTCATTCATATCAAGTTTTCTGAAAACGAGGGGGACATATTAATATTTCAGGTAAGTTTGATTAAAACTTCCTTTCAATAATATTCACTATTAATTATTGTTATGGGATCAACCAAATTCATCAGGAGGAGAATGGGAGTTAGGGGCATTTAAATAGAACGTGATTACATGAGAGCAAGATCAATTCAATATACGCTTCAGAGTGAATTGAACAGCAATAACGATGTATATGATGGTGTATCGTCGTTTTGAGTATACTTGTGAAAATTTCGGACAGATAAATGTTGTACATAAAGAAAATTAACGTTTACAATAATGAAATACTAAGGTATATAAATAATGTAAGGGTTTCCACCTACCTCCCCCTTTCGGATACAAACCCAACACGGCCCAGCCTAGGCCCATCCACCCTCGAGAGATAATAAGTTATTAAAACAAAAACTTGGATCCCCCACCAACCTGTGGCCAATTTTTTCTTTGTGTTTGAGAAGCGCGGCCTCGGCCGTTTCTTTGTCAACAAACTGAACGTACGCCTCCCCCGTTGTTCTGCCGTTGTTGTCCGTCGCCATAATTATTCCATTACTCAATACCTCCAGCCCTACCCAAATAATAACCACAACAAAACAACCCAGTCAACAATCATTGCATTAACAAACAAAATAAATCATTGGTTATCAACAAAAAATTAATAAAAAAATCACAATGGGGAAGTTAAAAACGGTCCATCGGGCATCCCTTAAAAATGCATAGCAATCATCATTACGTTTTCCACAACAAGTTGTCGAATTTTGGAGTAATTGATATTACGACATACATAACAAGTCAAATAAACGCGATTATCTCTAGTTTCAACTCTAGAGAGACACTAACAAGTATCATAGAAGTGCTGGACTGGAAAGATTGTGAAGACGAACGCTTCTTCAGATGACACATGCGTCACGGGAAAGTTTTTTTTTCCAAAATAAATTTTGCTCAACAAAAACTGGCACGACGCCGCATTCAGATTCTTCTCCACAAAAGGTAGACTAGTTGAAAGTGACAGTTGGGTATTAGAAGCAGAAACTAGAAATTTGCCCTGCCAGCAAGGTGGGTGTGCTAATTAACAACCATGGACTATAAGGAGATTGTGACCTTCAGAATGCATTTTAATGACTTATTAATGAATTATTAATTATTTTAATGACTGTATTGAATCAAATTTCGGGGATGGTAACATCACAAGCTCCCAAACGGGTTTCGGAATTACATTGGAATAGCCTACATCTTCAAGTACACCAGCTTTCAAATACAATTGGATAACGATTTGATGTTCCACCCTTCAAATATCAAGCATCATCTTCGAACTAGATCCAAAACCCTCCAAAATTTTGATTTTGACGCATGTGACATTTCATTTGTCGAAGGTTTATGGTTATTACCTTGAAATAAAACGTCAAACACAAACATTGCTTTGGTAGAGCCCAACGTAAGACATTAGAATTTGGAAGTGACACGGTTTCAATAAATTCATCCTATAAGGGACAGCCTGTGGTTCATTGCAGACATTGTGACCCAGACCAGGCGGATTGAATATCACGATTAGGAGACTAGGGATCCCAAAGCACAGAGTATAAATCATAAAAATGATTCAAGAGCCAATATTTTGGAACTAATAAGTTATCGTTATGAGCTAAGATGTTAAAAATTGAAGTTCGAAGGTTCAACCGTAGGAAACCAGTTTACCGTAGTGGGACATCCACCCTTCTTTCAAGATTCAATGTACACAATTTAACGTTTTTAAATGTCTTCCGTTCAACCAAAATTACTCATTCTTCGCAACGTAGAAACTTGTGGAGTATGAATTGAGAAGTTACCAGCCACGAGAATAAATACGAGATGCCACGGTGAATACATACCAATTCATCCCCAATTACTAATAATCAAGGTACAAGTAGGTTTATCGGAGCACAAGTAAAAGATCAGGGTAGATTTCCAACTACGATCAATGGTATAAAAGGCCTCAATTGATCTACATTCCGAAAATTCTTACCACGCGCTCACAAACCCTACCTATCTTAAAGGATCCCATGTGACCATTTACTAATTATAGAAGTAACAGTATCAAAACTACACAAAATGATTTCGAATGAAAAGGAAGAAATTGAGTAAGCACCTTGGAAAAATTCAATTATCTCGTCAGTAGTACAATCAAAAGGAAGACCCCTCAAGCGAACGCACGCATCGTCACGAGACAATTCCATGTTGAGACCACACCTCTCGACAACCCAGTCCATCTCAGATCTATTGGCTCTGAAAACTGCAAACAAGAGGTTTAACTACCATATTTCAATAAACCATATTATAACATTGCCCATGTAGGAGCGGCCCTCGACCGCCGGGACGAAAACCCCTTCCCCGCAATCAGGTGGCAACACCGCAGCGGACCCTTTAACTCCGCCGACTATCCCTCATTAGCACCAGTAAACCCCCTTTCAATCTTCCCCTCTTAACGCAAGACGTTTTAGTTGCTTTTGTTGAAAAATGTAATTTTTTGTGAGATTCAAAATGTTCTCGTCGTTCTGAGGAAAACAAGTCTAAATTTCATATCAATCGGTTCAGCAACACCTTATCAAACAAGTGTGTGGCCATACTTCAAAAGTGTAATGAATTGCAAAAAAACGCTGCAAATTTGATTACACATGGGTTTATTATTCTTGTGTCGAACTTTATTACACTTAAACTCATGTTTCTTTGATCCAACCCTGTCAGATGGGATGGGGCTCGAAAAAGTACGGAAATAATGTCATTTTGCACCATTTTACCCCATGAAAATGGATTTCCTCGTTCTGGGTCAATCGCACAGGTTTGGGACCCACTCCAATCGCTTCAGCGTCCAAAATTACATGGAACACGATACCCCACATGGGAAAAAACCCATTTTTGTTTGAGCTTTTGACGAAAACCGCCATTATGTATTTTTACATAACGTCTAGGTATGTTTTTCCAGTTCAAATTTATACTCGTTGTCCCTTTTTTCATGTACATCGCGATTCTGGTGATGGCATGATCGAATTAACTATTAGATCACATTTGAATTGCATAAGACGTAAGTACCGCACCGTACCGTACTGCATTGAATGTAATATCTTAAGAGGAGTGAGGAGGTAAGTTACACTTAATACTCAGTTCTTGGCGGAGCTACGCATCATTATTAGAAAAACTTGGATGAAATGACATGCAAAGGAGTAGATCAATATGGAACATATTGCAAGTATTGACAAGAATCCGCTATAGCATTGAACTGAAAATGCAATAAAGCAGCTTGCGGATCACAATCCAACAAAACTCAAATGTTTGAACTTTTATGACAGGTTAATGATGATGGTTAATTGGTTTGCGATTGATTTTTTGCAGGAAAAAACCCATTTTTGTTTGAAGAAAACCGCCATTATGTATTTTTACATAACGTCTAGGTATGTTTTTCCAGTTCAAATTTATACTCGTTGTGTCCCTTTTTTCATGTACATCGCGATTCTGGTGATGGCATGATCGAATCAACTATTAGATCACATTTGAATTGCATAAGACGTAAGTACCGCACCGTACCGTACTGCATCGTAATTAGGGTCCGATGCGAGCCGTCAGGCCACTACCTGGAGGCTTAGATTTGAGCGGCGTTGCCAGACCCAGAGGTCTTCAGAAAACCTCAGGGTCGCTCCTATGTGGGCAATAGTATAGTTGATGTAGAGTAATATTTAGTACCATTAGCGTTTGATCATCAACTTACCTTCGATGTAGCGGTGACCCATATAGTCACGATCCCTCTTGCAGGCTCTATCAACATCTTCAGGGGTTTCCATCTCAATGTATGCCTCTCCACTAGGACGGCCCTCACGTGAAAGCGTCATCTGCACACCTTTCTTCCCATTGCGGATGTTACATTCGGCTGTTCAAAAAATCATTCATTAGTTTCATAGCATCCAACAATTTTAATACGTTCACCAGAGGACGAAAAGTAATAAAACTCACTGAAGAACTTGACGACGTCCTCTTCGGTTGTGGACCAGGGTAATCCACGGACCTTCACAACGCATCCGTCATCTTCGACTTTGACTTGCCCCATGACTCAACGAAATTCTGAATTCAACAAAAAAAATTTCAAGTAAATAACAAATTAAGAAACAAACTATAATCGCTAATACATTAACAATATTGTGAACCGAACCTAGCAGATGTAGATGCGGACAGAACTCTCAGCACAGAAGCCTGTTGACTTACAGTACTTCCCTGAGAGGTTTGCATTTAATCAAAGAGATTCAGCCCCTTGGTAAGGAAGTTTTTCGCTTCGAAAAGACCTCATTGGGGTTTGTGCCCCAGAGTTCAAATCTGCGAAAGGTTAGCGCTGAGCATTCAAATATTATGTGGGATGCCGTTCCGTCAATCTCCTCACATAACCTGCATAAGGTCGAACTTTGTGTGACCACAATGCGGTGTACGTGGACCCTTAATGGTACAAAACCGGTTGAGGCCGACCATTGTTCTTAGTTCCCTACGGTTTTTGGCAAGAAGCCATTCAGTAATTTTGGTGTTGGGTTCCGAAACCATGAGTTTACTGTGGACTTGTCCTTCAATATTTAGCCATCTACTTGTGGTTTGTTGGTTGACGTACGTGTTGATGATCCTTCTGAAGGCGGTTTTAGGTATACCGACTGCCGGCTCAGGGTCTACAAATGGGGTTTGGGAGCCCCTTCTTGCTAACTCGTCAGCCTTCTCGTTACCAGATATTCCTTTATGCCCCGGCACAATTATGTTTGGCTAGCTTGTTGAGGGTACCAAAACTTATTTTTTTTTTAATAAAAGGAGTCATAAGGTTCTTTCCGTTCTGATGTAAATAAGAACAACAATCAAATTTGAATGTAGTAAGTAAAAATATTAAATGGAATGGAACCATGTTATAAACCGAATACCCAATCTATTCAACAAAAACATACTTCTCTTCCAATTATAAAAGGAGTCACAAACAGAACGTTCTCTCCGTTTGAAAAAGAACAAAATTCAAATGTTAATATGGTACGCCCCTAGTAATATCCAATGGAATTTTGCTCAAGAACGGTGTACCGTAAGGTTACTCCTCTAGCTGTAATATTTTCTGATGTAAAAACGCCGTTTCAATGCCTTCATTAATAAATATTGTTAATGAATTGTTATCCACAAGAAACATTTATTAACAATAAACCCTCGTAAATGATTTCAAAATGTTGAATCTTTCAGTAATTATTAGATAGCCTTTTAACGCAAATCACAGATTTATAAACTAGGAAAAATTCCATACATAACCACGAAACTAGTCAACAATTTTGTCAAGAGGCAAAAAATAGTTTTTCTAATCATTAAAATATTCACTCGCATTTAGACAGCATGATTCAAATGTCATGTCTGCAGTTTCCATCAGGTGTTGGAGGCATCGTTCCAGCTTTATTGCTCTCAAATCAATCATTTACCTGCGATATGTATAATACATCAAACATGATTTCATCATGTTCTAGTCATCAGATCTCGCTTGAATTGGGAAAAACAATCTGTTACCAACCCGTACCGATTTCATCACGGTCGTATCATCAGGAGTAGCTGCGCATGGGCGAATATGAAATCCTTACATAGTTTTCATTTCATTTCGATGGAATTTCCTAGCTAAGTAGTAATCGAAATATTTCAATACCAACCGACATTGGGATATCGATAAATCTATGATAATCGCAATTAAAGATGTTTCCAGGACTACAATTAACTAGTATCTTATTCACAAATGCGTAGTCTTCACTGCGCATGTGGTAACGGATGCTTTGAGTGTTATTTTCTCGGACTAATTGGTAATTTTGTTAAAACATGGAGGATGTTATGAAAAAGTCGACTTGATGGCACATACAAGTTACATCATAACCGTATTCCTGTGATTGATGCGCATTTTAGTTCCCTTTTCAAATACATCCAACACATGTAGAGGAACAATTGGTTGTTTCCTTCTTGATCAATTCATGAGGAGTGTATGTTAAAACAGTAAACCAATGCACAAATTGAATTATGATTTTCATATTTCAATTCACCTAAGCGTAAATATTCAAACGTAACAGTTTCTGATACATTAGACGTAATGTGATCGGCCAGAACGCATCTTTTCGTAAATAAAAGCGTCTGACAGATGGATCTCGCAAGAGGCTTCGCCAGCTATTTCGAACTACTCACTTCAACTAATTTTTATCCTCTTGAAAGTAACAATCAGTTCCAGCTCTTACGGCTTCTGGAATACCTACCTAGCATATTCTGGAACTTAGGAGTACTCAACACATTAATTACTCTACCTTTTGACATCACATGGATGTTTAATGGAAATTTGAGGCTAGTCACTCATACCTATAAAATTTGTTTTATTGATGCTGCTCCATTACAATTCCAAATAGGCATCTTGAGCATACGTTTATATCAGTACCATGAAGCCCAAAATGAAATGAGTTTTGAGTAGCCGGAACAGGTATCGGAGCAAAGAACCAGTGGAACTCTTGACAAACAAGATGTGCCAAGCAAAATAGAACAACATCTACGAGATAGTAAGATCAACTACAATTCTTGTATTTCCATAAGTGAAAAGGTTTTGGGAATGCGAAAAAGGCAAAACTCAAGTTTCAAATAGAAAAAGTAAGATTCCTTAGTTTCGGAATAAAGAATCCTCACAGAATTACGAATTTACGTACTATAATGTAGGGTTGAACATGTCGGAGTATAAATTAAGGCTTCACACTGCGCCCCTGTGAAGGGATGCAAATCATTGGACGAGGGTCTCATTAAAGTAGACCCTCCTAAATTAAAACTGAATACCCTCAAGTGTGAACCATCAACTATTATAATTACTTGAATAAGTTTGAATATGGATTGCATTGGGTTATTAATCAACATCTCGGGACGAAGGCTACTGAAGAAAGACGCTACATTCCTGAGCGCGTTGGGCATCATGGCCCCTCAAGTTGAAAAAATCAATAATTCAGGCGAGACCCTAACTGCCCGTACGAGTGTAATATCCAATGTTAGGAACGATTGGGGCGCCAGATAAGTATTTCTTCTAATATTAAACTATTTTGAGTAGCTACAGAATTGGTATAGGTGCGTTGTACTGGAATAAGTAACAACAAGCGCCAGGAATGCGGGGGACGGGCACTGTGGAACCGCAGCTCTTGATTTTACCATGAATCTAAATAAATATGTTCGATATTATATCTACCTCGACTCCAAACAAAACGTAAGCATGTAAGAATTAACTCACTAGAAGCTGGCCAGATGAATCAAAGTCAGCGTCGGCGACAGCAACCGGATCGAGATGTATGCCAATCCAAAATGGCGAGATCGGTGACCGATGAAGCTCAGATATGATGCGAGAAAGGATCGAAATGGGGCGAGGGGGGAGGAGCTAGGTTGGAACAAGACAAAGGACCAAAGAATTGATGCTAGATTCCCGAATGTGATTGGTTGGAAACAGTCATGTGACCAACACATGTACAGTGTTGCCATTGCAACGTTTTCATTTTATATGGAATACAAAAATTTACAGAGAAAGAAGATCCAAAGCTTGTTAGGAAAGCAAGCTCTCGCAGCTTGCTCTGTAATCGACCTGGCGTTACCTATGCGGAATGGCACAGTAGGTGCCCAATCCATAAAATTATTTGCCTGATGCTTCCAAGCTGGTTTTTGAAAATTCAATTTTGAAGCACTGCTACCTATGTACTGGAATGTAGTATATGAAGTTCCTCGTATGGTATTGTTAGGGCTACTGGTGCATAATGAACGAACCAAATTCAATGTTAATGGTTAAGGCTCATTCCTTAACTTTCTATGTTTAGGGTTTAAGACCATTTAGTATATATGTGGTGAGAATGAGAATCCTTTGAAGAAGGAGGCTGCTTCAATCACTCGCACTGATAATAGGAGTTGATTATAGGAGTGAAGAGGGAGGCAGCTTCAACCACTCTTGCTACTTATAGGAGCTAGAGTCCCTTGAAGAGGGTGGCAGCTTCACTATAATAGCAAATTGGATTTACAAGGGTAGGAGCAAATATCCCTTGAAGAGGGAGGCTGCTTCAACCACTCTTGCTACTTATAGGAGCTAGAGTCTCTTGAGGAGGAAGGCAGCTTCACTATAATTGCAAATTGGATTTACAAGAGTAGGAGCGAATATCCCTTGAAGAGGGAGGCTGCTTTGACCACTCTTCCTTGATAAGGAGCGAGAAACTCTTTAAATATCTTATATTATGATTTACCTTTCTAAATCAGCTGATACGGATGCGAGCACTTCCCCAATGAATAGTGTTGCTATCTATAGTTCTATTACCTGAACTGCTCCAACTAGCTATCCACCTTACTCAAAGATGGTTCATCGTTTATCACTCTTATCACCGCTGAAAACCAACCTTTATCAAAACCTTATCACTGTTATTTTCAGTTCAAGGCATGGGTTTTGTCTAATGTTCTGTGTACCTATATTTAAGTAATGTTGAGTCTAAGAATACTTCCACGGTTTTTTCGTTCCTAAGTGCCTTTCAGAAATGATTTTTTTCTGCATTGGATAGTAGAATCTCATAGTAATAAATTAAGTAAGTAATATTCATTCATGATGCCGATCATAGCGTTAGTCCATCGAGCATATAAACCCAAACCCCCATCTATTTTCATGACATTCATGTTGCTAATAGAAATGTAAGTTCTCATTTGAGAGGCTATAATTTTTACCACCTCTGTCTCAATATTACTGTTTGATTTGTTTTCACAGTACCCGTTGGAGATGAGTTCATATAATAACATTATTGGGAACAAAGCAGTCCAAGCTGCATTAGCCGGTGCCCTTGGCCTCGCTTGCTGGTTCGGTGGAGTTAATTATGAAAAGAGTAAGCACATCACTCGGCCTGTCACTAGACCATTGCCCCCTGCCGTCCAGAAAACACCAACTCTCCCTACAAGTGAAAACCGTTTAGAGGCAGTTGGAAAAAGAACAAGCGAGGTACGTACAAACAGGTTGCCCTCATCCCATCGAATTACAACGTAAATTGCCAGGGCAACTATTACTCTTAGGGTATTGAAATGTGTCTATTATTAGGGTATTGAAATGTGTCTCTGGTCAATGATCAGTAATGTGCAAAGACCTGCGAGAAGGATCTCTTTACAGGACGTCTACGATGACAATCGTCGAAATTTGGAGATAAGGAGCTATTAGACACGTTACCACAAACAGCACACTTGTACAGCTAATGGAAGGCTCCTAAAGAGGAAAGATGCACACTCTAAGTGAGGCACATGTGCCTATCATGTTTTTTTTTTTAAAGAAAATTTTCAAGTTCTTCTACTTGATGTATTGAATTCCTCTAGTTTTGATGCTTATAAACACTATCATCTTTGTTCCTACAGATAATGAAATTCGGGTTCCCCAGTCTTTCCAATATCCGATCATTTGACGATTTTGTTTTATCGTACGACAATCGCAATCGAGTTGCCAACTGGGTATTCGAACACCTCACAGAAGAGAATTTGAAAGTCGCCGACAAGGTCAACCGCGCCTTATGTGAATTTGTCGAGGATAAGTCAATTCACCCATTTTTCAGGTGATGATCTCTACTTCTTATTTGACAATTAACAACATAGATTTGTGTGGTTCGGATTTATTTATTACGATCGCTGCCTTTAATTCTTAGTTATTATTTTATTTCATTGATTTGTTTTTTTTTATGGACAAAAAGGTGAACAGAATGTGAAATTGATGTTTAAATTTCAGTTTGTAAATTGTTGTTAATTATAAAAATGATGCGGATTTGGTGGTGTGGAAAACCAAAGCTGCTCCATATAGGGTGCAGGGATTTTTTAGACGAATTTCAGTTGAAAACTGTGTTTAAAAATACGAGATTTTATGACAATTTCACAATGGGGGAGGGGGTATAAGTTTCAAATGAAGTCAGGAATCTCTTTTAGAACCTTGACAAACCAGCTTTTGTATAGTTTAAACGAGTTTTAATCCTCTACAGAAAACTGGAGGGTGTTTGAGAATAATCAATGTTTGAAAATTTGGTGCTTGAACCTTTTAAAAACCTGGAGCTTGAGCCTCCGATAGTTGTACATGTAAGCTGGTTTCAAACCTAGGAATTTTCGGCATCAAGTGTTTCATGTTCATGTTTGTTACTGATGATGACCTAACCATCGAAATCGATTTGACTGTGTAACTCTTTACTTTCGTGGAAATATAGACAACGCTCTATCTTTCTCCGTTTTTATTGAAATGGGTTTCCACAACTTCCTCGCGAGTGACTTAGTCCTTATTAGCACGGTTTATTGTACAAAACAACAAGTCCGACGTGCCGTACTCAGAACAAGGAGGTAACCACCAAAACTGACGAGTGTTTATCTGGATTTGCCAATTTTGTCGCCTAACCCCTTTTTCTGCCCGGCCATTCAATCGTCTTCACTGTTAGGGATTTTCCAACCGCTTGCTCCGAGCTACACCAGTGGAAGAGCGCAGGCGAACGAATGAGGGAGCAGGATGAGGCGTTTTCCAACCGCCGCCAGTGTAACTTCGGGGCAACTTGCTCTGAATTCCAACTGGCCAGGGAACTTGCTCGGCACTCCCCCAGGGTAGTCCAGCCTGAGATCGGAGTAACTTGCTCTGAGCAGGAAACCTAGGGTAACCTCTTCAAAAGTCTAACCTTCCTCATTCCATTTTTGTTGTTGGTGCGGTTTGTTCGTACTTATATTTCAGTGTGATGGAGTTCTTGGAATTCATTGGTGATGTTCCATCCTCATCCTCGAGCGAAAGCTCTTCGTCAGACTCAGAGGTCCTAGATATTTCAGCCGAGGAGCTAATTATTTTATATTATTATAGCGGGAAAAAAAGAAACCGGAAAATACAGTATTAATACTGTAATTACTAATTAGTAATACTCCCGAGATAAAAATGTGAAAAAAAAACCATGCGAGATGAGGAAGGTTTCACGTTTGAGGGTTATCCTCCCGTAAGGTTGCTCTGGGACTTTCATTTCATTTTCCAACCCAGTGTAATTCCGTGTGTACACCGCAGTGGTCCCGAGCAGAAAGTGCCCTATACTGCCATGCCCCAAACCTGCTCGTAGCAGGTCAATTGGAAAATCCCTGTTGGCAGTCGTTAAGACAGTTGAGACAACAAAACAGTAGCTTTGAACGTTCTTCATGGCAGTCCATGGACTTTTCTGTACGGTAGTCTAGCGATTTTGGAAATCCGTGCTGGGGCGCCAGTGCAGCTTAAGATGTCGTTACTCTCACACGCCTATTCAAATCTCCAAAATTCGTAACCTGTTCCACAAAATCGTCAATAGTCTTAATTCGCATCTACCTTGCTATAAAAAAAACCGCTCATACAAGCCGTTGAAATTCAGTTTTGAGCATTCTAAAACGATTTAGTTTTGAGATTTTGCATGCGTTTATGAATAAATATAGTCAAGTTAATACCTCAATAAAATTCAACGTTCCCCCTCCCCTCTATGATTACTCAAAGAGCAGCGCTTGCACATTAATGTGCTTTGTCTAATTCAACTGTGTACATTTTTTCAGTCCTTTTTTTGTTTTTTAGTATTTCCACATTCAAGATTTGATGTGGTTTCTCCATTATATATCGAACACTGCCATACAGTTATACTTGGAGGTTAGCATGCTGAAAGAAAGTTAAATTTAGTATCATAATACATCTTTACCATACGCTTGAATGAAATTTCCGTAAAATAACAATTGGATTGAATAAATTCCAGAGCGACCAACGAAGATTATAAAAAAAGTGGCTTCGACCGAGGCCACTTGGCTGCCGCCGGGAACCATAGGTTACATCAATTACATTGTGATCAGACGTTTACACTGTCTAATATCGCTCCCCAAGTTGGAGTGGGTTTCAATCGAGATGCTTGGAACAGCCTAGAGAAATACGTTCGGAACCTTACGAAGAAGTATTCGGACGTATACGTATGTACCGGCCCAATTTACAAACCGATGTAAGTTTCACCTTCATCTATGTCAGATCTGTCGCAAAACGGCTGAAATGCGTTAAATTTATATATTTTAGGAGTCTATAACCCGACAAATGTTTATCAGCTATGAACTAGTTAATTTAAAAATTGAAGCTCAAATTTACGCTATTAAAATTGATGAAAAATCAAAATCTTTGTTTGAATTGAAAAATATTATTTTTCGAGGATGTTTTTTCTCAATAAAGTTTCTTTGCAGATAGAGTTCTCAAATTCAGCTTTATTTAACCGGAATACAATACGATAATTTGGTAAAAATCGTCCACAATCATGCGTCATGGCTGGAATTTTTTTATAGTTTTTTTTTTTTTTTTGTAAAGCACATTTTAATGCAATTAAGTACAATTTTCAGCATAAATCTGAGCTTTAGTTTTTAAATGACCTAGTTTTTTATTGTTGATCGCTGATGAACTGTTTTCAGTTACGTTCTGCTAATATAAAATACAATTTTCAGCTGTTTTTTTTTTCATTTTATTAGAAAAATGTTGATCTATGTATTTTAGAGAATATTTGGTACGATGTGTAGGTCAAATCTCATTCTAGCACAGTCCGCTCTAGTTGAGCTAGAATCTTGAAACTTAGCACGGACGTTCCATAGTTTAAGATACAGTCATCCTCTAAGAACAGATTTTTCTCAATTAAGATTTAGAGGGTTTCAAGTTACGGGAAAATTGCCTACTAACGCCCAAACTACTGGAAAGATGTTATATAGGTTAAAAATTAGCGATCGATTTTCAATCTAGCTGAAAACCATTCGGTACTGTAGGAATGAATGAGATTCTACGGTCGTATCGCAATGAGCAGTGTTTTTGCATTTCTAAAGTTGAATGTTGAAGTGGAACTGGGGAAATAGAACTGGAATACAGTTTCCTCATTAAAATATATTTTTTGGGATTGTAATATTTAAACAGAATTAAAGCAGGATAACGACAATCTCATATATTTTGTAGAGTATTCAATGAAAACTCGTAAAATCAACTCCACATGAGGAAACCGATGTATTCCTCCAAGAATTATACTTATTTATTTCAATCCCCTCCCCCTGGCAACACCACGATTTGCTTGCTTCATTCCGTTTTCTGTTCTACTTGAGTTAAAAACATGCAAAGGTGGTTAGATCTCAGTGGAAGAATTTCTACTAAAGCGGTAATTACATTGTGTAATATCTATCTTATAGATACCGATGATGTAAATCGCTCCCTACATGGAAATAATTTATTGGAATAATACAGTAAGAAATTTTTGATAAAATGGAGATCATTAACATTCGGATACAAATGTCAATCCGCTTAAAATTAAACATAGAAATTGAAGTTCCGTAGCGCTTTCAAAAATAATTTTCATAAAAGAAATAAAAAATTGATTTAAGTTGAGGTTTGTTCAAGAAACGAGTCATTACTTTTTATTTTGATAGAAACCATTAATTGGTACCATTAATTACTTGGGCAAGAAAGATTGGCTGTGACTGAGGTTGTGACATTTAACAACCTAGACAAGTAAGAAATCCACCTAAAATGTTACCTGATCAACGGTTACCATTTTTCTTGCAGAAAATGGGCTCGAGTGACATAATAGAACTTGTTACGAAATTCAATGAGCATAAAAAAGTTTCTCGTGGATGCTCGCCAAGCTAAGGGGGAGGGTGGAAGTGGATTTTCACAAACTGCTGAAAAACTTTGCCTGTTCCACTTTACGCTCAAGAAGACCAATATGCAGAATAAAATCTCAAATAAATGGTAGTGTGATATGGCTATCAGTAGAAGGTAGAACGCGACAGGTACGGTGCATTTATGTATATTTGGAATATTTAGCCCAATTACAGTATGTGCAGTACAGAAATTCTAAATGTCACAAGTGAACCGCACACCTCATTTCTTAGAAAAGTAGTTTTCAGCTGTAATAATTACTGGAATTAAATACTTAATACGTTGTTCTTTTCCCACAGCCAGGAAGGTGGAAAGAGATATGTCAAGTATCAAGTGATAGGGCCAAACCAAGTGGCTGTTCCGACACACTTTTTCAAAGTTATAGTGATGGTGACCTACGATGACAACCTACACATGGAAGCCTATCTCATGCCCAATCAACCCATTCCAGCCTCTACCCCTCTCACAACTTTTTTGGTTAGTTCATTAACTTGGTATTAAAGAATAATGCGGTAGGAGAGGAAAGTTTGTAAACAATATGTTGTTTGGTATGGTTTTGGCATACTGTCAGAATAACTATGCAATAAGTAACTTTTGAAAACTTATTTGTGAGTTAGAAGAAGTCCATAGTTGCACCTATGCACCCAAACTCACTTGTTAATGGCATTTTAAATGTTGTGTTGGCAGTTTAAATTCCAGTAGATTTTCTGCTAAACTTCCCCCCTTGGTAGTCTTTGTACCGCCCTCTTTATGCTCTTGAGGGATTGTATCTGCCCACCCCTTTTGGTGGTATCCTTCCATGCAATAGTGGAGACTGAGAATGAGAACGTCTAAGTAAATATGGTAAAAGTCGCCTACCCAGTGAAGGCCAAATCAGCTAATTTAATTGCAATGAACTGTGTTTTCAAGCGACCCCTTTAGGTTCGAGTTTGTGCACACAAGTGAACCATAGGTAGGTGTGGCATCCAGGCGAGATTCACGATTTTCTCCCAGCATCCACCACAAGGTGTATCAAGCCCACGAGTTTTTTAAACATCACTACTACCAGGGCCCATTCTTTCGGTTGGTTTCAAAATGATAATAAAAAGTATGGTTTTCAGATTTTTAGAGTAATTGAGGAGCTTACTTTCAAACAGGCACATACCCATTCAGACAAAATGTTCACGAAGTGAAAAAAACGATTTGCGGATGAGTGGAGATGTTTTTCTGCAGTTTCTCATTGGAGTAATGTGTGAGAAGGCACAGATAGAGATGCCTCAGAATATGAATCAATTTTCTCCAAAACACGAGGCTGTATATCCGTTTTCACTTTGGAAATGTGCCCTTTTGATCAAAACACATGGATTTGTGCCTTTTTGAAAAAGAAAGAATTCATTCTCCATTCTGTAGGTTTCATTGAAAACTTTACCTGACTCCATACTTCCATTTGTCATGCCCGCCATCTATCGAGTCTCGTGTAAATATTCAACTTCAAGACGAAGGCGCAATGCTTCTTTTTGGATATGTGCCTTTTAGAAAACCCACGACTTATCGCCTGACGAAATTCGGAGGATATGTGCCATTTCGATTGCAAGGCGCTGAAAAAATTGTAGGGGACGGATTTGTTACCTTTTGATGCAAACCCATAACTTTAGCCCTGGAATTGACGTGGATGTGTTCCGTTTTGTTCGGAAATGATAGGAGGATCTGATTCAACTCATATTCAGAGATAGAAAATTGAGAAAAAAGCGTTTTCTCCCAGATTTGGATATGTGACTTTTTGAAAGCAAGCTCCTCAATTGTCGATGACTGGATGCCTCGCCGCTGCATCTAGAGTGTAACGGTTGTGATGGCAGTAGCCAAGCTACAAATGATTTTACTCAAGGGCAAAAAGTCTCAGATGGATTACACTTTGTTATTATTTTATGTTTCAGGTTCCACTCGAAACCATACAGAGATTATCTGGACTGTTGTTCTTTGACGGAACGTCTGAACAACAGTTGAAGTCCATTAATGGGAAGAAAAGTTCTTTTTGGTAAATACGACATTTCTGTACGTACCATTTATAAAGATTAATGTTGGCAACATCAAAACTGCCGCAAGATACCTCAATGGAAATTCAGTAGTTACCGTTTGAACATAGGATACATTTATTTTAGTATTCAAAGAAATGTTAACAAATGTTGATGAACATTAATAAAAGAAACTTTGTTTTAGCGTTTCGCAGTTTTAACTAAACCCTTATTTCATTAGAAGTAAGTACTACTAACTAATGTAGTATTGGGTTGTAGTTCGTTCTTTGTTAGAACTGTCCTTACTAATAAATACTTTCAGTTAGTTCGTTCTTCAGCATTAGGCCTGTATTCTTCCTCCCCATGTATGCTCCCAATACGAGGAGTAGCAAGTACTGGAAAACAACCTCCAAATCGAAGGCAAAGTAGACTATGGGCGTGCTCGAAAACTAAGTGTTCAAGACTAGACATTTTTTAGACATTAGACAACTAGACATTTTTCTGGAACTCTGTTGCCAAAAAAATTACCAATTTCGTGCGAGATGGTATTTATTTAGCTGATAGACGAAAAAGATTTAACGGCAGTATTGACCACGTTCCGATGGTTTCATCCATGTTCCACTTTCTGGTGAAGAGTAGTTGTGGAGATTTAATTTTTATTGCAGTGTCATATAAGGTTTGATTTGACAAGAGGTTCAGAACCGAACACGTCCCTTTTTGGCTGTTTTGACACGCCAGAACTAGTTCTGAAAAATCTCGAACCTTTTGGTTCGCTGTTCGGACAAGGAGTCCAGAACCACTTAGAACTAGTTCAAGTGGTTCGAAGATTTTTGCCAGAACTTTTAGTCCGAGACATGCGCAGTAGATTTATTGCGTTATCAACGGTTATCGTCTATTCCCGCCCAAATACGGCCTACTTACACTGTTGAGGGTGTCAAACAAACTTTGTTTCAAGTATAAATTCTTAGGTTTACAAAAATGTCTAGTTCAGAAAGCGTTCGGACAAGTAGAACGAATACCGAAAGTTCTCGGTGGTTCTATGCCTCCCCCTGTAGGTTCTGGTTCTATCCCGAACTGGTTCGGAACCTCTTGTCAAAAGAAACCTATACTTTTAGTCTATCTTGCTCATTGTGATGGATATGGTTAGTTGGCCCCTTCCCAATTTTAGAATCTGTCGCCTTGGGAGATGAGTCGGACGCCTGCAAGCGTCTGAATCATCTTCTGAGCGCAGCGGAGCATTACGTGATGCATCCACCTGATCGGAAGGGGCAACTACACCATTCCATCACCTCACAACATTCAGGGTGAATTCTGCTAAAACCAGTATTATTGGCTGGGCGCATGTACGAGCGTCCCCAGGGTGGAAGTAAAGGCATGAGCGTCCCCGACCCCGGGAAGCCACCATGTACGAGCGTCCCAGTGATCTCTTGAAGGGCAGGCGTGAAAACGGTCGTGTTCATATAAAAAATCCAGAAATAACAGGATTAGTCATCAAAAAATGGTTAATCCACTAAACAGGATGGTGCTTTTTGGCAGCTATTTGTATCGAGTGAAACTTGCAACCGCGTACTTCCGCTAGTGGCCACACTTTCTTCAACGCGTTCTGAACGGCTTTTTTCAAAATCAGCAACACAAATGGCCAGTGACAAAGAAATTTCGACTTCCTCGGCTTTGGGAAGGCGAAAGCGAACGCGTCAACGAAATACTAGGCTTCTCAAACAGGAAAGAGGGGACATAACCCTAATCACATTTGTACAAATAGCTACCAAAAAGTACCATCATGTTTAGAGCATCAACCAATTTTTAATGTTTTGACTAATTCTGATATTTACGGATTTCGGACGATTATACATTTTTTATATGAATACGACCGTTTTCACGCCTGCCTTTCAACTGATCACGGGGACGCTCGTACGTACGAAGATGAAGGGGACGGGGACGCTCGTACGTACGAAGATGAAGGGGACGGGGACGCTCGTACATTTTGTCAATACGAAAAAATCACGTTCACCGGGGACGCTCATGGTATCACCCTATGGCTATGGGGAATTAGGTTACCACGTCTTCAGTCAAGTGCATCGAGCTCATAACGCCAAAAAAAGTGGCAAAGAAATATGTTTCGTGTGAACGATTTCTAGACAGAAAGAGCTACAGACAAAAATTTATTGTTCCCAATCACGTTCTCCCTACTGAGATTGCTCAAAGAGCAGGGAAAATCATGTCACTTGGTATTTTCAAAAACTTTTATTTACAACGAAACCTTTTTAAAGGTACATATAATAACATCTACAAAAAGAAAAATTGCAGAAATCCTTACTAATCCATGGAGATACCACTGGTCTCCGAAAATTTTTCTCTAAATCTTTCTCCTTGTCTAACATATTTGCCAGAAATTGGTTTGTAGTAGTATGCCTGGTAGTCACCCCTCTGTTCCATGAGGTTCAACACTTTGCTTTGTAGTGCCCTAAGAAACAAAAAGAAGAGAAATTAGTTATAATAGCTGGTTTACTTGGCGTTGCCAAGGTTAGGGCAATACAATTGGTGAGGAGTTCACTCTCATCATTTTAACACAAAAGTTAAACTTGAGTTCTTGTTATTGATTTTATTCGTTGTGCCTTAAAAGTTTCCATGATTAGGTAATTGCCAGTGTAAATGCAATGCATACAACCGCAACAATAAAAGAACTACTGGTTTTTGTGAATCGGGAAGAAATTAGCCGAATAGCTCCATAACTCGTCATTGTTACATGAAAGTTTCTAGTACTACCAGTTAAGTCACTGCTGAAAGATTGCTTTTTATATTGAAATACTATTATTCAACCCTAATAAAAGTGTGTTCGATTGTCCGGCATTATGTTGAGATCAACCTCGTTTTAATTTTTTTCTTAAATGTTGATGGCGGTTTTTTAAAAAGCTGATCTTCAAATAAAGCAAAAAATCCCTCATCGAGGTTGAAAACACCAAACTTCCTGTTTATTTATTCTGAAACGAAATAGAACTCTAATAATGTTTATTGTTTTACAACAATAATTATTCCGGTTATATTCAGGATATACTTTGAAAATAATCGGATAAATTCCACCAATCCATTACAATAAATGTTTCATTTATGTATGTTTTCAATAGTTAAAATGAATACAGCTTCCTCTGATTTTTAGTGTTAGAACTAGGGGTTTAAATCAGGAGTTTTCAACATTTTCTAACACTAACCTCATTTTCATTTTTTCATCTTCCTCGTACACGAGATGCATGTATTTTTCGTATTCTTGCTGTGGCGGAGTGAAGACATACCTCGCCAGAAATCTAGTAATAGGATGCTGAAAATGTTCACAAGAAATCACAATATATTAGATATATGGTATGACAACACATATGTACATTGGGAAAACATTAATTCAATAACGAACAACATTCAATCTCGCAAAAAAGCAAACTTTGTTGTGAGAGATTCATCTTTCATATCCTTTTAATGATAATAAAGATGATATATATTGATGAGAAATAGAAGAAGATTCAATTCCATGAAAATCCCAAGCTCGTACTGTGTGAGTTATGGAATTATGAGTAAGATTTTCTTTTATGGTTTGGATGTAGGTAGTTTTCTACGCCATTTGGCTTGTGACGTTTGTTACCGTAACTCAAGTAGGGACGTTCCGATACCGCTTTTGATACGATATTTGGTATCGAATCAATGGAATCGATATCGATACAGTATCGAAAGGAAAGTATCGATATGGGTAGTATGGAATGACAAAGTATCGAAGCAACATATTCCAGACAAAACCAGACTTTGTAATCACACAAGAGTATAATAATACAAAAGGAAATAATATAATATACAAAAATAAAAAACATAATAGTATAAGTAGGTAATATAAAAAGGGTCTGAATAAAAGATTGATCCTACCTATTTTTGTCCTATGGTCGAGGAACATACAACAACAGTCAACAATACAATAGCAACGTAGTAATAACAACAGCAACACTAATAACGATCGATATAACACTTATCATTGTCGATATCAAACTGATAAGCTGACTGGTTCGATTCGACCATATTGGAAATAACACAACCAAAGTTGCGTCCTTTAAAGCAAGTTACCCACTAGCCTACTACTTTTCAAAACTGACAAAATTTCAATATTGTTGAAAATGTTACGAAAATTTAGAATTATGTTCACCAAAAGGAAGTACTCATTCGATACTGCAGATTTTCTTTCGAATATCGG
Organism: Creontiades dilutus; assembly: GCA_031894815.1. Classification (NCBI taxonomy): domain Eukaryota; kingdom Metazoa; phylum Arthropoda; class Insecta; order Hemiptera; family Miridae; genus Creontiades; species Creontiades dilutus. Next base: position 267,106 of record JAVIWC010000204.1, read on the forward strand.
ATGATTCGATACCGATACGATACCTGCAGTATCGAAACAAAAGTATCGATACCTACCCATATCGGTAGAATTGGAACGTCCCTAAACTCAAGGTATCTGAGCAGAAGGAATAGAAAGAATAATGCTGCATGGAATTTAGAGAGAAGCGAAGTACGTCTTCAAGACGTTACCACACGTACTTCTTTTCAGAGTTGACTGAAGGAATGGAAGTGGTTTAGCAAGGAGACCTTGCTCAAACACTTTGGCCTCATCTGCCACATTATTCAATCGAATATGATACGAGATGTGTTTCAATAAGAAAGGTATTTTAAGAGTGACGCCATGTGTGTTAGTGTAGAACAAGAGGGGAACGTGGGATCAACCCGACAATAACTCTGGTCAGCTGGTTACTTGTTCTCATTTTTCACAGTGGCTGTGGACAAACAAGCTCAGTCATTAGGAGCACTGACGGCTCCTTCTCAAATCACTTCACGCTCACCTGTTGTATAATTTGCTAACAAATAATTTCTGTATAAATTTCATAAAGCAAATTTTCAGTAGATGATATAATTGTACCACAAGATTTAGAACCAGGGAACAGTAGATAGAGGCAAACAATAATTTGTGATGGAATTTTCTCCAGCAATATACATCCGGAAATTAAATGCAGAGCCTCTTTGGCTCTGACGAATACCTATGGAAAGGTCAAACTTCCCTGACGAAGTGCGAGAGCTCCATGACAGATATCATACTCATTTGTGAGTAGTCATCTAGGAGTAAGGTATACGTACTTTTCCAATTGGGGATGGGGACGAGCTATAAGAGACTTTTTGGTGGACGACGACTAGGAAACCGTGGTCGCCGAGTTGAGGCAAGCAGTTGGATGCTAACATTTCCATGACGAATAGCATCAAGGCTACCGGCTGTTGAAATCACGTTTAACGTGACGTCAACATTCATGGGGAGTTGTTTACTTGTGTTATTGAGTTGAAGTCGTATTTTGTGGATTGCTGACAAACAACACGGACGTTCGTTATTGCTACCACATGCAAAAAAAAAACTTGTACAATGCCGAAAATGGAATATGAGAAATAGGTAAAATGGGTTATAAATATGGAAGGTTATGTTACTGCCAACTCGTCAAGGAAAGACGTATAGGAGAACCGATTTCAGACGGTTCGTCATGACGGCTTGCATGACAGACGGAACGTCACGCAGTCTGCATTTTTCTCCAGACAGTACCGTCAACGTCGTCGCGTGAACCGCACTAAAAAGTCTCTATAAGTACAGGATGTAACCTATGAAAAGAGCAGACGCGTTTTGCAATGGAGCGCTACTGATGAATTTTATGGATAACTTGAACTCCAAATGCTTGACTCTTTGGAATGCCAAGATCCATTAGCCTTGCTACCCACAAATTTTATTTAATACCTCTATTATACACCTTTTCAATTCACTGAAACTGATACTCTTGATAAAAATTGTAACTACGCTAGACTATGAGCGGGTGTAATATTTGAAATGAGCAACAGCATTCTGGGTTTATCAAAATTGCATGCTGACCCTGTGGTATTCCCAGTGCTTGGGAACATATCCTTCCGGTATTTCCGTAAGTTTTGCCGGTCCGATGAAAACATTCGAGTAGAAAATTATAGCGCCAACTGGGATGAGGCCGACCATGGTGTAGAAATGTAACAGGTCTTTAAATTTCGAGTATTGCCATCGGGAAGGCGTGATCGTCATGGTTCGGTGGTCGCTCATGCTTCGGACTGAAATAATAGGAAAACCAATAATCAGCTAAGAACAATCGTTCGTTTTATTCATTGAGTCAACACAATGAAGAAAGAGGTTGACTAATTAAAAAGAACACTGATAATATTATGCGTAAGAAATACGAATTCAACCCTCTCAAAACACCCCCTCCAGGGTGCACCTCTTTTTAGGGTTGGAAAAATTAAATAATGACCATCTAAAGGTTATATAGCTTTCAGCTGTTACTGTAGGTAACGTGAAAACAGTTTGGAGTAGGTCATTTGAAATCCATGCTAATTTTAAACTTATTTCCTTGACACACTGGATGCACTACTTTCTGGATTCAAGGTTTAATTATGATTTTAACAGTAAATTCAATCATATATCAAGCGGAAACCCATGCTATAGAAATATGTGCACAAGAGATTGCCAGGAAACGACTCAAAGGTGCAACAATATTTATACTATCTGACAGCCAAGCAGCTCTAAAGGCTATTTCTGCCTTCTCGGTAACTTCAAAGCTGACTTGGAGTTGCCTAAACTCCCTCAAGGCAGCGGCCCAGGGCAACAAACTCATGCTGCTATGGGTTCCGGGTCATGAGAGAATAGAGGGCAACGAGGAAGCTGATCGCCTTGCTAAAAAGGGATCAGAGTCCAACCCAATTGGACCTGAACCCCAACTAGGGGTTACCAAGAGTTATATAACTCAACAGGTTCAGAAATGGGAGGACAAAACACGCACAGAATACTGGCACAACACTCCTGAACAGAGGCAAGCCAAGCGGTTTCTTACAATCTCAAGGAAGCACAAAAGCCCTTCTATCATTGAGGCGCGAAGACCTTCGCAAACATGTGGGTCTTCTTACTGGCCACTGCCCTCTAAGGTACCACCTAAACAAAATGGGTGAGGCCAGGACAGTAGAATGTCGGCTCTGCTGCGAAGAGGCGGAAACAGCAGAACACATCCTCTGTAATTGTCCTGCTGTTGCATCAACTAGATTCCGGCATTTCGGGAAGGGTGTCCTAACACCCTCCGATATTGCTTTGGAGACGCCTGAAAACCTCCTACACTTTGTGAACGAAGAGGTTATTAAAAAGGTTACGAATTAAAATGGGGACAGCGTCACAATAGATCCTAGCGGTCTCAGTGACCAGGGGCTCCTCCCATCCCTTATCGAAAAAAAAAAAGAAAAAACAAACAGTAAATTCGAACTGTGGATAAACTGAAAAAAAAAACCCAATATAACATATAAAAGTTGAAAACTAAAAACTATTGGAATGGTAAAAAGCCTTCATCACTACTAAAAAACATTTACCTGCCTATCTATCGTTGTGAGGTTCCTGGTAAACTAGACAACTATCATTGTTTTGAAGAATGAGGTTTTTCAGAAGGGACTACACCAACAGCTTGTAAATAGAGATGGTGTCAAACTTTAAACGGATATATAAAAATACCTGAAAACAAATGTTACCCACCCTTCTCTAAGGATTCTTTGTGACCAAATGACGCTTGGTCACTTTTAGCAAGTAAGATTGTGATATTTCATACTCCAATAAAAGTGACCAGTTGGAATTAGGGCATTCAATGCCCTTACGGTAGTGGTGACTGGCTAATTTTGTGACAGGAAAAAAATGTTTACCGCAAAATTAGGGTAGTACCCGCTACCTAGTAGTGTAGTCTTTTTCTCACAGGAATTTGTTGTCATAATAGATAGATTCAAAGCAACAGTTAACGAAAAGACAATTAAAATCGTCAATTTCTCGTAAAAAACGCTGCAGATTCTTTCACTGGGGTTTATTATTCAATTGGCTTGCGTTCATGATTTGAATTTCTACTAAGCTTTGGAGTGTGCGTGTTTCACAGGATAGGGCGATGGAGCACGTAAATCTGTTCTCGACCAAAAAAACCTATTTTAATTGATCAGTTGATCATATTTGTGTGCCTCCTGAAATTCAATAATCGCCCTATTCTGTGAAACACCCACACTCCAAAGCTTAGTAGAAATTCAAATCATGAACGCAACCCAATTGAATAATAAACCCCAGTGAAAGAATTTGCAATGTTTTTTTATTGAACCTCAATTCCTCCCCACAATAAAAACATCTATAATTTATCAAGTCCTTTGGCACTCGTATTGCGTTAAAACTTCCCCAAATCCAAATTTAAACGATGTAGCCAAAGGGTAGACAGATGTAGAGGGGGCACACAAATATCATCAACTGATCAGTCCAATAGGTGTTTTGGATGAGAACCGATTTACGTGGTCTATGCATATCTCCTGAAATTCAATAATCGCTCTATCACCTGTAAAACACGCACACTCCGAAGCTTAGTAAGATTCAAATCATGAACGCAAGCTAATTGAATAATAAACCCCAGTGAAAGAATGCTTATTTACCCCAGTAATAATATTGAATAATAAACCCCAGTAATAATATTTACCTATATATTATCAGCGTTTCATGCATATCAGAATGCTTCAACCCGTGTATTGGCTACTAACTACACTACAAGTATTCACATCGGCCATCACTCCAGTATCCACATTCACTACAACTCGACGCTATCGGCCGGACATCACTAGGTTACAAACAAACAATAATAAACCAAAAAACGCAAATGTTGGCACCATAAATCGGGCGATACATCGGGAATGGTTTGACCTACGGACCTGGGGAGGGGCTCATTCGATTCCTGACGGTATGTTCTTAAAATAAGTTTACATTCATGCCGCTTGGACTTGTTTTGAGGTTTCTAGGGATTTTACAAAACTTTGACAGCCCATAAAGGGCACTTTACCGTTGAGTGAGAGAGCTGGCTCAAGAATTGGGGCGTCGTCGGACCAAGATGGATTTTTCCTGAAAATTTCAGATTTTTTGCTCCAGCCGTTTGGGAGAAATCGTGCGTACGGCGGACGGACGGAACAATTTTTATTGCAGATTCGGATTCTACACCCTTTGAAACGTAAACCATGAAATTTTCAGAGAGGGTTAGAATTTTTCCAGAGCGATTACAATGGTTTATTACTGAATAATAAACCAAAAGCGTAATTTTTCTTGAAGTAACAATGAATTTAACTTGAAACTTTGGGCAGGTAAAATTGAAATAAAATAAGATTTTCCTTAATAAATAGACCGTATTTACATGGAGTGAATTTTGAAGTACGGTCATTGGAAATGGATAGACCTATTATTACTACAGGATAAAGAAAACTCGAACCAGTTGGATGAGAAACCAGTGTTCAGATGGAGAAAATAGGCACAACTCCAGATCGCTCTTAAAATTTTGTAAATTTCACTTTCAAAGTACTCAGAACCCCATTGTAAGTGTACCTACTATAATATACTATACAGTTAATAATATGCATGTTGAACGATATGTTGTAAAACAAACTTATAGGAAATATCTTACTTATCATTTTGGTGCCTTGAGAGGGAGGTTTAACCATGGACCTTAGGACGGCACCACCCAAGCTGCTCCAGCCTGCCATCTTTGTCGATTCAGTGATTGACAAACCTGGTAATATTCAGAAGTATAACATGAAAGTCTAAAAGGGCAGAAAAAAATATCGTAATTCGACCAAAATTACAAGAAAACCATAAAATATAATTATGTAGCACTAGCAAGAAAATGTCTAACCTGACTGGGACAGTAACCACAAGAGTACCTCTCTGCCTTCTTCTTCAACAATGTTTGATCTTTTGTTCTGGGTACAGCAGTGGAATTAGGAAAGCCTACACGCATGGAAGAACTGTTCCAAGCTGATGAGTATAAATGACATGGCGAGATGTGGGTAGTTCTTGTAGTTTGATTAAACTTTCTGCCCCCATCACACTGGTTATGGATGCAACTTGTCCTCGAGGTGATGTTTTCAAGCTCGAGTAAAGAAGTTCTATTCAATTAACTAATATAACTACCGGTGAAATGGCGAATCCGCACTTAATTACATTGTTTGACATAGAACTTTATAGGAGGAAGGGAAGGGCTGGTTTACTTCTTGCCACATACAATAGTTTCATACAAAATATGAAAGACCAGATCTTTAGGTGTTTCCCAGAGGCCCAGCACAAAGGTTTCCAGCCAATTGTCGCTCAAACATGTACAGGTCATGCCTGTTAGAAAACCACTGGTTGGACTAAACATCTCGTAGTTGGAGGCCTTGATTGGGCAGGCCCAAACCCATGGCCCAGGGCTGTCCAACATGTCCAAAAGGCGAAAGGAGTAAACCGCATGTCTCAGTTGTTTTATCTTTCCTTCACAAACAAATCAATGTTTTGATAGATTTTTTATCATTGGAATACATTTTTAGCTTTAGTGGTTTACAATTTTCAATAATAAGCCTTTGTAATCATAAAGCAAACATTGTTTATAATACCCCTCAAATTATGTCATTGTACGTTTCTAGGTGCATAGATTCCAAATCTGCAATGTACGTTCACCAATTTGCCATTCGCTGTCTGCCACATGGCCCATAAAAAGCCTCGGAATTAATATGAATAATCTGTTCTTTCCCACTTGGACTCCATTTGGGGTTTATTTCTTTGTAACTTCTAGTCAGTCTGATCACTTACCTGATAAGTAGAGCAGAAAAATGTTCCTTCTTCATTATTTCGTCATTCATAGAGATTTAATTGAATACTCCATCTGTAGTCGTTGTTATGACAGAAAGCAAACGAACAGTAACTACTTTGTCATCTAAATTCTTGCAGCTGGAATATAGTGACAGAAAAACAATCGTAAGGTGCTTCCATGATGTTTATTTTCAATGTTTGTGATAAATCCATGTCAGTTGATAAGAGTAGATAACTGGTATCTATCGAAAATAGATAAGCGTCTCTAGCTGTCAAGTGTCTTATCTCAAACAGATGATGTGAGACTAGTTGATTCAGATTGTGATTTCCATTTAATCAGTATTGTATAATGACGACCCCATACGGGCCATTTTAATAACTTCTTACGTAGGTACAGCATCGGTGGACCAGGCTATTTCATCGACACTGGTAGGTTGATATATTGAGGTATGTTAGTAGATACCGGTAGATCAATGGGGATTAATTTTCAACAGTTATTCCTAGATATTTATCCTCGTTTCTAAATTATGTAATTACCTATATTTGTTCTCTATTATTATGCCACGCAATCAAATTTTGCTCCTGCGTTCTGTGCATAAGGTAAGGCTTATGTCATTCCCATTTCCACTATCCAGTTGAAAAACGAAAAGAGTGGGATGGGATGGAAGTCTTGCGTTTTCAGCTGTCTCGTTTCAGTAGATACGATTTCTGAGTTTTAGCTAAAGTGGTATACTTAGTTGCAGTCTTATTTTGAAAATTAATTATTAATCTAAAACTAATCCAAAGATTCAGCCGAGCAATCAACGTTTCCATCAAGTTTTTGTAATCGTCATTTACCATTATTTAGGAAGGGAAGTAAATTTTCTCGATCTTCCACCTTGTGTGAGCAACAATTTTAGCTCATAATAAAGGTAAAACATCTCTGTAATATATCACAAGTTGAAAAACAATTTATTGCTTTTTTTAGCTTGTTTATTGATAATTATCAATAATTAGGTATCTTTTTCCAAGCAATGATCCGCTCTATAATTTTATGACTTTAAGGCATTTCCCAGAATTTTGTTTCCAGGAACTCTAGTTTGAGGTATAGTTCCATTATGTTGGTTCAAGACATCAAATTGGAGCGTATAATATGTTTATTTTTTGGAAACGTTTCGTCCCGCTATGGGGACTTCTTCAGTCCTATCATTATATTAAAGTATGTGTATCCAACCAACATCATAGTAGTCAACACTCATGTGTTATTGTTGGAGTGATTTTCTCCTTTTGTATATAATCATTGAAAATCCAGAAGGGAGTAGAGAGTTTTTTCGTAACATAATTCATGAGAAAATAAATGGGAAACTACTCATGATTGAGTACTCAATCCAAGAAAAAAATTTACAGCATAGTTAATAAAGTGTTCAGATCTCAGATTTTATTGTTAAGCGTTTTTGAGTAAAAAATTGTGAAAAAACAGCTTACATGATCATACTGCATGATTGAAACTTTTCCCCTTTATTCATACAAGGAGGTAGATGCTGGAAATTTACCTCAAGTACTGATATTACTATCTATAATGATTCTGATACCAATTCCACGTTCCACAGCCGAAAGACGAGGCTGTAAAATTGCGCGATACAGCTTAAAAAAATCTAGGGATTTTAAAACCAACTACTAACTTTTATTTATGTTGCAGATTGATCTAAGATGGAGCTCAAATGCGTGCCTCAGATATACGACTGGGGAAAGAAAGGGGAAGCAAGCTATGTAGCTAGGCTGCTACTAGCTTACAACAAGGAGTTCAAAATCGATCCACATATACCATACGCTGAACTTTGGATGGGTACGCACCCTAACGGTGAGTCCATCATCAGGGAAACAGGAGAACCGCTTATCGACTACCTGAAGAAACACCCGGGCAAGATGGGAATCGCTCAAAACATGCTGGGCGGAGATCTTCCTTTTCTCTTCAAGGTTTTGTCTATTCAAAAAGCCCTCTCAATTCAAGCCCACCCCGATAAGGTATAGTTTAATTTTTACCAATTCATTAAATGAACAAGGGTTGATCTTAATAAATATTATTGTGGCGTCTATACTATACTTACTTAACACATTCAGTGCAGGAGCAAAAATCGTGTCAACCCCACCAACCTGAACATTTTTTTGGCGTATAATTCGACATAAGCGTATTATTTTCACTTGAAAATACGTCCTAAAATGTTTTCATGGGAAAAGGTTGTTGTTTACCGCCGTTTTGTTGAGGGGCTCTTAAGAGGCCGCCAGCGTGGTCTCTCTGCACAACTGGCACCGCTGTCGTGAGGGTTAGCATCGTCGCTGTTGAGACCTCTTGTCTCTCTCAAACTGTTAGGCTTACCAATCCGTTATCTTACCGAAACTGTTATTTCTGCATGCTAACACAAGGCGTGTTGAGCGTTTACCGAGGGGCGGGCGATTTTTCCGATCAAACCATGACAACTGAGTTGAGCGTCCTACGTGCACACGCTCTAGCGGAAATCGCTAACACGCACACGCTACACGCGGCTCGAAATCAAATCGGTTTGATTTTTCCCCGCTCTACCCGCTACAAATGCGCGTGTTCTTTGTCAAGTTGTTTATTTATCTTGTTTCAATTGTTTATCTTGTTTCCATAGCGTGATTTATCTTGTTTCAATAAGTTTGCAAAGAAATGTTGGAGCTGCTGATAAACGAAATTAGAAAACGACCCTCATTATGGGACAAAAGGAACCCTAACTACAAAAATAGAATGAAGAATCGAAGCTGCTGGGAAGAAGTCAGCTATAAAGTTAGAGTTATAAATTTCGTGGGTCGTTTGCCTCTGCAATCGTCTATTAGAAATGTAATTAATCAACGCTGGACTGGATGAGGCCAACAAAAATCGTCTTCGATCAAAAAGTTCAGAAGAAACACTAGTGAAGAATATCGTTGGAAAAAAGCGTATTCGAATGGCACGGTAACCTAACTAAAACGCGCTCTCCTCCATTCGCGGCATCGCCCGCACATAGGACACTAGTGGAGTTTCCCGCTGTAAACGCCGGTCCCGCTGGTAACGCGGAAATCGCCCGACTCCCGCTCACGTAGGACGGGGCCTTGAGAACACTTGAGAACTAACAATTTCTCCACCTGAGACCAAAAGTTCGAGTTTCATGGGTGAAAAAAAAAAAAAAAAAAAAAAAAAAATTAAAAAATAGCTTCCCTTACAATTATTCCCGCAATGATTATTCGTGGTATAAAGTGGACCTATCGGAGCTCAAAAGCTCCTGTTAATACAGAGTCAGTGTTCTGTATAGTTACCAACCCTCGCATCTCAAAAAATGAATCAATATCCTTAATCAATCTTTACAGCAAACTAAAGATCACTTTTACAAAATGATCAGATTCTGTGATAAAATTAGTGCTATGCGTTTTGATGTCAAAAGCTGTTGTAATGTATAAGCTTAAGGGGGGGGGGGTCACTACCTATTGGGTTTGAACGAGCAACGTCTAGCTGTTTACTTTCAGTGGGAGTTGATTGTACGGTTCGAATTGGCACCAATGATTTCTATCAATCTCATGTCGTTAGACAGTTTACCTCTGAGTCACGTTCATAATCGCACGACAATGGAGGGAAAAATCCTTTACAGCACTCCATATTCGATTTTTAATCTCAAGACTAAAGACGAAAGTTGTAGTGATTTTTTAATGGGCTGGGTTTACTAGCCTTATTTTTCTAATGGTTGATTAAAATGTGAGAAAGTAAGTTCAGAAGTTTAAAACTCATGTTTGAGGAACAGAATGAATCTAATTACTTCACTCTTTTATTCAAGGAGTTGGCGAAGAAACTTAATGAAGTGTACCCTGATAGATACAAAGACAAAAACCACAAACCAGAACTTGCTGTTGCGTTGACTCCCTTTGAATGCTTGGTGGGTTTCCGACCTTTGAATGAAATAATTCATTTTCTTGACAGTAAGTGAACATCCATCTCGTTTTTGTCCTCGTCTATCAATATTGCTAATCACTTCAGTCAACTAGAAGAGCCGACAAAATTTTAATTTATGATGATGGCGGTTTTACTACAATATTATGTACCTATATTTCTTCTCAGTTGTACCAGAACTAAGCCGCCTTTTCTCGAGAGACGTTTTGGATAAGTTTTCTGGAGAAGGTGAAACTTCTGCTGCGGGTTTGTTCATTGCTTTGATGAACGCCCCAGAACAAAAAGTTAAAGCAAACCTCACGGAACTAGTGGAACGTCTTGAAGGCTCGGGTAATAAATGTTATTCTTTACTGAATCTCTACTGGTACTGAATGTTGCGTAATAGTATGTTGTTTTTCTCTCAATTTTTTATTCGCTCCTCTAGTCTGTTCAAATCTTTCTACTCTAATCAAATAACCTTAAGTGAATTTTGATGTATCATTTTCAATAATGAACTTTCGTTTATGTTGTAGTTAAAAAAGTCAAAGAAGATTGTCTTTATCATTTGGTGCACAAGCTTACATCTGAATTCCCCCACGATGTTGGATGTTTTGCCATTTATTTCTTGAATTATATAAAATTGAAGCCTGGAGAAGCTGTGTTTCTGCATGCTGGATTACCTCATGCCTATTTGAGTGGAGGTCAGTGCCTGACATTCTTCATTAACTTATGTCGTTTTACTTGTATGTCCCTCTTGCAACAAATATTACGTATTCATTTTTTGTATATTATTCATACCAGTGGTTTTATTTTCAGACATTGTAGAGTGCATGGCCTGTTCTGATAATGTAGTTAGAGCGGGACTCACTCCTAAATTCCGTGACGTCCGGACTCTTTGTAACATGCTGGACTACACCTCATTCCCACCTTCGAGCTTGATTCTGTAAGAGCAAAAAAACTGATGGAATCACCACGGTATATAAAACTCCAGTGAAAGATTTTGGCGTATCTATGATTGATGTGAGTATTTTAAAATACCTTATGGGAAATAAATCAATACATCAGATTAGAGCTGTTAGGGTTGTTATTTCGTATTCACTACCTTCCTTTGGCTCACCGCCCTAGACAATACCAGTGCTCTCTTCTAAAGGGATCATAAGTACATCTAGATATAAGTTGTGGTCAGCTTGAAAATTTGCTTTTTAAACATTTCACTTCAATACAATCAGAAAACATTAATGAGGCACATGGCAGTATTCAAAATGTGACATTCTCGTGGACAAACTGCTCGTGGACAAACACCAGGGATGGCTCTGAGGTGTGGCATTTGAGGTCATGCGTCACCGTCATAAGTTGGAAAGGAAAAAAGAGGAAATAATTGTATAAATACTTTCATTAGAATGACTATTCTCAACCGCTTTGTCGAATTTACCTGTTTTGAACTCGCAGATTCATTATAGACATTAATAGTACACGTTTCTGATGGCGCTCAATCCTCAACACTTTCAGCGTGGGTCCATTTTTCTTGACTCACTGCCCTGACGAATTTATGTTGCTTTATATTCAATTTAATGCAGTTTTTTAGTCAAGAAAGAAGTGTTAGAAAGCGAAAAAAATCAAACTTATCTATGTTTGAAGTATGATGCCAATGGCATCACCCGTCAGGGGAAAGGACCAGGGTATGCAAACCTGCAACAAGCCCATGTTTTCCTCTCTGATGGCTGACCATATGGCATCACGTTCAGGAAACGCAAGAGGACCACTGTTTTTCATTGACAAATGCTTTATTAATGAGTAGGTTAGTAGTTGTTCGATTAGGAGCTTGGATTAAGTTAGATGCTTGATTATCAAAGTAAAGTTTAAAAGGAGTCAACTTCATAGGGAGCGGTTACTTGTTAGTACCTACTCCAGTGTTGGCGCTGTTGATATTTTCGTTGTAATGGATAATCCATGCTCTGTTATCTGTTCTGAAAATTGACTTATTAAATTGTCGAATTACCCCCCCCCCCCCCCTCCATCTCTCACTCCCTTTACTGTTTTTCTTTCTCCGGACTTGGCCTCACCTCATCAGACAACCTTGAGCCGTTCCTGGTATGGGATATCTCCCTTAGCGTGGGTTTAAAGTCAGCAGTTGATTAGCAGTTCAAAAACCAAGTAAAAAATTTGCCATTTCCCATTTTCCTCATGTAGAGTGATCTGGAATGCCGGGTTTATCGTCAGCGGAAGTTAGATATACATACGAGGAAATTCATTATAGATGAAAGGTATTGCAGAAAATGTAGACAACTGTCCTGTTTATTTTGGTTTTCATAAAGTTGGTAGTATGTCAGATTTTTTTGAAATAAACTGAGTTACTTTTGTGAAATAAACACATGATTACTTTTGTTTTAGGTCCCACCATTACAAACGTATTTGTTCCCGAGACAGCACTCCTGCTCAATACTTATCGTCATAGAGGGCAAAGGTGATTCAATGCAATTCAAAGTGGAGCCTGGCAATATAGTGTTCTTTGACACAGAAAGTGATATAGAAGTGATCAACCCAAACAATGAGAGTATAAAAATTTTCCAAGCTTACTGCAAGCTTGATTGACAGCAGACACATCTTTGCAGTTTCCATAATAAATTAATATTATTAATTGGTACCAAGCTCGTTGCTTATCATCCTAATGCTCAATGGTAAACCAGTTCAGGTGATGTAGGTATTTACAGGGGGAATCAAATTAGTATGAATTATAGCTTATAATACATATACAGCTTGGTAGGTTCCTAATTGCCTCAAAGTAACACCATGTTTTGCGCAAGGATTGAACTTAAATCAGTCAACTGTATACGTTGTAAAGACTCATTATTTTTTACAATGAACCTTTGTAGCTGACTAAGAGAAAAAGCTGTTGGTTTAATTTCAAAGTATGCAGATATAAAAATAGAAAAAAAATCCATCTTTCACCCCATCATAGTGGGGTGAATTGTTGAAAAACCTGGACATCAGCTCAAAAATTATATTACCATTATCAGTTTCCTGGATACTCGCCTCAGCTGATGTTTATTGATAAAGAGTTGATTAGAAAATAGTTGAGCCATCTCGCTTCCTGTCCATTTAAGATTTAAAAAAACCAGCCATAGCTAGTACATATACCGTTTTAACATCGTCGGTTGTAGTAAGTATATGTTTCAAAAATTTAACGGAACATTATCAGGCTTTTATCTGCTTCCAGCTCTTAACGTTTCATCCCGTGAGACGGAGTTGACCCTTCTTGTTTAGAAATATTAATCGATCAATCTGGAAAATCTACAATGATTTGAAAGTAACGTAAATGTGCAGGGGTGCGCTGGCAAACGAGTTTCAGTACTTCCTTTCTAGTGCATTACAATTGATGAAAACGCAAGAATTAGTTCCATCCGAGCGCGATTTTCTGTAGTATTTATGTTTGAACTCTTACCGCACTGTGGGTTTCACCATTAAAAATGATTTATTAAAAAATAATACGAAGGAAAATAAAAACCTATTACTTGATGAAATTGCGTGATGCATATTGATTCTGTCAGGACTGCTACCATCATTTTCGGCAGAAGACATTTTCACTGCAAAACATCTTCGGAACAGACTTCCGTCAAGAAGTTTGGATGGAATTCACCAAATAAAAACGGAACGTTGTCTATATTTCCACGAAAGTAAAGAGTTACACTGTTAAATCGATTTCGACGATTTGGTCATCATCAGTAACAAACATGAACTGAAAGTACATCACAGAAAGCATATCTTATATAGGATCAAGTGAGAGGAGATTGAATCCTATTGGCTCAAGGAAGTGAAAGGGGCGGGGAGGACCAACCAATGCCACTCAAGGCTTACAAAGTGAAAGGGGCACAAGTATTTTTTCACTTTGAGTCGAATGCAACTGGTCCAGATCTCTAAAATATATAATCCGAAGAAAAATTAAGATTTTTTGTCAGACATTCAATATTGGCCTTATTGACCTGGGTGGGGTGTTGTTCTCATTTGACTTAGAATGAATAAATACTTCAAAAACCTCAATTTCCTGTTTTTTTTTCTTCACAAATTCTAAAAAAGAACGGGATACGTCTGTGAAAATTGCGGCATAGGGTATCGACATTTTTGAAGTTTTACTAACCGAGAATATATTTACATCTGTCACAAAATTGAATAAACTCTCGGTTGACTTTCAGACCAGTAATTGCAAACCTTCTTCACTCACGGGGAAATGTTCCTTTTTCGGCTCCGTTCGCAAACTTGAGATTAACGGGTCGGGTTATGGGTCTCCAAAAGTTAATGGAGCTCGCCTTCATTCGTCTGTGAACGAGAACACGTTCTGGAATTGTTGAGCCTGAAAATGTTCTGGTTCTTATTGCCGCTCTCTTGGGAACCTTCATAAAACATTCCGATTGGTTGATTTGCTGCAAGTACAATGTCGGAGCCGTGGATGGATCTTATTGATCCATGGGCGAGTACACATTCACACTCGCTCCTAGTCAGGGGCGTAACGTACACCCCCGCAAACCCCGCGATGCGGAAACGGGCCCGCTCTAGCAAAATTCATTTTTATTTTATTTTAAAGAATAAAGCGGAACTAACGATACACAGAAAAATTCCATTATGTAACATCAAGTTTATAAACATCAACGGTAATGTAGGTTCATTGATCAATCATCTCACAAGTTTGATCAATCATCATCTCACACGGTCATCCAAAAGTTTGCTACGTAGGCTAGAAGTCTCGAGTTCGTAAAGGTACGTTAAATTGTTAAATTATAGTATGTATTTTTAGTTAACTTAATCTTAGCGTATTGTACGATGACCGTTTGCACGCTTCGCACGAAAAAAATTTCATGGGAGGGGCCCCGAAAATATTTTGCGGGGGGGCCCTCTGAAAAACGTTACGCCGCTGCTCCTTGTGGATGAAAGTTAGTTCAGATTCCACAATCGCAGGCTTTCCAACTGAAGTCTATTTGAATGTACATAGATGTGAAAAATTAACAAAACAAGCCGAAGTTTAATGTACCTTTTTCTTGAAAACTCCAACCAACGACTTAGAAACATTCACGAACGCACCTTACGATTCCCACTGTACATTTTTGGCCCAAACGGAGCAGATCCATCATTACTGAGTGTTACTCGATATTATTAATTGCTAGTCGAATCACCTTCAGCGAAATCATAGCTGTATTGTGCTATTTCTAACGTTTTAGACAAATTTACAACTTTCAGAAAGCATTATTTCATTTCAAAAATGTCTAATCGACAAAAGCCCATTGATAACTTTATTCAACGGCTAATATACTATTAGTGGCAGGTATTAAATCATTAAAAATCTCATGTCCAAAAATCAAGTTTTTTTCGCGATTGCGACGCTGTCCGCCGCACAGTGGTTGAAACGCGGAAAAAACCTAAATTTTCCAAATGCAAGATTTTAATGATTCGAAGCACGTTTTGTTAGCTAACATCCTGTAGAATCAAGATGTAAGAATCGTTTTTCGCTGAAAAATTGCGCGAACCTATTTTTACCCTTTAAAAGTTGAAATTTTGAAGAATCAGCGAATTTGGAGTAATATGAACTTAGGTCAGTAACTGCATACAGTTTCGTTTGAAAATTCAGTCGACTGACCGTTTGCTATCAGTACATCCTACAGTGCATCGCACATACCCTCCGGGTCACAAAAAATACAAAATATGAAGCATTTACAATGAAAAAACAGCAGTATAACGTTAATTTCATATGTTTTTTGACTTTTAAAAAAAGCACCAAACACAGTTTTGAGATTTTTCAGTAGCAGACACATTGTACTTTGTTCCCTAAAAATTTCATTTGCGTCTGTCTGCGTCTGCGGTCACCACGACGTTTTTTGTCTATAAAGTACCAGATATCTCAAACCGGATATCGGTGCAGGTCTCTACTTTTATTTTCCCTACATAAACTTTTCCTCACGTGAGTTGGGCAATAAACAAAAATTGAAGTTACTCGTAAGATTGTATCCCCCCCCCCCCCCAAATAAATTAAGAATGATTACAAGTGGAATTTGCTGCACGAACACTTCAGGAATTCGTAGTCATGCAGTTTTTTCCGCAATTGTACTGTTTGGAGGTGGAGTCCGTCAGAATCATCTAAAGTAATAATCTGACAGACAGACAAGCACGCCGATAATTGAGTTTGGAACAACAGAAATGTGGTTTTTGATATTTGAGACACTTTTTTTTTTTAAATTGCGCACACTGGGTGGTGGCGGATCAGGCTGAACCTAGATCCAAGCGACTCAGCACACAAGAAAGGATGTTTAATGACACCTAACTTGCCCATTTAAAAAAATTACCCTATTTTTAAGCGTTTTTCGACCTTTTTTTAAATTTAGCACACTGGATGGCAGTGGATCGGACTGAAAACGGTCTCATTCGACTCAGCACCCGAAAAACCGTGTTTCACGACACCCCACATGCCCACCTTGTCAAAAAATTAATTTTAGGGCATTTTTTAACCATCAAATTGTAAATTTGGACCACGAATTCCCGGCCAATTGGGCTGGCCAACGAACCTCACCTGTTGATTGCTGACACCGATTTTTTAGCGCAAGAACGAAATTTTTAAAGTGATAAATAGAGCGTGTTGGGGTTTTTTCCGTTTTTAGGCCATTTCCAACCAGTGTGCGCCTCACCCTGGGTAAACGTAATTCTGCTGAAGATGCTGAACGTAATGCAGCTGTGGATTCTGCTTTTCTAGCATCTTTTCAAGGTAAGCGCACACTATGAACAGTTTGGGTCGCACCGGATCGAAAAAATGTTCATTTATTTATTTATAATCATCCGGGCAAGCCCAATTTACATTCAGTATGGATAGTAAGCATAATGTCCAAATAAAGTATATATATATTGATAAGTCGGGGGGGGGGGGGGGGGGAGAGAGAGAGTGAGACAAAATTTAGATATGAAAGCTATGGGGGAAGATGAAATGAGGGACTTCAAAGTTGATAAGGGGGTGTAAAAAAAAAATCAAAATGAGGGTACATAGATAGAAATAAATTTGTACTGCGGGGCATTCGGTGAAGCGGACGATGGCGGTCGTAGTTAGTGGCTGAGAACGGGACAAAAAACAGTTGAGGAGATCGAGTGGACGAACGGGAGCTCCGTCTTCGCTCGAGGGTCTCCAGACGACATCTCTCCAATAGCAGCTCATAACCAATGTTATCCGAGGGGATCCCCATTTTGAAAGCAACATATCGCAGGAAATTCCTTTGGACTCGCTCCAGACGATATTTTTGAACCGCGTATAAAGGTGACCAAACTGTGGCTGCATACTCAACCAGGGGCAAAACTAAAGCTTTATAGAGGGTCACAATGGCGTGATGTTGCGTTTTTGATCCCTCTATCAACATTTCTGTCATATATGTATAAAGTTCTTGGAATCACTCAAAGCGCCTACGTAGTTACACTCGTGAAAACTCAGAATAAACACTTTATTTCAATATATATTGAATATATTGATTGTATAGTGTCATGAAAATCTCGCTTACTCTTTCGCTTAAGTCACTGGTTACGGCTCAACCTGAAAACCTGTGAATCACTCCTAGAGATACTGCCGAAGCCAAAACCATTAGATGCCCAGCAGATTAATTGTCACTTCAATTTACGGTTATTTACAATACAATCGTAGCTTTTATTTCCATTCACTTTTTTTTTCTTTTTTTTAAATTTAATTTATTGACCTTGAGTCCAGGTAGGTTGAGTTGTATTTGCATATCCGTCATGGCTACTGGGACTTTCAAAGAATATGCAAGTTATTGGGTCAAGTACAGGGATGATTAGGATTTCTCTGACTTTCGGCACTTGACAGTTATTACGCAGTATCGTAAATTCGCTGAGTTCGCAAACCATAGATGTAGTACTGTGTACTACACAGTGTGTAGGCGTTGTGTGGCGTCCGTTAGGGTTTTCACGACCCCCCTTCTAATTAGCATTTTCCGTCTAAATGCCAGCGGTGGTTCCGCTGCCTCAGCTAACAAAGCATTTATTGGAGTAGTCTTGAATGCTCGGGTAGAGGTTCTAGGTCCAGCATTCTGTACGACATCCAGTTTGGTGAGAGATCGTGGTTGAGAAGGCATTGTATCTATGATCTGTCCACCATACTCAAGCAATGAACGAACCATTGCTTTATAAACAGTAATAAATATGTTGGATGTCCTCCTTGCCTAACTCCTGTGATTGATCTAACTATATTAACTGCTTTCATTGCTTTTATACTAGTTTCTTCTGCATTTCCATTAACTACAAGTCGTTACTTTCATGAAAATACCTACCTACCAACTTAATTTTCTGTTTCTCATCTTAACGTCGGTCATCGATATGTTTATTTTTATCAACGACTGCACGATAATTAAAAGCCTTCTTTATTTGAAAACTCCAAGAGCACTCTACTATTGTCTCTGTGAAATGTGATGGGTCATGGTTTCGTTCTTCGAGATGAAAATATTTGAAGAAATTAAGATCTGGTTTCCTATCAAAATATTTTCGATCAACAATGGCTTGCAGCATATTTTGGTGCATTCCTCAAGTCAAATCGTTTCTTTACCTGACAACTTTAAGGACGGGAGCTCTGATTGTAGCGTGTTTACAATTGGTGAGTTTGAGATGTAAGATACGACATGCAGGTTGTACTTATCCATTTATCATGAAATACTTACCACTCTACATAAAAATCACACTTGCCATCGGTTCATGCTTTATTGTTTTCGAGTCTAGCCATAGTCAACGAAAGTTTTGTTTTCACTTTCGAGGTATGACGTTTTTTTTTCTTCAAAAATCAACATTTTCGCTCTGATTTTGCATTGTAGACCATTTTGAACTATTTTCCTTCCTTGACTATGTGTCCCCAGATTCTTGTAACAACTTTCCTACAACAATAACAATTCCTACAATTTTCATCGGATTTTGATGAAATTTTCAGGGAATGTAAGCGTTAGGCTGTAGATAGTTCCCTAGCGTCCCATTGCTCTCAAATCAATACATCACATCTCAAAGCATTACCATACGTAAAATCCACCAAGCACAATTTTCTTATTTTCTAGAATTCCTGTCGTGCTACAACTTTTTGGTTTCAAAGGGTGTAGAATCCGAATCTGCAATAAAAAATTTTCCGTCCGCACGATTTTTTCAAACGGCTGAAGCAAAAAAGCTGAAATTTTCAGGAAAAATCCATGTTGGTCCGACGACGCCCCAATTCTTGAGCCAGCTCTCTCACTTAATTTAAAGTGCCCTTTAAGGTTTGACAAAGTTTTGTAAAATCCCCAAAAACCTCAAAACAAGTCAAGGCGGCCTAAATTTGTACTCTTTTTGAAGAACACTCCACGAGGAATCGAATGAGCCATTCCCTCATGGAGTAACCTATTGACGTAGTAATGAGGATACTGGAGTGAACTCCCGAAAAAGGCTTTTAGCCGATACACGGGTTGAAGCATTCTGATAACCATTAAAAAAAAAATAATAATAATAAAATAAAAATAAATAAAAAAACGCAGCAAATTCTTTCACTGGGGATTATTATTCAATTGGCTTGCGTTCATGATTTGAATTTATACTAAGCTTTAGAGTGTGCATGTTTCACAGGTGATAGAACGGTTATTGAATTTCAGGAGATACGCATAAAGCACGTAAATCTGTTCTCAACCAAAATACCTATTTGGATTGACCAGTTGATCATATTTGTGTGCCTCCTGAAATTCAATAATCGCTCTATCACCCGTGAAACACGCACACAGCAAATTCTTTCAGTGGGGTTTATTATTCAATTTTATTCATCGAGTTGCATTCATGATTTGAATTTCTACTAAGCTTTGGAGTGTTTTACAGGTGATAGAGTGATTATTGAATTTCAGGAGGCACACAAATATGATTATTTTGGTTGAGAACAGATTTACGTGCTCTATGCATATCTCCTGAAATTCAATAATCGCTCTATTACCTGTGAAACACGCACACTCCAAAGCTTAGTATATATTCAAATCATGAACGCAAGCCAATTGAATAATAAGCCCCAGTGATAGAATTTGCAGCGTTTTATATCGGCCACTACTTAACTATTTTCTGCCTTCGCCCGTAGGACCAATTGCATTCAAAGTTTATGAAAGCAAACATGATGAATGATTGTTTAAATTAATTAGACCTAACCAACATCAATTACACAATTGAAACCTATTTGTTTCTAATAACGTTTACAGATCATCGAATGTTGTTGATGTGATGTTTATGATATTGGCGTACCTTCTAGATGAAAACATCCTGGAAGGTACCGAATTCAGTGCCAGCTTTTTTGATCATAATGAAAGTAAGTAAATCGAAAATTGATTCAAACGGACTTACCTATAGTTAAGGATAGATGAATCAATGAACCATCAGATCAGTAGGAATTTCAATGAACGATTTACCTACTATGCTTAAAATCCCCAACAATAAAATGACATTTTTTTGTCACAATTTGACCATAAGGTTTAATCCAGCTTCCTTCACTGTCAATTTCGTCACAACATTTTTCGTTAAATATCTCTTTTCTTCATTAAAGGCATGAATTTGCCAATATTTTATTGCCTTTATCAATAATGCAGAACACAGTAGCTGCACTAGTGTTGCTTCCGAGTCTACCAAGGTAGCGGAAGCATTGTTTTCCCTTTCGGAATGTGAAAATTTTTTTGTATCCAAAATCAAAAATTCCACTCGCATTTCGCGTTTTAGACCTTTCTGAACAATTTTGGTTCCGTGTCTGTCTGTGTGTCTGTCTGTGTGTCTGTCAGCAAATCCTTGTTACGGGCAAAACTACACGAAGTTATAGTCCGATTTTGATGAAATTTTCAGGGATTGTGCGGGTTGGGGTGCAGATGGCCCCCTATAGGTTTTATGACCCCCGGATCAATAGTAGCCTCTGCGCATCCGCAAATGTGAAATCCTTGTTACGCGCATAACTCCGGGAGTTCTTGACCAATTTCGATGAAATTTTCAGGGATTGTTCGGTTTGATGTGTAGATGATCCCCTATAAGTTTCATGACCCCCGGATCAATAGTAGCCTCTGCGCATCCGCAAATGTGAAATCCTTGGTACACGCATAACTCAGGGAGTTCATGATTGATTTCGATGAAATTTTCAGGGATTGTTCGGACTGATGTAGCTTTAGTCAATAATAATTTTCAATGATCTATACAGTCATGTTATGGATACGAGGAAGCTATGTGCCACACCCACTTGTTTTTATTTTATCATAATCTTTAGATATCGCTATTCTTTTAGAGGTCTTGAACGAACGCTTAGGTGAGCCACATGTACATATGTATACCGCCACTTCTCAACTGCCGTCGCTATTCTTTGTCAGTCAAATGTTCCACCAACAATTTTCATCTTGTAGGAATTCCGCAAGAATATGGATTGACTGCGGGCAGGAAGATCGTTGTTTTTGTCTTGGCAATATTATTGATCGTTGGTGTGATGATGGTGAGCATACTAGTCATACACCTACAATCTACGATATATGAATATTAAAGGTTACTAGACACACCTAAATGTCAACTAAATCAACAGTTACTTAAGAAGATTTGATCGAAAACAACGCTTTTCGGCCCGCGGAAGGATTCGGTCCGGCCCGCCGCCCGCGGAAAATGTATGAATGGAAAAAATTAGGCTACCGCCAGAACGTGATGACTTCAAGGGAATCAAGAGTTTCCAAGACAAATGATAACAATTTTTGTTTCAACGTATGTTTCCGAACAAACCTTTTTAAAAATGACACAATGTGTCATTTGTGTTTGACATGTCATGTCAAATCCAAATATCGAGCGATAATATTAAAAGAACACTTGAAACATTTGCTTATGATTGGAACAACAAACTTTGATCCCAAGTGGAAAGACATTGTAAGCAAAAAACAATTGCACACATGACATTGGATATCTTTTGCAAAAATACTTGTTTGAATATAGTAATTTTAAATAAATAAATAGAAAATACATTTCTCTTAAATGCTTTGTTTTTATATTCCTGAAAATGAAATTGTTATTATTTCTTATTAAACGATGCAAAACTAATAAAGATTTATTTAATCACTAAAAACCAAGTTTTGGTTCCTATATTAGGGCTGATTTTGAATTTGTCAAATTCTTCTAGGAGTGTTTAAAAACCCAGTTTTCAAGTGTCTGGCTTTCAAAATTGTCCATTCCTGAAAATTCAATTGTTAATATTTTTTATTGAAAAGTACCCCACTGTTGGCCCGCACCACCGCCTCAACATTACGATATGGCCCTTCTGGCAAATAGTTTGGAGACCCCTGGACTAGATGATCAAATTTGATGGTTAGCCTTTAATTTGGACATTGGATCATTAAATGGATCGTTTTCGGTGATTTGTACTGGAGTTCAATTCGGATATCTATAAGAGGTGGTTCATCAATTATATGTGGAGGTTGAACATCCTCAAAAATGACCAGTTAACTACCTACCTAGGTCTGAGCCTATTTTGATCTACTCCCTGGATAGAGCTTGCATTTAAAATACTTTGAGATTGTAGGATTCAACCATATTAAACGGACTCTGGCTGAAAAATTTAAATCCAGCTGTTTCGCAGTCAGGCTTCCACTCCAGCATCAAGACTTGGGTATTTTTTTCAAGTCTGCGACTTATGTCATTCTTCCTTTTTATCGGATCGGACCCCCATAACTGATTTGTGATCAGGGCAATTGACATCTACAGAGCTCTCTTCATGACATAACGATGTGGGTTTGTGAAGTGGCGAGATGTTGAACTGTTGTCTTGACTGTCTTTCCCGCTCTGATGTTGCATCGTCAACTTTCTGATCAGGCCCTGACCACAACTGTTGCGTTCTCTGTCAAATGGACGGAGGGTTGATCTTTGCTTTACCCACATTAAAATTGGTAGCAAGGCATAATGAACATTTTGAGACGTTCACCTACCTGCATTGGTAGCAAAATTCAGAACGGTTTGGTCTCGTGTTCTTCTTTGCCTCAATGTGCTCTATGAGTGCGTACGAGTTAAAGGACCTTAACGAAGACCGTAATCAAGTTACAGAGATTTCGGTTGAGTCTTTTACATCAGATGTAAAGATTCTAACCTTCTTATTCTATGTATCCTTAGATTCTATATATCCTTAAGTCTTTCCCGCTCATGGGAACGGGAAAAGGCCTAAGCGTTCTCTTCGCTCTGTACGTTCTGTGGCAGTTTAAACACCACTCAACTCCTACAAGGATGAAGAACTACAAATAGTTGGAATAAATAACTATGCTCTTATAAATTTTGACTCACTTCGGTGGCACGTTCACACATTTATCGTCACCCTGGCTCAACCAGCTTATAAGGCTTGCTCGTATTGTTCTACACGCAGTATGATCTGAAGTTGTCCTCTTCTTTTATTATTTGCAATATCTAATGACCAATCCGTGCAAAAAACGGGTCATTATTGTTTTTTTTTTTTTTTTGGTTTATTATTCAATAATAAACCATTGTAATCGCTGTTGAAAGAAAAATTCTAACCCCCCGCCCGAAAATTTCATATTTTACGTTTCAAAGGGTATAGAATCCGAATCTGCAATAAACATTTTTCCGTCCGTCCGCCGTCCGCACGATTTCTCCTAAACAGCTGAAGCAAAAAAGCTGAAATTTTCAGGAAAAATCCATGTTGGTCCGGCGACTCCCCAATTCTTGAGCCAGCTCTCTCACCTAATTTAAAGTGCCCTTTAAGGGTTGTCAAAGTTTTGTGAAATCCCTAAAAACCTCAAAATAAGTCAAGGCGGCATAAATTTGTACTCTTTATGAAGAACACTCCACGAGGAATCGAACGAGCTCCTCTCCAGGTCCGTAGGTCAAACCATTCCCGATCTATGGCCCGATTTATGGTGCCAACATTCCCGTTATTTTGGTTTATTATTGTTTTTGTGTTGATATCAGTAACCTACAGATGTACTGATGTAGTGATGTAGTAATGGATACTGGAGTGAGCTCGTAAAAGGCTTTGTAGCCGATACACGGGTTGAAGCATTCTAATAATTTTCAGGAAAAATCAGAAAATCTGAAATTTTCAGGAAAACGCTGCAAATTCTTTCACTTGGGTTTATCATTCAATTGGATTGCGTTCTTGATTCGAATTTCTACTAAGCTTTGGAGTGTGCGTGTTTCACAGGATAGAGCGATAATTGAATTTCAGGAGATATGCATGGAGCACGTAGGCCGTACGCATTTTATTGCAGATTCGGATTCTACACCCTTTGAAACGCAAACCATGAAATCTGTTCTCAACCAAAATACCTATTTGGATTGATCAGTTGATCATATTTGTGTGCCTCCTGAAATTCAATAATCGCTCTATCCTGTGAAACACGCACACTCCAAAGCTTAGTAGAAATTCAAATCATGAACGCAAGTCAATTGAATAACAAACCCCCGTGAAAGAATTTGCAGCGTTTTCGACTGTAAATGTACTTAGTGTTTAAAAATAAAATTCCACGAATGATTATTACCACTTGTTACGTTCCTACCAAACAAGTGAACTAATGTGTTGTTAAAAAATTTTGGTAGCTTTTTACTCCCTTGTACAGCTTGGGAAGTTATCTCCTCAATTTAATCAATTCAGGTAACTACTACTTATGAAGATAAATTTAGCATCAAGATACGTAAGATGTATTAACTATTGTTATTATCAGAAATGTGGAGTTAGTTTATTTAGTTATCTTTCGGTATCTAGGCAGGTGCCTCCGTCTAGGAACACAGTAGAATTTGGATGATGTGTTGCTGATTTCGTAAAATAGCTATTCCCATATCAGTGATCTGCAGAAGAGCTATCTTATACAAAAATAATAAGTCCTTGTATGTTAATTTACAGCTTTCTTTAATTGCGTTTATCCAATTTATTTACCAGGTAAGTACACTTAATCATGTTCATTGGTAATATTCTTCTTTTGCAGAATTCCAAACCAAAAATCCTGTTGTGGTTGATATTGCAGATCATAACTTTCATAGTTAATTTGACAATAACTTTTATAAATGGTGTGACGATGTTGGTTGTGTTTCGGTTAAAATTTGACCTTCAACCATTATTCTTCTTTATGATAGAAACAAGTAAGAATGATAAATATACAAGTATCTACAAATCTATACTGTACATTTATGCCCGGCAGTGCATTAGTGGGGTACATACAACAATTATTGTTGGTGGGAAATCATACATTCAACTGTACGATATTCTCATACTCCTTTTCTTCTCATCTCTTCGGGGGTATTTGCCTTGAATTTTATAGAATTAGTATTTCCCACTTTAGGTTCCCTGATATAATTTAAAGCCTTTCACTATTTGCTTATCACAATAGAAAAGAACTTGTTGGGTCTTGAGATAAACTTAGCTGGAAACTAGTTGAATAGTAATAAA
Source organism: Creontiades dilutus (assembly GCA_031894815.1). NCBI lineage: Eukaryota > Metazoa > Arthropoda > Insecta > Hemiptera > Miridae > Creontiades > Creontiades dilutus. The sequence goes on from JAVIWC010000204.1 coordinate 292,728, forward strand.
GTCTGATTGATATCGTAATTAATATTTAACCGATAAATATTTTGGATTGGGCTGTAGGAAATCATACAGGGTGTCCCAGGAGTTATGCACAATCCGACTCTTACGTGTTCTACAACTCACTTCCAAACAATAGTGCCTCATAGCAATTTTTTGCCAGAGGCCTCGTTTCCGAGCAATTCGCGATTCAAGATTTTTTTCGTGTTTTCGATCTTACGTCATTAATACCGTCATAACTCCCTCAATTTTGGAGATAGCTCAAATTTTATGACACCGTTGGAAAGAGAGTTAAATTTTCTATCTATTTAATGTCAGACAACTTTTTTGATTGCATTGAAGATGTGCGATTGCTGTGCGAAATGGCAGTTTTGTCAAAATCTTGAAATCGCCTGTTTTTCATCTCGCCTAGAAACCCCATGAATGCTTGATGCAGAAGTTTGCAGGGCTGGTAAAACGTGCGCCAAAATGTCAGCTTTCCAACGGTGTAGTCGTTTCGGTTTTTAAAAATATTTTTAGTTGAGGAAATGGTGTTTAACTGCAGAAAAACGTGTGTTTTCTGTTAAAATTGAGGTTTTTTTCAAAAGTCTCGACGAAAAAAGGTTGGAGGTGGGATATACGTAATTTTTCTCGCTGAATCGAATGGTGACAACGCCAGACCTCTCAAGTGACGATTTAAGTTAGTTTTGTGGGATGCATAAACCCGTTCGTTTGTGAACAGCATCTACGGCATTTCTAAGCTGTCCGGCCAAAGTCAAGATCATCGAAGAGCCGAGAGACGACCATTGTTTGTGCTCATTTACGATTGATTGCGATGAGTTGCATTCATCTTTTTGCTGACACTATGGACCCTTATCAAACCAGGCTTCCGTATCATTACCAACTCTTCTCTTTCGTCTCTTTCCTCGCTGTATTTCCTTCAGCCTGGTTTCCCTACTGCATACTCTCATTCGTTCTGGTGCACTATAGCTACTGAACATAGCTGGTACTAATAACCAGAACCTCAGTGGCAAAGAAGGACTATTAGATTAAAAAATGATAGTTTACTGGATAAAAGAATTATCAGTGACATAAACAATATTATCTACCAATATTTTTTCCTCATACTATTCAACGTGTTCTCAAGGGTGTGAGTTGTACACAGGAGGAGTGTGACTCCCTTGCTGCTTCAGAAGCATTACCATTGGCAAAACCGTACACAAAAATCATGTCAACATGCTCACTTGTGGTGTAGCTATTCAACTGAAACCAAATCATCGCAATCAATCGTAAATGAACACAAACAATAGCTGTCTCGCGGATCTTCGATTATCGTGACTTTGGCTGGACAGCTTGGAAATGCCGTAGACGCTGATCACAAACGAACGTTTTCAATCATTAAATTCATTTTCATTTTTCATTTTTAAATGATTATTTTTTAATTTATATCTTAACAATCTTGTTTAAACTCTAACTCTTTGTATGAACTCGATTTCAACATTGCAACACCAAATGTTACGGCCAAATCAGACTGGGGTTGATAACGCACGGCGCACAAAGCAACCCCTCCTTCAAGACCGGGGGGTCGTGCGGGTCATTGCATATCCTCGCCCCTGACCAAGCCAATGCCTCCTCCGTAGCTTTCTCAATTTTGAACATTAGGTCTTTTATAGTGATACAGGTTGTCCCAGGACTTATGCACAATCCGACTGCTACGTGTTCTACAACTCATTTCCGACTGCGATGAGTCGCCTTCATCTTCTATAGTCTTGTTGTCTTGTTGTTATAGTGCATTACTCCAGTTAGCTCAGATCGCTTGGCGTATGTCATTCCTAGTAAAGTTATTCAAGCTGCCAGCAAGGTCTACTCCATGCCCACACTGCCACTGTCAACCTGGACATCATGGATTATGGTGGATTCATTGGACTAGACGGTAACGAAATCCAGCTTCTTGTCCCGGTCTCTACGCTTATAATGCAGTTCCTCCATTTCTTCAGTCTAGCCGCTGGATGACAGATACAAATATAAGTAGATATAAGAAGTCACCACCACCTGGGGAAAGAGGGCATTAGGACGCGGATGGTGTCACAACGGAGCACTTCTACCGAGGAACCGAACTCGAGAAAATCCAATGACCTTTTACCGCTACCATATTTCAGCTCGGATACCGCTTGCTTTAGTTTATTTCTATCATACATACTCCTCCTATCTTTTAAAATGTCCCAAAACTTGTTACACATGTTGAAAGTCAATGGACACTATGAAAAGGTAAAATGGGCAGCTAAAACCTTGAAAAGTATTTAACCATGGGACGAATGAGCTTCAGCTGACATCAATCGAGCAATATTAAAGTCGCTAGGTGGCTTTGAAAGGATTTCTTGGGAAAGTGGAGAGGGCTCCGCCAAAATTATCATATTTTCAATTATGTAATTTCCTTATTTTAGTAGATAATTTATCGCTTTCTATGGCGTTTTACCAAAAACAGAGTGCTACTACGTACTTCACCAATATATATGCATTTTTGGTTTATTATTCAATAATAAACCATTGTAATCGCTCTTGAAAAAAAAATGCTAACCCCCCCTGAAAATTTCATGGTTTACGTTTCAAAGGGTGTATAATCCAAATCTGCAATAAAATTTTTCCGTCCGTCCGCCGTACGCACGATTTCTCCCAAACGTCTGGAGCGAAAAATCTGAAAATTTCAGGAAAAATCCATCTTGGTCCGACAACGCCCCGATTCTTTAGCCAGCTCTCTCACTTAATTTAAAGCGTCCTTTAAGGGTTGTCAAAGCTTTGTAAAATCCCTAAAAACCTCCAAAAAAAGTCAAGGCGGTATAAATGTGGACTTTTTTTGAAAAACTTTCCATGAGGAATCGAATGAGCCCCTCCCCTGGTCCGTAGCTCAAACCATTCCCGATTTATGGTGCCAACATTGCATCCACATTCACATACATCACTAGGTTACTGCGATCAAAACAAAAACAACAGCGTTTTTTCTTGTTTTGTTTTAATCGCAGTAACTAGTGATGTAGTGAATGTGGATACTGGAGTGAACTAATAAAAGGGTTTATAGCCGATACACGGGTTGAAGCATTCTGATATGCATGCTCCGTGTTACGAAATTTAAAATTTTCAAATAGAATATTTGCCATTGTAAAAGCTCTTGAAAAAAACGCTGCAAAGTGAATTGAAATTATTGAATTTCAGGAGACATGCATAGAGCACGTAAATTGGTTCTCAACCAAAATACCTATTTGGATTGATCAGTTGATCATATTTGTGTGCCTCCTGAAATGCAATAATCGCTCTATCACCTGTGAAACACGCACACTCCAAAGCTTAGTAGAAATTCAAATCATGAATCATTGAATAATAAACCCCAGTGAAAGAATTTGCAGCGTTTTTAAATTCACACTGATCTAAAATATCAAAACAATTAACTGGCAATCTGACACGAATGATTAAACATTAAGTTCATTTTCAAAAAATCAAGATTCATAATGAGAAAATGAACAGGAATATATATGGCTTCTTGAATTACTTGCGATGTACTTATTTCCAAAAAATTAATTACTGGATTTATTGAATCCTGTACTTCTTGTTTTCACATATTACTTATACTAAATTGTTTTGTGTTACACTTATAAACTCACTTTTTATAAAACAGCAGCGTCTTTTATTTGCAGTTAAAGATTGTTATTTTATCATCGTCGTGAAGAGCTATTATTTTGAAGAAAAAAGGAAGGGTGAAAAGGACTTGACTGTTGTAAGCTCTAACCCTGAACCGCGACCTCGCGTGACCTCGGGAACAAGTGGACGGGTTCGTCAAGAATCAACAGTCGTAAATGACAAGAAAAAACTGAGGTAGGTATATATATATATATATATATTTTCCGGATCCAGAATTTTTTTCCGGAGGGGCTCACAAGGTAGACCAATATGAACAATAACAAAAAATAACAAAGTAACCAAACGAACAAGACAAATCGCATTTTATTATAAATCCAGTATTCTTGTGCCTGAACTCGTCTAATTTGTCCACTCAAAAATCAATTTTAATTTATTTTCTGTTTATGTCAAAAAAATTTATTAATTTTTTAGTTTGTGAAGTATTTATATTAAATTTTCTACGAAAAAAGTGTCCTATTGTGTTCTCTGAGATCAACCATGGCTCACTGGGCTAGCGTTGTTACACATTCATCGAGACATTGAGTTGAACATTGATGCGATAATTGACAGATTTGCGAAACAAAACAGAAAATTAGATTTTGTGTTATAAATGATCATCCCAGTTGAAACTTACAAATGTAAAATAATCACAAGGGCTGCTATTAACCAAATACAGAAAAATGTCAGCATTCTATGAAAAATTTGTTTGTTATTATAGTTACATTTTGTTTATTATGTTTTTAGCTAACAATATGGTTAGTTGTTTTTGGTCGTTTAATTTTTTTCTAATTTTTGATTCCACAAACACTTGATTTTTTTTTTTTTTTGGTCTTTTTTTTTTTTTTTTTTTTGGGTTTTTGAACCATTTGTTCAGCTCTGCTTTTTGAATTTTGGGCGATTCTGGAAGGGGGGGGGGGGTCATGACACCTGTGACCCCCCCTTGGATCCGCGCCTGTAGTGTGTAATATCTTGATACTTAAGATGTCAAGCCTTGATTCCTTGTTGCAATTATCGATCCCAAAAAGTTGAAAAGATCGAAAAGTAAAATATACTTAGGGCGGGATTCCTAGTAGTGAGTAAGTGAAGTTTTTCCTCACTCGAGAAAGTAAAGAAAAGTCTTAAGCAATTGGTTACTCTAGTTTGGTACTCATAGTCAAAGTTACGTATCTTTCCAAAGGTAAGAAATATCTCGACTCAAGTTGAAATTTTCCTTAAATTTAGGAAGTTGAGAAAAATTTTGTCTTAACGGTACACATCTTTTACAAAGTACAGGTCGGTAGTCGTGGATATACTGTGGGGTGCAGGGTCCCGCTTTCAGGTTTTAGGTGTTTATCCTGAATCAATCTACATATCAAGTGAAAAATTGAGAAAAAACAATACATTTTAGTGAAATTGAGAAGGTTGTGACTGTTTTGAAACAAAAATATAGTAAAAACAGAAATGTAATGCGACATCTGTCACAGAAATCAAGAAGGCTTGGGAGTTACATTAACTTATAATAATTATAAACTACAATTATTGTAGTTAATCGCTTTTATTGGCTTGTGTTGAATGAAGTCTGAATTCTTTCCAAATGATTCGATGACCCTCCTGATTCTTTCAAATGGGACCAAACGGATGATCGTACAGCAACTCGGCTAACTGGTATCACTCATTCACGAAACTCATTTCTTTCTGAATCTAACTTAAAACGCTGCAAATTCTTTCACTGGGGTTTATTATTCAATTGGCTTGCGTTCATGATTTGAATTTCTACTAAGCTTTGGAGTGTGCGTGTTTCACAGGTGATAGAGCGATTATTGAATTTCAGGAAATATGCATAGAGCACGTAAATCTGTTCTCAACCAAAATACTTAGTTGGATTGATCAGTTGATCATATTTGTGTGCCTCCAGAAATTCAATAATCGCTCTATCACTTGTGAAACACGCACACTCTAAAGCTTAGTAAAAATTCAAATCATGAACGCAAGCCAATTGAATAATGAACCCCAGTGAACGAATTTGCAGCGTTTCATGCGTATCAGAATGCTTTAACCCGTGTATCGGCTACAAAGCCTTTTAGGAGTTCACTCCAGTATCCACATCACTACATCACTAGGTTACTGATATCAAAACAAAAACAATAATAAACCAAAATAACGCAAATGTTGGCACCATACATCGGGAATGGTTTCAGCTACGGACCTGGGGAAGGGCTCATTCGATTCCTCATGGAAAGTTCTTCCAAAAAGAGTCCAAATTTAGGCGGCCTAGACTTGTTTGAGGTTTTTAGGGATTTTACAAAACTTTGACAACCCTTTAAATTAAGTGAGAGAGCTGGCTCAAGAATTGGGGCGTCGTCGGACCAACATGGATTTTTCCTGAAAATTTCAGCTTTTTTGCTTCAGCCGTTTGGGCAAAATCGTGCGTACGGCGGACGGACGAAAAAATTTTTATTGCAGATTTGGATTCTACATCCTTTGAAACGCAAACCATGAAATTTTCGGGGGTGGTTACAATTTTTTTTTCAAGAGCGATTACAATGGTTTATTATTGAATAATAAACCAAAAACAATTCTAATACATCATAAGTTCTTGAATTTTCAATCTCTTGGCAACTTTACCAGTATATTCACGCTTACATTCATATATTTTGAGAAGCTAAAAACTATACGGGGGAGAGACATTGGATTGGACCTGAAACTCGTTATAGCACCTATTTGTCGTTTGATAGCGTTGATAGCTCGTTACAGTTTCTTGATTTGCTGTAATCAATAGAACGAATTACAGCTGTATTTATTAACTTATGTCAACTTGCACAGTTATGTCATCAGGTCTGTTACGCTTTTCGTAAATTTGGTTTCCAAACAAAATTCACGAAAAATATTACAGATCTATCGATATATCCTACAATTGTTGTTGTCGTCTAGTAAATCTACGTAAAAATATCCAAGGTGTGATTCCAACAATGTAAAAAATTATAGTAAAATAATGAATCATCATTGGCTCTTGGGAAAATGCGCACTTCTGAATTTAAGAGCCACATAATAATAATATGTTTTTTTTCTGATAGGTTCATAAATGAAACAACGTGTAAAAATAATTTTTTTGAAACTCTGATTTATTAAATAACTTACCTAATCAATTTTTTCTAAAACCTTTCTTAGACATCTTAATGAAAGGAAAGGTATTGTAAAAAATGATCATTCATACATCAATAATAATGAAGCATACATAAAAGTAATAAATATTAGAGAGAACGTAAAGAATATACCCACCCCGGTAGAGAGGGGGCGGGGTGGCACTGGATCCGATGCCCCCGGGCCCGGATTTTCTTGAGAAAAAAACAATTTTCTGTCAAAAAATTGGGGAAGGAGAGGCAAAAGAGGATTATTCTCAATTTTCCACAATCGATATTTCACCCTTAATTTCCCTCTCACGAAATGATGTTTTTCTTTATGGGGCCCGGATGGATTTTGTTCCTGAATTCTCTCTCTATGGCCCCTCCATGAACCTAATATTATTTTTCTGCTAACCTAGCTGAGCAGTTGCTTGGTTTTCTGTTAATGATCTTTCAGAGCTTTACTAAAGCTTTTCCTTTCGAATAAGTAAGAACTATGAATACCAATCCTGGAATTATATGGTTGCAGTTCCGCACTTTATTTCTCTTATTAGAAAGACTAGGGTGCTGATTTTTTTTCGATTTACTTTTATATAATTTTAAATGTAAGGGGAAATAAATCTTATATCCGTAATGCTAATTTCCAGACGGTACAATGAGAAAGGATGTAATGTCCATATATTTGAAACAAATTTTCGTAGAGTATGATGGATGATGAAGACAATGCTTTCAAGTGGTTTCAAATAATATCAAAATCTCATGCCACACGAGTTAACCGAAATTGAACTACCGTTTTTGACAATATATATAAAAAAGTGGATACACTAGCAGCAAAAATTCATTTGCAGAGGGACTCGAAGAACGGGAACGTTCACCAGAAGCAATACGTTCATCTGGAATGACAGGACGGTTTATTGGATTTTCATCTAAATATCCACGCATGACTTGGATATTGAAGAAGTGTTCGAAAGGATGGATTCGGGAAATAAAAAAAGGCAAATGCCACATGTTGTTGCATCTTCTCCAATCTGCTCCCTTTATGACGAAGCCATGCATATGTTCACGACATACAAGCGGTGATCCTACGTGGGTCGCACATACAGCACCCACTTTATGTCTAGTTTCCCAGCACTCTATCCCCGCAGCAGCAGCTTGTTCGATAGTCATGCTTTCATACAATTGTATCCATCTCCAACACCCTCTCAATAGTGATGTAATTTTGTCAAAGCATATGACTCTGACCGCTTGCTTACAATATTCTATTTTCGTTTTGTATGCTCGGAATTTAACCTTGTAGTGTCTTGTAATCTGTTCGTCGCCGGGCATCCCAGCGTACTCTTCGTTGAAACCTGCTATGTAGCAAACTGTCCTGTCTTGTACCATCGTGGTGAAATCCGTTACCTGAATACGCCCTTCTCCATTCAATAGAAAAGGAGCCAAGCCGATCCAGGTACCAACTGGTAAAATTGGTGCTACTAAGTATACTATGGCCACATCGTGTTCGAGTGTCTGCCAAGGCTTGCATTCCGGATGAATTATAACTTCAGCAACACCGCGTTGGCCTTGAAATTTGTTGTCTAAATCCCTGGAAAAGTAGCCAAACATATCGGTGTATTTGTTGTCCTCATGGAGGTACACTGTGGCATAAAATACTGTCAAAAAAGAAGGAGCACACGCTGAAATTTTAATTTTATCGTCAGGGCATAGATTTGACGGTTGGTCCACATTTTCTGAACCTGGAAATATCGAAATTTTATGATCCGGCTGAGGTAGTTCGTTCTTTTTTGGCCATGGTTCAAATTTTCCTTGATCCTCATCACATTGTAAAAAAGCTACAGGTCTGCAGGCTGTTAAAACGATGTCTGCCGTGATCAAGACCCCCATCCCTTCATTGAACTGAGCATCCGCTGGATCTTGACAAGGCGCGTACTCCCTTCCTTTGAGCCGGACCACGAATGGAAACTCGGCCTTTCCAGCGAACAGATGGGCCATGAATTTCGCACCCTCCTTCGGCACTTGCCACTGAGTATGTAGGGCAGGGACATGGACGCGTGGTGGGTTCGATGGCTCAGCGGCTTTAATGTCTACGGCCACGATGGGTATAGGGTATACTGGTTGAGGAGTAGGTGCATGACTACATTTGATAATCCAAAGCAAGAGGAAGATCAAGATTGGCATTCTGAAACCAAAATATTACACAATTCTTTAAAGGGTACCTGTAGTTGACATGGACCAAAGTTTAAGGATCGACTCTACAACTATTGAAAAAAAATGACTTTTTTTTTTTTTACTCAACTAAAAATCTGAATTTTTTTCTCTCCTGAGATTTTGTTCTTGTTTGAGACCTAAGCTTCTAAAATGGTCTTAACTCCCCAATTCATAAAATAAACTTAAATTTAACGATACCATTGAAAACCTCCTACTCATCCTATCCTATCCATTTGGTGGGAAATCAAATTCCAAGCTGCAATTGCCTCGGGTAAAAAATAGAGCAAAGTAAAAGTTTTAAATTTTATTAGAAAATTACCGTTTTTTAGGTCAATGGTTAATGGTAAGGGTAATGGTGGGTAATGGGTAATGGTTAGGTTATGGTTTTAGGTTAATGCTGTCGTGGGGACACTCGAGGGAAAAACTAGTCCAGAATCTTAGCTTTCCAACGGTATAATTAATTTTTTACTTTACTTCACTGATTAGGGGAGGAAACGATGTTTTGATTAAAAACGCTGCAGTTTATTAAATTGGCTTGCGTTCATGATTTGAATTTCTAGGACCTCTCTTGCAAACCCTTTCTAAATCATGTTTGGGGTCTTAGATCACAGCATGTTAATTACTGCAACTTACTGCAGCAAAACTCAATTATTGCTCAGATTTACAACCAACCACATCTCATACAAGGATTTGTCATTAGCAACAGTGACTTCATGGAACCAAAATGATTTCTTTAAGGATCCTATATCCTAAGGATCCTATCATAGGTATATCGTAACGATAGAAAACTTGAAGAAATACAATAACAGCTGAGGGATTTATGATGAAGTAAATGTAATAATAAAGTCCTTTAAATCCTTCCGAGTAGTTCCTCGTTGAAATGTTCGATAAGCATTTAAGAAAAAAATCCATATTTTGGAATCAAGGCCTCTTGAGTTTATCCTCAGCGCCAATAAAGCACTTGCAAAATTTGAGTACGTTATTAGTTGGTCAGTATGCAGGAAATAATAACCGGGGAATTTACAACATAACATCACGTGTACAGTACACGGGGCTTAAGACAAACAACAAATAGTTTAATGGGGCATCCAAACATTTTTTGAATTTTCAATGAAAAACATTTACCTTACCTTGTGTGATGTAAAAGAACTTATTGTGTTATCTAAGTTCAAAACCCCTTATCGACGCGGTGAAGGCGTTTTCACGGTTAGATGATTTAGGAAACAATGTACCTACCTACACTTAGGTTGAATGTTTTTTAAGTACCCGAGTACTTATACCTTGGTATAGCTAAACTTAGGTCCTCAACAATCAATTTTAATTTGGAGCCCGTATTGCTATTTCATTATGTTGCGTCACACAATATCAAAACACATTGCTATTAATCTGGCAAAAGGCTTACCTTACAAGAAACAGTTATTGCTTTAGTATTCACTGTCAGTGAGGATCCACCGATGGGTAATAGATATTACTGCCAATATTTTGTTTAATGGTAACGTTGTGCTACGTGCTCTCGATCAATAGCTGGGAGATAATCACATTGTCACGCCACTATCATGATTATTGATATGGTTGACAAGGAATACTTAATCTTTCGCTGTATCATCAGCTGACATATTACAGTACCTACCTACCTATACGGAGAGCGAATCTATTGCAATACATAGCTGAAACTGTGGTGATCGATTAAAAATATCTAAATTCCCAGATTGGTGAGTACGTTTTTGCAGCAAGTTATGCCTGCAAGATCCCTATTTCTACCTCAATTTGAATGAGTATGTAATAAGTATAAAACCTTGGTAGGTATTCAGTGCTATTATGAAATATGTTAAGGTCTTTGTTATGAGACAAATAAAACTAGCCCTGTTTTATCATTTTTGTTCCTAGTTTTGTGTTGAACAAATCCCACAAAAAGAGACAAAGGAAACATTACCCATTGCTTTAATAATTTTGCTTTGCTACTTTTAGAGTTAGATTTGCAAAAGGGAGAAACGAAATCCCCCATCAACTGTTATATTAGAAACGATTAAATTACATTTATTTAAACAATACGAGGATTAGATATTTTGGTGTAGTCTTGAATATTACGACCTGTAAAATCATGAACATTTTGACCCTTTTGACCTGTATCCAAAATGTGGTTGAAATATATTTGATTTAACGTGATTTAAAGTACATTCGATTTAAAGTAAAACGTACACGTTTATTTTGAATTTTCAATACGTACTGAGCAAGGAATCAACAGACTCAACCACTTACATTCTGTTCATGACTCAACTCCTAAGGATACACCAATTTTGGGCAGCCTTAACATGAGTTTCAGTTCCGATGTTTCAACGCGTCCTTTTCAATCAATTAGGGACTCTTGAGGGGCTATGTATCAGTAGCATTTTGTAAGTAATACATGAGTTATAGGTTTCAAACATAGACCAAATATTGGTATCTATCTTAATATGGGCGAGATCCCGCAGGTAGACTAAGAAGCAACAAACAACGCGGGATTAGCGTCACATATGTGGATGAACAAAAATAAATAACTACCTAGAAACATTTTCAATTCAATGATTCATGATTTGAATTTCTACTAAGGTTTGGAGTGTGCGTGTTTCACAGATGATAGAGCGATTATTGAATTTCAGGAGGCACACAAATATGATCAACTGATCAATCCAAATAGGTATTTTGTTTGAGAACAGATTTACGTGCTATATGCATATCTCCTGAAATTCAATAATCGCTCTATCACCTTTGAAACACGCACACTTCAAAGCTTAGTAGAAATTCAAATCATGAATCATGACCGTACGCCAGTGAAAGATTTTTCCCAAACGGCTGGAGCAAAAAATCTGAAATTTTCTTGAAAAAATCCATCTTGGTCCGACGACGCCCCAATTCTTGAGCCAGCTCTCTCACTCAATTTAAAGTGCCCTTTAAGGGCTGTCAAAGTTTTGTAAAATCCCTAAAAACCTCAAAACAAGTCGAAGCGGCCCACATTTGTACCTATTTGAAGAACATACCATGAGGAATCGAATGAGCCCCTCCCCAGGTCCGTAGGTCAAACCATTCCCGATGTATGGTGCCAAAATTTGCGTTTTTTGGTTCATTATTGTTTGTTTGTAACGTATTGATGCCGATAGCATCGAGTTGTAGTGAATGTGGATACTGGAGTGATAGCCGATGTGGATACTTGTAGTTTATAGCCGAAACACGGGTTAAAGCATTCTGATAAACATGAAAATTGAGTGAGAGAGCTGGCTCAAGAATTGGGGCGTTGCCGGACCAATATTGATTTTTCCTGAAAATTTAAGATTTTTTGCTCCAGCCGTTTGGGAGATATCATGCGTATGGCGTACGGCGGACGGACGGACAAATTTTTATTGCAGATTTGGATTCTACACCCTTTGAAACGTAAACCATGAAATTTTCAGTGGGGTTAAAATTTTTTTTTCAAGAGCGATTACAATGGTTTATTATTGAATAATAAATCAAAAAACATAAATAACAACCTAAATAATAATAACTTGAGAAAAAATATAAATAAATAATTTAATGAAATGAGCATGTATACATTCACAGCGAGAACCGCATCCCGTCCGTCTCCGAATCTTCTGCCGGAAAGAACAAGTAGTTTCAATTTGGAAATCCAACGACACCTAAAAAGCCGGAAGATCTTACGGATGTTGCCGTTACTGCATCACAATTGATCTGAAGATACCGGATTCAGGATGGTCAAGCTTTGCGGGACGACAATTCAACCAGATTCTCAATTCTCTGCCCGGGATCAAGTGGAATCATACGACTAGTAAGGTACCCACGATCTTGACAGCACTTTTGATCAAATCCAAGAGGGTGGAAATATTGAAGTCACAATCTTGGAATCATTTTGTTTTAATAATTTTCTCTCGATTCTACATCAAATCTACTGCATCGGTAAATATAATTTGATGTTGAACTCTAACCTAGCCTTAATTTTATCTAAAAACTGTGGAATCTCCCAGTCAAAATTTGTGGTTCATGTTGCAAGATGAGTAGATTTAAACATTCGAAAAACGCTGCAAATTCTTTCACTGGGGTTTATTGTTCAATGATTCATGATTTGAATTTCTACTAAGCTTTGGAGTGCGCGTGTTTCACAGATGATAGAGCGATTATTGAATTTCAGGAGATATGCATAGAGCACTTAAATCGGTTCTCAACCAAAATACCTATTTGGATTGATCAGTTGATCATATTTGTGTGCCTCCTGAAATTCAGTAATCGCTCTATTACCTGTGAAACACGCACACTCCAAAGCTTGGTAGAAATTCAAATTATGAATGCATGCCAAATGAATGAAATTGAATAATAAACCCCAGTGAAAGAATTTGCGGCGTTTTTTTCAAAAGCGATTACAATGGAAAAATATTCTATTTGAAAATTTTAAATTTCGTAAGACGGAGCATGCATATCAGAATGCTTCAACCCGTGTATCAGCTATAAACCCTTTTAGGAGTTCACTCCAGTATCCGCATTCACTACATCACTAGGTTACTGCAGAAAAAAAAACCTCTTGTGTTTTGATTGCAGTAACCTAGGGATGTAGTGAATGTGGATTCAAATGTTTGCACCATAAATCGGGCCATACATCGGGAATGGTTTGAGCTACGGACCTGGGGAGGGCTCATTCGATTCCTCATGGAAAGTTCTTCAAAGAAAGTCCAAATTTAGTCCTTGACTTTTTTTGAGGTTTTTAGGGATTTTACAAAATTTTGACAACCCTTACAGGGTACTTTAAATTAAGTGAGAGTGCTGGCTAAAGAATTGGGGCGTTGTCGGACCAACATGGATTTTTCCTGAAAATTTCAGATTTTTTGCTTCAGCCGTATGGGAGAAATCGCGCGTACGGCGTACGGCGGACGGACGGAAATTTTTTTTTGCAAATTCGGATTCTACACCCTTTGAAACGTGAACCATGACATTTTCAGGGGGGGTTAGAATTAGAATTTTTTTTCAAGTGCGATTACAATGGTTTATTGTTGAATAATAAACTAAAATAACGTTTTCTCTCTTTTAACGTTAAAAACAGAGCTTGTAATTTGTGATGAAAGAATCGAATCGACTGATATAATTGCAATCGTAACTTGTTCATCACATGGGTGGATATTTCCGAACAAGCGAAGTACGACAGGTGGGTATATTTAATCACGTTAAGTATCATTTGTTCCATTATTGGGTTTCAAAGACCGTGTCGGTGCGCAGTATATTGCACTATCGCAGGTATTTAGATATCTGTTAGTGTTGCGTACTAAGGGAGTAGTAAAATTTTAGTGTTTAAGGAGGGATTTATATTTACGATGAAATCATCCTACTATCTTGGTGTAGCTAGAAGTCTATTAGAAGGTGTGGTTTGAACACAGCAGAAGGGCCCTCGAAGGTAATTTGTTTCCTAATCGATTTACAGAGGTGAAGGTGACAAAATGGAGCTCTTTTCATGGTATGTTTAATGATTAGCCATTTTTATGGTATGTAAATGATAATGTACAACATACATAATAAACGGATCAGTGGTTCCGGTAGAAGGGAATCGAAGTTGAAGGGAAGGATGGGATTTTATGTAATAATTTGCAGCATTTTTGATGTGATGTGATTGTGATTTCATGGCCTGAGTGTAACACATTAGTATGAGGAGAACAGAAGCTAAGAAGAGCTCTCTGTGTATGTGCCCACATCTCCCCCTTCACATACACGATGATTCCTTCTCCACCAGCTTTAATCAATAGTCCCTCGATGTAACGTGTATCCGGACGCGCTGGTGCACTTTTACTTTCCTGATACGATCTGTGAAGGATCTTTGTAAAGAAAAGTCAAAGGAGTAGGCAATGGAAATATAAACTCAGAATGTCAGGTATGGCCCCTTCACTGCTGCGGGAACTATACTGGAACACCTTTGTTTAGATGATTCCAGCTTGAGAAACAGCATGATAGAATCCGGTATTGTTTCCTTTCCATAATAAAGCACAGTAGCTTCACTAAGGCCATACTGTGCTAAATAGTATCCAGTATGTCCAGTATGTACTGTCTAGCTAAAGTAATTTTTCAAGATACGTGAATAAGAGGGTAACAAATTATAGGACCATCAACGAATGGCTTCAGAATGAACGATCAGAATATTTGTACTAACTGTTGTAAATTCATGAACGAACTAGGGCCAACCCTGCGGCCTTCGCCTTCCAACCTCCGCCATTGTACGCTCGGACCATTGAACGCTCGGACGGTGTCCATTGCGGCCTGACAGGGATGCGCCGTTAGACCCTGATGGGCCGGGAAAATTTGGCCTGACGAACGGGACCGAGGTCTACGCGTCAAAATTCACAATTCTCCATCCATGTGCCAACTTGATGTGGTGATTCTAACGATATACCGGATACTAATAAAGATATAAGTACTAAAGAGAGAATTTGTGGCCATGGCCTGACCTGAGAAAAGAAAGAGAAATTTTGTTCAAGTACTTTTACTGAAATGATAATAATCATTCAATTTGTCGAATTAACAAGTGTTGAAGCTCGCAGGTTCATTACAAAAACGCTGCAAATTCTTTCACCGGGGTTTATTATTCAATTGGCTCGCGTTCATAATTTGAAGTTCTACTAAGCTTTGGAGTGTGCGTGTTTCACAGGATAGAGAGATTATTGAATTTCAATAGATATGCATGGGGCACGTAAATCTGTTCTCAACCAAAATACCTATTTGGATTAATCAGTTGATCATATTTGTGTGAAACGTGCACACTTTGCTTAGTAGAAATTCAAATTATGAACGCAAGCCAATTGAATAATAAACCCAGAGAAAGAACTCTCATTTACCCCACTAATAATATTGAATAATATTTACCTATATATCATCAGCGTTTCATGCATATCAGAATGCTTCAACCCGTGTATCGGCTATAAAGTACAAGTATCAACATCGGCTATCACTCCAATATCCACATTCACTACAACTCGACGCTATCAGCATCACTAGGTGACCAACAAACAATAATAAACGAAAAAACGCAAATGTTGGCACCATAAATCGGGCCATACACGAGAATGGTTTGACCTACGGACGTGGGGAGGGTCTCATTCGATCCCTCATGGTATGTTCTTCAAATAGGTATAAATTTAGGCCGCTTCGACTTGTTTTGAGGTTTTTAGGGATTTTACAAAACTTTGACAGACCTTAAAGGGCACTTTAAATTTAGTGAGAGAGCTGGCTCTAGAATTGGGGCGTCGTCGGACCAAGATGGATTTTTCCTGAAAATTTCAGATCTTTTGCTCCAGCCGTTTGGGAGATATCGTGCGTACGGCGGACGGACGGAAATATTTTTATTGCAGATTCGGATTTTACACCCTTTGAAACGTAAACCATGAAATTTTTAGGGGGGGTTAGAATATTTTTTCCAGAGCGATTACAATGGTTTATTATTGAATAATGTGCGTGAGTAACATCATTCCATGGAAATTCATGATTTTGAAAAAGCTAGCTGAGAACTACCAAATGACTTTTTGAATTGTGAATCCTCCCCCCCCCCCATCACCGCTCACTCTCACTCTTCACACACCGCTATGCACCTGCATCGTATGATATTCCTTGAAATATTAAAATTACAGTTTTTCTCACAAAGTAGTATCAAAACAGATTGTAACAAATCCATTGATAAAAAATCGAGGATTTCACGGTTTAGACTCGACAGTAACCTCGTACTTGATTTTGAGTAACTCCTTACTTGGTTTAAGGGAGTTATTGTCATTTTAGTGACTTGAAACACGAAAAAATCCACGTCTAGGAAGCTTTTTTCACTGTAAATGCATGTAGGGGTTTTGATCATTGGGTTTGTTACACCCAGTGTTAATGGCAGGCCTGCGTCATTTTAAAAAGGCATGCATATGTTACACCTGTTACCAGGGCCGTAGCCAGGATTTCGTTTCGGAGGGGGCCTCGAATCAGTAATTGTTAATTGATTTTTATTTCGTTTTCAAAGGGAATTAAAAGTTTACCATTAGGAGGCATTTTTTAGAAGAACAAATTTTTTGAATAAAAAACGTTTTAATAAAATAAACAATTTGCAACAAAAATAATTTGTAATGTGCTATGACTTCGTTTTTTCATGATTTAACAGTTTATTACGAATATTATAAGTTACTTATTAACACCAAAGAACAAACAAACAGTAGGTAAAATAACAGTAGAGGTTACTAGGTTGTCTAGTTTACTAATTGAAAAAGCAACTTTACTTCCAGAATTGGCATCGGCTACGCCCCTGAGCCTGTTACGTGATGAGGGATTAGGGTTTTTGAGGAAGTACTGTGAAGGGGATGCTCGTTGCAGGGATTATGAAGATACTTCTGAACCTCGGGGACAGCAAGGATGAAAACGTTTTTTTATCAGTTATCATTCGATTAAGGTTTGCTGGGGTTTCAATCGCACTCGACCAACGGCAACAACGGCAGTGGCCGGAACGTGCGGGGCGGAAACGCCGCTGTGCCTACTGCCGCGACAGCCCCAACACGTTTCAACAATCCCTCTCCTCACGTGGACCTGTCTGGGTCCATTTGGAATTCGCTTATATCCCTAAAGAGCTAACAATTACTTAAGGACTAAGTGAAATTTATATCATCAAATCGATCGACAGTGTGAGCTAAGGTTGCTGTACTCTAAAAAAACATTAAAAACCTTACAATTTCGAATAATATTTTGATGTTCGTCCTTAAGACCCCTCAGAGTTTAAAAAATTAGCCAAACAATTTAAAGCTTTATGAAGTTAAGAAAATTCAATTTTTATTATATATACCGTTAGAACGAGCTTTATATTTTCTGCCTCCCCAGAGTATAAAAAGTTATAAAAGTATAAAAAGTTATTGGTTCGTTAAATTGTTGAACAATCGATCGGAAAAATGAATTTTGTCAAATCTGCTGAATGACCACCTTTTTCCTACTCTGTAGGTCTAATAAAATTCAAATTTAACCAATAGTCCTAAAATATTCGCAAAATCTCCGCTTTTCAAAGGGGCACTCAAAATTGTTCGTACAGCTGAATTTAGTTGGGAACATTTCGTTTGAATGCTGGAAAACCTGGCTTTTTAACGAAAAATTGGAGCAAAAACAAGTTTGTTATAGGATATAATGTATTTTTTGACGCTAAATCGAAAAAGTGGTACTTTCACACCTCCATAGTACTTAAAAAAGGGTGGATATATTTGAACACCTTTTTGTTTCACCGTAACCTCTTCTAATGCAATTTGTGTTAAATGAACTGGCATTTTTACATTAGTAGTAAGGGTACGAAAAAAGTGGTCATTCTGAAGATTTGACAAAATTTACTTTTCCGATTGATTTTTCGACTAACAATATTTGTTTGTTACAATAGGGAGATAGAGAATTTAACGCTCTTTCCAAAGGTATAATCAAAATTGAGTTTTCTTAAGTACATAAGAGAGTTATGGCCGTTTTAGTGAATTGAGATCGAAAACACGAAACAAATTTTACAATCGAAATAACTCGAAATCGAAGTCTCTAAAAAAATGTCTAAGAGGCAATTTTTGTCAGAAATGAATTGAAGAATCTCTTCCTAGCCTATGGCAGGTTCCTAAGGTTAACACCCTGTATGTTATCAAATACAGAAATGATAAACCTCTATGTAATAATTTGCAGTGTCTTCGTTGAAGTCTTAATTTACAGGAGGTTGCACACAAATCGGTACTTTACAGAAAGAGCCAGGTTAGAGAATCCCAACGGCCAGGAAATTCTACTATGATTTTGAAGGAAAAAAGGGAAAAAAGTCATTTCATGATAGATTTGTCAAAGGGAATGTTTGGTTGGTTGAGATATCCATTTTCGCGTAAGTTGAAGATGATGTACATCGTGTTGTTCCAGTAGGGCGTTAGTTTTTCCAAGGACGAAAGCTGAAGAGGGTTGCATTTATGGATGAGGAGCTGTAAATAACCACCTTGGGGAAGAATTCATGAATAAATATCTCACTATTTTGCCGTTCGGTGGGCCCCTCTCTTTCCTCCGTCTCTTATCAGCTAGAGAGTTATATCACCAATTAATGTTGTACAGTGTAGGGGTTCTCCTTGTTAGCGATGGCTTACCACAATTCCTAGAAATGTTTTGTTCCACTGCAAGAAAACTTACGGTTCCTCTGTTTATTGATTGGTAGAAAATTAACCGAGCGGGTCAGCCCGCTAGTAACACCGTCGTATCTGCTCTATTTGTGGAATGGCTAGGGACAGTTTTCAACCATCGTTCATTATCTGTGTACGAAGAGCTGTTGGTACCTATGACAAAATCTAGGGATTATCGGCTAAGACTTTCGATGTCCATCTCCTAACATCCAGATGATATGAATTTTAACGTTGCCGAATTAATGGTCGAATTACTAAGCCATCAAATCAAGTCAAAACAATCTTTATTGACAAAGGCTTTAAGGGAATTACTAAGCATACGCTAATGTAGAACCTTACCGATATATCTCCATATCTATCTCCTATACAGCGTGTTACATTTCGTGACGGTCACAGGCAGAGAGGAAAATTCTACGGAAAATTTCTGATCGAAAATGCCTCTTAGCAATTTTTGTTTACACCCTTGGAAATTTTGTTCAAAATTTCCACCATTGTGCTCACGACATAAGACAAAACACCAGGGAGCTGGAGCGAGCAGTCGACATCGTTCGGCGGAGGTGCCGTCTCTGCATTCAGCAGAATGGTGGAGATTTTGAACAGTATCTACAGTAAAAAAGTACAATTTATTACAATGCTCCATTATTAATTTGAAAAAAACCCAAGTTCGAATGTTTTTTTTACCAGACGAATCAACGCATGATGAAAACCGGAGTATCCAGTTAAAAACCATGTTTTTCTTCCTTGAAAAGCAATTTTCTCCCAGAAAACTACACGGAATTTCAAATCTAGTTATATCGCTGGAAAGCCTAGATTTTGGCGCATCTTTTAGCACTACAGGCTAAAATTCACATGCCTTATTACAGGGACTCATAAGCGTTTGAAGAAAGTCGAGATTTCCACGATTTGACAATGTGTCCTTTTCAAGCTGATTTTTCACACGTTTCGCCATCTCAAAAAAGTTGGTTCTCCAATAGGGCGATAGGAAATTTAACGCTCTTTCCAATAGTGGAATCAGATTTGAAATCGCACGCAAAATGTGGGAGATATGGCCGTTTTAATGCGGTAAAAAAAAAAAAAAAAAAAACGAGAAAAATCTTAAAATTGAAAAAAAACCGCATTTCCAAGGGTGTAAACAAAAATTGCTATGAGGCATTTTCGATCAGAAATTTTTCTTAGAATCTTCTCCTGGCCTGTGGTCGTCACGAAATGAACGTAACACATTGTATAATCAAACATTGAAATCCTAAGCTCATAGTTATGATTTGTGCACTAATGATCTCTACGATTACGTTAAACAAGGGTCCCTACCTACAAATGTAAACCGGTACATCTCACCCGAGGCAGACTGTTTTAATGAAAGCCTCATCATTTCCGATAGATAACATAGCTTCCTGGGTAACCAGTGGGTAAGTCTCGGAAGGAAACGATTCTTTGCCCAATAATAACTATTTCTAAGTGAAACTTCTGAACATACTGTTTAAAAGCTTAAAAAGCTTATTAGTTGAAGCTTTTAGCGAATTTTCATTCATTTCATTGATTTATTTTATTTAAAAATAATTGTATCTATTCTTCTCATATTTTGACTTTAATTCCAGTCAATTTGTGCAACAAACCGAAATGGAGAGGGGAGGTGGGGAGGGGGTTATGCTGGGAATAGCATACAATCCATTCAAGTGCTGCTCATGCTGAAATTTTGGTCAAGTTTTGAAACATATTTCAGAACTTTCAAATTAAAATATGGAAGGAGTTGAAAGTTGAGAGTAATTACGTTTTTTTTTACGAAACAAGAATCCCTGTAATGCATGAAGTACCTACTTACTAATGTGTTTTGGAAGGAAAACTGAAATTTCGAATGAGGAGGCTCTGTTATTTGTATTTATGTTTTCGAGAGAAAAAGAAATCTTTGCTTGATCCCCCTTCACAAGCTGTCGCTTCGAAGATGAAGATGAACGCTCCTTGAAGTGCAGTGGTCCGCACTGCATACTAACTGCTGTTTTAGCATCTTGAAGGAGTGATGTTGTGCGTGGGTTTTGAAGCTCCGATACCACTTCCCCTTGAGCGTTAGTATTCGGCAGCTTTTTCGCCCTTATTTATAAGTTGACCGAAACCAAATGGAAGTTCGCAGCTCTTATTAATTCAAGAAATGACGTCTTGTTGAGCAGTTTCTGTAATAAACAGTTTGATACATTCATTGAACATACAGCAATGCATAACAAATGTGGGTCTCTAAGACCATAGAAAATTAATACAAAATCAATGAGATTTTTAGTTTGATGGTGGACAGGACTAAATAAGTTCATGCTTTGCACTTTGTGTTCTAAACTAATTGAGGAGGTTTTGCATCGCAAAAACTACTATATCCATTTGAGTGAATTTCGCAGGAAACCCAAAAATCTGTAGTACATTAATTTCAGCTCCTGGGTTCACACTTTTTAAAATTTAATTTACCGATTTTTTCTCCTCTATTGTGTGGCCCAAAAAAGTTGAACAGTCGGAAAACGTTATTATTGTTCACGTCAAATTTGAAATTTAAAAAAAAAATGTACGATAGGTATATACTGGACTAAGTCACTCGCGAAAAGGGTTGTGATACACGGGTTGAATTTCATTAATAAAAACGCTGCAAATGGAAGCTTGCGTTCATGATTTGAACTTCTACTATGCTTTGGAGTGTGCGTGTTTCACAGGTGATAGAGCGATTATTGAATTTCAGGAGACATGCATAGAGCAAGTCAATCTGTTCTCAATCAAAATTCCTATTTGTATTGATCAGTTGATCATATTTGTGTGACTCCTGAAATTCAATAATCGCTCTATCACCTGTGAAACTCGCACACTCCAAAGCTTAGTAGAAATTCAAATCATGAACGCAAGCTAATTGAATAATAAACCCCAGTGAAAGAATTTGCAACGTTTTTAAAATTTAATTTACCGTTTTTTCTCCTCTATTCTATGACAAAAAAGTTGAATAGTCGGTGGAAAACGTGATTATTCAAGTCAAATTTCAATTTTAAAAAAAATTACGATACAGTACGTTTTGACTGATACTAATGGATAGAGTACTTTTTGGCTGAAACATTTTTGGATGGAGTACCTTTTGGCTAAAAACGTCGGATCTATAAGATGACGCCTATTTAGGGGGATAGAGTACCGTTCAGGAAATTCTACTATGATTTTGGCAAAAAAGAAAATACTGGAGTAGTGTAAGTGAAAATATGTCGAAGAATTTTCCATTACCCCCTCCATCCCCCCTTCGGTCAGCAAAAGTAAAATTTCAGAGGTCTCGTTTCATAAACCTCCTCTGATTGAACCGTATTCAGGAACCTGAAGGGTGCGGTTACCTATTTCACACGTAGGTAGGTACTCTAGGTGTAACATTCAGGCGACTAGGTAGTCTCATTTTTGACCAAACAAAAGAGAAGAGTTCTCGCTTCGCTCAACGGGATTTCCGAAAATGAAGGTTATACAGGGTGTCCCAGGAGTTATGCACAATCCAACTCCTACGTGTTTTACAACTCATTTCCAACCAAAAATGCCACATAGCAATTTTTCGACAGACGCTTCGTTTCCGAGCTATTCGCGATTTAAGAATTTTTTCGTGTTTTCGATCTTAAGTCATTAAAACTATCATAACTCCCTCAATTTTGGAGATAGCTCAAATTTGATGACACCGTTTGAAAGATCGTTAAATGTTCTATCTATTTGAGGTCAGAAAACTTTTTAAAAATTGCATTGAAGATGTGCGATTGCTGCGCGAAATGGCAGTTTTGTCAAAATCTTGAAATCGCCTGTTTTTTACCTCGCCTAGAAACCCCATGCTTGACGCAGAGCTGTGCAGGACTGGTAAAACGTGCGCCAAAATGTCAGCTTTCCAACGGTGTTGTCGTTTTGGTTTTTAAAAATAGTTTTTTTAGTTAAGGAAATGGTGTTTAACTGCAGAAAAACGTGTGTTTTCTGTTAAAATTGAGGTTTTTCCAAAAGTCTCGAAGATGAATGCAACTCATCGCAGTCGGAAATGAGTTGTAGAACACGTAGGAGTCGAATTGTGCATAACTCCTGGGACACCCTGTAGAAGCATCCCGTTCGCAATCAAAGCGTTGGTGTTGAACGCATCGCAAGGCTGAGATGCGGGACGCATCGAGGTAGCAACGATGTAGGTAACCGAGAAAACTGATGTCTACGACCCCGAGATATGGAAGAGTAGCCGAATAAATTTTCGGTGAGCCTCTATAGTTCTAAAATGATCCTCCCATTGACTTTGAGAAACGAAGAGAACGATAATCAATGATTTGCCTAGTTACAACTAAGAAAGCTTGGGCTTCCTTCCTTCTAATTCCATTGTCACTCAAGAACCTACCTACACCCGAAAATTACTGGTACCCGTACTTGTGTCGATTTCAGAGTCAAATTCACTTTTATCTATTTGCTCATAAATGCGATACAAACACTTAGTAGCTGTCCATCCCCTGGTAGTACCTATAGCTGCATTTTATGTGAATCTCATTATTCGCAGTAGCTACATTTTCAAATTTTTCATTTCACTGTCGACTAGAGACGGAAGGGAGATATTTTGGAGGAAGCGAGCACTTAGCTAAAGAAAACGACTTTACGAATACTTCTAATGTACTTCCTTTCTTTGACCACCATCTAAAAAACTTTCCTACCAGAATATTTATGGCGTTGTATCTTTCTATCAGCCTAACGACAGTAAAGAGCCTGTGGGAATTATACAATGGTATGCAGTCATTTGAGATACGAGAACAAGTTATTGCGATTGATTACTCGCTTCGATGAAAATATCCATTAGGTCAGGTACTTTTGGAGTCTTGACGTTATCGGAATATTTCACTCCGGTATGGGAGTTGCAGGCCGCCTCCAGTGGGGTGGCACTGGATATCGACTAAGTCTGGAGAGCCGATGGTGGGGGGCGGCTCGGATCTCCACGGCAACGTCAGCGGGGGTGGTATTGAGGAAACCACCCCCAGTCGGCAGTGTGGAGCCGTGTTGGGATGTTGTCGAAAAGGATACTTCGGTAGAACAAAAAATGGGAACGGTTCTCAGCTTCTCACCCAGGGAGAGGCGACCTGTATATACAACAACAACGGCCGGACCAACCACGGAATACCCCCTCAATAACATCAGCTACGAGCAGCTGAACAACGCCAAGAACAGGGAGGCTATGTCTGGAAAGCTTCAACCCGCCCCACCGCCCAACAACGAAAATAGCAGGATCATTTCTGAGAAGAACGCCCTGGAAAAGTCTCTCAAAAAGCACTCCCTGTTTATCAACGCCCTGTCATGGAAGAGGTTCTCCACGACGAACAATTCAAAAAAGAAGCTGGAGAACAAAAACAAAAACGTCACGGCATACCGCCCTCCATTAGTCGACAACATAAACCCCATTGTCGACAAAAATAAAAACATTCAAAAAACTCTTTACTACCCTTCGATGGTCAAATCAGCCACTACAACGTCAATACCGACTTCGGCTGCTTTAGACATCAGAGCCAACAACACTAACAATAACACGTGCAGTGAAAAGTTGATACCAAAAGCTGTTCTCCTTCCAGCCAATTTACAGGCGCAACCCATTCCCGCGAAGAAAACCGTCATTCAGGCCTCCACTTCCGAACTCTTGAAGTGCCTTGGGATTTACCTCCATACAAAGTGCTACAGGCTCAAAGACTTCCAAGCTGGTGATGCTGTCATGTGGCTTAGGACTGTGGACAGAAGCTTACTTCTTCAAGGATGGCAGGTGAGTTACATGTCACGTTATGTTAATTTTGTGAGGAATTTTTTTGGCAGTTCTTCATAGTAACTATGGGATTCGCGTCGTCTCTACAAATTAACTGATTTTGTTCACATCAAAAGAGTTCAACATGAAAATGACTGAATACCCTACTTATTTATTTGAATACAGGGATTGACACTACTGTTTAGGCCAAATATTCATCTCCATGAGTTATGGTATCAATATTTGCAACGATTGGGTCCATGCTATTAATGTCGCAATTAATGGTTTACCATTTTACAATGCGTGAATATAGTCAAGCTTCCTTGGCTCCGAAAAATGAGGTCAGTCTTGTGAGGTCAAGCTGTTCCGCTCAATACGCAGTCTACGTGATGGTTTATGAACTGGAATTTCAATTATTACGTCTCCGTTCGTGAGGTTTCTCACCATTCCCCGAGCATTTCCGTGACATCCGGACCTATAACCTGCTTAGAAACGGGTGTAGGAACGGTGGGCAGAAGGCTTAGGTTCTGTTTAGGCGCACTGCGTCATTTTGTCCACACCACAGCTCTCCACTATTTCCTCCATCATTCTCCACTAACATTGATATCTACCGATATGATATTGAACAATTCTCGATTAATTCATCTCTAAATGGAAACATGGACCAAGGTAACCTACAACATACATGGTCAAACTTGAGATTAAAAACCAACTTTTATTTACTGTTCAGGTACACGGAAGAAATCAATTATTCACTAATCAATTATTACCTTCGTTACGAAAAAAGAAAAAAACTTCCAGCAATGAATCGGAAGGGTTGATTTTTTTAGATTTTTGATGCATGCAAGGAAATCAATGCGGGAATAGGGTATTCCACTTCGTATTGTTCAAGTTTCCAACTATCAGACGTTGGTGAGCAAGTTACACAAAATGCCAATGTGTTTTCGTGTATTGGAAGTAAGCGAATACGCCTGTAACACTCAGCTCCCTGCAACCTTTAAATCATGTATAGCTCTCTTCATGCATTTTATTTTGGCAATCACGATGATAGTTGATGGAAGATACGTTGTGGCTTTCAAGATTGTTAAATCCACATTGATGTGACGAGTAAAAGTTCGATTGTAATCAAGTATAATGAGCTGCCATCACTTTTTGGTGCAATCAATCTTCATTAGGAGTTCTTTGTTTACTTATCTCGTAAACTATGTAAACATTTCTTACATAAGCTATATATACTTGAATTTAGGCAGGTCTTCAAATTAGGTGACAGTGTACTTACTAAAACCTGATCGTGATATATGTTTTAATGTAAGAAACAACCCAGGCCAAATCACTGATGTTTGCTTTCTAGCTCGGATCTGAGTTACCATTTTTGATTAAAACTTTTTGTAGAGAATTCTATGTTGAGTTACATCAGGCTTAAACTAGATGAAACCTGTTGTCCTGTTGCGAGTGTAACCGAAACCTAAACTCAGTCACGAAAAAGTGGTCCCTTTAGCGTGACTATTATTCATTAAGCTAACATGGTAAGTAAATGACAGCACTTCCCAGTTGATAGTAAGAGCAGTGTAATTCAAATCATTCAACATGGTTTCTTTCTCACCATAGAGAGAATAAATTGACGGCAGTCTTTTAGGTGTATGAAGACCTCGAAAAGGCAGAGAGATTAAAGTTGAAACCTGTGACGATTCAAGAACTAGTCATTTTGATTAGCAGCCTTTCTGCTTTACTTATTTTCAAAATAATAAGAGAGAAAATTTGTATAATATTTGACAATACGCCTTTTTCTATTTTGCAGTTTGATTTGGATGATCAATTAACTATATTAAATATCTGCAATTTAGGGATCTGATCTGTAGCAGATATGTTGGGTGGCGTACATGAGGTGTGCACGCAGGGTTAACGGGGTAAGGGGTCCATAACTCATGGTCATAACTGTTTGCTCATTTTAATTGTGTACGATTAGGAGAAACGATCATGTTGGGATTGTCATGAAATTATTAAACCGTCTTTCCGCGAAGATTTACAAATTTAACCGAGATCGGACAACTAGGACTTGACAACATTTGATGAAACGTTTGATGGATTTTACGTTTGCGCATGCCCAGACTGATGATTGGTGAACAATGGGTATATAGGGCTACATACAGCCTAACCAACACAATCTGAAAATGTCATTAAAATGGGATGAAAGCCGTTGTAACTTGTTGAAGCTTGTTACAAAGGTTTCACTTAATCTCTTTCAGGGGTTGAGGCGATTATCCACATCACCCAGAGTATTTCAGAAACGATATTCATCATATCTTGTAGGATGGTGTTTCAGTGATACTAAAACATTGTATTAAAACAATACTCCTATCACATCGTAGTGGATCAGAATTGTCGAAAATGATCCCAAGAACGAAGTAACTTTAAGTGATTTTGAACCAAGTTTCATAAACTTTGGTGTAAAAGTTTTAGAGGAAAATTTCGGAATTTTACTTCAGACCTACTTTACGGGGTTTCCGGAGTGGAAGTCTATAGCTATTCCAGCATTTAATTTCATTTTTTAACAAGCGATTTTCCATAGGTTTATTTTGATATGTTTTCATCTATTTTCAGTCACCATCTTCTTTATTTTTGTGCCCGCGACAAACTTGGAGGCGCAAGAAAATTAAATGAACCGCGTCGGTTTAGGGAGCCACTTGCTCGCGGTAATGTGATTGGGCCGACGGTCGGGTCGCTTTCCAACCTCAGCCTTAGCGGAGGGATCGATCTTGGCGTCCTCTCAAGGGAGGGAGAAAGCAATAATGATTTCGGTGGAAATTTCTTCGCCTTAAATTCATTCCTGTAGGTTTATTATTTTAAATAATGATCCTCAGTAATTGGACAAGAAAAAAATCCTCCCGTCAAAATTTGTTAGTTTAAATTTGAAGACACGTAGATCCCAATCATCGGGAAATAATCGTTGCACCCGCCGCCTTGAGCTTTTCACAAAACTTAAGGAGTTACGAAATTTGGATGAAAAATCATACAAACCAGGATGTCTGGAATCACAACATTGTTCTCAATCAACCCTATAGAAGTAAATATTGGGGTAGAAATTTAAAAAAAAAGACTTCAGTAATAAAGGGGTTATTATCTTGGTTGATGCAATCAACTATCTGTGTTATGAATTGATTGAACCCTTCAGGGTTGATATACGTACATCCGTTCGCTTCCCTCAAGCGATATTTTAAGAAAAAAAGAAGAATTTCACAAGAATTTTACAAGGAAAAGAAAAAATATTTTGAAGGTTAAGGGTAATATCTTGTGCTCTAGTTTGAGTCTCTCTCTATAGGTAAGTCGATCTTTATGCTGAGAGCCTCCTAAAGCAACTGTCCGCTGCAGGTTCCCAAGATAAATTCTCAGCCTGACTGTTTTTTTCTTGATTTTCATGGATTTTTGTCACATTTTTGGTTTATTTTCATTCCGAGCCAACCGATAGTTTAGATAGTTTGCCATTAACTCCGTCATTTGCGTAGAAGGGCTTTCTGATACAGAAATGTTGGACCTTCCTATAATACAGCAACATCTTTTCCAGTTTTCAATGGTTCTTTATACTTGGTAAATGAGGTGGTCCCGCTTGCTTCCTTCAACTGAAAAACGTGCAATAATAGTAATAATTTTACTCCAAAAATATGGTCCTACAAGGCATAGAAGTAGTTTTTTTCTCTTTAACTTTTTAAAATGCTTTTTTTAAAATCCACTGTTGACTAGTAAAAGTCATATCTAACAAAATCCTTGCTCAATTCCGGAGTACAATCGACCTGAACTTGGCTGCCTTATTAGAAGCAAAGCTTACTTACTTCCTTCAATAAAAGGGTTTCTGCAACTCTGCACTTTGCTCCACGGGGGGTCGTGCGGGCCATTGCATATCCTTGCCCCTGACCAAGACAGTCACCTCGCCCGTAGCTTTCCCAATTTTCAAACATTAGGTGTTTTTAAGATAAGATTAAGTTTTCTTAAGATTTAAGGTCCCTGGAGTTATGCACAACCCGACTCCTACGTGTTCTACAACCCATCTCCGACCAAAAAACCTCAGCTAAAGCTTTCTAGCAATTTTTTGCCAGAGGCCTCGTTCCGGAGCTATTCGCGATTTAAGATTTTTTTCGTGTTTTCGATCTTACGTCATTAAAACTGTAATATCTCCCTTAATCTTGGAGATAGCTCAAATTTGATGACACCGTTGGAAAGAGCGTTGAATTTTCTATCTATTTGATGTCAGAAAACTTTTTCAAAATTGCATTGAAGATGTGCGATTGCTGCTCGAAATGGCAGTTTTGTCAAAATCTTGAAATCGATTGTTTTTCATCTCGCTCTAGAAACCCCTTGAATGCTTGACGCAGAACTGTGCAGGGCTGGTAAAACGTGCGCCGAAATGTCAGCTTTCCAACGGTGTTGTCGTTTTGGTTTTAAAAAATATTGTTAGCTAAGGAAATGGTGTTTAACTGCAGAAAAACGTGTGTTTTCTGTTAAAATTGAGGTTTTTCCAAAAGTTGGAATTGGATTTTTTACAAGTCGGAAATGAGTTGTAGAACGCGTAGGAGTCGGATTGGGCATAAGTCCTGGGACAACCTGTATCACTAAAAAAACCTAATGTTTGAAAATTGGGAAAGCTACGGAGGAGGCATTGGCCTGGTCAGGGGCGAGGATATGCAATGACCCGCACGACCCGCCGGTCTTGAAGGAGGGGTTGCTTTGTGCGCCGTGTATTATCAACTCCAATATGATTCGGCCGTACCATTGGGTATTTCAATGTTGATCATTTGTTGTTTCTGACCAAATTCAGTTTTAGTAAAATGTTCATTGACTCGAACATGGTATCCAGCTGTTGGACAAAGCCCCTATTCAATGGAAGATTGGGTGACTCAATAACGCAGCAGTGTCACTATCCTCTTTTGACAGATTCTGTTGGGATATTACTAAAACCTATACGTTAAGCTTTTCTATTTTTTAGCTGTCCAGCTAAAGCTTTCTTGATTTGAGTTGTGGCACATCAAGAGTTGATAACTTCCACCATGGTATCGGATTTCTCATTGACATCTGTTTGTAAGTGTAAGGTAATCACTGTGACTGTGCATTTCATGAAATTCCCGTGATCCATTTTGGAGAAATTTCGAGAAAAAAACCGTAGAAGGAGATAAAACTACTCCTCCTTCCTCCTACAATCAACTCTGTGCTACCCCACTCTAAAAATGGTTGCATACAATGTTGATTTTAGAAAGTTGTCTTAATCGCAACTATAAAACCCCAAGAAGCCAGAACTAAATTGTTCACGTTGCATCAGAAGACATTCTTTGGCAGAGATAGCGGTCAATACGCTGATATCTCACACTTACCGTCAATGACCTTTATACCTTTAAGGTCAAATGATGTCAATACCCGTAGATGACAACAAAATCAAACAACAGTATTTTTCCTTCACCTTATGAAGAGGTGAGTGAAGTGAAAAATCTTGGTTGTCAGCATAGTTCAATGAGGTCTCTATTATAAACGTACGATACTAGAAACCAACTTACAAGTAAAATGAGCACTCGCACGTGGCCACCTGAGCCTCATCGATTGGATCGTAATTTGTTTGGCAACTTCCCCTTTCACGAAGCTTTCATTCACGGAGCAGGTCCAGTATGTTTGTCTCTGCCTGCAAGGCCGACGACCGGTATTCATTGAATTAGCTTTGAGTCAAGGTTGATTATGAACTTGAGTGCAACCCCTTCATTTTCCATATCAACTTTTGCGAACGGATCTTAATAAAACTCAGCCAATGTGTGAAGTTTTAGTTTATCGGTTTCTGCAAGGTTCCAATAAGTTGATAGGCTCCTTTGTGATCGAAATAAAAAGAAAACGCTGGAAATTATTACGCAGAGGTTCATTATTTCTGTGTTAAAATAACCCTTTACCCTTAGTAAATTACTGGTGAATGTTCATTAGACGTAGTCAGTGGTACATAATCTAAACTCGCCGCCTGGAGCCTTCATATCTTGTCTTGCCCACTCTAGGATGTCTCAAAAAGAGCTCCATTTATATCTCAGCGCGTTAGATCAATCAGAAACGAAATAAGCCACAAGGACCTTCAGCTGATGAATGAACTTCATACCTTGTAATTGATTGCTAAATGTATAAAGACTGTTGGATGAATTCGCCTTAATCATAACTCCGTGTACACCGACCTTTACTAGACCCTTTGTGCGAAACGGAAGCTGATATTAAAACTCATATCTCACGAGGCTTCGCATGACATGGGCCATTTCATATCTGTTACGTTGGAAAGCCCTTGATTCACCTCAGATCATCATGCTGCCATGAAAATTCCAGCTGAAAGCGAGGACATTGGAGTTGTTTCATCAACTTTCGTTTGTAGTTTAGGAGAAAAGTCCAGGAAAGATTTTTTGTTGTTCGATTCTCGGATTTTGAAACGTAAAACAACAAGTTTTACGGGGGGGGGGGGGGGGGAGTTTGGACATTTTTTCTTGGTTGATTACAAAGGTTCATGTTTGAAAATAATAAACCAACCCTCCCAAAATCCCAAACCCTCCCTCTAAAAATTAGTTGGCTTGAATATCAAGATGAGTAGAATTCAAAAATCGAATTTTAACAGAAGACGATGCCACTTTAGAAACAGAGGAACCCTTTACTCTTGTATCATTTGGTAAAAATCAGCCTTTAGGTGGGAACATACTTGATAGTAGTGAGGATAAAAATCATACAAACCGAATTGAGTACCAGTGGCGGTCCTAGCCTTACATTGGGGGGGGGGGGGGGTCATTGTTAGAAAATGTAATACATTTTTTGATCAAACCAAAGCCTTACCTAAAGACTCAGTTTATTTCATATTTAATCACTTCACTTGACGGTTTTTAATCCAGGTTAAAATTAACAGAAAACAGAGGAAGAAAAAAGTGTGTTTGCAAAATAGGCTTATTATAAACCATAAAATTAAAAAAAAAATGACCCCCCCCCCCCCCCCCTGGGACCGCCCATGTTGAGAACCATCCTCCATTTTGAAGTAGGTAAAAAACGCTTTCTTTTCTGTCCGAAACAAAAACCTTGTCTTCCCTGTCCGAAATGATAAAATTACTGATATAATCCTAGATTGACACGACGTATCAAAAACTCAGAGATGAGTGACCTTGGGTTGAAGTTAAGGCGTTATTAACCTTCCGAATCCTCCTATTAGACTCAAGTTTGTATGGACAAGGGTGGGGGCGTAGTTTAACGGAGGGTGGCTTTGCGCTCGAAGTCACGTAATGTTGGGTTGGGCGGGAGATGAGTCGGCAGAACTCCGTATAATATGCAGCTACGACGTTTCTAGGGGTGAATTCCTAACCCCATGCACGAGTATAACATCAAACTCACTTTGTTTCCCCACTTTACGATTCTAGAACGAGTGCTTACTCAAATTTTTTGTTTTTACCTAAAATAAGATTTTGGGGTCATCGACTAACTACACCACCAAGTAAGTACCTATGAAACTTGGGTATAATTGTATAGTTTAGAAACTTATATATTTGTCCTCAATTATGGTTATTAAAAAAGAGGACAGGTTGTCCGAGCGAGCTGGGGCGTCAGTCCCCTAGCTGTTTACTTTCAGTGGGAGTACTGATTGCCCCGGTTCGAATCCGGCTGGCACCAATGATTAGGGTCAAAATCTTATCAAGTGTTGTATACCTGTCCTGTCGTTAGACAGTTCACCTCTGATCTCGATATCACGTGAATCCAAAACGCTCCCAACCCAGAAAGTGAGGCAATGGGAAGCCACGAGCGAAATCGTCAGACCTAGTTCCGATCCTCCCTGGAGGACGGCTGGCGACGTCCGCGACACCTCCGGGTAGTCGGACGAAAATCCAAGGTGAAATTCCTTGTTCACTTTACTTTACTTTACTTTATGGTTATTAACCTCCTAGGAATCAATTTTGCATTTAATTCCGACAAATTCCTCCTCGCAGTTGTTTCAAACCCAATCGGTCTAGGTAAACTTCAAAATGGATACATCGTCGGAAAGAGCGTTACAGTTCACATCTCCTTAAGGTATTCAGCTATTTTTTTACTGTAGGTGAAAAAAGGGATTAAACACGCAATTCCTCACTTTTAAAAGAGTACTGTTTTTGATGGTATGTCTGCTTTAAAAAATCTAAAAACGTACCTTGATATTGAAAAAACTAGCTCAAAATTACAGTTTTTCAACGATGTAATCAATTTTTTTTATTTTACTTTGTTAATTGGAAGTGGAAACGACGTTTGAATTAGAAAAAAAATTTGTCTTCTTGGAGAACCCTGCTTT
Organism: Creontiades dilutus; assembly: GCA_031894815.1. NCBI lineage: Eukaryota > Metazoa > Arthropoda > Insecta > Hemiptera > Miridae > Creontiades > Creontiades dilutus. Next base: position 325,863 of record JAVIWC010000204.1, read on the forward strand.
TTTGGGTTTAGCACCAACATTTTCACACTCAATACCTTCGTTCTAATGGTCAAGAGCTGAGGGTAAAAATTGGTTGTAACTCGTGGAGATGGTTGGGAACTGGATTCAAAATGTAGTCCATTCTGAGTAAGAAAATCTTTGCCTGCCATTTCAAAATGGGGCCTTAAAAGTGTGGATGAAATGGTGCATTTGTAAGTTTTCGCGAGTAATTTATAAACCGTGTATGTTAGAAAAAATGGAAAAGAAAGAGTTTTCCTCAGGGGTCGGTCCTCGGTCCATCCCTTTTCAACCTCAAGGATTAAAAACATGCAAACAGGATTTAAAAAAAAAAAAAAGAAATGGGATATACAATCTCAAAGGTTAACTCTTCCTTCAAGTTTGTTTGTTTGCGTTTTAAGATGAGCAGAATCTGAAAATCTAATAAAAGAAAAAACAGAAGATTTCTGTCCGCCATACCCTTTCCTCTCAAACTGATATAATTAAGATTGAATTCTCGGCATCTCTCCTTCATTCCTAAACGGTATGAAATATTAAAAAATCAGAATATCGTGAACTTTCTAAATAACGTCAATGACTTCCTTTTTGTTATTGATAGGTATCGCTTCAATGGATTTGATAAGCCCAACCAGAACGTTTTATATTCTATCGTTCGCTCCTCTACTTCAAGCTTCTACTCTTCTAATGAGTTGTACTTTGAAAGGAAAAAAACGCTGCAAATTCTTTCACTGGGGTTTATTATTATTCAATGATTCATGATTTGAATTTCTACTAAGCTTTGGAGTGTCAATGTTTCACAGGTGATAGAGCGATTATTGAATTTCAGGAGATATGCATAGAGCACGTAAATTCTGTTTTCAACGAAAATACCTATTTGGATTGATCAGTTGTTCATATTTGTGTGCCTCCTGACATTCAATAATCGCTCTATCACCTGTGAAATACGCACACTCCAAAGCTTAGTAGAAATTCAAATCATGAACGCAAGCCAATTGAATAATAAACCCCAGTGAAAGATTTGCAGCGTTTTTTTTTTTTATGGTTATCAAAAGCTTCAACCCGTGTATCGGCTACAAAGCTTTTTAGGAGTTCACTCCAGTATCCACATTACTACATCACTAGGTTACTGCAATCAAAACAAAAACAATAATAAACCAAAATAACGCAAATGTTGGCACCATAAATCTGGCCATACATCGGGAATGGTTTGATCTACGGACGTGGGGAAGGGCTCATTCGATGCCTCATGGAAAGTTCTTCAAAAAAAGTCCATATTTAGGCCGCCTTGACATCTCAGTACATGGTAACAACTGCCTGGTCAATGGTGATAATCGCATCAGCTGAGATAACTGCTATGCAATCTTTTTTAGAGTTCCTTTTAAAATCTCGTTTTTTTTTGTAACTTGTGGGCGTGAGGCGTACACAGGTGTTTTGTGTTATTCCGTGAAATTTCAGTTGTTTTATGTGTGTCATTATGAACACGTCCGGTCATTATGAAGAATATTGCATCATCGTAGTCATCTTGACATCAGCTCTTGTATTGAAAGTTGGTGTTCACGGAGTTACGTTGATGATAAATCCTTTTATTAACTATTCACATTTATATTCGTCCTACCGTCTTCGGAATCTCTAGAAGTTAATTATAACTAAGGGCGAGGCACTGATCAGCTGAAGGCCCTTGTCCCTAATTTCTTCCCTGAAATATGAATAAAGGACTGATACTATTGTACGAAGTGATAAGTGAAAGGGAGCCTGAGGTGGCTAAATTAACATTTGCTAGGATATTTGTTAGAAAAGTGACCACTCGATCTTTCATAGCTTACCTGGGCGTAAATCGACTTGGCAGGATCTATTGTTGGGACGGCAATTAAGAGTAGTTACATCTATTCGCCAGTCCTTACCTCGCTGAATATAAGTACATGAAGTCGCCATGGTTTTGGTGTCAGAAGTTCTGACTCAGAACTCTACTGATGCTCTTTAGCAGGTGTTTACCGCAGGAAGGTCTTTGGTAAATTTCTGAGGAGTTTGAACAGAGCCACTCATACTTTCTCATACTTATTTGATGACCATGTATTCGACAAACACATTATCCAGGACGGCAAGTAGTAAGTAGTATACAGTCACGTTCGATGTTTTTTTGGGAGTGTGTCGAGTTGATTGCATGAAACGTGTGATTAGTTGATATGTGTACCGGGCTAACGTGCTTTGATACCCACACGCGGGCCGTTACCTAATAACAGGTGCCTACCTATAAAGAGCTGTGTGGATCCTACTTGAAAGGTTAATTCACGAGTCCCGCGAGACTGCTCTTATCTATGATGTGAACTATCACCGCTGTTTCCACTTCAAAATGCTCTCACAAATTCAAAGGAGGTGACTCACTCCAGTCATTTACTAAGACCATTCGTAGTGGAAATATACCTAGTTGTTGAAATAGAGCATAATTACAACTGCGAAATAATTTGTAGCGTCGTTCGCGTCGATCCGAGGTTTAAGGAAGACACGCTACCTATCGATCGTGGTGCCCTTTGACGGAAATTCCTACGATCCCAGAGCTTGAGGAAGTCTTCTTTCTCTCGTCTAGAACCAAATCCGCTCATCCGACTATTCCGTCTCGCCTTCTCGGTACGATCCCCTCCGGGAAATGAGCTGCTGGCGACGCACAAGGGACGCGGGTTTCTCGGGTCCCTTCGACCCTTCTGAGGGTGAATGACCTTGAAACGGAAGGGGATGTTCATGCAATTAGATATTACACGAGGGGTGAAGAAAGTTTGTGAGGGTGAGTTTCGATACACGCGTTTCGCTTATGTGGGTTAGGGTAGGAGGAAACGCTTGGTTGGCCACATTGATGACACACGTTATTCTTTTTTCATATGCTACTCCTCCACCCCAATTCAACTGACGGCAATCTGAGCATTATATTCTGAAATTGAAAGAATCGTGAAAGAAATTGTGAATCTAACATCACGTGACATTTAATATAAGTAATAATAATTTGCATCTATAGAGACTTCTTCTGTTAGACCTGCAGTACACCGATCTTCATGTATGAATTATTGACTTTAACTTTAGTAGTTATTCAGCAGTCGAAATAAGGTCGATGAGAAAGGTACCAAATTAGACTTCCTACCTCCTTTGATTGTGTTGATGTTTTTGTTACTGTATATTGATAATTTGAACTAGAAGTACCGGTTTCCTACGATCGCACGAGAAAGGATATACCTATGTCTGTTTTGTCGGCAGTTTCTATCCCTCGAAAATCGTTACCTCTTGTCAGGGAGCTCGCGATTCTTCTTGAAACTTTAAGTAGGAATAATTGGTGCCTTTCTCTCAGTAGTCTAATTTTGAGCGCTTGTTGAATCATTGAAAGGCATGATCTATTCCGAGGCATCAACCTGATCGGAAATGATAGGCGGAAATCCCGACATTAAAAGTCACTTAAGGAGTTCAAAACTTCCTTAAATAGGTGCATGCACTTTTTAGCGTAGAATACGCTTTAGCCATGGACTAACTAGCCGAAAAGTGTCACGCGAACGGAACGAAAAGTGGAACGAAAAATGTGGGTATGGTATCCAGGAACGAAAACGGTGACACGAGACCAATAAACATAAGAATATTTACATCCATGTGTAGCAGTTGCGACAAACCCGTTTGAAGTGAGTCATTTTATTTATGTAAATCGGAGTTTCAGTCGTTCGCGAATCGTCCTTCGGTTCGACAATGAACGTTCGATGATCATCGTTGAACGTTCAGCGTTCAATCGAGGCTAAAGCGTATTCTACGTTCCTTTATTAGAGTCTCTAAATAAAAGCAAAAGGGGGTCCAGGGGGCTTGCCCCCTGGCGAGGCGCGGAGCGCCGAGTTTTATTAGATTTTTTGAAATCTACGTTTTTAGGAAGAAAAACAATTTTGACAGAAGAACGAGGGTTAGCAAGTTTTTCTTGACTGATTACAGAGGTTCATTATTGAAATAATAAACGATGAAGCAGAGCTCAATAACGAAGTTATTTGAAGAATTTCCGTATCGTTCTTTGTGATACAAAGTGGCATAATTTTGGGATGAAATTTTAGAATTAGAGCCTCGATACAATGACTTTCGAATTAATATAAGGAGGTGAGGTTGACCGTGATTTAAACTTAGATTATTTTGAGAAGCATTGGCCAGGACAAGATTGCAAGCGGTTGTTGTTTATTTCGGATGTAGATTTATTAATACAAATGACAACCGCAGTTTAGGGATGACCATCTGCAAACGTTCCCCTAAAGATTATGGAGCCGTCACGTGGCCTCAGTTACGGCGCGGCCGTCCAATACCACATCCCCGCTGTCAACGAGGGGTGTTGATCGGCACACCGCGAATACTAACAAGTGCCGTTATTGATCCCTTCATCACAATGTGATAACGTGTTCGGCATAACAACTCGTGGCGATCACGAGGTGAAACACACGCCAAATGCGTCTTGTGTGGGGGTGTGTAACTTTTGTGTACACTTTGGATTAAAAAAGGACTGTGTGGTTCAACTGGCCATTCAACCAAACATCAGCATTCCTCATCGAGCCAGTCAAAAAACGTCTGGCAAGTCAGGTGTAGCATATCATTCCCTTGTAACGGTAGCAAAAATGTGCAGATCATTATAATGTTACAAATAATAATTAAAAAGTTACTTAATCTTAAAACATGTAGAAATCAAGCTTGTAAAAAGGTTTATTATTTCTGTATTAGAATAACCCATCTACGTTAATCATTGACACATGTATATTTGACATGGTCAGTGGTACATTATCTAAACTCGCCGCTTCGCGCTTCCATCATCTTGTGTTGACCACTCTAGATACCAGAAAAAGAGTCCTGTTGTAAAATGGCATGAAGTAACAAATTCCGAGAAATTTACTTCAAGATAAATATGGCTTATTCGTTTAGACTAATTCAAGTCGTAAGAAAATTTGACTTACCTTGAAGATGAATTTAGTGTGAAGCCAACCAACACAACTGTTACTCAGATTTACACGATCGCCAGTTTAATTCTACTGCGAGGAGTAGTTACTCTCCTGTCGATTTCATGAGGGTATTGCTCCCTCATTAGAAGGTACCATATCAGGGTAGTTATAGCACAAAGATCATGTTGGCATGTATCTGATCATCTTTCTCGACAAGCGACATGTATATATCAGCGTGTTAGATCGATTAACCACGAAATTAGCCACAAGGGTCTTCATCTGAAGAATGAACTTTATGCCTTGTAATTGACTTCTAGATGTCCAAAGACTGTATGATGACTTCGCCGTAATTATAACTCCGTGTACATTAACCTTTTCTAGCCAGTTGGTACGATGTCAGACAAAAGCTGACATCGAAACTCTAGACAGTGAGTTTCCACATCCTTCGAATTTTAACGTCAAAAAGCTGTCGATTTACCTCAAAACTACTAATCAATTTCAGCTTTCGAGGTTGATTAAGACCAAAAATAGTGTTTAGGCTCGCTCCTAAAGGATCAGCAGCGCCCTTGTCAGATTTCATATGTTTCAAAGAACCTACAAATAAAATCAAAATTGTTCAGATGATTGTGGATGAATATGTTGAACATGTCTGGAGTTAAGCGCTGGGCTTATTACATGTTGACAAGTTGGAAGAAACCCTTGTCTCCGGAGTGCGCGTGTACACAACTTCATTGGCGTAAGTCACTGTTGTCTGTGAAAGTCGATCCTCCAATTGACACTGTTGAGAAGTTTCATTTGAATTTTGACAAAGTTGTTCGTGATTTGCGAACTGCTGGTGCTACGATAGCCGGTATGAATGTAGTCTACTGTCTCTTACTTACGATGCCTTCCGAGTTTAATCAAGTTGTAACGGCTATCGATCCGCTTACTAATGATTATATAACAATCGATTTTGTCAATTGTCGATTACTTGTAGAGGAAAAGAAACAATTCCAATCGGCGCAGAAGCGAGCCGTCATGGAGGAACCCGATTTCATGCAGATGATCGCCCAAGTTATGATTCCTGGAATGATGAGAGGGAAATTCGTAGCGTACCTATTACGTTAGAGCTTTAGAAGGAAATAATGAACGAATTTAATGCGGCGGAGTTTTAGTTTAGCTTTGTTTATGAATTTAAAATAATTGTTTCTTCCATGTAAATTTATTGCTGTTGCTGAATCCTCAATTTTGACACTTACGTAAGTAGGTGTGTGTTTCTACCCTACAATATCTGACGTTGATGTCGAGATTAAAAAATCAGTTCCTTCGCTTTAAATATCTGTTTCTTTTAAGGAAGGATCTATCCTTATTACTGCAGGTGTATCATTTTTTGAAAAAAAAAGCAGATCTTTAACTTTCAAAAAATTTGAATACAAAACCACTAATTTTACAATTCAGTATTATGATTTCTAAAAATGTCAACTATTGTTCCATTTCCTGTTAATAAAATGTTGTTACTCATTGAGTAATTCTTCAACCTCTATCTGAACTATTTTCATTTCTTTTTTTTAGTCGTCTGGATGAATATCTTTCTTAGTTCAGTTTTAGCTGTATATTCAAGTATCAACATTATTCTTACACAGAAGTCGCACATATTCGTAAAAATGGAATTTGAGGACATTTGCAAACACTGTGCTAATTCTTACAAAACAGAAGTTATAAAAAGCTTGAATAAATCATTTAAAACTCGCCTTAATCGATTTCCATTGTTCGAATTTCTACACGCAGGAGGTAATTTGCAGAAAGAGATGAAGATCAACATCCTTTGGTGGAGGTTTGAGATTCCTCTGTTTCTTGGATGCCCACTCTTAACAATTTACGAAAAGTTTAAAAGCTTACTTGACTTTACCTGGATTACGTTCATCTTGAAATAAGCTTGCAACATTTCTTGTGTTATGATGTCTATTCCGAAAACGATAATTTCAAATGTCTAATTGTTGTTTTTCAACCTGCGATGATGAGTAACTCATTTATTTCAACTAAGGTAGTACTTACTTGATATAAGAAATGATGGACTTTCATTACCAAATAATCGTTCTCATTCGTTTTGAACCTCACTTTGATGGAAAACGTGCAAAAAATTACAGGGGAGTGAAAATTCAAAGTTTCATGAAATGAAAATTATTATTTTTCGTTCAAACAATGTATAGGCATAACAAATGCCAAACCGGTCGACCTATCAATCAAAAGAGATCAAGCAATTATTCAGACGTCTAGGATGGCCACGTCAGAACCGGGAAACCATCAGAATGAAATCTCTTTGATTGTTTCGGAGTTTACCCTTCAATATCGCCTGAACCCCGCAATAGTCAATTCGATTTCTAACGGACTCCGATATTTGTTGAACTCACGCGACGTAAGATTGGTGTTCGGTGTCTATTACGGGTTCGATATAAAACAATTAGATTCACGCCTTTTCCATAGCTGCAGCTTGCGTTCTTATTTTAGAAAACCATTAATTGTGCAGCCCTTCTGCACAGAAGACTTGTTTGCAGATGATTAGAGAAAGGATCCTACGGTAAGTACATCATTATGTACGAGTAGCTGCAATTAAAAATACATAGGCACCCACCGGAAGAAAATGATTGAAGTAAAATAAACCTCCTACCATACTGGATAATAGAAAGCATAAATTACAATAAACTCAAGTTTTAAATTAAAATGATATTAGCAGGTCGTTCGTTTTTCTTATTAGGAAATTTTTAGTTTTTGCTTTCATTCGTATACATAGTACTTAAACTACGACAAAAGATGGACTGTATTGATTTCATTGCCTTGCGTTGTTAAGGTTTGTGAACATTGATTCATCTCTCTCCTCTAGTTTATATTCCATTGCGAGCAAACGGCTCTATCATGAACAATTTGAGCGTGATATGGTACAGGCCACATTTTAACTGTAGATATTTCTGCTTCGCAGCAGATGCTTCTACAGACACTTGCTGGAGAACACACTTAGCTAGTGCTCTCTGCCCTGGTTTCGAATAAGGGGATCTTCAGCAAGAAATGGACCAGCTTTTCAGGCATCATGAGGTTAAGGATAAGACACAGGTCCTTGTTTCCTAGTGCTTTCCCGCTGCTCTTTTATAAAAAAAGAGATTTACTCCATATCTAGCAGAAAATGGTGGATTGTACTTCCAGCTTTTTCTTGTGGGGGTTCTCTACCAAACTCAGATAGATGTTAGTCCATCAAAACTTCCTATTGACCGATACATTCTTCCTCACGTTCAGTTCTCAGAATATCACAATATGTCTTTATTCCGTTAGGCTGCTATTTGTTGCTAGTTCCACGCTTTCTTTGCCGCTAGGTAACATTTCAATTAAAAATTTCCTCATTATTGAAATCAGTTCCCACTGCTTCATTGCAAGTAATATAGTTGGTATACCAAGGATGAAAAAAATTGTGAGTAGAACTTATACCTGCGTACATTTCAGAAGGACCACAAAAAATTGATTGCCGGACAACTGGTACGGTCGCGTAATCCGCCCTTTGTTTGATGCTTGTCTCCGGAGAACTAGTACGGTGCAAATATCAGGCCCCCGGACAACCGGTACGGTATGTTTTTCGAACCCCGGACTACTGGGACGGTCTTCGCAATCCTATACTCTGACCCTTATAATCTCATTATGATGACGATCAAAATAAGCGGGAAGCGATTACAGCAGTTTGCCTCAGTTGTATATAATATCATGTCTGGAACAGCTGTAGTTCGGTCCGAGCGCAACCAAAAAAAGTTGGTTCACGGTGGTTATTCGTACACAGTATTACGGATTTTGCTCAATGTAACACACAATACCCCACGTAAAATGGAAAACGCTCTCGCATTCTTGAAAGTTGAGGTCGTCTTCGAACAAATGGCCATGTTTTATGTGGATTTCCCGGCTCAACTCCTCCCCTTATTGGCATATTTCGATAAGACTTACGTGAGTGGAGAGAACGGGAGCTGTTGTTAAAAGGGTGAAGCATTGTTAATTTGACTTTTTTTAAACGGAGTTGAGCATTGGTTGAACATTTGGACTAGTCACCGTTTCGGTGCAGTCTTGTAAGTACTTAATAAAACTTTGATACACATACCTAACCATACTCAATCCTCTACCTACCTCTCTACCTGCTGCTATACCTGTTACAGTTGTTTGCTACAGTATCAGTTGTCCGGGGTCCTCTATTTAGATAGTACCAGTCGTCCGCCTCTCAATGGATAATCCCACCATCGCACCAGTTATCCGATCACCCAAAAAATTGAGTGGGTTATGTAAGTATTAGTAGTGGGTGTAGGTAGTGGGGTGACCACATTCAATTCGAATCTTTTGTTTGAAGCGTATTTATTTCTTCGTATTTGATTAGATACGTTTCGTCTTGCAGCGAGGACTTCTTCAGTCTACAACTTACTATGTCATAAATATAAGTAGAATTTAGGCATTGACGTCGTGGTGCCACCACACATCTCTTCAGTTGTTGTTTATTACTTGTAGCTTCGGTAAGTGAAGTTGTAAAAATACTCTCTCATCCTTTTCATACATACAAAATGTCATGATTAAAAACTTCGTTGGTATCAACTGCGTTAATTATTAACAATTCTATTATGAATGACAAAAACGGAAGAGAGGAGAGCTGCAAATATGAGTTTTAATTTTTACTTGCAGCTCTCCTCTCTTCCCTTTTTGTCATTCATAATAGAATTGTTAATAATTAACGCAGTTGATACCAACGAAGTTTTTAATCATGACATTTTGTATGTATGAAAAGGATGAGAGAGTATTTTTACAACTTCACTTACCTAAGCTACAAGTAATAAACAACAACTGAAGAGATGTGTGGTGGCACCACGACGTCAATGCCTAAATTCTACTTATATTTATGACATAGTAAGTTGTAGACTGAAGAAGTCCTCGCTGCAGGACGAAACGTATCTAATCAAATACGAAGAAATAAATACGCTTCAAACAAAAGATTCAATATGTAAGTATTCTGTTCTCTAATGAGGCATAACTAAGGCAGAAAGGACTATATAACTTTGATAAAATGGGGAAGAGAGTACTTTCATTAATTTGAAATTTGAATTTTCATTCTATTTCAATAAGGAGGGGAAACTTTTTTAATGTTCCGCTCCGGGTCTTGAAAGTGCACTTTGTCTTCTGATGAAGACGGGAAGGGACAAACGGTCACCTGGGAGTTCCCGGACACAATTCAATTACGTCTCGCCATGGAAGTGGCAAAGGGAGAGTTGACAGCGTCTGGTTTGTTACTTCGGATCTTTTCTGCTCTGAAGCAGAACGGCGCCGATTTTGAGAGCACAGGAAACCTTTGGCTTTCTTAGTTCCTGGGGAAATTCTCATTTTACTTATTAAAATCAGTTTAATGTATATTAAACAGGTTACATTTTAGATAACTGTGGGTAACTTTGTTGTTGGTAACCCCAGGAGTTTTTAGAGTTGGGTTTTCAGTAAAATTAAGCATACAACAATACTTTTGAATATTAGAACAAGAACTATACACAAACAGCAATGATTATGGGTTTATTAACTTTGTAAAAGGCTATGACAATGACGACATACCCCAACCACTAAGTTTTTAAGTACAAAGAACATTACCTCTCCAAAAAGCGGGAGAACATTGTTTTGTCAAAAATCATACTTTTGAAATACCTGCGTACTAAACACCTGCTGTCACCTTACCAGAGATTGGTAAACTTAAAACAGTTACGAAATCAATGTATAATCACTAGCTGATCTGCCGAACAGTCAACGAATGTTTCGAGTTACATATTTTCTGAACTCAATTTGTGATTTCATGGAAGTGGTACTATGAATACAAAATAAATTATAGGTTTAGTATATTGTTAAGATAATAAAACAGTAAAAAACTTTCGAATTTGTCCACTTCACTGAAAAATCTTGAATCTTGAATGTTTTTGGGCACTGAATTTTCATTTACACGTATGATTTTCCGGTTAGTGGAGGAAAAATTAGTTTTAGTTCCACGGTAGGACACTTGCTGAGAAATCCAAGCGGCAAAATTAGGCCGTGGGTGCAGTTAATCAGCGGCTTGTAATGGTGCATGTTGTTTCATTCTTCTCCTAAAGTTGCAAAGAGCAGGGTTGCCATACGTCCTCTTTTCCCCGGACATGTCCTCTTTTTGAGGCACGTGAAAACGTGCGGGGGGATTTTTCATTAAACTCTTATTTGTCCGGGTTTTCACAAGCGACGAACAGGCATCGGAGATAACGATTTTTAGCGATGCCGAATTGTGAAAAATTGTCGTCAGACAGGCAGTGTACAGCAACTATCGATAAATCGACTCAATTTATTGTAATTACTGTGCTTTTTTGCGACGAGTCGAAAATATTGTTTTTTCGTTGCAGTTTTTATAAACATAGCTTTATCAACTTCTCCAGTATTAACTACAAACCATCCATTATATATTATATAGCTAGGCTGTAGTGGCTTGAATGGGCGTTGTAATCTTACTTTTTTCCAATATATTCACATAAACTTTACCAGTTTTGGGGCCTAGAGAAAGGACAAAAATAACCCTCAAAAGCGGTAAAACTCACCTTTTTAACGTTTGAAATTTTAAAAATTTTCCGGGGGAGGTCCCCCAAACCCCCCGGAATGTTAGGTCCCTCCCATGTCCTCTTTTTCAACCCAACCAGTATGGCAGCCCTAGCAAAGAGCCTTCTCATAAAATGTTAACTTTCTAGAGTGTACAGGAGAGAATTTAGCTCACTCCGCAGATGGGGAAAGAGACCTTTATTTTAATCGTCCTTTTACATTGCGGATAGTCTTTTTATCAAACTTCCTCTGGTCAACAGAAGAGTTCACTGACTTAAGTAAAGAAAGTCATAATTAATTCAACGCTAATCGCTTCAGGGGTATTCCGATCAAATTACAACTTCCGACGGTGAATATGAAAAAGTTTTGCTCTCTCTGCTGATCAGAATGGAGCCAATAACTTCAATCGTCGCTTCATATACCAGAGAGTCTCCCTATCAAATTTCATTTTCCAACCGTGGTCAGGGAAGAAGTTAGTTTACTCAGCTTATGAAGAAAGACCCATTTCAATCGTCCCTTCGTGTCTCAAAAAGTCTCCAATTTATTAAATTTTTTAACATGTAGTTCATATTTTTAATCAATTTCTAACAGTCATCCACCTGTCATACATTTAGTGATAACGTTAACACCACAGTTGCCACCCCCTTCCTCCAACAAATGGTGGTAGATAAAGAGCTATGGGTAGCTTTCGCTCATACGGAGGCCACTGTTTATGCGCGTAAAGTCAGCGCTTCTTTTGTCACAGATTAAAATAGCAAACCTATAAATTAAAATCCGATTTATTTTCCCCGACCATCCGGACCGCCAAAGACATGACACTAGATACACAACTTGAGGCTCAAGTCTTGAGCTCCCACCTTGCCTCCGAACGAGCAGTTATTTGTTTTTGTTTTGATCGCAGTAACCTAGTAATGCAGTGAATGTGTATACTGGAGTGAACTCCTAAAAGGGTTTATAGCCGATACACGGGTTGAAGCATTCTGAAGAACTGCACGGGTGCTTTATGTTTCACGAACCGAGACGTGGTCTTTCAATAAGCACAAGAAGTCGTTGTAATACGCAGAGACACAAGTGTTAACAAATTCTGATCTATTTTTCCAACTGATCTATACTTTACTAGAAGGATTGATGTAGGATATTTTTTTGTTTTTGAGATGCGAGCGAAGCGAGCATCCAGACCAGCAACCTAGACAGAACACACGTCGAAAGCGTAGACCTATATCGATAGGAGACATCAGGTTTTTCAATATGTCGATGGTCTCGTCAGGAAGGGGTCACCTATTCTCGACTTCTACCAAGAGTCTTACTTTTGAGAATGAACCTGGATTCCTTGCATGGAAAGCTGAAATCGAAAAACAGACCACGTCTCGGTTTGTGAAACACAAAGCACCTGTGCAGTTCTTGTTAGTTTCATGAATTTCAGAACGCTTCAACCCGTGTATCGGCTATAAAACATTTTAGGAGTTCACTCCAGTATCCACATTCACTGCATCACTAGGTTACTGCGATCAAAACAAAAACAAAAAACTGCTCGTTCGGAGGCAAGGTGGGGGGCTTAAGTTGTGTATCTATTGTCGTGTCCACCAAAGTATGTAGAAGACCTCCGTATAAACAGTGGCCTCCACAAAACCTTGATGATATCTACTGTGGGCTTAGCGTCAAGTAGACGTTAGGATATCACTACTATGAAAATATGAAGATTTTTCTTCTTAAAAAGTTTCTTACACTGGCGAGGTCGGTAGGAGAGTCAAAGTTTACGACTAGAAGTTTGTGATATTTCCTAAAACTACTCCTGGAACTCACTCCTGAATTTGCGTCCACCCACAAGAAAATCTGTGCAGAGATTTTTGAGTTTTTGAAGCACATACAAACCAACTCAACATTTTATTATCTAAAAATGTGGATCTAAATTCAAAGTAAGATCTAAATTTGATGATCATTGTTTCACTGCGCTCTTTACCATATTGGTTTCATTTCAATACTTGTACCAGGTGCCTATCACTATGACCATTACCCGCATGTACGGAAATGCGGTGGAGCGGAATATGCTACCTTTAAAATTCCCACATCCCTAAACGCCGCTAATCATATTTTCCACATGTATAACTAATCTAAAAATCATTACCCACTCGCGAATGCTTAAACGTATGATAAGTCATATCATAAAGATTAACGTTCCCTCTTGGTACCCTATCCAAAATTTCCTTAGCAGTGAGCACATACCTTATCCACACGACCATGGAGAGAAATTGCTATCGTACCAATTTTGGCCGTATTTAGATACCGACTAGAGTTCAGGATAGAGGCTCTAGAGCACAAAGTGATCGCAAGTATGAACTGAACGTAGTTCACTTTTCCCCATCATCGGAGTTTCTAAAAATATAGAAAATAGAAAAGAAAGAAATAGAAAATAGATTTCTAAGAAAATAGGAAGTTTTTTCAGTCATTACCACTTCTACTGCTGTACGTTCACTCTCTACACTCATACAACCTAAGGTAAAAACATTTCAAGGTCTACCTATAAGGCACATGCGCCAATTTCTGCACATGTTCAAACTCGTGAGCAGAATAGTTGAAGAGGGCGAATTCCGGGACAAGCGAGGGGCTAAGCATGGAAAGGGCCAAGGACAGGAGAACAGAGAAAACAGATCGATAATTTCCGATGTGATTGAAAGGATGCTGGACGGGTGGCGGGAAAGGCGTCACGCGGAAATCGCCATTTTCCAGAGAAAGTCTGAACACTTATAGAGAAAACACAAGGAGGATTCTCGGTAGTCGTATCCAATTCTACGGGGAAATCTTTGGGCTTGTTCGGCCAAGGGCCCAGAATCAATTCTGGACGGAATTTCATTCTGAAAAGGGGTGGATCTAGTTCGAACGTGTGAACACCCGAACGGTTTTCAGGATCGTTCGAAAATCCCAATCACCATTCTTTTATTTACGGGAATTTACTGAATTCATCATCGAAATTAATGAGGTTATTAATAGTTAGGAATAGTACAATAAGAGAAGTGAAATGGAAAGTAAAATGGGATATAACGTGAATCGATTGGATGATGAAGGGGAAAACAAGGTAATTCTTATCTAAGCGTGCGCCGAAGTGTGAGTTCTGAAGCAAATCCTAACTGTTCGAACTGGTTCTGAAAGTTTATTAGATATATAGATCCTTAGATTGAAAGAGCTAAATCAAAATGGTACAAAGTGGTGATAATTATATGGATGGTACAAATTTAGAACTTGCTTCCAATTCCTTTTGTCGGTTTGAATGAAAGGCTTGGTTGATGGGGAAGATCTTCACGATTCAGACATGTCTTAAGCCTAGCACCATTATTTATGACAAAGAACGAATACGTTTACAATGAATGCAATCTATCTACTGGAATGTGATACTGTTGGCCAACAGTATTATAACTTTAAAATACTACTGCTTTCCTGAAGTCCAAAAAAGTTCCCAAAGATTCCCCATTTCTAATTCAGAATATCCGCCCTTTTTACTACTAAAATTATTTCAAATTCTTCAGTTTGTAGAAGAGGCAGTATAAGGGTTTCTACAATACAATTATGTATAATCATTATTAATGTAAAATTTGAAGAGTTGAATGTTAATTCCGCTCCCTAAAATACTTTTTAATTTTCCAGGTATGTTCCGAGGACTTTTGAAGCAAGAATTATTGTGAGTAGTTACTCTCATTTCTGTTTTCAGAAGCAAAATAAATTAAGCATGGTATTAATGATTATGACTGCTACATTTGTGTTATTTTGCTTCAAGTGTAATTAAAAGCTAAAATATCTAAGTACCTTTTGAGTTGATGAAATGGGGCTTTCAGGAACGGACTAAGTCACTCGCGACGATGTTGTGGAAACCCATTTCAAATAAAAACGGAGTAAGATGGAACGTTGTCTATATTTCCACGAAAGTAAAGAGTTACGCTGTTAAATCGATTTCGACGGTTAGGTCATCATCAGTAACAAACATGAACTTCATGTTCATCGAAATGTAAATCGATATCGATTTAACAGTGTAACTCTTTACTTTCGTGGAAATATAGACAACGTTTTTATTTGGCTCTTAGGAAACTAAGCACTGGAGTTTAGGAGTCAGAATAGACAGAATTAAACAAACAAGAGTTTTTCACTGCAATGATGCTTCACGAAGGGATCTTGTAGATTCATCGTATGCCATATTCATGTTTTTTGAGCGTAAATTAAATTTTTTGTGGGAATAATCTTAAATATCCACATTCTAAAAAGACGGTGTAGCAAAGTAAATAAGGAGTAACCACCGTAGAAAAGAAATCCTTAAACGTTAACTTGGACAGCTTGCCGGTTCAAGAAACCCCAATCCTCCTCTTTCGAAGTGTTGTCCATTGTTTGGGAAAGTGGGGAGTCAATGTTTCTGTGTCAGACAGCTTCTTACTTCAACTCTCCTATTCGATATTGATAAAAATACCATGCCTATGTTAGTCTTATATTGGTCGTTGCATCTTAAGAGTCCGCTTTCCTTTACTCCTTATAAAGGAGCTCGCATATGTGTCCATGTTCCTGGCTGTTGTTATTGAGAATTTTCCGATTCAATGGATACAAAAGAATCGAATCGTCAGCTGCATCTTCAATAATTTGTCCACCCTCACAAGATTAATGAATTTGATCTTCTGGATTCTTCCAATTCTATGATTGAGAACATCGTTGGTAGAAAGTGAAGTTTTCCAAAATCTGTAGTTAGGATAATTTTCTTCTGTAACTAATACTTCCTCCCCAGGCATACGCCTCTTGCTTGCTCACCTGATCCGGACGGAGCCCTCAGTATCATTCGTCTTTTGATGGCATGAAGTCTACATTCAAACTTTATAAGGGGAGTGGAGAGGAATTCAGGTTATTCAGCTGCGATTCAGCCAGTTTCGTTTTAAGTACCGATCACGTAAAACTTTTGGGAGGTTTGGTCAAGGATAAAGCATGCTTCGTGCTGAGAACATTAGTGATTATTTGTTCGGTGAAGCCCTTTCTTAGAAAATTCCTCCAGGTAATATTTTGCTTCCAGGATTTTTGTGTAACCCTGAACCCCAAAGTTTTCATCCGATTTTGATGAAATTTCAGAGAGTGTGCGAGTGGGGGTGTTGGTGGTGCCTCATGAGTTTCATTGCTGAGGAATTAATACATTAGTGTGCTCATGAACAAACGTAAAATCTACCAATCCTCATTTTTTCAAGTTCTAGATGTCCGATCGAATACAAATGCTCAGGACAGTCGGGAAAAATCTCCTTTCAATTTCAACGCGGTAGTACAGTTCTCAAGCCTGCAGTTTCCAACGGTTTTCATCCAATTTGGGTGAAATGTTCGGGAGATGTGCGGGGTGGGCTATATATGGTTCTCTATGAGTTTCGATACTCAGATATCAATATATCAGTCCGATCATGAGCAAACGATCAAATCCATCAGATATACCAAAAAACGATTTCATATCTGTTTTCTATTCCGTGATTCTTTGTAACAAGCTTATGCTCAGCATCTTTAGAGATTATCAAAAACATTTCAAAAGATTCATATGCATATTACCAAGACTTATAACGTTCATGCATGTTACCTAAACGACGAAGCCTTTCACCACACCACGACGTACCTTTTCAGGACGTCTTTCGTGAGCCTTGGCTTCGTCAGCCGAGAGATGCCTAATAGAATTGATTGGGTAGTGGGACAGACAAAACATGAGAGGGAAAAAAAACTGCTTGCAAATCCCTTAAAACCGTCTGTGCGTTTGTTTAGTTGTGTGTGTGCATGACAAATTTCGTCGACGATGCCCATCCTCCAATTCTCACCGTTTTTCATGATTCTTTTTGGTTCGT
Source organism: Creontiades dilutus (assembly GCA_031894815.1). Lineage (NCBI taxonomy): Eukaryota > Metazoa > Arthropoda > Insecta > Hemiptera > Miridae > Creontiades > Creontiades dilutus. The sequence continues at coordinate 343,225 of JAVIWC010000204.1, forward strand.
TAATAATTTTCCTCTGGTTGAGCAACAAACCCCGGAAATTTCACGACGGGAGATACAAATTCGAGGGGGTTATAGCCAATCTTGTTAATCACTGCTCACTCTTGTGAATCACGACCGATTCAAGTCATTCTTTTTTCGTTCAATCAAGATTTTGGTTTTATATTTAAAAATATTTCTGCTCATTTAATTATAATTATCATAATTATGAAAGAGGGTGAATGGGGGGGGTGATAGTGACAAATCGTTACATCTTTACTGAGTTACATCCAATTATCGTTGTCCTTATTCTGTTCAATCAATAACTTGATCTAGTTGTAGAATTCATTTAATTTCTAAATTTCTATGTGAATGGAGGTGTAAAGAAGGGGCAATTCCGTGTTTTTAAAAAGATTGTGAAGGATTTAAAAACGGATTACATGGAAGTGTTCTATTATAAAAACAGGTTTCTGTTTTTAATGTTTCGGGTGTTCTGCGTTACTCCCACCCATTTTCAAACGCTCGTCGCTTCATGAAATTCTAACAAAAATTTTATGTTGAGGTGATTTTTGGAAACTTCAGTTTGTCTAGTTTGATGTCTAGTGAACCTCAATTTACCAGAATTAGATAGTAATGGTGAATTATTCAATCGAAAAAAGTGGGGGGGGGAGTATCGATGTATTTGCCATGTCAAATTCTTCGGTACTCCCCCCCCCCCCCCACGGTGAAAACAGTATTTTCGACTACCAATATCGCGTCTCAACCTCTTAACTTTCGATCAAAGGATTTCATCGCTCTATCACTCATACCTGTACGTTCCCAAACGTTCCTGTGAATTCCTTTTTAAAGATAAGTTCTCACCAGAATTGCGACTTCCACCCCTTCCACAGATTTCACAGAGAAAGGCTGATAAAATGTTGAGGATTTGTATAAAAAAAAAAAAAAATGAAGAAATGAGAAATGAGTTCTTCGAATGGGTCTTGGTTATTGTACCTGAAAAAATTGAATCGTACAATTAATTTTGTTGTTACTTGTCTCACATTTCATCCAAATAGCTGAATGAAAAGTTGCTTATCTGACGTTCCTTCTCCACAAGAATTCACAAAGGTGGGAGTGAAGGTCGGTGATCCCGCCTCCATGTATCTTTAATCTACGGTAAATGTCAACTAGTAAGCTTGCCTATCTCTAAACAACAATTCACAGGAACGGGGGTGCGAGGACGTGCAGGTATGATATATAGAGCGATGAAATCGTTTGATCGAAAGTTAAGAGGTTGAGACTCGATATTGGTAGTCGAAAATACTGTTTTCACCGTGGGGGGGGGGGGGGGGGGGAGTACCGAAGAATTTGACATGGCAAATACTTCGATACTCCCCCCCACTTTTTTCAATGCCGAATTTGGCTTTTACAAAGTTGTTGCTTCAAAATATGAACACACACATCAAAAAGCAGACGAGCTGGAGTTTCCAAAAATCACCTCAACATCAAATTTTTGTTAGAATTTCATGAAGCGACGAGCATTTGAAAATGGGGGGGAGTAACGAAGAACACCCCATGTTTCCTGTAGGTATGTTAATTGGGAGTATATTGTTATGGTTTATGGAAACTGTGCCTAATGATTTTAGAAATTTGTTGATTAGAAGAACAGTTCCGTTATGTTGACCAATTTCTGAAACGCTGTAGGCAATATTGCTTCAATTCCACTCGGAGGGCAAGCCGTCGTAGGTTGTGCATAATACATAACGATGAGGAGCCGCACGGCTCATAACGGGAGAACCCAGTTTAGTCACCGTCCGCCGATGTTGATACGTCAACCAATCAGGAGACGGTTGCGTTAGTTTTGGAACACCCCGTGCGCTGAACAGGAGCACTTATTTGTAGATGGGATGGTGATGGCGGGGCGGGCGGAAGCCAGCATGGGAGTAGTCAGGGAGCGGCAGGGGCGAGGGCATCTGAGGGGGTGGCGCTGGAGAGCAGAATATCAATAGGATGCACCCTCCATGAACTTTCGCCCTCCTCGGCCAACAAAGTGAAATTGAGAAATAACTCAATCACAAACTGAACTACCTCCATGTGTCGCAACTTGTGTTATGGGTTTTATGCGTTATGTAACAGGAAAACCTTCGATTAAATTTCTCTCCAGGATGTAGTGTTTCAATGATACTCATGGGGAAAGCCGTGGTAGGTTTTGCAAAATACATGATGAAGAGCTCCGAGGTTCATATCGAGAGAAGCCTTCATCAAATTCTTCAACTCAAAAAGCGAATAAGATAATAGATCAGCTAGGCACCAATGATTAGGGCCAAAATCCTATCAAGTGTTGTATACCTGTCCTGTCGTTAGACAGTTCACCTCTGATCTCGATATCATGTGAACCAAAACGCTCCCAACCCAGGAGCGTGAGCAGGGACGTAACCAACCCGTATTTCACCCGGGGCAAGAAATAAATTTGGCGCCCCCCCATAGACCCGATATCTCATGACTCATACCATCTTAATATACCAATGAACCAAAATATAAATATAATTAATTTATAATTTCACAATGTATAAACTCTTTTACTAAAAGGAGGAAGATTTGGTAAGTAAGTGCTCAATGTAAAATACCTTATAATCTTTATTAAACTTAACGAACTAATAGACGATAAATAAATTTTTGTACGAAATGGAAGCCCTAAACAAACTTTAAAATGAAAATTGTCGGGCTTTTTTTGCCGCAAATGTTTTAATGATACCATCAAAAGATAGTGCTGAAGCTATTTTGTGCTCTATTGATATGATGGCCAAGTTGCTTAGTCGTTGTTGTCCTTTCAAGTTCCTGATGTAGTTTTTTATTATCCTCAGTTTTCTAAAACTTCTTTCATTCGATGCTACAGACACGGGTATTGTAAGAAAAATTCTCAAAGCTGTGGTTATATTGGGATAGGCGGCATGGAGGCCGTTTTGGCAAATATAAACCAAAAGTTCGAATGGAGTAGACTCGGATCGTCAACTACCCTGCATACGGCCGCTCAAGGCTAGTTCTCGCCTCGCGAAGTATACGTTTTCTATATCCTTTGTCCTTTCTTGTAGGCCTATTGCATTCCTTATTTATATTATTTTTCCTTTTAGTAAATATTTTCAAATTTACACCAAACGGTCATAATATTTAAAAGAACTTGGTAAGCTGACACATTTGAATTTATACTAAGCTTTGGAGTGTGCGTGTTTCACAGGAAATTTCAGGGGCACACAAATATGATCAACTGATATATCCAAATCGGTATTTTGGTTGACAACAGATTTACGTGCTCTATGCATATCTCCTGAAATTCAATAATCGCTCTATCACCTGTGAAACACGCACACTCCAAAGCTTAGTATAAATTCAAATCATGAACGCAAGCCAATTGAATAATAAACCCCAGTGAAAGAATTTGAAGCGTTTTTTTTTTTAATGGTTATCAGAATGCTTCAACCCGTGTATCGGCTACAAAGCCTTTTAGGAGTTTACTCCAGTATCCACATTACTACATCACTAAGTACATCACTACGTCACTAGGTTACTGATATCAACACAAAAACAATAATAAACCAAAATAACGCGAATGTTGGCACCATAAATCGGGCCATAGATCGAGAATGGTTTGACCTACGGACCTGGGAAAGGGCTCATTCGATTCCTCGTGGAGTGTTCTTCAAAAAGAGTACGAATTTAGGCGGCCTTGACTATTTTTGAGGTTTTTACGGATTTTACAAAACTGTACAATGGTTTATTATTGAATAATAAACCAAAAGTGAACATTTAGGGTTGCGTGTATTTTTTAATGCTACATTATAAAAAAAAGAAAAACAACAAATTTCGTCCAAAAATTGAAAAAATGAATTTGTGTACCTATATAGGGTGAACATCCCTTATCACTTAGGTGTATGAAACATAGATGTTAGCCGATTCTCAGACCTACTGAATACGCATACAAAATTTGGTAAAAATCGGTAAAGCTGTTCCAGAGGAGTGCGGTGACTAACATTGTGACACGGATATATTAGATAATATCTCGCGTCACCCATTCCAGTTCCGCGTGGCATTTTTCGTCTAGTTAATTCAAGGCTAAAGCATATTCCATTCTTAAAAAAACGACTCATTCAATTCACGATAGTTCATATCCTTTGGCCTGGCATTTCTGAGCGGCGATCTTGGCACATCTTCGAGCGATTATTTCTTACGGAATCCAACCTCTTCCATTATCGTTACTTTGATTCAATTAAATTTGTACGGTTGGTCTGTAGTGGTAGATATCTACTTCGGCCTATTTGCTTCTGTTGTCGACTTTGTCTTCCTTTCGACTCCCGTTTCTCCCCATTTTTCCGCCGTTAAAGAAATAATGAATCACGTCGTCTCGTAACACCGCGGAAAACAAGGCCGCTTTGACTGAGCTCATTTCACTTTGATCCTCGCAAAATGAAAGGAAGTTAGTTCGAATGAAGACACCGTGAACTGACGTCCATTGAAGGGGAGAGAGAGAGAGGAAAAAGAAGTGAAAATAGCGGTAGAGGCGAACTTCTAAAGAACTTAGATGAAGAACGAACTTCGTGTTTCCTTGCAAGGCTATCACCAACCTACTCTTTCAAGACATACCGATACTGTTAATGTTCAAGGTTGGACAGCAATTTTCTCCGAGACTGTAGATCACTTGTTACAAAAGTTATATTGAAATCACGTGCATAGTTCGAGTTCGTGTTAAGGTATTTTGCCTCAGGATTTTCAAGGCTTTCGAGTTTGTTAAGAACTCAATGTTTAACAATACAATCTAGGTGGTTGTTATGATGGATCAATAATTATTATTGAAACCATAAGTAACTTGGTGTGTAAATAAATCATAACATTTTTGTTTATTATTCAATAATAAACCATTGTAATCGCTCTTGGAAAAAAAAATTCTAACACCCCCTGAAAATTTCATGGTTTACGTTTCAAAGGGTGTAGAATCCGAATCTGAAATAAAATTTTTTCTGTCCGTCCGCCGTACGCACGATTTCTCCCAAACGGCTGAAGCAAAAAAGCTGAAATTTTCAGGAAAAATCCATGTTGGTCCGACGACGCCCCAATTCTTGAGCCAGCTCTCTCACTCAATTTAAAGTGCCCTTAAAGGGTTGTCAAGGTTTTGTAAAATCCCTAAAACCTCAAAAAAAGTCAAGGCGCCCTAAATTTGGACTTTTTTTAAAGAACTTTCCATGAGGAATCGAATGAGCCCTTTCCCAGGTCCGTAGCTCAACCCATTCCCGATGTATGGCCCGACTTATGGTGCCAACTTTTGCGTTATTTTGGTTTATTATTTTTGTTTTGATATCAGTAACCTAGTGATGTAGTAATGTGGATACTGGAGTGAACTCCTAAAAGGCTTTGTAGCCGATACACGGGTTGAAGCATTCTGATATGCATGAAACGCTGCAAATTCTTTCACTGGGGTTTATTATTCAATTGGCTTGCGTTCATGATTTGAATTTATACTAAGCTTTGGAGTGGGCATGTTTTACAGGTGATAGAGCGATTATTGAATTTCAGGAGGCACACAAATATGATCAACTGATCAATCCAAATAGGTATTATGGTTGAGAACAGATTTACGTGCTCTATGCCTATCTCCTGAAATTCAATAACCACTCTATCACCTGTGAAACACGGACACTCCAAAGCTTAGCAGAAATTCAAATCATGAACGCAAGCCAATTGAATAATAAACACCAGAGAAAGAATTTGCAGCGTTTTATATAATTTGATGAAACACTTGTATGCTTGGACGCCAATTCTAAAGCAATTTATGTAATTTAAACTTACTCATATCTGGAAAAAAGAAATGCTAAGAAAACATCTTCGAATAACCTTGAACGATAAGAATTATATTCATCTTAAAACGATGTTATAGGATGACGTTAAAAATACCATGTTTGTGTCAAAAGAATTTGCCCGTGGGATAATAAAAAGAACCGTAAGCGGTTAAAAATACCATAAGGCTGGCAAGCTGGTTGGATTTGGGGCACAGCCTAAAACAACCTCGATTCAAATGGGTGTGAAATGGTGGTGTGTGACGTTGGTGGGGGTGACTCTGAAACTAAAGGGTGCTCGCAAGACGAGATGACGTCAGCGGATCGATGCGTTCCCTGGCCTCAGGCCCTTATCACCGCTACACCCCGCCATCCGGCATATTCCCTCCTTTGCCACCCTGCCGCTAAGGGTCTCATTCAGAACCTGCTCTGTTAACTGCATCAAATACAGCTCAAGTTACCCAGAGATCCAATATTCTAGGAACTGTAATTTACTTAACACAGACTTGTTACTGGTACAAATTCTATCAATCGACTTTTCCCTGGTAATAAGTGGAATTTTAGGAAGTGAATAGTTGTACAAACTACAGACAGCACATTTTTGTACCGTCCATCGTCTCATAAAAGTGCATTTTTCGTAGTTTCGGCAATGGCACGTAATAGGAATTGTAAAATGCCATTTGTTTGGGATTTTGTTCTCAGTTCTGGTGCGTATCGCCAACATTGAAAACCGATGCTTCAAGTAGATAAATTATGGTTAAAATGATGGTGGTTCATTATTGGCGGTTAATCGATGGACGTTCGGATCTGGATATATCCCTATGTTTGCAAGTTAGCTTCTTTGCATTTGAGCATCAGGAGACATCTCAAATTCACTGGCTGTTGCTGTATGAACGTACGGATTCCCCAAATTCATAATCATCCATTAATCGTTTCCTCTTGTCCAAGATGCGGACTCTTGCATTTGGTTGTAATTTCTTTCTTTTTATCACTTTTAAACTAAAATCCTTCATTAGGTAGACAGCGAATCCCCATAACTTTTTCTAAAAGTCGCTCTCCATGACTATCTTCGTGAATTTGCTGGGATGTGCTACCGACAGTCGTGAAGTTTAATAAAAGGCGTCAGAGGTTTCTCTCAATCAGCAGCAAGACGATCCTTCCGCCTTGAACGTTAATAAACTGAATGAGTTCTTGTTTTCTTGAGTGAGACCTTAAATGACATTTTGGCCAAAGACCCTTTCACACTTAACACGTCTGTATATTTTACTACGCCACAAAATTAATAGATTTTAAAATTTACTATTTAAGTGCATTACATCTTAATTTGATATTTTTCGTATTGTACAATTTATTACAATACGGCACGGTTCTCTTCAAGAAACTTTCCTGAACTGGGAACTAGAGCGCAAGTTAAGCTGCAAATCAATGGGGAAAGAGTCGTCTTGGCTGAAACGCGAAGTTGAAGTAGTGTCCAAAACTTTAAGTAAATCAATCAAGTATTTGTGATTTTGGTCATTTGTGTAGGTATTCAAAAGTTTAGATGCTCCTTACGCATAATGAGTTTAATGCTTGTTGAAAGGATTTCACTAGACAGAAGGGATCGCTGGACAAAAACCCAAATGTGTTCAGGATTCATTCAAGAACACGTTACTTGATGAGGTGGGTGACCTGAATTCACTTCAGAAGCTCGTGTGATGTTGTCGTGACGTGCATGCGGTCAAAACCCAGCTACGATACACGTTATCGGGTTCTGAATTAGTATTCAGACCTTGGCTTTTTCACGCTATGATCCTCTAAAGAGGAATACGAACCCTTGAAGGCTTTAAACCCCTCTCAGAGGGATATTGACTCGAAAATTCCATCCACGCTTTGCGGAAACCCTCAAATTACGAACTTGAAGTTCAAAAGATAAACCTACAACGTTAGAGCTCAATCCTAAAAGATACGACCAACCATTCTAAAAAAAAATCGTGCTTAGGTCGGAAAAGGAGGCTCTCTTTCGATAAAACGCTACGTCAATGGTGTAAATTTCTGCAATTATAACAGAAACTAGTATAACTAATAATTAGAAATACCAGTTTATGAAATAATAACATTTTTATACAGAGTGTCCCAGGAGTTATGCACAATCCGACTCCTGCGTGTTCTACAACTCATTTCCGACCAAAAATGTCTCATAGCAATTTTTTGCCAGAGGCCTTGTTTCCGAGCTATTCGCGATTTAAGATTTTTTTTCGTGTTTTCGATCTTATGTCATTAAACTGTCATAACTCCCTCAATTGTGGAGATACCTCAAATTTGATGACACCGTTAGAAAGTTTTCTACCTATTTGATGTAAAAAAACGTTTTTAAAATTGCATTGAAGATGTGCGATTGCTGCGCGAAATGACAGTTTTGTCAAAATCTTGAAATCGCCTGTTTTTCATCTCTCCTAGAAACCCCATGAATACATTAAGCAGAACTGTGCAGGCCTAGTAAAACGTGCGCCAAGATGTCAGCTTTCCAACGGTGTAGTCGTTTTGGTTTTTAAAAATATTTTTAGTTAAGGAAATAGTGTTAAACTGAAGAAGAACGTGTGTTTTCTGTTAAAATTGAGGTTTTTCCAAAAGTCTCGACGAAAAAAGGTTGGTAGCGGGATATACGTAACTTTTCTCGACAAAAAACAATTAGTAGATAAAAAACAGATATTTTACTAGATAAAGAAGGATCAGTGACATAAACAATATTATCTACCAATAATTTTTCCTCATACTATCCGACGTGTTCGCTAAGGTGTGAGTTGTACACAGGAGGAGTGTGACTCCCTTGCCGCTTCAGAAGCATTACCATTGGCAAAACCGTACACAAAAATCATTTCAACATACTCACTTGTGGTATAGCTACTCAACTGCAAGCAAATCATCGCAATCAATCGTAAATGAACACAAACAGTAGCTGTCTCTCTGATCTTCGATTATCCTGACTTTCGCTGGACAGCTTGGAAATGCCATTGACGCTGATCACAAACGAACGTTTTCATTCATTAAATTCATTTTCATTTTTCATTTTTTAATTATTTATTTTTTAATTTAAATCTTAACAATCGTGTTTAAACTCTAACTCTTTGTATGAACTCGATTTCAACCCCAATATCTTACCACTGTCCAATAGCTTGATAACATGTTCGAGTCAATAAACATTTTACTAGAACTGAATTTGGTCAGAAACAACAAATTATGAACATTGCAACACCCAATGCTACGGCAAAATCGGATTGGGGTTGATAATACACGGCGCAAAAAGCAACCCCTCCTTCAAGACCTGTGGGTCGTGCGGGTCATTGCATATCCTCGCCCCTGACCAAGACAATGCCTCCTCCGTAGCTTTCCCAATTTTTCTAACATTAGGTATTTTTTAGTGATACAGGGTGTCCCAGGACTTATGCTCAATCCGACTCCTACGTGTTCTACAGCTCATTTCCGACTGCGATGAGTTGCATTCATCTTCGAGACTTTTGGAAAAACCTCAATTTTAACAGAAAACACACGTTTTTCTGCAGTTAAACATCATTTCCTTAACTAAAAATAGTTGTAAAAACCAAAACGACTACACCGTTGGAAAGCTGACATTTTGGCGCACGTTTTACCAGGCCTGCACAGTTCTGCGTCAACCATTCATGGGGTTTCTGGGCGAGATGAAAAACAGGCGATTTTAAGATTTTGACAAAACTGCCATTTCGCGCAGCAATCGCACATCTTCAATGCAATTTAAAAAAAGTTGTCTGGCATCAAATAGATAGAAAGTTTAACGCTCTTTTCAACGGTGTCATCATATTTGTGCTCTATCCAAAATTGAGGGAGTTATGACAGTTTTAATGACATAAGATCAAAACACTAAAAAAATATTAGATCGCGAATAGCTCGGAAACGAGACCTCTGGCAAAAAATTGCTATGAGACATTTTTGGTCGGAAATGAGTTGTAGAACACGCAGGAGTCGGATTGTGCATAACTCCTGGGACACCCTGTATAATAATAATTATATTATTCCTAAATAACTGTACCAAACATGGTGTCATAACCGATTTGGGAATCTTAAGGTTTTCAATAGTAATCTGAGTTTCTAGAAGATACCTTAAACCTTTAGGGAGTTTTCTGTTAAAAGATCCTCGAGTGGTTGCCTCAATATTCTCCGAATTTTGAAGATTTATTTTAATCTTATATTTGAAAATTACGTTTCATCTATGTGAGCTTGCAAAACATGTTGCACGACCCTAAGTAAAATTTCTCATTACTGCATTCCCAGTTAGCATTTCTTGTTGTTTTCCTCAAAACATCTAGAATTCTTCATTACATCTGGAACATCTAGAAGAAGTTCTTCTGTACTTCAAGAGTTCATCGATGTTTTTTGAAATTTTTTGCTTTTCCCTATCTTGTCTAGTTCTGACTTGATGAGTAAAAAGTCGAATAGTCAGTGGCTTTTAATCTGATTTCGGAATTGAAAATGATCTCAAAATGATCATTTGAAGTCGGCCATTTTGCTAATTGCCCCGTTATCAGTAGAAAGCTAATTAATTCCTTACGTATTATGCAGCGGGCAAGCTTTTACCCAATTTGGAAGGGGCAAAACTTTGTAACAAAAAACTTGTAAACATTTCCGTTCTTAAAACTTGTCATTCCCATGATTACGAAAAAACTATTATTTGTTTCAACAGAAGATTCAGGAGCAACTAGAACGAAAATCAACATTAATCTAGCTTCAGTGATAAATTTTGAAGGCTAGTTAAAGGTGATACCATTCGCTTGCCACATTTTACATAATGATAGGTTTAATTTAACTCTAAATTTGTTTTGACTTGATACCTTCGATTAATTACAACTTCCAAGAGAAACGGTAGGACGAAATTATTTTGGTCAGGTCAGTCATGGGCAAACGTTCTAAATAGAGGGCCAAATGAAATTGAAAACTTCCCTGGCGGCCCGGATAAAAAAGCTGAACAAAACAAATTTAAACTCTTTAATTTGTTGTTTTTCCCACCATTACTCATGACTAGCGGCTAATGCAATGAACGCGTTCGATTCTCGTTACCAACTCGGGAGCCTTGCCCAAGAGAGAGTTTCAGTATTTTAAATTTGCCAAAGTTCTGCATTCTATATAATCTTGGTTTCTGGTTTGACACTAAACTCAAGAACCTAATTCGTACGTGTATGAGTCGGAGGGAACGTTTTTCTGAAGGCATTGATAAAAAAAACAATAGCTATTTCATAAGGATCAAAACAAACAAACAAAAAGTGATGGGGTTTGTAAAAAAAATTAATAAAAAATAAAAATATAATAAAAAATTATGAATTGTTTTCGTATTTTCCTATGCACTCAAGCCCAATCCTGGACAATCTGGGGTTCAACTGGGGTTCGGTGAATAAAGGTAACATGTATGTTCTTGTCATTATTTTCTTTAGATGACAGTGATGAAACTTAGTATTCTAATGAGATCTTTAATTTTGATAAATTGACGGCCCTTCCTTTGTGAAATCTTTCTTACACCAAGTGGAATGAATATTAAACCACAATGACCTATCGGCCCGTTTGCTATATTTCATCACTATAATGGCGCCCTTAGTTTACCATTTCGTGCTGCACATCGCTCCATCAATCAAGCGGTGTGACGGCGCTTGGAGAAAGGAAATTAAAACGATTAGGCGAGATACAAACCCCTCCTCAACCTCCGTTTGGAGTAAATAAAAAAAGAAGAAAAAAGTCAGAAGAAAGAAATAAAGTTTTATATTAATAAAAACAAGGTTTTTCAAGGCATTTCGAAGTTTTTGCAAGTCTTACCAGTTAATAGCAAGTAATTTGCCTGGAGGAGAAATCTTTGATTACCTATTAGAAAGACAAGAGATGAAGCCATAGGGAATAATCCTCCTTCGACCATTGAAGTTTTGATCTCATAAAATAATCTTGGTTGGGAAATGATGGGCCTGGAGAATGTACTTTTATAATGCATATTTTGGTTTATTATTCAATAATAAACCATTGTAATCGCTCTTGAAAAAAAAAATTTCTAACCCCCCCTGAAAATTTCATGGTTTACGTTTCAAAGGGTGTAGAATCCAAATGTGCAATAAATAATTTTCCGTCCGTCCGCCGTACGCACGATTTCTCCCAAACGGCTGGATAAATAATCTGAAATTTTCAGGAAAAATCCAAGTTGGTCCGAAAACGCCCCAATTCTTTAGCCAGCTCTCTCACTTAATTTAAAGTGCCCTTTAAGGGTTGTCAAAGTTTAGTAAAATCCCTAAAAACCTCAAAAAAAGTCAAGGCGGCCTAAATTTGGACTTTTTTTGAAGAACTTTCCACGAGGAATCGAATGAGCCCCTCCCCAGGTCCGTAGCTCAAACCATTCCCGATGTATGGCCCGATTTATGGTGCCAACATTTCATCTACATCCACTACAACACTAGGTTACTGCCATCAAAACAAAAACAACGTTTTTTGTTTTGATTGCAGTAACCTAGTGATGTAGTGAATGTGGATACTGGAGTGAACTCCTAAAAGGGTTTATAGCCGATACACGGGTTGAAGCATTCTGATAACCATAAAGAACGCTGCAAATTCTTCCACTGTGGTTTATTATTCAATTGGCTTGCGTTCATGATTTGAATTTCTACTAAGCTTTGGAGTGTGCGTGTTTCACAGGGGATAGAGCGATTATTGAATTTCAGGAGGCACACAAATATGACCAACTGATCAATCCAAATAGTTGTTTTGGTTGAGAACCGATTTACGTGCTCTATGCATATCTCCTGAAATTCAATAATCGCTCTATCACCTGTGAAACACGCACACTCCAAAGCTTAGTAGAAATTCAAATCATGAATGCAAGCCAAATGGATAATAAACCCCAGTGAAACAATTTGCAGCGTTTTTACAATTGTATAACTAAAGAACCTAGTAAATAGTAGTAGCAACACTTCTCTTGTACCATTTACCAAACTCATTGAAAATTATCTGAAATATTTTTATGTTTTAGATAGAAAGGTCCATTATTAGATGGCGGCCTCCCAAGGGTGGCTAAACTTGGAAATTTCAAGTGCAGTAATTATCAAAGATTCCACAGTGGATTATCGTCTTGCTGGTGAATCTCATTCAACTGAGCCTCCATGAAGAACAGGAATTTTGTTTATCCTTCACTTGACGGAGGAGCCCTTCATTTCACGTCAGCAAAAGAGAATTACAACACCGAGAAGGCGACTGGCGACGTTTCTAGGTCAGGAGTTGAACTGACATTGGTGAAGTCAGCCGATCCCGCACAATGATATCTAAGTTTCCGCGGTTCAACTCATCTCACTTGGTTTCCCTATTTCCCCTCTCCTACCCCTTTCACGATATTATTCCTCCGACTATTTCCTCTCGTGGTATTCCCGATTACGAGTTGCTCTCAGCATCCAATAGAACAAAAAAGTTAGGAAACCGTCGAAAACTATTAGAAACAAATGTTGGTATTCGTGAGAAACATCGAGTGAGCCTTCCTGAAACAAAATCAAGATAATTACATCTGCTAAGTTTGGTAGAGTTTGGTACTAGTAAAAATAGTTTACTGGAAAATACAATAGTAAAATAATCCATTACATGTATGCTGTGTGTGTGTGGTGTGTGTTAATATAGGAAACTGTTCTAATTTATTTCTCGTTTTCTCATTAGCAAACCCTACCAACAATCCAACGGCTCGCAATATCCAAGGTGTATAGGGTTATTACTTGTGGGCTAATGAATACAATCAGCGGCCATTTCATCAAAGTCCATCTATTGGTCGCTCGGTCTATCAAACAATTCAGTGCGCGTAATAGATGTTTCACAATATATTGCAGTAAAATTCAAACGGTACCATCCTAAAATCTGTACGAAACCCTACGAACTAAGTCATTCGTGACGAAGTTGTGGAAACCTATTTCAATAAAAACGGAGTAAGATTGAATATTGTCTATATTCCCACGAAAATAATGAGTTACACAGTTAAATCGATTTCGACGGTTAAGTCATCATCAGTAACAAACATGAACTGAAGGAACATCACAGAAAGCACATCTAATGTAGGCCTAGGTAAATTGATTAATATTGGCTCTGGGAAGTGAAAGAGACCAATGCCACTCAAGGCTTCCCGAATGAAAGGGGACACAAACAGTAACATTATGGAGAGGGGGAGCCAAAATTATTGCAAGAGCGAACCCAATAATGGTGAAATAATTTGAGGAATTTAAACATTTTGCTGACCTATCACTCTTAACAATTTCGAATTTTTCTAGCACATCCAACATACCTTCCTTTGAGCAAAAGTGAAGCTATGATTGGACTCATTCACATGACTTGCAAAGGCAGAATCATCTTCGTTGCCCCTGAAATCCTTTTCATGCTCTTTTATTCGTTCCTTAAATTTCCTACTAGTTTGACCACAATACTCAAGCCCACATGAACATTTTAGTTTATGAACCCCACTTTTATTCTGAACGTTAAATTATCCTTAACCGAACGCAAAGAAGCTTTAAGATTGTTGTTATTCTTGAACCCAACATTGAAACCTCTGGACGACAGAATTTTACCAAGTTTATCCAAAGTTTCCCCATAATAAGGTGTAGTCATCCCCTTTTTTCTCTTCCAACACAATTTCTCACACTACCCCTCTCCTCTGAGGGAAGCGCATGGTCCAAGGCTACGGTTTATCCAACAAGAATGGCATTTATAAGAGAACATCTAGGAGCGAAATTGCTAAATTCATGAAAATTTCATTGAAATCCATAAAAACACAGATAAATAGACAGCAGAGATGAGAAGAGTCAGAAGAAGAAAGTCAAAAGAAGATTTTTATGACGCCTAGATGTTCCTTATAACTGCCATTTATTAGTAAAGTCGGAATCTCAAAATGTAAGTCTTGATTTTGGAAGAGAAAAATAAGGGATGACATCCTTAAGAAACTTTGGAAAACTTGGTAAAATTCTGTTGTACACAGTACATGTACAGTACTATGTTTAGCAGGAGTAGGAAGTACATAGCAAATTAAATTTGTAATATACAACCGAAGAGAAAGAAACGGAGTACCCTACCGAAAACCAATGGGCTGTTTCATCATGTTATTTAAGCAATTACATGTAGATAAAACTTGTGTATCGTGATTCAATGTTTTATTAGTTGTAAATAATGTACAATACTGCACTTGAGTACCGTTATTGTATTCAAGTTATGAAATATATTTTACTACTGGACAATACATGAACATAGAATGTATTCATCGGAATAAAAAAACGTTTCAAATTATTACGCAACGGTTATACGTAAATCACAGATCTATGTTTATTAGACGTCCTCTGTTGTCTGTTGTAAATTATCTAAACTAAGAGAGTTTCAGATATTCAGATTTTTAAATATCAGATATTTTTTAATTTCAGATAGCTATTCAGATTTTTAAATATGTTAACCCTTTGATCTCACAGTTTGGGGCTGACAGAAAGGATGCCTAGAACTCAGTCCCAACTAGACCCCATTGGTGATTTTTGATTCAAGTTTCATTAGTAGTTTCGGAGAAAAATTCCGGACTAACGGTTTTTAAAAATTTCAATGTTTGGATTCCACTCATTTTGAAACGTAAAACAAAAACTTTTCAGGGGTGTGACATACTTCTTTCCTGGTCGGTTACAAAGGTTCATTTTGTTGAAATCAATTGAGCAAAATGGAAAGTTATTGGAGTAGAGTAACGATAATTCCGAGATATTGAATATCAATATTGGATACAGCGATATTACTTTATAGATGAGTACCGCATACGTATGTAAAGGGCAAAAATTGCAGTAACAATCGTCTTATTTTCGTTAATGTCGAGCGGCGAGAACGTGTTTTATGTGATCAACTCACTTCACCCCCTCCTTCTATTGTGAAGGCAACGCAAAACGACATAAATTTCATCGGTGATGTTGACTCAGCTCCCAAGGGTTCGGTTTGCAATGAATTTGGAGGAAAGAACGGAAGTCCATGATTCGGAACGACAATTTTTCCCTTTCCAGGGAGAGAGAAAAAACAAAATAATGGGAGCGAGTAAAAAGGTCTTTTGTCCTCCGGGATACAACTTGTTTGATTTAGTTGTGGGCGGAGAAGGCAGGAAGAGCGCGGGCAAGATGGCCCCTGGGATGCTGGGATGGGGGACCTGCGGAGTGGGAGAGATGTGCCGAGAGGGAAGTCACAGGAAGTGCTTCGGTTCACCTCTTAGGATGGGGAGGTTGGTATCGTTGTAAATTCGCTGCAAACTGATACTAACGATTTTCATTGAGAAAGGAATGGTGATAAATTTTGATTTTTAGTGGTTAACGACGATTTACATTCCAGTGGACATCCAAGTAACAAAACTTCAATTTTTCATTAGGCTCACTATGTTATATAGTATCTACCGATTGATGTTTTCATTCAATGATAAATTAAGTTAAAAAACGCTGCAAATTCTTTCACTGCGGTTTATTATTCAATTGGCTTGCGTTCATGATTTGAATTTCTACTAAGCTCTGGAGTGTGCGTGTTTCACAGGTGATAGAGCGATTATTGAATTTCAGGTGGCACACAAATATGATCAACTGATCAATGCAAATAGGTATTTTGGTTGAGAACAGATTTACGTGCTCTATGCATATCTCCTGAAATTCAATAATCGCTCTATCACCTGTGAAACACGCACACTCCAAAGCTTAGTAGGAATTCAAATCATGAACGCAAGCCAATTGAATTTGCAGCGTTTCATGCGTATCAGAATGCCTTTTAGGAGTTCACTCCAGTATCCACATTACTACATCACTACATCACTACGTCACTAGGTTTCTGATATCAAAACAAAAACAATAATAAACCAAAATAACGCGAATGTTGGCACAATAAATCGGGCCATACATCGGGAATGGTTTGAGCAACGGACCTGGGGAGGGGCTCATTTGATTCCTCGTGGAGTGTTCTTCAAAAAGAGTACAAATTTAGGCCGCTTCGACTTTTTTTTGAGGTTTTTATTGAGTTTACAAAACTTCGACAACCCTTAAAGGGCACTTTAAATTGAGTGAGAGAGCTGGCTCAAGAATTGGGGCGTTGTCGGACCAACATGGATTTTTCCTAAAAATTTCAGATCTTTTGCTCCAGCCGTTTGGGAGAATTCTTGCGCACGGCGTACGACGTACGGCGGACGGACGGAAAAATTGTTATTGCAGATTCGGATTCTACACCCTTTGAAACGTAAACCATGATTTTTTTTTTCAAGAGTGATTACAATGATTTATTATTGAATAATAAACCAAAATTATCAAAGTGTATCGCCCGTAAAGACCTCCAACGGAACGGTAAATTTCATTCCCGTTTGACAGTGTAGCCAAGGCATCAAGAAAGAAGGCCGCCACGCGAAGGGCTAATAAAGAATTTCTAAAATTAGAGTGCAGAATGTTGGGGCTCGTTCTTGATGATGATTATGATGATGAACAGGGGCTCTCTCTTTCATCTACATGAAGGATGACATCCACGTCTCTATGATCTCTTTGATTCCTTTGAGACCCGTAATTTCAATGATTTTTTCTCCGTAAGTTACCATCTTCACACCTAAACCATTACAATAAGGAGATAAATAATGGGTTAGCTTATATAAATGCTAATATCATTTACCACAATGACTTACAATATGTCTATTATAGAAATTGTAGACATTTAACTACCATATCAGAAGTGAACTAACATATCACCAGTCGTCTCGAGTAACCTTCGACATTTATTTCGTAAGATGAGAGAAATTTTTATCAGTAAGATAGCAATAGACCTTCGACCGTCATTCGACAGGAGTGTGATTACTAAAAATCTCACCTTATTTCGCCATACCTTTCTCCATCAGTTATGTAACAGTGTTAGATACTCGATACGTATGGGAATAAATAGTATTTAGTCTTCAACGCGCATATACTATTAGCGTAGTTAAAAATAGTTCTCAACCACGTTTTCGGAAAATCGCTTTTTCAAGCCTCAAAACTGTTTAGAAATAGGACCAATAGATTCATTGTCCACAATAACATAGAAAACTTATTTAACATTCAATCATTTACTTAATTACTGTTTAACGCTTTTTTGGAAGAAGTTTCGTAAACTACTGACAGGTTAAAAAAAAACATGAGCCATAGTTGGTCCCAGATTATCGGCTTCAATGATCAATCAAACCCGAGGGGTTAAATTTAAGCGTTGAACTATCTGATTTTAAGATCTCGAAATATGAGGACTAGAAAGGTTAGTTTTGGTTTGAATTAGATAGAAAACAGTTCAACGAACTTTAAGATATCAACCGTGACATTGTAGTCATAGGAAGAACGGGCTCCAGAAGTGTCCTCAAAGAGAATGTGAATTGACACGTGGGACTTTTGCGTGCAGAAGTAGGCTGAACTTCTGTCGATTTGGATCAATCTTATTCACTTTCATTGATCTGCGCAGAATCTTTACCTTTTAGCGTTTACCTACTAGTAGCAGAAAAATTGCTTCTTGATATACGCATATTTAATTTTTTAATAATTATCTGAAGACCAGTGATCTGAACAGAATACAGAAATATGAAACTTTGTGCCATAACTTGCATGGATTTGTTTTTACAATGAAACGCGCTCCCTCCAAATTTCAGCAACTCTATACAACCGAAGTTCGATGGAAGTTGTATCACTGATATTCGGTTTATTGATCACATTCAAAGTTAATAATTTGAATGTCAAAGAAATTAATTTGGTTCGGAAAATAATTAATTTCACTGGGAAATGACCCCTGGTCTGTATGTGAGTGAGACGGTATTCAAAGGCAAGAAGGTGTGTACCTAACTTTGTTCTCTGTCATACGAAGTCGTACAACTGCATTCATACGAATCCCATACTTATTTGGAGGAATAGAGCTTTCGCGTGACAGTTTGTAATTTTAGCTCTTCACCCCACTCCCAGCGCCACGAGATGGACGTACAGGAAATAAACTATAGTATCACTAGTCTAAACACACCATTTGTGTGTTTAAATGCACTGGGTGGCGTACACATTCTCGTGGATACTCATCATTCGTTCATCATTCTTAAGAGTAATCGTTCCTATTTTTCTCACAGACCAATGAGCCCAATGCATGGCGATTGTTACTACGAAAATCTCCTCTTAAACACCTAAGGGAGCACAACCTCAATTGTATTGACTGAAGTTAACGGTTACCCCTGTTTCATTCAACAGTTCGTTGGATTTTATTTTCAGTGAAATACGAATCGTTGAGTTTCATTCGGTAGACATCTTATGAAGAGAATGTAACTGTTAAACAGCTCGTCTGTTCACTTCAGCCGAATATTCAATGGGATTGTATTCACAACTCGGCTGTGGATCGCTTTGTGAATAAATTCGAACTCCAACCTTATGGGCAAGGAGCTCACTGAAAAAACAAGTGGGTGTGGCACATAGCTTCCTCGTATCCATAACATGACTGTATAGATCATTGAAAATCTAAATCTAATAAATAAAATATATGCATCGTTCAATGATGGTTCAATATGGTTCGATCCAAGCTCGAGGCTAAAACTTAATTTTCTCTTTATTACTCACGAGGACCATCTTTACGTCAGTCCGAACAATCCCTGAAAATTACATCGAAATCAGTCATGAACTCCCGGAGTTATGCGTGTAACAAGGATTTCACGTTTGCGGATGCGCAGAGGCTACTATTGATCCATGGGTCATGAAACTTATAGGGGATCATCTGCACATCAAACCGAACAATCCCTGAAAATTTCATCAAAATCGGACTATAACTCCCGGAGTTATGCGTGTAACAAGGATTTCACGTTTTTGCATGCGCAGAGGCTACTATCAATTTGGGGGTCATGAAACTTATAGAGGATCATCTACACATCATACCAAACAATCCCTGAAAATTTCATCAAAATCGGACTATAACTTCGTGTAGTTTTGCCCGAACAAACTTTTCGGAAGCAAAAAATATATATCCTTATATTCACGTATTCTCATGAATTAATCCAAATTTAACCACAACATATCTTTGGATGGAGTTCATATTTGGTACGCTACTAATAATTCAAATCAGGTCCAACTTTTTGAAATTTGCAGTCAAACTGGGTGCAATGCGTTGGTAAACTAGTAATATATCAAATTAGTTTAGTGACTGCGTATACTGCTCTAAATTAATCCAACCCTTTCACGCCACAACGGGCTTTTCTCATGGCTGACGGGAAGTAGAAGCGTTCTTTCCCGCTTGGCCGTAATCAAATGCCAAAGAAAAGGTCACTCCTGCCGGGTTCTAATGCACCCTTCTCCCTTTTCACATTGCCGCCCGCTTCCTTAATTTCTTTCTCAACTCCCACGTGCCGAGTTGTAGGCCAGGGCTGGAATCAGGTTACTCTTTTCATGCTTAAAATTAACCGCCGCACTTTCCTAAGAAACTCCGCAAACCTACACTATTGCACTCTGACTGTCTTGGATGTTCAACAGCATCGTTTACTAGATAAATCGTTGTTGCTAGTATCACTATGCTATAAAAGAGCTGCCATATATAAATCTGCAAATGTGTGGGCTCGGCTGTACATGGCATCCGATGAATTCCGTTGCTCACGAATCAGTATTTCACTCTGCCGATGTATAAACGTTAAATTCGTAAAAAAATGTGTTCAAGTCTTTGTCCGACCTATCGCAAAGATGGAGAGTAATCAGTCTAGGACGTTTTAATTACATAAAGATTCCAACACCGCCTTTTCCACCAACCTTAGCACCCACCATGCAATATCATAAACAATTTAAAACAATTAATTAATCTGCAGTTACATGTTACGAATATGAGGAAGCTATGATCCATCTCAACTTGTTTGGGTATGGTCTATATTCGTTTCGGATGCTCAGTGGATTGACTTCCTTGATAACCTGACTTGTCCTTGTGACTTATTTTTATGAGGCTTCTTGAGACTAAGCACATGGATCTAAGCTTGACATCCAGGTTCTTGCGGTTATTGAGAACATTGCTCAAATTAATATAGCAAGATCAGAAAGAGACATCTTCTATCGGTAGACAATGAATGGGACCTCTGCAGCATTTTCTGATTTCCGAAAAGCTCAAGTAACAAATGAAACACAAGTTTTGTTTTCAAGAAGAAAGAGTGGCAGAGCATTAGTCTCGTGGGAATACTCCCAATCTCACTGGGACGGAGGTGAAGCACCGAAAGAACCAAACCTGAAAACGAGAGTGCTGGGTAGACGAGATGGGTGACATTACGAAGGTGCTGTGCAGTGCAGGAGAAGGGTGCGAGTGACAAATGATCCGACGGATCGGTACGTTTCCTACTGCAGAGGGAATCTTTTGAACGGATTCTGAATGTAACGAGTTGTTTTGTTGTTGGATTGGCACTATAAAACCCGATCTGAACGCCAGATAACAAAACAAGCCGTAAGTTGCAGCCTTGCACCTGCCCATCCCATGTTGTTTTCTGTAATAGTAACACGGTTGCTTTTTGCAAACACACTAAAAATGTCATGTTCATGAAGTCTACGGGGATATAACGTTAAGAGAGCGATTTGTTAGAGAAAGAGGCGGAAAATTTGATTAAATGAACATCTTTGGGAGAGTGCAGCGTGATGTGTCCCTTGTTGCGGCTGGCAACAGAAAAATCCAATCTCGTATCAACCTTTTTATTTCCCTCCTGCTGTTATTCAAACCAGGGGAAGTGGGTTTCTTTGATCCCGTTACGTCTGTGTCAACATGCAACAAGTAGAGTAGATAAATGAATCACCGTGCCCTTGAAGCAGCTGGGACCTCGATGAGATCGGACGTAGGTAGGTGAAGAGAAAATATCGTCTCGAAAAATTGGATCTGCCGAGGTTGATATACAATTCACTTATACTAGGGAATTGTAGGCACACTGGTACTCAAGTATTACACAAAGGATTGTTCTTTCTTATTGGATAGCCCTTCTGCAGCGCACTGTCTAAATACTACTACTTTGTTCGTAGCTGTATTTAGACAGTGTGCTGCATTGGATATTGTGTAATATGTGTAATAATTAGCCACCTTTCATTAAACTCTTGTTAAATGAATCAGTATTTATGCGATATCTACTACATCTGAGCGTGATCTAAAACCTAGTGTCAAAGGGTTGTCTATCACAATCAATCCCTTGAATGCAGGTATGCCGACTCCCAGAGGGGCGGTCTTGTTTGGATTTAATCATTCTCCAAAATATCACCTTCCAGAATGTGTACCCAGCAGATATTGCGATCCACCTGATATTGGTATCAGTACGGAGGGTGAGAGGAATAAATGGAAACAGTAGCTTTAGGGTGCGGCTGAGGGACGGACCCTTCCTCTGGTTGGGAGTAAACCCAATGATTTAAGCGCTTTACAGAGAAGCGATATCCTAAATTCCTTTCCCCTCAGCTTTCAGAGATTTATTCGCATTGGTTATTCCCTGTAACATTTCAGACTTGAACACGTTGAAGTTTGTAATCAATCATGCATTCCCGCTCGCTCATCTCCTCTGTGTGAATAGATTTGATTTGTTTAGTGTATTTTAGTCTCAATAAATAGTTGATTTCACGGAAAACCCCAAGGGTGGTTGTGTATAATTCTGGTATTTTGATGAGCCATTAGATTTCCCCTATTTACTAATATTTCCCTCTAATAGTTGATAGTATATGTATTCGAAATGGCATGCTTAGTATTTAAAACGCCATATATCCAAAACTTTGTATGTGTTTCACCCCAATTTGTCTATGAAAGTAATTTACGATTAAACTGATCCGATACGTTTCAAAACTCCTCGGAGAGGGCAATTTTGAAAGTCAATTTCGGTTAAGCTGATTCCGATGCCCCATTAACAGAATTACGGCTAAGCCTCTGGTAGCAGCATATTTGAAACCAGCTGATTTGAGAGCTTCACTGAACTCATCAGAGTGCGTAATTTTTAATTTGTATTAAGATCAGGGAACTCCAGTCTGATATCTTTCAACTAGGTACGGTTATTGGGGGTAAATAGAATACTTTGTATTAGTTTATCATTTCCAATAATGAAACTTTGTAATCGACCGAGAGAAATTTGTAGTAGAAAACTGATTTTTCCAAAAACTCCTCCACGGAATTATGTCTTTCTGAACTGATCTTGGAAACAAAATGGAAGAGATTTGTTCTGTCGCCAGAAAAAAAAAAAAAAAAAAAAAACGCCGCAAGATCTTTACTGGGGTTTATTATTCAATTGGCTCGCTTTCATGAATTGAATTTATACTAAGCTTTGGAGTGTGCGTGTTTCGCAGGTGATAGAGTGATTATTGAATTCCAGGAGATATACATAGAGCACGTAAATCTGTTCTCAACCAAAATACCTATTTGGTTTGTTCAGTTGATCATATTTGTGTGCCTCCTGAAATCCAATAATCACTCTATCACCTGTGAAACGCGCACACTCCAAAGCTTAGTAGAAATTCAAATCATAAACGCAAGCCAATTGAATAATAAACCCCAGTGAAAGAATTTTTAGCGTTTCATGTGTATCAGAATACTTCAACCCGTGTATCGGCTGCAAAGTCTTTTAGGAGTTCACTCCAGTATCCACATTACTACATCACTACATCACTAGGCTACTGCGATGAAAACATAAACAATAATAAACCAAAAAACGCTGCAAATTCTTTTTGGCGGACGGACGGAAAATTTTTTATTGCAGATTCCGATTCTACACTCTTTGAAACGTAAACCATGAAATTTTCAGGGGGGGGGGGGGGGGGGTTAGAATTTTTTTTTCAAGAGCGATTACAATGGTTTATTATTGAATAGTAAACCAAAAGGAGGCATCACATACACAAGGATGGGTTCAAAACTCAGAATTGCACAAAAATTTACTAAAATCTTATAAACACCTTAAAATCTTCTGTGTTGAGATACAATCTGACCTCTTTTTTCAATATCGGGCTTTTAATGTGAACATTTTATGAGCATTAATGGATTGTAGGCTTGGGATATGAAATGTTATGTGACTATGTTGGTTGGCCGTAACGGCATGCGAAGAAGGTTTTTTAGGGGTGGCTTCTCAAATGTTACTTATTGTGTGAAACTCTGATGGAGATACTCGAGAAGCTGATCTACTGTTACTCGTACTGTTTTAGGTCTCAATATTTAATAGGCGTGAAGTTCATTTATTGATAATTTCTCCTGTTACGGTAATCTGTAGGCACACACAGATTTTAGCGAGGGTCAGCCACAGGACAATCCCTTCGGTTTTTTCGCCCCCTCGAAACGACCTTTAAGTACCATAAACCGCCGTTGCTGAAATCGATAGCGTTGCGGTCGACTGAAGGGCTTACCTTTGCTAACTTGACAGTTGACGATTTTACCCGCTACACCGCTCGTCCTCCATCAGTCAACTTCCGAATCTCGGGGTGTCAGATCGAAAGAGATGAGTTGTGAGAAGAATTGGTCTTGGCAGTGACGAATACTGCGCATCAGAGACCTTGTAACTATAAAAAACAATGATATCTTGAGGGATTAAGAAGTGAAATGTTTGTATCGAAAACCATACGCACCCGCATTACATTCATAAAATTCGCTCAAAGGGTTATATTGCTTAATTGCCGCTTTATATACCTATTTCATTATGTTAGGTAACATGATGTTATGCGATTTATTGTGATATTGTGAAGCTTTAAAAGTAGAGTTTTGTAAACTTTTGTATTCCTTGGAACCTTGGGCAAATGAACTCCTATGGACTTCTACTTTGAGAACTAACAAATTGGAATTGCGACAAGTAAATAACAGTTGAACATTTATCAGTTACAAATAATGGTCTTTGTAATTACTGTTTAGAAGAATTTTGTAGTCCGAGAAGAATAAGTAATAGACGGTTTGGTGAAAAAAATGTGCACCGAGCAGTCCGCTCTTCTCGATAGTGCACCCTCCTCACCTACTGACGTCAATTCAGATTTTAGCCCTCCAACGATTTCACCGCTAGCCCCGTTCACCCCACTTCGGACCCAGAAGTGATAAATCGAAGACAAGGGGAACAGCCTGCTATTGACGGTTCAAGGCACCTCCTGCAGGAATGTAATTCACGACCGGTTGCACTTTTAAATTCCAGTGAAACTTGCTTTACAAGGAGTACGTTAACCAAGTTTCATTCATCCCCAAAGCTTTCATGAATATCTATCATTGGAGTAGAATCCAAGACTTTTGAAAGTCATGTTCCCCATCAGACAGTCTATGAAATTATTGCGAAATACGCGAGGAAGCATGAACATCGCCTCCACAAACACAAGAACCCGGAGATGCTCTAAGTTTTGGACAACGAAGGTGAAACCATTGGATTTAGTTGTGCTGTGTGAATAGAAGTGATCCAGATGTTAATCCAGTTAATCCAGCTGTATAATAAAGGGCTAGGTTTTGCTGTAAACCTACCCTCTTGGAGTGTACCTATATTGATAAGTAAAATTGCTAGATGAAATGTATTTGATTTTTCAGTTGCAATTAATAAATCACGAAAAAAAAAAGTTCCCCATCAACAGCATAACATAATAAGTAACCCCTCCTAGTGCACAACCTCGATAACACCAAGTGAGGATCGACCCAGCAGCATACTCCCTAAAGTGGATGGACATTAATTACAGCGACACTGTTATTAATAGTTTAATGTTGTAACACCATCTTTGTACTGTTTTTATTATTATCCAAAAGAAAATGTCTACCTATGCAAAAACATTCACGCCTACGGACGACCTTCTTCGTTCGTAAGATCACAGACGTACACACCAAAAAGTACTTACAAAACTGAACAATTATTGTTACTGTGTTTTTCTAAATTATTTGCTCTTTACTCCCCGGATTTCTCTCAATCAGTAAGTTGTTTTTTTTTTCGTTCTCATAACATGATAGCTTAGGTTTCTGCTTGACACTTTCCCAAAAAATTGTTTGCCAAGAACCGTTGAAGATTTAGCGCATTGATCACGGTTCTTTTCTGAATCAAGGGCAAACTGTTTCCGATGCCGGGTACAGATAATGGTCCGAAATCTGTTTACCGAAACGCTCGAAACCTGCCGTTTTAAATAGAAAAACATTTGGAGATAATAGTGTAACTGACTCAGTTCCCCCTCTCATACCCGAAACGGTCTCTCAGTTTACGGCGGTCGAGAGGTTTATCATCGTTACAAATGGCTTGTTTTATTTATGAATACGTCACGATAACACAATGGGCCCGCTCCCGTCTCGGTAATAGGCATCTCAGTCGATTTTGTGTCACCTTCGGGAAATGCTCGCCTCTAGTCGGCAAAAAAATACGGCGATTCGCATTTTTTAGACAGTTTGCAGCGTTGCTGAGTCACCTCTCTTCAAACAATTGTCATCCGATATCATCCGACCTGTGCTGTGGTTGAAGACAATATTAAAAATCTCCCGTCATGTTCAATATATTCTGCTTAGCTATAATCCTTGCCGTTGGGTTCCGCCTAATCAAATTCATTTACCAAAAGTTAGTCAGTGAAGAAGTTAAAGACGTAACAAAGTGGGGGAAATGGGCTGTTGTGACTGGAGCGACCGACGGTATAGGCCGTGCCTTCGCCGAACATTTTGCCCAAAAAGGACTCAATGTTGTTCTGGTGAGTAGAAGTCAAGATAAATTGGAAGCAGTAGCTAAAGATATTGAAGCGAGTTACAATGTATCTACCAAAGTGATTCAAGCAGATTTTACGTCTTTGAACGAAGACATGTACAGCCGAATCGGGAAAGAGCTTAGCGATTTGGAGGTAGGAGTCCTTGTAAATAATGTCGGTGTTAGCTACACTCACCCGGAATATTTCATAGATCTGAAAAACAACCATGATAACCTCTACAATGATATTGTCAACTGCAACATATCATCAACCATCAATATGTGCCGTTTCGTGCTACCCGGAATGGTGTCTAGGGGAGGAGGATGGATCATCAACATGTCTTCAGGTCTTGCAGACATCCCAGCACCTTTGCTGACGCTCTACGCAGCCTCCAAGGCTTTCATATCGAAATTCTCTCAGGATCTCGGGATCGAATACAAATCCAAAGGAATCAAGGTCCAATGGTTGAAACCAGGATTGGTCGCCACCAACATGAGCAACATCAAGAAAACATCGTGGATGGTACCTTCCGCCAAATCCTACGTTAAGAGCGCCTTATGTGACTTAGCCATGAAAGACTGCTCTGAAGGTTACTTCTCACATATTCTTACCATCAGATTCACTGTTTTACTCTGCAACTTTATCCCAGATTTTGTCGCAAGCAAACTAATGAATATCTCACTAACTACCCGAAAGAAGGCTTTGAAAAAATGTAAATCCTGCACTCCCAGCACCGATTAGCTCATTAATCGATTTCGGTGGTCCTGTGACTATTCTAGACTGTTAATTGTTTATAAACTCACCTTATTTATATAACAATATTAACTTATTTATTACAAAATAAAATTTACATATTTTGTTGTGTTGTATGAAACAATTGTTATTTTATGCATCCTGTCTCAATGAAGTACTTATTCTCGGTTAAATTTTGAACATTTTCTTTTAATATTCATTTGGTTACCGTTCGAATTGGAACGTCAGAGGTAGACAAGGTGGAAGGTAAAGGTGGGTTTTAAGGATGAAATCATGGCTTTCATCAGTTCAGATCATGAATGGAGTGTATTTTCAAAATCACGGGAGAAAATACTTTTCTAAACTAGAAAATAACTTGGAAGTTCCGATTGACCCCCCCTTCTTTTAATGAATCGTTTAGTTTACCTTGACTGTAGGACAATGCACGTTACAAAAGTGTATAAAACCAGAGAATTTTCTGAGCTTCTATCGTAATATTATTATTAATCACCGAGATCAGTGTGTTTCGTAAGTTAAATACGTATTAGATTCTATACATCGACATTTGGAGTTTCCATTTTCCTGGTACGTATGGAAAACCCCCATTTTAATGATATTTAGATCTCTTTTCAGAATAAATTAGCAAAACTATCCTGAGCGAATAAAAAAAATGTGAAACCCATAACGCCTAATGTATAGCTAATAGCAATATTAACTGTTCATTATCAAGCGGAAACATTTGATGTTCCACTCGGCTCTTGTTCCTAATGGATTTTAAATGGAAGTTTCCAGCTAATGGTAAGGCTCTAATGCGTCGTCGGCCGATTGAATAATTTTGAAAGAAAATAATGAATTGCCCTCAAACCATCATACAAAGACGCATGACAATACGTTTCCTTACTCATTGCTGAACGATTCTCACCATTATCAATTCACAGGTTCGAGAATGGAACTATCCTTAACATGAAAAATGAACGGAAATGTGTTCGTTCTTATATGGAAAAAAACTAATTTATTCCTGAAAGTTGACATGTTCGTCGTTGTGCGAGCGTCCGGGAGATGACATTTGTTATTCTCCTTACTACGTCAACCATTATTCAAACTCAAATGCAAGCTTAGTTTTTACATTTCTTGCTGAAGGAAACCTTCCATTTGCCTTGAAAATGTCAAACGTTTCTAAAAGTGGGCCTAAACATTGTAAGAAAAAGAAAAAAACCCTTTGGCATTCAACTAAAAATAATAGTGCATTTAATAAAATTTCTTTGAAATGTTTTAAATAATCTTAGAAGATTCTATAACGTGTTTCTATGTTTGCGAGAAATACTGAAATCAGTAAATTAGTGAATGAGAAAGATATACTTAATTGATAAGTTATGCTTGCCCATGCTCAAAAACTAACAGTAGCTCTATGAAGGAGTTATGAAATTCATTGGAGATAATCCTAGGCCAAACTGGGACAATCGGATGAAAACTAGAAGTACCTACCTAATGCTTGTTTATTTATGGATTTCTCCGAGCGCAAGAGTTATTGTTCAAGCAGAAAAATGAAGAACAAAATGTGGGAAGGCATAAAAACGTATTGGCAAGAAATTCAAGCATTACAGCATTATTATGTCCGGTTAATAGACCATAAAGATTATAATAGTAATTATTATTATTTTTCATTTTGCGATTAAGACTTTAGTCTAGTTTTTCAACATATTTTCAAGGGTTTATATTAACTCTCGGAAATATTAAAAAACTAGACCTAATTCTTAATTTGACAAAAAACCCGGAATAGGTACCACTCCTTTTTAATTTGACAAAAAAACAAGATCAAAATTCATTAACAAGAAAACATCAAAAGAAGCAAGAACATGCTGTATGAATAGAGCTTGTTATGGATTTTCTACAACCCTCTCACGACCGGAGATTCATAATTTCCGAATTTTGTTGCCCAATTAGAGGAAAATCGTGATCGCAAAAAAAAAATCGCGAAAATCGGCACAGAATTGGTCGAAAAGATGTTTCACGCACAGACAGACATATACCCACCGTTCTTTCTCTGAGTCGGTCTAAAAATGGTCTGATTTGTGATTTGACGGATTTGTGCAGTTATTTTCTTTCAAGCTTGCGTTGTTCCACACTACCCTTGATAAATTTTAATAAGCATTCCACACGGACGTCCTAAAAATAAAAATAAAAAATCTCCGAAAGTTCACAGCGGAAAGTTTAAAAAAAAATCCGTAAGTCTGTCAAACGGTTAATAAAGCGTGGACATGAATAAAAATAGTTGGTGTCGATAATATTGAACCCATTTGCATGTTACGGACACACGACCCGGTCTTTTTACGGACACTCGAAGGACACTTTTTTTACACTACTCAAAACCATCAACGCTAATGCTCAGTAACCCTACCCATCCTACCTCAATCAGTTGAATAAATGAAATAATGATGCTTGAATGGCAATATTAAATTTGAATGATAAACGCTGCATTACTCTCTTTGTTATAGACTTGAAAAATGTATAATTTAAACCACCAGATGAAGAAAACGAAAGTTCTATTGTCAAAAAACATTGTTAGACTTCAATGTTAACATTTCTGTAACAAATTCGTTTTACTAAGTATTATTTAGTCCATACTTGGAGTTATGAATCACAATCTAACTACTGCCGATTAACTTTCTAAGAAAATCGTTACCTACTTAATTTTTTGGTTTATTGTTTTTAATAAAGAACCTTTGTAATTGTCCTAGGAAAAAAATCAACCCCCCCCCCCCCCCAGACAATCCGAAAATCGAATTAAAAAAATTCGTCTGGTTCTTTCCTCAGAATTTACTGAAATATGAATGAAACTTGGGTAAAAAATCAATAATTAGGTCTAGGAAGGGGCTGAGTTCTAGGCATCACTTTCTTTCGATGCCAAAGGGTGAAATCAAAGGGATCAAACATTAAAAAATCATAATATCGAAAACCTTCAAATCAACAGGATGTTTTTAATAAATCCAATGAGCCCACTAGGCCGCTCTAAGTTCATCCCTGAAGGGCTAGAACTAAAAGAAGCTTTTTCAAATATTCTTTTCCGACTTTATTAGTAATTTAATGTATAAGGGTAACTAGGAATATATTAAATATATATAATTTTGTTTAGAAAGATTTTTGAGATAAATGAATAAATATTTTAAAAAGGTTCTACATCTGTAAGCATGTAGACTTGCAAGCAAAAAGTAGCAACTAATTACACAAATGTTTATTATTTATACAATTAGTCTCCTAGGTAGATCGCTAGGTTCGATCGATCAGTCGTAGTTTATGGTATGCTACCTTAACTCGGCATCTCGCACCTGCATACCTTGTAATTATTCTATATGCCTTGTAAAGTGTTCCATCTACAGTTCAGAACCGAAGACCGTTTAGGAAAGACGTGGGCCACAAAGTTCTTCAGCATCGGTTCCGAATGCGTTACAGCTCACATTGTAGTAGCAGGGTGCGGTACCTCCCAAAGCTTTACTCCTGAGAGCATAAAGGAACGCAAGTAGGGTTAGCAACCCCACCAAAGGGATTCTGGAAAAGCATGGTGGCTTTAGAGCCCATTGCGGGCTCTTCCAATGCTCTTTAGAGGCCTCCAAAGGGTCGTGAAGGTAACACGTGCACTCTCCCTCCGAGTTTTTTATTACTCCCTCAACAGATCGCCAGTTTCACACAAACATGAAAAACCCACAAGAAATAAATTTCATAAATTATAAGTAATTGTTTTTGATTTTAGCTGTGGTATTACTAAGTAATGGTTCTGGAAGAAGGTAGATACCTTGACCCCGCTAAGGTTCTTCAAGGCTCACCTTTTATAATTATATCTCTTAAAACCACATCTCACTAGTATTAAAATTAGCAAACGGTTAATGTTATTGCTAATACGCTAACATCCTTATTCCTAACCAACTTTCAGGAAAGTCGTAATATGACTTGACTATATCGAAGACTTCCCTGTTATTTTGAGAAGTATCTTGATAAATGAAAATTTACTATTTGCTACATTAAATTGAAACGAATGTTCGGAGGTGAAAGCGAAGTGATTTGGGAAGTTTTGGTTTACTGAGGGAAGGAGGTTTTCTGCGTAACTTTAGCTTGTAGCCTTCGTCCGTTACAATGTTGGAACCTAATTTGAATATTTACAAACAGGGTTCATTCTGTGGGAAGGTTCAGCTGGAGCGAACAATGGAGTGCCGTCCGGATATGCTGCTTTCAATAAACGATATGCGAAACGGAGTGTTGATCGTAACGGAGGTTTCAACAGTTTAACTTGGTAACATTGGTGAAATACGGCGAAGCGGATAAGGAGTGTTTTCTAATTGACGTATATTCTACACGGCTTTCTGCGAGATGTTTTACTTCATCGTGTTAGTTGTCGGGATTTTAGTGTTTAGAAGATTCATTTATTCGCGACTGTTTCCGAAGAAGCCGTTGGACATTTCTAAATTAGGCGAATGGGCCGTGGTGGCGGGAGCTACTGACGGGATCGGCAGAGCCTTCGCCGAAGAGCTGGCTTCTAAAGGTCTCAACATCATCCTAATCAGCAGGAACATGGAGCAACTTGAAGCGGTCGCAAGGGAAATCAGCAATAAGTACTCAGTATCCGCCAAGGGAATTCAAGTGGAATTCACCTTGCAGGACGACAAAATGTACGAACTAGTTCGTAAGGAAGTGGGAAACGTTGAAGTGGGGGTATTAGTCAATAACGTTGAAATGGGTTATGTACACCCGGAATATTTTCACGAGCTGGAAATCCATCAGAAACACATCTATCAAGCAATAGTTAACTGTAATATGATTTCCACTGTGAAAATCTGTGAATGCGTCCTACCGGGAATGATTGACAGGAAAAAAGGACTAATAATAAACATATCGTCGACGCTTTCTGACCTCCCAGCTCCGTTCTTAAGCTTGCATGGTGCCAGCAAAGCTTTTATCAACAAGTTTTCCAAAGATTTGGCTTTAGAAACAGCAGGTTTCGGCATCAAAGTGCACTTACTCAAAACCGGAATGGTCGCTACTAACCAACAGGTTTCTGGTTCTTGGATGCTGCCTTCACCTACAACTTATGTGAAGAGTGCTTTGTCAGACGTCTCATCCCTCGATTATACCGACTCAAACGGATACAAAGCTCACACAATTATTCACAACCTAATGTTAGGAATGTTATATATTTTTCCTAAGTTCTCTGAGCGTAACATGTTTGATCTTGGGTTACAAAAACGGGCACAGTCAAAAGACCGGTGTAAACGTTGCAATCCAGTTGCTGCTTCAACGTAAATCACCATAAAGTTCATGAATAATTTTGTTCATTTCTGAAATTCTGCTTTAAAAAAGTTTTTTTTACAACACTTGTGCACACAATTACTATTTCTTTGCCTTGGAATTCAAATTTAATAAGAAATAAAAATGTAGAACAACCAGTAAGTAGGTAGATATCTACAACTTTATTTTGTAGTCGCCATCTCTGTAATGCTGAAATCCAAGATTATTTTGGTAGATATGCATAAAAAGATATTTGCAGTGGTTCCCAGCTCACCATTTATTTAATTTAAATAAGTGTAAAAATGTGAAGTTCTCCCACGGTAAATTGTCAGTAATAAATTGAGGGGCGATTTTGATTTTATTAAGAACATATGTCTACGCAATCAACGTGAATAATAGAACTCGTTTTTTAGTATTATAAAAAATTACTATTATAGAGTGATTTTGTTAAAAATTGGTGATCATGAATTTAATTAGGACTATGGAAGTTAATGAATATTATAAAGAATTGAATTGAGAGTATGAACTGTTGAGAATTGTAATAATAGTAAGAGGAAGATATAGCCAATTATTTAAATACTAAAATGTTAATATCGATTCATTTTACTTATCTTTCCATCTTCTCAATGCCTTATTTATTTACATCAAATGCGATATTTAAATGTTATGTGAAGCCTTTCTTCTCAGATGAGTTCAATTACTACGTGCCCTGAAAACATTATGTAATAACATTATTGTTTAATGAAAGAAGTTTATTATGGTCATCACATAATGATACATATTATGTATTCAGGTTGTTTATAAAATAGGTTTTGTCGCTAATGAGATTCACTTATTCGGGGAAATAGAAATAATGAAACAAGAAATTGTTAAGCAAATTTATTGATGAATTTATTGAATCCATCGTAATTGCGAGTATTACACTTGTTAGCAACTTGATCTTTTTATCTCCAGGAAAATTCCCATGGAAATCTGAGGGAAAAGGGGGATCATGTCCATTAATCATGACAGTTCACTTTAAAAGTTCACTCCTCGTGTCGTACTCCACAATTCATTTACCATCTTCTTTGATGATTTTTACTGGGGTTTGCAACTTTCACATCGGTTCACTAATTTGTCTCGATTTGATTCAAAATACCTCATCACTATTTTACCGACAACTTGTGGAGCTAGAGCGATCAGAACCGTCACCACAGAACTGGCAATAGTGTGACCAATGTAGCCATTGCAGGATCGGTTTCTTGTGACTTCCTCGAGAGCACTTCTCACGTAGATGTCCGGCGATGGGCCGAAAAACGACGATCTCTTCACTCCACTTAATTTTGTGGCGACCAGCCCGGTATTCAAGACATGCACGTTAACTCCCTTCCCATTGTACTCAGTGTCCAAATCTTGTGAGAATTTCGTCACGAAACTCTTCGTTGCACCGTATAATGTTAGCATCGGTGCAGGAAACGTGGAAAATTGTGAAGAAATGTTGATTATTAGGCCTTTCCCTCTACTTACCATTCCAGGCAATACGAACCGTGTCATATTGACAACCGAAGTTATGTTACAGTTCAATATACCTTGATATATGTCTGAATGATTTTTTTCTAGTTCCAAAAAGTGTTCTGGGTGAGAAGATGAAGTGCCCACATTATTCACCAGGATACCAATGTCCATATCTTTAATCTCATCTTTTATTCTCGAGTACATTTGATCGTCCAAAGACATGAAATCAGCTTGAATAATTTTCGTAGATACTTGAAATTTCTCTTCAATCTCTCTTGCACACGTACTGAGCTTATCGACGCTTCGACTCACGAGGACGATATTGTAGCCCTTTCCAGCGAGTTCATGAGTGAAGGCCTTTCCGATCCCATCGGTGGCACCAGTGACTACTACCCATTTACCTAGGTGACTGATATCAACAAAAGAGTTCGGGAAAAACTTGTAATATAAATAGACGGCGATCACAGCAATCACAATCAGTAACACGAAACCCATTGTGCGTTGGGAACTCAATTTCTACGTCTGGCCACTGAATAGTAGAACACGAACAAAACTAAAAAATGAAACTTCAGTAGCCCAGGCAAGTTAGCCCAAAAAATGTTTGCTTCTCTTAGGATTGCACACAATGTTTTATAATTAAAACCCGTTCTGGGCAGCCTAAATAATAAATTGGTAAGCCGTGGCAGGACAAAAAACAAGGATTTTTACACTTCTTGCAGATACTCTCAGTTAATCAGCACACTTTTTTGTGGTGAAACAAATCCTATACTTAACAAAGGTTTAACCAAAACCGAACATAACACATGACTAATTTTCGCCAACTTGAGGAGTTTGTTTGAGAGAAAATTTGATGTCCTGAGACTTTGATTCGGCGTGATTTTTCATTTTGAGCAGCCATTTTGGGGTTACGTGCATGGTAACCCTTACAGAGTGTGGACCGAACTGTCAAGTGTCAAACGATGTTTTTGTATGGTTTTCAATGATGTAACTTTGTATCAACCAAGAGAGAAAAAATGTCACCCCCTCCCCCTCGAAAGTTGTTGGTTTACTTTTCAAAATATGTAGATTTCAGAAATCAAATATGAGAAAAATGGTGTAATTATTGAACAAATTTTTATTAGGTATTCCATTATTAGATTGCCTTTGATGTAAATTACCGACTATGTATAGTAGACGTAAAGGTACATTATTTAAGCCCCCTGCCAGTCAGATTTTTCAAATGATGCGTGAACGGATGATTGTACATTAATCCGGGTGGTGTCATTCGATTCGGGGAACTACTTACTATCTGAATAAAACAAGAGACTAAACTCTTACAACGTAAGTTTTTCAGATTTTGATTGTTTGACAGCTTAATAATTAAATACTATAGTCGATTGATCAAAACGCAGAGAAGTTTCAAAGTAAATGGCGGTGGACGGAGGGATTTTTTGGTTTATTATTCAATAAATAACCATTGTAATCGCTCTGGAAAAAAAATTTTAACCCCCCTGAAAATTTCATGGTTTACGTTTCAAAGGGTGTAGAATCCGAATCTGCAATAAAACATTTTCCGTCCGCACGCCGTACGCACGATATCTCCGAAACGGCTGGAGCAAAAAATCTGAAATTTTCAGGAAAAATCCATCTTGGTCCGACGACGCCCCAATTCTTGAGCCAGCTCCCTCACTCAATTTAAAGTGCCCTTTAAGGGCTGTAAAAGTTTTGTAAAATCCCTGAAAACCTCAAAACTAGTCGAATCGGCCTAAATATTTTCCTATTTGAAGAACATACTATTAGGAATCGAATGAGCCCTTCCCCACGTCCGTAGGTCAAACCATTCCCGATGTATGGCCCGATTTATGGTGCCAGCATTTGCGTTTTTTCGTTTATTATTGTTCGTTTGTTACCTAGTGATGTCTGGCCGATAGCGTCGAGTTGTAGTGAATGTGGAAACTGGAGTGATAGCCGATGTGAATACTTGTAGTGTAGTTAGTAGCCGATACACGGGTTGAAGCATTCTGATAATATATAGGTAAATATTATTCAATATTATTACTGGGGTATATGATTACTGGGGTAAATAAGTATTCTTTCACTGGGGTTTATTATTCAATTGGCTTGCGTTCATGATTTGAATCTTACTAAGCTTCGGAGTGTGCGTGTTTTACAGGTGATAGAGCGATTATTGAATTTCAGGAGATATGCATAGACCACGTAAATCGGTTCTCATCCAAAACACCTATTTGGATTGATCAGTTGATGATATTTGTGTGCCCCCTCTACATCTGTCTACCTTTGGCTAGATCGTTTAAATTTGGATTTGGGGAAGTTTCAACGCAATACGAGTGACAAAGGACTTGATAAACCATGGAGGTTTTTATTGTGGGGGGGGGGGGGGTATTGAGGTTCAATAAAAAAACGCTGCAAATTCTTTCACTGGGGTTTATTATTCAATCGGCTTGCGTTCATGATTTGAATTTCTACTAAGCTTTGGAGTCTGCGTGTTTCACAGGATAGGGCGATTATTGAATTTCAGGAGGCACACAAATATGATCAACTGATCAATCCAAATAGGTATTTTGGTCGAGAACAGATTCAAGTGCTCCATGTATATCTCCTGAAATTCAATAATCGCCCTATCCTGTGAAACACGCAGACTCCAAAGCTTAGTAGAAATTCAAATCATGAACGCAAGCCGATTGAATAATAAACCCCAGTGAAAGAATTTGCAGCGTTTTTTAAATTCGATTTTTGAAATCCAGGTACCTTGAAACGTAAATCAACAGTTTTTGAGAAAGGGTTAAACTTTTTTCTTTTGGTCCATTACAATGGTTCATTATTGAAAATAATAAACCAAAATCCATCCGTCTGACGTGCTGACGGCGCTCCGTCCGAATCTTTTCTCCGAAAGTAGTGGGACAAAGCTTACGAAAATTGGTTAAACAATCCTATTTCAATCCAGGATTTATTAATCTTGGCATCTTGGTCAATAAACCCTAATTAATATTATTTATCTAAGAATTCAACTATTAAACAATCGAAATCACAACAACTTTTGATGTAAGAGCGTAGTTTGTTTGTTTGATTCAGATAGATATTAGTTCCGTGACCCGAACGAGACCACTCATTTTGCTGTACGATCCCTCGTTCACTAAAAAATCTCGTGCTTAAAAACAAGAGTGAAAACCACAAAAACAAAATAACAGGAAAGACCTCTTGCAAGATTTATACTACACTAGAATACTAGACATATTACCATTCCCGATAGAGTTTTCATAAGTTGTTGGTATATTTGTCAATGAAGCGTAGATAGGGGTTTTATCTATTTATTTGACAGTTGTTCTATTCGCGGATGTATGTGCCGACATACATTACAATGCACAATT
The DNA here is from genome assembly GCA_031894815.1 of Creontiades dilutus. Taxonomy (NCBI): domain Eukaryota; kingdom Metazoa; phylum Arthropoda; class Insecta; order Hemiptera; family Miridae; genus Creontiades; species Creontiades dilutus. Next base: position 380,497 of record JAVIWC010000204.1, read on the forward strand.
ATAGGTACATCGATATCAGCTTTTGTTGTGTACAAAGGAACTAGTAAAGTTTGGTGTTCACAGAGTTATATTTAAGACAAAGCCAATCTACAAGTTAATTACAAGGTATGGAGACACACTGATCAGCTGAAGAACCTTTGAGATAATTTCTCACCCAATCGATCCACCGTGCTGAAGTATTAATGAAGCTATTGCAATCCCATTTAACAATAATTGTTAAATGGGATTAAAATAGCCTCATTGATACTAGAATAGTAATTATTACTATTCTAGAATTCCGAAGAGTTGAATTAACGCTACACCTAATACACATAGATCAGTGATTTACGTAGAAAGGTTGCCTAACAGAAAAATAAAAACCGTTGTGTAATAATTTGTAGATTTATAGTTAGAATGTCATTTCTCATTTTTTAAAAATCCTGTTTTAGGCCACCTATCGCTCAGAACCTCATATGGGTCTCATTAGGAATAGCTAGAACGGGTTTCAATTGTAAAACATTATGTACAATAATTTTTTCGAGAAGCAAGAGACTAATTTACCTGGGCTACACGGAAGACACGTCCGGACGATTTGGAGGGCTGGAGTTTAACTGCAGCTTGAGATATACGAGAATCATGGTATTATCAGTGGAACCAATTCCAGAGAGTCCGTGATAAGATAAAATCGAATGCGTTGTCACGCCCGTTACAAGCGAGACTGTTGGATACTGATTGTGAGAGGGGTACGTTGCCAAATCTTGCCTAGTATAAATAGTTTGATTATTTTTAAACCTTAACCAGTGGCTTCGGCGTAATCATATATACGCGTAATGACAATTTGGTATAAATTTTGAATATAAATTTGGTTTTTATACCTCGTAATTTACTTCTGTTGAAAATGTTAGAGAGATACCTACAATTGTACAGTACGGTTGATATCTCTACCCTCAGGGTTACTCATATTTTCCTCTAATTCTGAACAACATTCGTGCGTCATTCTGACGTCACAGTGAATAAAACACCATGAAGCAGCGGGTCGAGCATATCTTGGCTCGGGAAGCGAACCAGCTAATTGGTTCATTATTCAATAATCTTGAACCCCCCCCCCCCCCGAAAATTTCATGGTTTACGTTTCAAAGGGTGTAGAATCCAAATCTGCAATAACAATTTTTCCGTCCGTCCGCCGTACGCACTATTCTTTAGCCAGCTCTCTTACTTAATTTAAAGTGCCCTTTAAGGGTTGTCAAAGGTTTGTAAAATCCCTAAAAACCTCAAAAAAAGTCAAGGCGGCCTAAATTTGGACTTTTTATGAAGAACTTTCCATGAGGAATCGAATGAGCCCCTCCGCAGGTCCGTAGCTCAAACCATTCCCGATGTATGGCCCGATTTATGGTGCCAACATTGCATCCACATTCACTACATCACTAGGTTACTGCCATCAAAACAAAAACAACAGCATTTATAACCTTTACTATACATCTCTAAAATTTACTGATTTGTAACTTGGGAATGTGTATTACACTACGGATCTCTAAACTCTACACATTTGTCAGTAACGTGGGAATGTATGGTATACAATCTTTCCCGATTGATTGTTGTATTGTTTTGAGAAGTAAATTAGTTATTTATTTGTAATTTATTGATTATAGAAGTGTAATCCTTTAATGCCTAATGGACTCCTTAGCACGCGTCTTCATGCAGAGAAAGTTTACTTATTGAGTCTCAAAGAGAACAGTTCAATTTGCTATATGTGGCAGTTAGTCCAATTTTATTTTCTGTAAGAACGATCCCAAGATCGAAACCAGCTATAAGGTTTGAATAATACAAGTTGACATTCTAAATCGCCTACAGCAAAGCTATGATAATAATAATTATTATTCCGTACTTGTAAAATTTTGTTGATTTCAAATAAATACAATTTAAGGTCAGGCTGTCTCTCTATCTAGGCTTTCCTCCGCAACTTACCCTCTCACTTCGCCATCACACACAAATGTTCATTAACTTAGAAGATCGGGGAGTCCAGAAAATTATTACGACTTTAATTTGGAATTTTGAGAATAAGATGATAACAAATACTAAATCAAATATGATCTTTCTGGCTGGGTTTCCTTGACTTTGGCGAAATTCGTTGCGATGCAAACTAGATTACATTTAATTGGCGTGTGACAGACCAGGTTAAAAGGAATGTTGCAGAGTCTTCATAAGAGTAGCAAGTTTCTCATTGGAATTTTTTGGAATTTGACTGGGAATCGCGAATAGCACATGATTATTTTAGATGCGTAACACTGAATTTAAGTTATTAATTCAACATAAAGTAACCAAATGCGGTACTTTGAAGGTTGGTTAAATTTGATCTTCATCGTTTTTTTGGGAGGATGGCTGGGTTTCCCAAGAGGTGAATTTGGCGACCTGGTTTTCGTTGCGAGGCAAACTAGATTATTCATTTAATTAGGTCGTGTGACAGACCACGGTTAAAATTAACGAGTTGGCAGAGTACGTCCAGAACAGGGAGAGAAAGCAATGTTTGGAACATGCATTGGTATTTCAATTTCCGATGGAATTTCAAGGCGAATAGCACATGATTATTTTATCATTGTTCCTTTTAGTATTTCTGAATCTTTAAGTTGTCTGCTATCTTAGTTAATAATACGATGTAGTGAAAAACATTCCCTCTATCTCAACTATTCTATTTGAAGCAGGGAACACGTCAAGAACTACTTAACGGGAAAGAGATTGAATGTGAATAGTGAAGAATTTGCAAATGTTCCTGATGCCGCTCATCATGACCCTGTCAAACTACCCAAAAATGACAGCTGCACTTTTATAACCTCAATTTACATCTTGTAAACTTGTGCAGCTTGAGCTTGTGATCTACAAATTCATTGCTGCTCAAGTTTCTCGACAGGCCCACATTTGTTTCTTAGTGAACATTTTTCTTTTTGTTATTGTTTTTTATTGAAATTTATGTCAGTATGAATGGATAAATAAAGAGCGGATATATATGAATAAAATTTAGGAAACAGAGACTCCGCTACCACGAAAATTCAGCTTTACGTACAGTAAACGTTACAAAACCCTTTTGTTGGTTATTCAGCCAACACTGCGAGCACTGCAATCGATGGGCGCATGCTATACCAAAATTAAATTCTAGGATTCTAGGATTAAATTCATGGATTGCAGAAAAAATACAGATTGGCCGGAAAGAGCTGAAGAAAGTTAAAGGAAGGAAAAAAGGAAGATAAGGAAGAAGCTGATCTGGGTGTCTTTCCCTGAAATTCTTCATTCGTCTTACTTTGCAATTCCAAGAGCCTTTTTTGATATCAGCATAAGTTGAATACTCTTTCTCTGTCATTGACTCGCTTCAACAAAGCTCCTCGTTTCAATAAAAATAATTATACAGTACAATAAAATGAAATAAACAACTGAAATGATGAAATATAGGGGGGGTTATTCAATGACAGAGAAAGTGGGAGGGGGTTAAAAATCACAATTAACCTTGATATAAAAATCTGAGAACAGAAAAGACGAAGATTTTTTTGGAGTCGGCACTTGGTTTGGTTTGAAAGTTCTACCCATTATAATAATGTCATGATAAATCAGGAGATTTCCAAGAGGTGGTAAACGATTTTTGTGGTCCAAAATTAGCCCAAGCTACCAATTTCAACAGTTATATGGGTTGGAGCCCTACTTGGGATCCAAATAGACTCAATTAATTTCAATGTCACTTTATCATCTGCCGTCTCGGCGCACGCGCAACCGTTTAATTACTGTAAGAAGGACAACTTTATCGATTTCCATTAAACTCTCTGTCATTGTGTGATTTAGAATGAGAGTCGGTAATGATGGTGTGTTTAACTTTCCCAAATTAAAAGTAAGACTGTGAGTAGAAATGTATGCATATGCAATTTTTCTAATGAACATAATTAAATTATAATTGTAAACAAAATATCAAATTGCATTACTACATGTATTTTTACAATAACAAGCGAATTTCAAATCCTCCAGCGTAACAATTTATTTATGAGCCATTATATTCGAAATTTTTCCTGTCAGTGCTTCCCAATGATTTGTACAATCACGTATGAGGAGTTGCTCGTTACAACCAACCTGTTGCATCCAAATCTATGTTTAAGTATATATTCTTATAACAAGCTCGATTTCCACAGTTTGCTACGAGTCTATGCGTCTGCTATGAGTGTCACGATCGATAGTTTCATATGCGCATGTGCAAACGTTAAGTCCACCAACATTTTCTCTCATTACGTCATCCGCCTTCGGTCAAACTAGCCGTGGATAGACGGGTTAATTATCTCATCAATCGATCGAGCGAATTTGACAGCCTACCAGTAATCTTAATTTCCGAGTTTTATCAGATTTTAGTGACATATACATACTAGACAGCAGAAGGTCTTTTTCAATCTCATCAACGAACAAATTTTAGTATTGTCACTGAAAGATGATATTACAGACGTAAAATCCATTGAGCCTGCCTATTCGTTTGATCTCGCTCAAATTGGAAGTTTTGTCTGGAAATTATGATTTGATTACCTTATGTTCCCCATGCTTCATGTTGAATCTTAATTTACTATTTCCTCCTACCCTAAGCACTGCTACGGAGCTGATAATTACGTTTTCTAGCTACATACTTTTCAAGTCACCTGTTGCTTTCGTTGTACTAAGACAAAGTTTATGATCTGTTGCAGGACGTTGCCTTCATCAACCCAGCTAACGTGGTTTTTGTCTACATGCTGGTGAGAGAGCTAGTTAGAGGCGACGAGGTGGAGAGCGAGCCTCAGCTGCAAGCAGTGGTCCTGACCTGCCTCTACCTTAGTTACTCCTACATGGGGAATGAAATTTCCTACCCTCTCAAACCCTTCCTCGTGGAAGAGTCCAAAGAACGATTTTGGGACAGGTGTCTCGTTATCGTCAACTCACTTTCGAGGCAAGATAAAAATGAATAAATTCGGCAGCGGCAAATTAATATCTAGATGCTGCACTTTAGGGCATAGTGTAAAAGACTTTAAGGAATTTAAGGGGCAACTTTTTCGAATAAATTATCATTATTTTATATTATCACTTCCGCGATAGTGGGAACAATTGTCAAGCTATCAGAAGAGTAGAAAAAAGTCTTCCAAAAACCATTATTTCCACAATGATTTTACATTTTAGACGGTCCTTAAAGTTTTGTCTGTTGATCTTAGCAGCAGGGAAACCTGTACTAACTCACAGCTTCAGTATATTTTTCAGGGATTGTCCGGGTTGGCAACGGGATGGCTCTTAATGAATTACGAATTCTAGGAAACAATTTGCCTATGTACCTTCTAACTAAACCTAAAATCCACAACGGGAAAGGTAAATCGTACCAGCTCACAAAGAAGGCAAAGTAAGAGGGCGTTAACCAGTAATGGCCTATACCACTCAACATTAACCGGTATTTAATTATACTATAAATCCCATCGATTAACTATTGACATGATTGCATTAAAAATTCCAAGATCAAAGCAGAAAGAATGTACTCAATCGAGTGGAAAGTAATCAACTATCAGAAGTGAAAAGGTTTGGTACAGAACTCGTGACATCTTATAAAGAAGAGTAACAGCCTCAGGTTGGCCCCCGTTCAGCTCTTTTACCGTTTTAGTTGGCTTTCAACAACTTTGAGGTCCAAAATGTTCACCAGATTTTTGAATAAAAGACTGATTACATTTTTTTTAACAATAAAAACAAAAATTAGGTACCTTGCCACATTTATTGTTTTCTAACATTTTGATTCAGGTACCGACGTTTAACTTATCATCAACTTTTCAAATGGTACTAATTTCCTCTAATTTAATTGTGGATTCTGATCAAAATTAATAGTTATGAAAAGATGAGTTGCTCGGCCGAAAAAATAAATTACTTTCAATGATTAGCTACATAAGTTATGACTTCTACGCAAACTGTTGTTTGAGGAAATGCTTTTTAAGCTATTTGTAATTGTTATGTATCTACTATTAAAACTCCACGGCATGAGTTCATGCAGGATCGTTGAGAAAAACACTTATGCAGTTTGGGTGAGCAGAACTAATTTTTCGAAAAGAGATGGAAGAAGAATAGAATCGCACGTTAAAAGGAGAGCAAAGCGAGAACAAAAGGGAGGTAACGCACAACATAGAGAAAGTCAAAAGTAGGTAGGGAAAATCCACAACGGGGGTAGAAGAAAGAAAAATTTTGCTGAACAAATTTTAGTGATTATTTGTCGTTAGGTGAACCATCGTTATTAATGATTTGAATATATATAAATGTAATTTTTCATACAGGGTGTCCCAGGAGTTATGCACAATCCGACTCCTACGTGTTCTACAACTCATTTCCAACCAAAAATGCCTCTGAGCAATTTTTTGCCAGAGGCCTCGTTTCCGAGCTATAACGATTTAAGATTTTTTTCGTGTTTTCGATCTAATGTCATTAAAACTTTTATAACTCCCTCAATTTTAGAGATAGCTCAAATTTGATGACACCGTTGGAAAGAGCGTTGAATTTTCTATCTATTTGATGTCAAAAAACTGTTTTTAAATTGCATTGAATATGTGCGATTGCTGCGCGAAATGGCAGTTTTGTCAAAATCTTAAAATCGAGTGTTTTTCATCTCGCCTAGAAACCCCATGAATGCTTGACGCAGAACTGTGCAGGCCTGGTAAAACGTGCGCCAAAATGTCAGCTTTTCAACAGTGTAGTCGTTTTAGTTTTTAATTAGTAGATAAAAAACATATAGTTTACTAGATAAAGAAGGATCAGTGACATAAACAATATTATCTACCAATATTTTTTCCTCATACTATCCGACGTGTTCGCTAGGGTGTGAGTTGAACACAGGAGGAGTGTGACTCCCTTGCTGCTTCAGAAAAATTACCATTGGCAAAACCGTACACAAAAATCATGTCAACATACTCACTTGTGGTATAGCTACTCAACTGAAAACAAATCATCGCAATCAATCGTAAATGAACACAAACAATAGCTGTCTCTTGGATCTTCGATTATCCTGACTTTGGCTGGACAGCTTGGAAATGCCGTAGACGCTGATCACAAACGAACGTTTTCATTCATTAAATTCATTTTCATTTTTCATTTTTGAATATTTATTTTTTAATTTAAATCTTAACAATCTTGTTTAAACTTTAACTCTTTGTATGAACTCGATTTAAATCCCTATATCTTACCATTGTCCGACAGCTGGATAACATGTTCGAGTCAATAAACATTTTACTAAAACTGAATTGGGTCAGAAACAATAAATGATCAACATTGCAACACCCAACGCTACTGCCAAAACAGATTAGAGTTGATAATACACGGCGCACAAAGCAACCCCTCCTTCAAGACCCGGAGGTCGTGCGGGTCATTGCATATCCTCGCCCCTGACCAAGAGAATGCCTCTTCCGTTGGGTCTTTTTTTAGTGATACAGGGTGTCCCAGGACTTATGCACAATCCGACTCTTACGTGTTCTACAACTCATTTCCGACTGCGATGAGTTGCATTCATCTTCGAGACTTTTGGAAAAACCTCAATTTTAACAGAAAACACACGTTTTTCTGCAGTTAAAGACCATTTTCTTAAATAAAAACATTTTTAAAAACCAAAACGACTACACCGTTAGAAAGCTGACATTTCGGCGCACGTTTTACGAGGCCTGCACAGTTCTGCGTCAAGCATTCATGGGGTTTCTAGGCGAGATGAAAAACAGGCGATTTTAAGATTTTGACAAAACTGCCATTTCGCGCAGCAATCGCACATCTTCAATGCAATTAAAAAAACCTTTTTGACATCAAATAGATAGAAAATTCAACGCTCTTTCCAACGGTGTCATCATAGAAAACCGCAAGAATGAAGAAGTTTTTATTTGTTGAGGGCATGATATGACAATGCAAAAGTCATCAATAAAACATTACACAAAAGTGACAAATAACATGGTAGGTATAAGACGATTTAAAAACCAATTTTATACATTTCAACGTAACAAGAACAATAATTGAAAATAATGAATAGTCAGTTCACTGCAGGGGACTGCAGGTGGACTGTTGGATTTTTCCTGTACTTGTGGACTTGCCCATTTCAATCCTGCGACCAACAATAAACCATAACAGTGGATACAATTTTGCTTTTTGGTCGACTACAAAATTGGTGTTTAAATTTAACTACAAAATAGCGTTTAATATTCAATATTAAACAATGGAACTGTGATTGATAATTTTATGAAATTATTTTTGTATATATCCATGCTTATTTAACAATTCTATTTTACGATTCTACAGGTCCATGTTACGGATAAACTCGGAGCCCGCTTTCTTCACGGAGATCTTCACCGAGCTGAAAGCGTGCGGGAGCGTCGCGAACGTCGCTACTTCAGCAGCTTGACCCCCCCAACACCTGATGGTCCGTCTCTCCTTGGCTCAGCAGCGGGGAACTCCGGCGGTTCTCTGAAGTTTGTCCGCCGAAAGCCGCTGGGAGTTGCCGAGCCACTCTGCCGCCGCTCAGGGCCGCAGTCTCCACGCTCCTCCCAGTTTGGCTTTCGATGCTCGCTCCCGCTACAGCCTCTCGCGCTCCTACAGTACTTTCGCCTGAAGTCAAACCACTCAAATTTACTCCACTGCCTTACAAAAACTTAGACGAGATTTGCTCTGTCCGGTTGGAAACCAAAGTATCCTCTTAGGTGATTCAGTTTAATGACCAATAACCAAATTATTGAGCTGGATTAGGTAAGCGTTTAAACCATGCTGGGGTCTTTATATAGCTTTTCCAAAACAATTTGAGAATTTTCCAAATCAATTTGAGAATTTTCCAGATCAATTTGAGAATTTTCCAATCTAAGAAACTTTCACTACTAAAAAGGAAGAGGGAGTTTTCCAAACCGAATTGACAATTTTTCAAGGCAATCCAAGACTTTTATTGAAAACAAAATTAGTGAAGCAAAATGAAAGAATAGCACTTTATGAACTAATTAACAGTGAAATCAAAAAGACAAAATGAACAAAGAATACTCCATAAAAATTACGGTCTTCTTAAGAACAGAAAAAATCGAGGTCACTCTGCGTTTGGCTGGTCTATTGAAGTCAACAAAAACAAAATGCGGAGTGGCTTCGATTTTTTCTGTTCTTAACAAGAGCGTAATTTTTATGAAGTATTTTTTGTTCATTTTGTCTTTCTGATTTCAATTTTAATTTGTTCATAAACAGCTTTCATTTTGCTTCACTAATTTTGTTTTCAATAAAAGTTTTGGATTGCCTTGAAAAATTGTCAAATCGGTTTGGAAAACTCCCTTCTTAGTAGTGAAAGTTTCTTAGATTGGAAAATTCTCAAATTGATTTGGAAAATTCTCAAATTGGTTTGGAAAAATTTCAATTGGTTTGGAAAAATCTCAATTCGACTTGGAAAAGCTATACATTCGGGGTTCTGAAAAGTATCTTCTCTCATTTTAAATAAGAGTTCAACGGTAAAAGACTCTAGTGCTTCTTGAGATGAATTTTCACCGTGATCGTGAATGACGCATATAGTAACTTCTTTCCATTTTGTAATCAGGTAAAATGTGAATCAATCTAAAACATTATTCTGAAATTGCAACAAATGAAGGACTTATATGAAGCTGTTCATAAGTTGAGGGAAAATAACATCTTGGAGTCTTTCAAAAGCAAAGTCGGAACCTGACATCAACGATGTGAAGAATGTTATACAGATATATTTAATGGAGAATAAAATGAATCTAATTTCGAAACAAATTTTATTGGTGCAGATCATAGCAATGAACAGTGGAAACAGTTGGCGATGTACTTTTGAATGTATACCGAGAGGAGGATACTGCTGTGTGTGGATGAGGTAGGCCCAAAAATATTTGTAAAAACTCAGTACGCGATAAAAAGGCAAGAACATACAAGCACAGATAAACATCCCAAAGTTCTGCAATACGTTGAAATATCCGTAGCAATGTAATCTCAAGAAAGTGTTGTTGGACTTATGTTATCAATCTAATGAGATACCTTAATTGCTTATTAAACGGTAAAAGCTTTTTTGGAATGAGTTCTTAGATGCTGGTTTCTAGCCCAAAGATTACTTATCCGCTCAGTGTTTCATTGCTGTAATTATTTTTTGTTTCTAACTACAATATTTTCTAAATACTCTATTAAAAAATATGATGGCTTGCAGATTATAGCAGAGTAATAGCACGTTTCCTATAGGATGAAGATTGACTAATGCAGTTGATTACTAACTTTTGACAGGGAAATAATATTGTAACTTAGGTGAAGAGTACCTACAGTAAACCCGACTATCAATCCACGGGTTTTGTTGCCTAGAGAAATATGAAGCTAGAGGGTCCAAGTTGATATTTTTAGTTGTTGAACTATGAAATCGATAGTGGGAAGTGGCTAAATAACTGACAAGGAAGTACGAAGAACGAAAGTAATAAATTACTCCTAACTGGGAAGATTAGAAAAATTAGCAGGAAGTGAGTATTTGGCAACTAACGAACATACTTCAAACTGATGTTTCATGACGGGGAGGGGGGAGGTATGGTACGTTTCACGGTGGGTTGCTCTTTCGAGAGATTCTTGTATTCGGAGCACCGATTGATGAGCATAAATTGACGCAGGTAAACGAAGTTAGCTTACACAATTATCGTATCCACCTCGTAATAACTGAGTCACCTAATAGTTGAGCGGCAGGAATAACAATTAATGTTGCGCCGGATTTAAAACGATTAGTTGAACCAATAAAAGTAAATACCAACTTTAAATTAAAAAATATAAAATTTCAGAAAATATAAATTCGTCTTTTCCACTGCTGTCATTCGATATAAATACCAGTTATCTTTAAAGTAACGAAGTCTCCAGTTAATTTGATATTTCATGTGATGCATACCCTACTTTATCCCCTAGATCCCGAGCACAAAAAGGTACATTACCCAAGGGAAAGTCAGATATGATAAGGTAGGTCATTATCACGGTATACGATAATTACGATGCAAAAAAACGTTTTACTAACTTTTTTGAGAAACAAATATCGTCGGATGATATTTTACTATTATTACTTACAGAAATACTAAACCTGTTTAATTCTTTTCAACATCAAATATTAAAAGTATTATATTCGAGCGTACCGCATGGTTTGATGGTAAGGATCAGACAAATCTTTCTCTTTATGCCCCACTCCCATACTTGTCCCTTAATGATCACATTGTCCATTCAATTGAGAGCTTTCCAGCAAACTCAAAAAAAAAAAAAAAAAAAAAATTGATTTATCCAAGATCTTCCAACTTTTTACGTTCTGAAAAATGGGACGTACTCGGAAAATGTGGAATCTCTCTTGAATTTACAATGAAAATAGACAATTTGAGTTGGTTTGCCCAATGCGAAAGGTGTAGGAGCGTTATTAATATAAGTTTACTATGTACCAGGAGTATGAAAGTTAGTGGCTGTCAACAAATTATTTCAATTTATATAAAAGCGTACAGTTCGGCTACACAAATCTGTCGTTTAGCGACAATGAAATTGTTTTATGCCGTTCCACTAAAGCTACTAGAACAATATGATTCTAAAACTCCCGATAACTCCCGATTCAAATTGTGGATTATCGGATACAAGCTTTTCTCCCAATCACTTTACTATTTCTTTTTAGTTGTACTTAACAAAAGTCTGAATAATCGAGTCCAAACTCAGATGTTCATAAATTACCCGTTCATTAGTGTTATCAAATTTGTGTTCGAATAAATTAAACCTTCACTTCATGCACTGCATTTTGAAATGAATTGAACCATACTGTACTTAATTGATCAATTTCTCAGTGATATTTCTTTATAAAATGACTGAGAGGACAGAAATTTCAATCGGAAAATTTCAGTTATGTAGATGAAGGAAAAAATCATTATGAAATTGTGTAGTGATTTTTCCTCTGACAGCTATTTACTTGAACACAGTTTTAGATGGTTTGAACCTGATTATTCCTTTCCAAAACTTGAACTATTGAACAGCCTAAGAAATATTCTTCGGTTTTTATTGATGCAGTTTACGAAAAGGATGATAGCATACCAAATGCAACGAGAGGAAGAGCAAAGAAAGTCACGCACGTTGATAAATGATTAGTGGAGTTTGGAGTATTGAAGTCGAACGTAACTAATAAACAATGGGTTACTATGGTTTACCTGTGATAGGGAAAAACCAATGCAGATGGCAGTTTTACGAGCTGGACTCATTTTATTTCTGAAAATTTGTAGGATATCATCATGTTTAGAAATGTCATTGACAATTCTGTGAGAATCACTGCTAATTGGTTCTGAGATGATGTTACTAATATACTGATAATGTAATTATGAACCTTCTAGCATGTTACAGAACACATATTCCAAGCAACATACTTTCTTCAATATCAACTATCCATGTTGTGAGGACGAATAACCATAAAATCGTATTAATTAATAAAGTCAGATAAAAATCGTTCAAATTAGTTATAAACTGATGCTGACAAAACCTGATTGATGAATCCGTCTGCGTTGGTGTACCCTTAAATCAGACTTCTCTACTAGGGCCTATTGAAAAAGAACCATTGTGCTATAATGGCGTTATGTTTTGACTTCTGTTAAGGAGGATGTCGAGATAAGTCAGTACAAAATAATATAATGCATGAAATTTCTAACAAAATTCTAGTCGTGTGGTTTATTGTTAACCAATACTGTTTGTTTAATTCTCATGGATGTGATGTAAAAATGTGTTACTAGTTTTAAAAACTAAGGATATAAAATAAAGAGGCAATTTCTAGGATAAGTAACTAGGAAGAAATGGTTTGTTTTGCAAGAGTCAATGGAGTTTTGATTGAATATTATCTAGTCATGAAAGTTTAGCTATACTTAGCTTCTAGCTTCGACCTGTTAGGCATCGCATTGGTTGGAAATTCGGATTAAATGATCATTTTTTTGCAAATATTTTGAAGAATATTTTGTAGCAAAAAATTGTATGTTTACTTTTGTTTTGATTATGTGGCATTTTCAATCTGGTAACGGTTTGAAAGAGCCAACATGTTCAAGATTTTGGTTTTGTGTTTAAATTTTCTTATCCATTCAGAGAGTTACTTTGGGATCCAGGTATGTGCTCAACATGAAAAAAGAGAAAGATTGTTCGGGATAAGTGCAAAAAGTACCATTAAAATACATCACTTATGCAGGAGCTCAGAGCTCGATGTTTGTTACTTACAAGTGAGTGTCCATAATTTGTTATAATTATTCTCCTAGTGTAAAAAATAATAAATAATGATAATAAATTATGCAATCGAAGGAAATTTAAATGAATTGAATGAAGTAAAAGTTGTATTAGAGTTTATCAATTCTGATGCACAAATTATAGTTATAATCAATGAAACATGTGGTACCTTGCCAGGTTTTAGGGTCGAAAGGAGAAGTTGATCAGATTTTCTTGTATAACCACCTATTGAAATATAGATACAGTATTTTATATATGTTTACCGTCCCATATTCAGAAATCTTAATGTACATTATTTTGTAAAAAGTGAGAAAAAAAATGTAATATTATAGAGAAAATCCGGCTCGGCGTCAATCACTTCCCGCTCAAGTAAATTCTCACGGGCACGAACAATTTTAAAATGAAACCATCAAAAATAAAGTGAATTAAACGAAAACCTCATCAAAAAGTTTTCAATTAAAGACTGTGTAAATAAAAAAGTATGAGAAATTGTTATTGTTACCATTCACTGTAAAAAAAAAACTAAACCATTGAGATAATGAACAATCCACGAGGTTTAACTCTCACATATAACATAAGTACTAGGGTAATATTTTATTTTGTTCTCACAGAACAGCCAATTATTGATACGGGCACGATGGGGGTTCCGGCATTGTTGAATATATGCCGTAAAACCGATATTGTGCATATTTTGTTGTGTTTTCTCTGATTTAATGTTTTATTCTCTTGTAAAGGCTGGAGTTGTGCAATATTAAATTTGTTGGATATAAAAAAAATAATAAGAAAATCTACATTTGAATATGTCAAATATATCTGTATAAAAAGTAGATAGTTTGTAAGGAGGATGAGTGCGTCATTCTAGTCTGTTCCGAGTTAGAAAAGGCAGAACCTCAAAGGGAACAATAGACATTCTTCGAGGATCTCTCCCTTATATTTAGGGACGCAAATTATGTAAATATAGGTTTATAGTTAGAAACTATGTTAATGAAAAAAAAAAATCAAGGTCATTCCACATCAAAGTACTTATGTACCTACCTGTGACACTCATGATAAATTATCAGTTGTATTTCAATATTTTGAAGAATTCACGATGAACAAACTGAATGTATCATATTCTTGATGTATATTTTCTTATCATACTCCGTAGTAATAAAGATACTTGTAGTGTAATATATTCTTTACTGAACATTACATTGAAGTGCAATTCTAACATATGAACTAAAAAATTGCGACCGTATTGAGTTGTAGATAGAAAAAGTATAACCCTAAATTGAACTTCCTCTAGAGCTTAAGAATGTGAAAAATACCGGGAACTTGTACTCATAATATGTTTCAACTAGAATAATTATTCTGTTGGTGTAACCGTGTTATCATACTTTTTTTGGTATTTTATGCATAATTCATTATAGTAAAATTGTAGAAGTATAGACGGGGAAACTAGGTTTTAGTTACCTTTGCGATGTACGTTATAGACGAACTTAAAATCCACTTTATCACCAACAATAAGATCGAATGTTAAACATTTAGTATATCAAAACGTCTGGGACGAACTATGTTGATGTTGAATGACCATTTTGATTGAACTCTTTGCGTTGTTTTAAATGTAAGAGGTACCTACGTATATTCAAATTCGATTCCGTTACAATCACGTGAATATCATTCTGTTTACGTCTTCAATTCATTCCACTCACTCGTGTAAATAAATTGGAAGGTTTGAATCCATATGTATGAATAATTCAATACTCTATGCAGATAATAGTTGATAAACTGTGATTATTGGTAATGAATAAAGAAAAATGGAATAATAGTCTCCGATTTCACCTTATATTCAGTTTTTGTGAAGAAGATCGAACAAGTTTAAAAAGCTCAAGAGATGTTATTTTGGATAGGGAGAGGTTAAGAGCATGCACCATAAAAGTGTGAAACCAAATTGTGTTGCGAAATTGTGAAATGCATACGTAAAATAATGTGTTAGAGACTTAGTTATTTTAGAATTAAGTATATAGTTATAATAATTATTATTAGTAATTCCATATGTTATTTGATTGATTTATGACCTATTTACTTAGGAGAAATAAATCGCTTCCTCTTCTTGTTTATTAACCAGTTGTTTTATTAAACACCTGTTCGGTTTGAAATCGGGTGTGTATCCTACCTTATAATTGTAATCTAGACGTCTTAAAACGAGCTCCATTTATAGTTCACCTCTATAGGTCGATTGTTAACTTAACTTCCTGCCCTGAAACCCCGAGGTTGCACCAAGACCGTAAAGAACAACCTCGAAGAGAGGGCGAGACAAAAATGTGCTTTTCTCAGCCAAATTCAATTTTCTGTTATTGATATGCAAAAGAGATCAATCTTGTCCACTATCTGTGCTTCAAATTGTGTAACAAACGATTCAATCCTACATTAAAAAAAAGTTCACTAGTAATCCCTTAAACATTTTGGTTTATTTTTCAATAATGAACCATTGTAATCGCTCTTGAAAAAAAAAAAAAAAAAAAAAAAAAATTCTAACCCCCCTGAAAATTTCATGGTTTACGTTTCAAAGGGTGTAGAATCCGAATCTGCAATAACAATTTTTCCGTCCGTCCGCCGTATGTACGCTGTACGCATGATTTCTCCCAAACGGCTGAAGCAAAAAGCTGAAATTTTCAGGAAAAATCCATGTTGGTCCGGCAACGCCCCAATTCTTGAGCCAGCTCTCTCACTTAATTTAAAGTGCCCTTTAAGGGTTGTCAAAGTATTGTAAAATCCCTAAAAACCTCAAAAAAAGTCAATCCTAAATTTGTACTCTTTTTGAAGAACACTCCACGAGGAATCGAATGAGCCCCTCCCCAGGTCCGTAGGTCAAACCATTCCCGATGTATGGCCCGATTTATGGTGCCAACATTTGCGTTATTTTGGTTTATTATTGTTTTTGTGTTGATATCAGTAACCTAGTGACGTAGTGATGTAGTAATGTGGATACTGGAGTGAACTCCTAAAAGGCTTTGTAGCCGATACACGGGGGAAGTATTCTGATAACCATAAAAAACGCTGCAAATTCTTCCACTGGGGCTTATTATTCAATTGGCTTGCGTTCATGATTTGAATTTCTACTAAGCTTTGGAGTGTGTGCGTTTCACAGCTGATAGAGTAGGTAATTATTGAATTTCAGGAGATATGCATAGAGCACGTGAATCTGTTCTGAACCAAAATACCTATTTGGATTGTTCAGTTGATCATGTTCGTGTGCTTCCTGAAATTCAATAATCACTCTATCACCTGTGAAACACGCACACTCCAAAGCTTAGTAAAATTCAAATCATGAACGCAAGCCAATTGAATAATAAACCCCAGTGGAAGAATTTGCAGCGTTTTTTTGAAATGATTGTCGAACTTTAGAAAACCGTGTTTTGCAACAGTTGAAATTCAAATTCACCTAATAAGAACCATCGGGGAGCCATCTTTAACCCAAGCTTCATTCCTATTGTTGCAGCAAAGAAGACAAGGTATGCAGAAAAGTTTATTATATACCTGACATCCGCAGAGCCAATCTACCTTTTCGTAGTAATAGGGGTTGAACTTACGAAATGTGGAACGATTTCTGCTCGCCTTTGAGGTTTCTTGCAGTCCTGTCAATAGTGGCGGATAATCACTCTTTGCTCCACCGAAAAATTCGCCAACTCTTCTTTTATAGCACTTACTGTATTCATAGCGTATCTACTGCTAATACAGTTCAGTAACAAGGGTTGGGGATAATCAACTGATAACAGGATAAGAGCGTGTTTTGGTGATTCCAGCGCGCTCTAGCACTCCTAAGGGGTGAGCGGTGAACTTTTGGTGCTCTCAGAAATTTCGCGCGCTTCATTTCAGGCAATCTCATTGGTTCAGTCTTTGGGATCGGATCGAATCAAAAGCGTGAAACGCTACGTTTTACGTCCAAGCTCCGCCCATCGAGCGCATAGCCGGATTGTCGCTCCTGGATAGCAAACCCCCAAACTCACGACTCCGCCACCATCTCACTCATCCTGAGGCTCTGTTTGGAGCGTAAATTTGAAACTCTTCTACTCTTCAATGAGAATTCATGGGGAAAAGTTGGAAAACAGTACGGTAATATTATACTTTTAATATTATTTTTTATCAGGTACCTTTTTCATTTTGGCCATGGAATGCAGATGCCCCTGCTACGGTTACATTCGCATCTGCTCATTTAACACACTCGTACTTTCTTTTTTTCTGATCAAGTTAAAGGAGAGGAAATCGTAAAAATGAACATAACTCCAAAATATAATGTGGGAATAAAGGTCTGGCAGGCATCCTGTTTTCGATGTATGTATTACTAAGTGTAATATTCGTAGCAGAATGGAAGCTCGTTACAACGCTGGACAGAAATGGCGGGGGAAATGTTCACAAAGGCGTCAAACTCTTCAAAATTTCCATTTGCGGATTTTCGAATCTACCCACCGATCTATTCGTACATTATTTTGGTGACATCCATCATTTTTTGAACTTTAATGAAACGACCTTAGACTTGAAATCATCAATCTGAATCATGCCACTACAACTAAACAAGAAAATTGTTACTATTAATTTTAATGATTTATTCGTCATTAATTTTCAGAGAGGTAATTGCGATGCTCTTACTTGAGAAATCGCTTCAAGAGGCGGTGTCCACTGTTTTTGAAATCGTGGTTGACGGTAAATCATACTATGATTATATAATATTATATATAATATAAGATTGAAAACAGGGATTTTGGGTGATTGTTGAAGGGCTGTCTATTAAGAACAACAGGTTTGTATTATCAACGGTTCGGACGTTTATTTCTACACTATCACAGTTCAATAACCGTCAATAAATGGTGGAGCTTAGTTTTACAAGAATCATTGAGTTTTGAATGCTGTTATTTAAACCTAAATAAGTTGTGTTTGAGGTCAGCATCACTTAACGGGCTTTGCTATAAAAAATTCACGAAAGTTTTGAGTGAATACGCCCGCAGGCGTTTAACATGAAATTGAGCTTGGAGAGGGACGGGTCCTCCAATCTACTCTTTCAGGTCCACTCCGTTTGATTGGGATTTGGCAAAGGAACCAGTGTTTTGGCCCACAAGGTCTGGGTCTTAAAAATCAAGTGGAATCACATTGTTGATTAGGTATCTACTAGTAACCATAAGAAGCCAACCAACGCCCAGCTATACCTCCATTGTAGCAGTTGTCATCAACCTCATATGGAGCTGGCTACCCTTAGATCACTGATTGATATGATGTAGTCATCGAATGATGGTTAGGTGTTGGGAGCATATCTGGATAACCTAAAGGTGGCGCTTGTTGATAGAGGATGTCCCAGCCGTATCACTGGGAACTGGGTGATTCCGGCGGACGTCATGTACGTTACAGTGGACCATCGCTTGAATCATACAAGACCCTTCCTCGTTGCCCGTTTTGCCTTGAGGACTCAGAAACTGAGCAGCTCCCTTCGTGAACTTCATCCTATTTTGACCTCAAAACAAGTAACAAGAGAAAGTTTTCCTCGCCCCTCTTTCTTGGCATGGAGGCTATTTGGAAAACATCTGGTCACACTAGTGGTTTCGTCGGCCTCCACCCCTTCTATTTCCTCATAGGAGCCTTCGCCCTAGTGAGCAAAGCCGCTGCAAGTTGTGTGAGTTGAACATTTCACACCCCAGCATTACGTTACCTACAGCCCAAATGTTTACAATGAGCGGGTTTTGAGGTATACAATTCGCAGAACGTCTACCGATTCTTATGCAAAAATTGCAATGCGTTTTATGTGGGGACATTGCAGACGGAGCTCAACATTCGTAAAAACAACGTTAATAGAGGTGCCGATTTGCCTGTCATCCAGCATGGGCGTTCTCACGGATCATGTTTTAATCATTGTTTTGGATTGAACGAGTTCAAGTGTCTGCCACCCTTCGCATGTGGGAAAAAGCCCATGGTGCGTGGCTAAAAAAGGATGTATTAACCTATAGGACTTGACACCAACCGAAAGCCCATGTGTGAGCCCTATGTATGAGAACACCGGACCCACCCCCACTTTCTGTTTTCATCCCCTGTTATTTTATTTTATTGTTTCCATATTTCCATTCCCCTAACTCCCTTCTTCTCTTGATGGAAAATCAAAAGTACCTGCTAAGATGAAATGGAACGGATCTTGGTGCTGTCCTCATAGAGAATCGACTAAAAGTTTCGAGAGAACTATGTTCTACAAGGAACCTAACATCACGTTCAAAACCCTCATGAAACTATTTCGAATAAATACAGCTCCAACCATATCATTCATTACACCAACGAGTCCATAATGGAAGTAGAACCAGAGCAAGAGTTATCGGGGCTTAGCTCAAATTGAACTCTTTAATGGGCAATTTCAGCTATTTTGTCGTATTCCATAAGTTATTCTCATTTTGTTTCACCATAACTCGAATAGTTTCCTAAAAGGTGCAATGTTAAGAGTAGCTATCGAGATTTGTTGTTGACGAAACAGATACGTATAAAGAACGGTGACACAATCTAAGCTCAGCGCCGCTTACTTTTCAGATCAATTGAAGTTCCTTTTACCAACTCTTCTCCAAACTAAATGGAGTTTCAAGAATGGGGTTTTCTCTTCCTCCCATTCTCTGATCAAAAATGGAAATTTCCAACCCACGAAAGTTGCCCGCTCTCTATACGTTCATCTTTGGCTGCCAGCCGAAAGTACGATTCATGATAGTAGGAAGTAGTGGAATAGAGAGTTTTGGGAATGATCATGAAACAGCTAGACTCTGTCTGATAGCAACTCAAGGATAAAATCACTAGGTTTATAACAACCTCAAACTCTGTTCATGCTGTATAATTCATGAAAAATAGAGGATGAATAATAATAATTGTTTCAAATCGTTTATTTTACATAAAATCTTACAATCGTCATATTAGGAATGTGGAATACGGCCGCTATAGTACATTTCTGCTTGAAGCTATAACGCACATTTCCATTCAGCAAGCTACAAAACTTTTTTCAGCCTGAAAAAACTTGTGCTCATCTCTGAGCATTTTCCAAAACGAGCCACAGAACAAGATTTGAACTATGTTTTTCTCTCTCTCTTTTTTAAAAATCAAACAAAGCAATGTTTGGTTCACTCGAAGCGATTTTCGAAAGGCAATGCAAGGACGCATCGCATTTCAACACGTATGTACGCAGATACATAGTTAATACCTACATTTTTACATTCATTAGCAATTATAGTGGGTGACTAAGGTTAGAAATATTTACAAAGGGTGACTCCAAACAATCTTAAGTGAGAAGTAAACACAAAATTGTATTCCTTGTATAATGGTGGGGTAGGTTATTTGTAAACAATTGAAACATATATATGTATATATAATTTTTGGGAAATTATGATGCATCGAACAGTCACCCTATAGTTTAAAGGGAACCATTAGTCTCCCAACGTTTAGACCAGTCATGGGTAAACTTTTTCAAGTGTAGAAGAACAGAAAAGTTAAACATAACAAATTTCACCTCTAATATTTTATTCCTTTCAACATTGTCCACGATCGGCGACTGCTGCAGTTTCCAAGCACGGAGATTGTGTTTTAAAAATCAACCGTTTTCTTTCTTCCTTTTGCGGATCGGATAGGTATACGTGGCCCTGGTTAGCCCATGACTGGTTTAGGCATCGGTTTCCTAATGCTTATAACGATTGATTCGTTCTTTTCAGATCCTTATTTCCACAACAAATTTTTAAGAAGCCTGCAAAATGTGTGGATAATTGCGGCTGATATCTTATAATGAAAAGTCGAATTAGATAATGATAAGGGTAAGATCATTTTCTTTCCCTGACGCAAAGTCAGCTTAGCCGTCTGTTCCATTTATGGGAATCACAAGGTACCATAAGCATACAAAAACAACTGAATACCTACCATTGACTATAGACCACATACGACTTGCATCATAATTTTCCAATAATTAATTCTAGTTTGAATTTGTGAAAATTATTCAATAAAATGTTTATGTAAATTGTGCTTAATAGTTTTTTCTCCTTTTTTTTCATTTTTTTAGTCAATAGTAGAAAAATATGAAAAATTGAGATAAGGTATTACATTGAAAACAGGTAGGTACCTACCGAATAGAAAGTTGTGATAAGTACTTGAAGATTGGAGAAGAGCTTCGGCGGTCTTGGTAAAATTCAGAATCAAGAGCGAACTTTTGATATTTTTTGTAATGAGTAATACAATACTTCGTGTTAATTAATAATTTTTGTACAGACAAAAGTTTTCGATGACATGTATAAAATCGAATGAGGATCACTCATGTATATTTGAATTTATAGAATTTGTAACCGGATAATAATCAGATGATGTGACCCGTATAATACTATTGCGCTATGGCTGATCGGAAAGATTCTATTATTTACCTATCGCCTTGCGTAGGTATGGCAGTGCAAGAAGCTTTCAGAGCAGGTACCTACCGTTCAAATGAATGTCGTAACTAAGTCCCATTTGACATACTTGATGACAAAATGGTCGAAAATAACGAAAAACATACAGGGATAAATCCGCTTAAATATTTGGTCAAATCTGATTTCCAAGTGATATGCATATTTTCAGAAATAAACAAACTCAAAATGAAGGGAAAACGGGGGCAAAAACTATATAAAATAAATGTATGCCCTCTAGCGATTAATGACAGGCACTTTGTTGATTTCTTTTGTTAGTCCATGATCATAATGTCATCTTAAAAAACTGTACAATTTTTATGCTGGTGCCTGCAATATTACGTTTAAGTGATATAACGACGAAATTGTCTCGTTTGTTAGCAACAATATTGATTAATTTTGTCAAACTAGTGCTGTTCCATTTTAGTGATGACAGTGACTTCGTTAATATTTTCTAACATTCCATTACACTATAACTTTTAATAAATATGCATTATTAAAAATATACAAAATTGTGGACGTTGAATTTCTGTTTTTATCTTTAATTCAATTTCATCAAGTACTCACGAGCGTCTTTTGGAATTATAAATCCCTACAGTGGGTCATTTGTAAAAAAAAGACACACTTTGCAGACGATCTAGCAGGTGAAGTACAGTAGTTGTATCCTTCTGGATTTCAACCCAGCGTTATTCATGATTTGGATCAAAATGTCAAAACTACAGAATTTTCACCGAGAAAACATCGTGAACATTATGTACAATTTTTCCATTCATCTATATTTTATAAAACATAGAGAGTAAAAATCAACCGACGCCGACGGTAATATTTCTAATATAATAAAAAACGAAAAAAAAAATGAAGCATCTGATCAAGTTTTTCACACTAATGACTAGATAATACAGGTGCAAATGAAAACCAAAACCTAGGGGTTGTAATACGGATAAGTAAGTGTTTTTTCTCAATCATCTATATTTCATAAAAAAATAAATCGCGCCCCATTACCTGATCGTGCTTCTTTTCAATTCCCGAGCTAATCTCAGGAGTGCGATTCTTTGAGCAGTAACCACACGTGAACGGAAGTTTTAAATTGCATGCCTAAACCAATACTTATCAATACACTGAACAAAGTTTGATAAATGATAATGCGTGACTCTTGCTTCTTTTTTTTTATCACATTTCATATGTAAGCCACTAATTCTTTAATATTAATTTATCATAATTTTTCCTCCATCTTGTTTAGTTTATTTCACGCACAGATGAGCGAAATATTTTGAGAGAAACCAATTCATTTCCGAACACCTTCAACGAATCGTACTATTGATCCTTTTTTTCAAAGAGAGTAATGAGTTAGTAACTTTCAACAAATTTACTTTCATCTGACTGGTGGATGCTTTGAAAAATTTGCTTAAATCAAGTTCAGACAATTAACGGAACAAATTTCAAGCCGAATCGTTTTTAATGGTTGATTGTACCCTTTGTTGATCGTCCAATATTGTCTTGATTTGACTACTTTCCGTTCATTACATTGATAAAATCAAAATTCTTGTTAGCCTACAATCAACCGTGATGAAAACAAAAACAGGGGACCAATTGAAAATCATACATAGTCAGCTCGTACTTGACAAACCAAAACATCTAGCGACCTCTTCTAAAGAGACTTCAATAATATTTTCCATCCCGAAAAGTAAAAAAATGATACTGTTTGCTGCTTTTTGTCAAAAATACGCACTTTTTGTTTTCAAGTCAGAAGTAGAAGCAATCTCGTACAGTATTATACGAAATTGATCCAATTGAAAAATCTTGTGTTGGGAAGATGTCGTTTCCCAAACTTGATCCTTGAATGTCCATTTATGTGAATAAATAGTCATTTCGGATGGAATGCTGTAGGCTTCAGTTTCTACTGAAGATGCATCGTTACCCAAACGACAGCTCTTGGGTGAACTAATCCTCCGATCTCGCAGTTGACGGTTCGGCTTTCGCCGTTCACCACGAAGAGCGCTTCGTTCGCCGGTGTCACCATGAAATGCCCGAAAACTCCTGAAGACTCGATGACGCGGTTGGCGTTTCCCCATTGAGCGAGCGACGGCTCCATAGCTTTCCCTACGCCAGTTATCATTTCCACTTTCCCTGGAAAATAAACGAATAAAGTAAAACATGTCCCAAACTGTTAAGATGTGCCCTAATATTACTGATCTCCGTGGTCTACTGACCAAAACATGTCTATAGACATACGATAGATCGTAATAATACTGTGAGACTGATTATGTTAATGAGGACTCGCAGCTCAGGTTCTCGCAGAACTATAAAGGATTATAGAGCTTATGATGACTCGCCATTAACTTCCATAAAATGAAGCACATTATTCTTATGTAATATATCGCGTCACCCATGCCGGTCACCCTTCTGCGTTTCCCTCCCTCGTTCCTTTTCTGCGTGACGTTTTTCGGCTAATTAGTCCAAGGCTAAAGCATGTTCCATGCTAAAAAGTGACAAATTTGTCTATTTATAGATCATTGTATGAAAATAACTTTAGAGATTGGGGGTAATCCACAAGATTCGTGCTAATTTCATCAAAGTTTGAAGGTAATCCTATATTGCTGTCCCTCGGATAAGGATTGATCACAGACCAACAAAACGGTATGGGAACGAAACTATCCGCGGACCCCCTAGGGAAACGTCAAAAAATTAAGACGTTCAAGATCGAGTATTTCTGGAATTCTTTTTTGAACTGACAATTGAGCAAAGAAGGTTTCAATTTGTTTACCATTTTTGTTGTTTACGAAATGACAATAATAGTTCCTTTATTTAATATTTGTAAATATTATTTAGAATTATCCATACAATTTACCTAAAAATAGGCATGAAATGAGTAACTTTGCTTTAAAACCTCAACATTTTCCAGAGGTACTGGACCCTCCATACCCTCACACTTGGGCCTATCTCTTACTCCCCAGACCACGCGGTTTGGTCTGGGAATTAACCCCTCTGGTCCGACGTAGCTCCGCCTTGGCTGCTGGGACGTTAATAGCAAGAGAGTAAACTAATTTGATTTTAAAGGAAAAATTCTTCTTCCTCCTCTATAAATACGAATGAAAATCTTTACTACCTTTATTAAAGGAAGATGAGAAAAAGTGATCGGAATTAAGATACGTGCCATTTAGAAAATACTATTAGATTCTTTCAAATTTCCGATTTTATGGTTAATCATTTCACATTTAAACTATAGCAGTTTGATAAGACTACACATTTGATTGGTGTGGGCATTAAGGTTTGAGTGAATGAAGTTTTTACTTTAGTCTACATCTTAGCAATAAATTTCTTTAGATTTCTTTCAAATCCAAATTTGCATGAGAATTTCCATCTAGAACCGTGTTTCCCAACCTCTGTGCCGCAAAGGTGGGCTAGGTGTGCCGTGGGATAAGTCAACTTAAACTAAAATAGTTGCGAACGAAAAAATGCCTAAAGGCTTGTCTAGCACGATGAGTGACCGATTTCATCAAACGTTTAACCAGGTATTAACGCTGGCTTTCCTGAGCTCTACTTTGATTGAATTTGATTAGGACAGGTGTGTTAAATAAGTTGTAATAAAATGAGTTATTCCTGCAATGTAATGTTTTCTTTACTTTTCCTAGAAATTAGGTTGGTGTGCCGCGGCTATTTGTCTTTTTTTGTAACTGTGCCGTAGGCTAAAAAAGGTTGGGAAACACTGATCTAGAGCCATCACTTTATTGACTTTTTAATTAATCAGCTTACTCATTAATTGACTTAAGTTTATAGTTTCTATAATTTATTCCTAGTTTCATAATAATATATTTGTAAGTGTTAACAAACTTACCACTTAGAAGATTGAGAAATAGAATGTCTTCCTTGTCCACAGCACTTGCGTAAAGATCGTAGCCGTGAGTGGTTTGAGATGGGTAAAACGTCACGTCACTTATATTCAATGTGGTTTTGACATCAAACAAGAATTTAAGCCCGGAATCTGTAATAAACAATGGCCGTGAGTATGAAATTTTAGAATGAGGAATTGAATAATGTTGACTCTGACGTCAGTCATGTCAGTGGACTATATACACAGTGAATTGAGATATTGAATTTGAATCAGTCCACCTGTGATCTCTTGAATGACAACTGTCACGCCTTCGGATCCTCTGTCAATGGTAACAACCGCCCTTGAGTCAGGGGCGACGTAGGGTTGGCCAATGAGCTCCGGCTTTTGTGAAATGACGGAATCCGTCAGGGCGTCCAGCACCAACTGTCCAGTTGGCCTTCCAGTTACAGCTTCTACGCATTCCACGACTACCAATCCATCTGAAGAATAACGAAGTTTAGCCAATACGAATAATGATCCTAAGCGAAGTAAAACTTAGATAAAATCTAAAGTAAACTGAAGTTAGATGTAAGCTAAACAAAAATATCAACCACTAGTATGTATGGATCGACCGCTGAGTTATAGTTAGTGTAACATCGGGGAAACAAGTAGCCTTCAGCAGGGTTCCAGGATTATCAGGTCAATAGAATTTTAAGCGTTAGGAAGATTATAATAATAAAAAACAACAGTTAATGAAGGTTGAAACTACAGGTCGTCAGAGCATGTAATATGATTGCGCCATATTATATATCAATGAAACAATCACAAAACATGAAACGGTCAATAGCGCAAATAAATTTATGAATAGAAATGGTTCAACATGAGAAGCGTAACAGACAGGAAACTAATCCAAGGACACACCCTGTCGACTTATTACTCGTTGTAAACAGCTATTTCCAAGAGGAAATTTAAATTTACATAGGTTTTTAAATTGGAAGAAGTTGTACGGACAGAGAGTGACAAAACACGTCTGAAACTCACATAATGCGCTGAATTGCATGTTTCGTGGAACGCAGTTGTAAGGAGCGAGGTCGATGCTCCTTACATATCTCATGTTGGCTAAATCCAGCTTGTACAGCCCTCGCTGATTCGTGTGAGAAACATAGCCGTATTTAAATGAGTGCAACATGTCCTGGAACCAATCAATATTCATAGCGTGAGGACAAGTGAGGGTATTAAATTGTTACTCTGTCAAAATTTTGTTTAGAGCTCATCTGACCATAATTGTCATGAAAATGTATTTGAGATACTAATACAGCAGAAGGAATTTACCTCAACGGGCGGCATGAATAGACCCCTGACGAGGTCAAATTGTCCATCGATGGGTTCAGGATGGACCGTATGGTGTTTTCTCTTTTGACAGGCATCTCTGATGACCTGAATGGTCTTGACACCTTGATCTCGAGTAGACCTCCAGTTCAGAACCCAAACTTGATCGAGGTGAGGCACATAATGAAGAGCAACAGGCCGTTTATCCGTGACGACCACCTAAGTTTGAACAAATCAATTCACTTATAAAACTTGTTTTACTTTAGATTGGGAGAAATAAATAATTTTAGACCTCGTGGTTTTTTGAATTTTTGTAAATTTAAACAACTTTTCACCAGTGGAATGGTTTCAAGTGCTCAGGGCACTGATTCAACTTTTGCAGTAATTTGTGCCATTATTTCTCGAATCAATACAATATATCACAATATATAAAGATGAAAATATCAGAGTATATCCTTTTCAGGGGGTGGTGAAGCTGGGAGGGTGGAATTATCCCCCCTCCCTCTGGCGGAGCGTCTCCCAGAGCAACCGACCTGCTCCCCCCTCCCCCGCAAGTGAAGGAAAGAGGGCTCCCCTCCTCCAGGACTTGGTATATACGATTTTTTGACTTCGCATATTGTTATTATACTCCCTCATTGTGGTATTCACCTATTTCTTTTTAACCTGCGTAGCAGTAGCAGGGCCATTAAACTAGTATATTATAGGAATCATATTTTAAAGTTGATACCTGGTACCTTGTCAAAACTCATATTCTGCTTAAAAGCAAAATTGGTAAAGATGAAATGTGTATTAAAGGGTTTGCATAAAATCGTGACAGAAATGGCACTCACATCAACTACAACCATTTGGATTTTACTGATGACAAGAACTCTGTCTTTCATTGGTTGTGTCACGTAGACATAACGGTTTGCGACGTTGATAGCCTGTCCCCAACTGCAGTTCACCCCTTTGTCACCGCAAACATATTCCTGCAATTAGAAGTCAAATAATCATGAAAATAAGATAATGGGTAAAACTATAAAGAGGTTTAATTAAAATCGATCAAACCATCGAATACGTAACAATAACCAACATAAGTATAGTATTGCTCTGAACTTTAGGTATGAACCAATAATTGAAGGAGAAAAGGAAAAATTGTTCCAAGATTATTTCCACCCGTACAATGAGGAGCAAAATGTTGTTTTACAGTCACTATATTTAAACAGAAAGCTACTCTCCAAAGTTTTGTTAAGTTTCTTTTTCAAGTTTGTTGCTGTCTCCGTCAGGTCCTTGATAAATAACGAACCCGGGGGAACGTGCGCAAGCCGTATGATTGTAAGTAGTACTTACCTGTGTCCCTGGTATGATATCAGTTGATTGGATTTGGTGGTAGAGGCGACAAGCATTGGGCTCATACACTGACACTCCCCAGTCGTGGAAAGCGAAGAATCTCCTTTCTTCATTTGGGGCAGCTGAAAATGTTTGAACAATATAAAACCATGAACTGATGATTAGCAATGACAAAATATATCCATATGTATTCATGAACTGTGTTCAGAGACGTATCCCGGGAGGAACCCTGCCAAACTAACGTACAGGTAAAGAGAAAGCAATCAGGTGAGGTTCAAGCTGACATTTTAATCAAGCAATCGGAAAGTCGGACTAATGTTAAAAAAAAAAACTGGTCGGCAATTTATAGAACTTGATTAGTTGGCGTATTGGAATAAATTAAATCTGATCAAATACCTGTGAACCAAACTGAACGATTGAACAGTAGGTACTCGGTATGTAAATGATAATTAGGATTCCGAAATTCAGGAACTTGAAATCCTACGATTTATATTGAATTGTGGAGTTCTTATGTAACTGAAACTTTGTAAAGGCACTGCTGTTGGGTTTTTTTGCTTCTTGCTGTACTCTTCTTGTTGTTCGGAAAAAAAGTAAGACATTGTTTCCTTAATTTGTCGAATTTCACATCTACTTTTCTTTATAATACTTAGCCCGTTAAAAATGAACAAAATTGGATCAATAATAGGTATATCATAAACTTCGGACAGTGAAAGAGAGAATTGCATGCATGGAGAGATTGGAGGTAGGTAGGTACTGTTATTTGTATCTGGATATCAAAGCTGAATCCTTCGATTGCCGTAGACGTTGACCATTTATTGACGGTCAATACGGCTGCTGGCATCCCGTCGATCGCTTCTGGCTTGAGAGTGCAATGTTCTGACTACAGTGCCGGACACCACAGATCCAGGCGTGTTCTCCAACTTCCCTTCCCATACCAAACGCTGGAAAACATGGAGATTTCCTCTGAAAACGTGCTAAAGGTATCTAATAATCCTCCTTACCTATGAAGGGCTCTCGATCCTCCAGACCGGCAAGAAATACCACTTGTTCCGTACTCTCTCTCCATGCACCGGATACGAGACAGCTTTCAGAATACACACCTTCAACACTGTCCGTATTTAAAGCAGGAGTGCGATAACGGATGCTAAAGGTGGCTATCACAAACGAATTGTCTCATACTACTGAAGCCCTCAATCCTGTGTGGAATCTCCACGTTAATTTCATTTCTCAATTATAAAACCCCAATATATAGGATGTCTAGAATACAACCCAAGGCGATGCACATAACCTTCACACCTCCGGAAGAATAATCCAATATCGCCTTCTGGGAAAAACCAGAAGTCGTTTTTGGGAGTCCTGATCAGTCTCTTCCTTGGCCTAGGAGGGGACTGATAATCTAGTCAAGGCCATTCGATATCCTCAAGTTCCTATGTTTACGCACAGGTGAGGGTGGTTAACTAGCTACACGACCAGCTTAAAAGTCTGCTACTGAAGTTTTTGGGACAGCCCCAACTCCCAGTAAGCTTAACTAAATAATTTTAGCTGTTTGCGCTTCGTTCGCACAGCTTCACCATTCCTCATTGTATTGCACATTGAATGACAAAAAGAATTAGTTAAACCTCGACCCCCTTGAAATCCAACCTCCACCTTTGCTTTCCATTGTCGGAACCAGCCATACTTGTTATTGCGGGAGTCATCCCAATACAACTCATGGCAGCGGAACGGAAACGTAAGTTCGATAGAAAAGGGGAACCAAATAAAAATACAGTCGCCAAGGAAGAGAGACAGCGCACGATGGCTAACTGGCAGGAGATGTGGATAGGAGAACACCGAGGAAGATGGACTGCACGCTTAATACCCTGTATCAACACATGGATGAACAGATCACATGGGGAGGTGAACTTTTTCCTGACGCAGTTCCTCTCAGGCCATGGACTCTTCTACGCCTACTTGCATAGGATGGAGAAAGTGGATGACCCAGCATGCCCGTATTGTGCAAGGAAGAGGATGATGACGATGTGTTCCATACTTTCTTTAAATGTGAATACTGGGCTGCCAACAGAAGTTGGCTTCAGCAGACACTGGAGCTATCACCTCAGGACATGACACCAGAATGTATCTTAAGTAAAATGCTTGAGCGTGAACAGAACTGGACCGCCGTAGCATCCTTTTCTGAAAAGATCCTGAAAATAAAGGCTGTGAAGGAACGGGAGAGGCAGAGCAGAGAGAACACGGATCGAGAGGAGTAACATATCCCTCCCTAGAACCAGCCTGAAGTAATGTGTCAAACAGTTCCAGGCTGAGTTCCGTCGTGGGAAATGGAAGGTGAAGTTTTAGTGGGTTTGAATCCCACATAACCCAAAGTGCGGTCCCTTTTGGGTATTTTAGGAGATCCGATTTCCACCTAAGGATCTCAAAGATTTCCTCACCTGCCACCGAAAAAAAAAGAAACCTCAACCTTGGACTCAGAGAAGAAGGCTGTGTGCCACTGCTTTGCCTCCACCTGGGAAATACCGATAGAAAAAAAACCTCTTGTAGGAATATTTTCTTCACGAGAAACCACCATGAACTTGGTCATGGAGATACTTCAATTGAGTGCAGAGACCAAGCTTTCATCCGCTACTACATCGATTAGCTTTTGGTATTGTTCACAACACTCCGTTCACAATGTGCCAAGCTGCAAATCACGGAGTGGACATAGACTTGCTCCCAGTATAATATATTCGGTCGAAGAGTAGCAGAGACAAGACCCAGCCCCTGCTTTACTTCCCTTAGTAAAAAAAATCCCAGTTATTGGACAGTAAGGGAGCTTCACACTCCCTCCAATGCAAGCACCCAATCAGTGAAGACTGAAAAATTGGGCTCGCAGTTTCATTCGGTTTAAAGCTCATGAATAGGTTATGTGGAAGATAGGTGAGTGAGAAAGGGGGAAACTAAACACATATATTTAATGTTATTAAAGCGATTGAAATATGACTAACTGAGAAGCCGCATCTGTTGGAAGTTCTTACTTGGGGTGGGTTCTTCTTGAACAATGAGAGAGGAAATGTCCCTTGTTACTCCGCCTACATTAGTGGCCTGGCACATATAGGCCCCTGTGTCTGCGTATGCGATGTTGTGAAGGCGGAGTTCCGTTCCGTTGCCGATCAGCATGTACTTGTTGCCGGGGATGTTCAGTTTCAGAGGCTCGTCATTTTTTAGCCATTCGACCTGTAGGAATCAATAAATCATAATCACTACGACTCAATAATAATATAAACAATATCTTAAATAACAAAACTGTTGTACAAATCTAAACAGTTCTCAAATTTTACCAACAAGTCCATACTAGCTTGCGTGTAATTAGTTCTACCGTGAGGAACAATTACGTAAACGAAATGATAGCGAATTTGAACTATTTCGGTGCCCCTAGGAACGATAATTCTCCTTAGGATTGAGATAAAAAATTCATTTGTAGGATTGATCAGTTGATCATATTTGTGTGCCTCCTGAAATCAATAATCGCTCTATCACCTTGAAACACGCACACTCCAAAGCTTAGTAGAAATTCAAATCATGAATGCAAGCCAAATGAATAAAATTTAAATAATAAACCCCAGTGAAAGAATTTGCAGCGTTTGTACTTGGAAATCATTTTAGTTACCAACCGATTCGGTAGCATGTAAATTGATGTGAGTTATTCAAGATTTCCCATAGGTAGCTATAAAGATTTTGGTTGTCTGACTAGTATGATGAAGGTATTTCTATTACGTATCTGTATGTTATATATCGTTTATTCGCAAATTATGTAAATTTTATTCAATTTGCTGGGATTCAAGCGTAAAGACCTACCTTTGGGAAGGGTTCTCCTATTACATGACAGAACATCGAAGCTTCTTCACCAGGCCTTCTTGATTGAATTTTCGGAGTCACCCTGACCTCAGGTATCGCTGAAACAATGTACGTTCCGATCATGATACGTTACAAATGATTAAAGTTACTGAGAAATCCGTAATAAATGTTTATAATATGTAATGTTTAATGACAAATCTAATTAATAGTAAATCATCATTAACGTGAAAGTTTCATTCTTTCGAAAGTTAAGTCAAGATATGTTCATGTTATTTCGTTCATCTTTATTACGTTCGTTGTTCTTCTGATCAACTTGATCAATTTCACAGGTTGAAAGTGATTGAAGCAAAACACCGAAATCTTCAATCAGCATTTCCCCTTAAGTTCATATGGATTTACCTTATGTTATGCATTGTTTTGATTCACAATACACATTTCATATGTATGAGTATTTCATATACAACGTTTCCAAGTTGAGTTGAACAATATCCCAACTAATTTATACATTTTCGAAATCAAAATGGACATGTTCCAAATGAAACTGTACATTATGTTTTTGAAGTTGAACTCTGAACTCGACACTCTGTGCGTATAATGAATGGATTAACAATTAAATTGAGGTTTAGAATGTAACTTGATGTACGATGTCAACATTCTTTGAAAATTATTGAATATGTTTGGAAAATGTACAAGTAAGCCTAGAAGATATAGAATTCGGTTTGGAAAATGTCCACTGTGGTTCGGAATATGTTCAGCGCTGTTTGTAAAAAGTCCTT
This sequence comes from Creontiades dilutus, assembly GCA_031894815.1. Classification (NCBI taxonomy): domain Eukaryota; kingdom Metazoa; phylum Arthropoda; class Insecta; order Hemiptera; family Miridae; genus Creontiades; species Creontiades dilutus. The sequence continues at coordinate 413,190 of JAVIWC010000204.1, forward strand.
GGTTTGATTTATGTTCCGCTCGATTTGGAAATGCTACAATACTTTATAGAGCTTGTCCATGGTACTGGGAAGTATTCACTCACTGTGGACCGTGAGGACGTGAGTCTGCATGATGTCCGTGTTGCGTTGAGCGTGACACGTGTAGTTGCCAGCGTGCAGGAGTTGGATCTTAGTGAGGTAGAGCGAACCGTCGGCAAACACGCGAACGTCGTCCTCAGCGAGGAGAGCGAGGTCGGCGTTGTTTCGACGCCAGACGAGCGGAGGAGGCGGAGTTCCACTCACGTCGCACTTGATCTCGACGTTGTCGCCGACTCGGGCCGACAGATGGTTCACTTCTAGGGCCTTGTCCAACGAAACGACAGACAGACCTACAACAGACGGTGTCCCGGCAGGGTGAGCTGCGGAACGTCATGTCAGTGTCGCAACTTTCTGATCTACCATCCCGTCTCCTAGAGGGTTCTTATGAATAGGATGCAAGACTCATTCACCTCCTTATAACTCTATAGAAACCACCTACCTTGTCATCTGGTTGATTTTTATTTTTCAATATCGAACAACCATGCATCTTTCTCGACTATTACATTTTCCTTCTAAATTAACATCGATGAAGCAAAGATATTAAACTCAATTTACGTGTTTCTCCAGTTACATACTGGTTTGCTCGAGAATTGAAGTACTTGGCGCATCAAGCACAAATTAAATGTTCAATTAATGGCTCTCTCATGATTATAAAAATTTTGGGCACCATACTCGCATTTCGTTTTAGATTAATACCCAAACGCCAAAATGAGAAGTCATAAAACATCGATTCATGATACCGTACAGGTGTTAAAATCCACGAATTTTAGGTCCCATTTGGGTCGAACGGAAATGCCTCCTATAGTTCCTGATCTATATAATCCTATAGTCAAAATCAGTTCCTGATGGATAATTTAACGTTTTATCTGTAAAAATTATTGTTTCTTTTCCAGAAAAAGGGCAATATTTTCGAAAAATAGCTGTTGTACCAAACCTCTGGAGATAAGGTTGGATTGTAATCGTATGTTTTTTATTGCAATGACGTATTCTTTATATATATGTTTTTTTGAAAGTTTTACATATATATGCATATATATTTTTGAGCAGTTCCGGCTCAATAAAGATAATTTTTTATTGGACAAAATCGATCCTATTTCATTCTATCCCTTACTTGTCAAAGTCAGGTGGATGTCATATCAGGCCAGAAATTAGTCCAAGAGTATTTCTTAGGACTGGTTGGGTTCGGCTTAGTACAATGAAAGGAATCAATTCCTTATTTCGTGAAGGAAAATACATATCATCATACTCAGAACGGACTAAATGGCCCAAACGCTCTGAAATAGGAAAAGCATAGCGTACTTAAATAATCGCGTTGTACGTCTGGGCGATTCCTCAACGTTTCTGGATCTGCTCCTGACTTCTTAAGCCATATATGACGTCAAGCAAAGAACACGGCTTTGCAGCCCAAAGAAGAAGGATTTGCAGCAAAGGTTCTGGTATTCGACTTCGTATTCTTTCATGTTATGAAGTCAGGTATACTTGAAGACCGTATTTATCAGTAAAATGATTTTTCGGTAACAAAATTACTGAACTGTCTACTTATTCCCTCAAGACCCTACCGCAAACTATTCTTCTGTCCTAAGAAGACAGAATGACATGCCCCCTAAAAAACCCAAATTAAGTAGTATGTCGGGAGAAAACTGAAAAATTACAAATTACTAAAATGAGTGTTAACAAGATCGAGTGTTGGGGAATTGTTAGCGACGAGACATGTTACAACATTACATGCAGCGCTATGTTCTTTAAACGATAATCGATGCTTATAATTCCCATTTAGCGCAGTTTGGGGTACATGCTTCAAAGGTCGCACGTTGCCTGATCCAAATAAAATGATTGACAAAAGTGACTAAAAATAAAATTTCTTTCTGCGTAAGAGTTTTATTGAACGAAAAACCACCCATGTAAAAAAAAAACCAATACAATGGAGTATTGGTTGTAAAGTGAACAGCGATGATCAAAGTGGTTCAACGAGAACAATGGCCAGCGTAACACTCACTCTATGCATTTCAGGTGAATCTGTACCAGCGTATTTGTTTTCCCAGGACATCAAAATGTGATTTGATGGTTTAAACAGCATACGGCTATTCCCACCTTTGTCTTAGTTTCTTTTAAATACCTTCCTTAACCTCTATTTGAGCGTTCAAACGAGATGAGCCTGCTAAGCTGCTAACAACGAATCTTGATAAGTTCTTTTATGTTTTTCATACTTCGTCAAATATTGAAGAAATGTTTTCCCAAGTTATAGTCACACATAGAAAGGAGGAGCTTAGATTGTTATTATTATCATCATTATCATTCGTACGAAAACAGCAATAATTGAAAGAAAAAAAAAGAATGTAGCCACATCGATTGTTAACAACATACGCAAACAACAATAAAAAGGGACGTTGAGTAAGTCGAATCCAAAGTAAGAAAATTAACACCAATTAAGAAAGAATAATCAAGGAATAGGTGTGTTCTATCCAAGCACATTGAAATATCTAAACTATCATCATTCTAAATTTTTTGACAGCATTCAATAAATTATTTACAATGTATAGCATTTTCAAGACAATTTTGGTATGAAAGAAACGACTGAATTTAAATTGTGGTAAATAGTGATTTTGTCAGTGCCTTAGACACAATATACTTCGAAATACATTTACGAATATATTTATGTGCTTTTCCAAACTGCCCGTTTGTTGAAAATGCTATGAGCCTATTCAACTTTAGGATATATCAAGGTCAGACATTTTTGCTGTGAAATCAATCATGACGAAAAGAAGCCGAAATTATTATGGAAAAATCAACCAATAGCCAGTCGGTAAGTTTCAATCTAAATCCAATCGGTATTAGATATCGATAGCTAATAGGATAAGGTTAATAGCAATGATCTAGTTTCTTGGGAGGCTTCCCGAAATTTCCAGCCCTGTTGAAGCCCTTTCTTCCATCCCACCACCATGGAAACCGCTAGCTAGAACGGTATCTTGGAGTTTTATGAATGTTAAGGAGTTTAACTAATACTATAGCCAGGTATTGATTAGAATTTAATACATCTATCGAAACTCGGAAGCTCGATCTTGTGACATCCGTCAATTCATTAAAAATATTATTAATGAGGAAGTTACAATAGTTTTACAGGTACCCAATAAATACTTACCCTTTATTATAGATCGTCATAATGTTTCTCAAAAAGTAAGGAATTCAGTACAACAATTTTAATGTTTTGATGATTTTCGTCTAGTGGTAACTTGAACTCGACATATTCCTGATTCAATGTGCTGATTTAGGGATTTGTTTAGATTCAGTTGAATCACATTGAAAAATAATAAACCAAAAGTGCTGCCACAGAAATTAACATTATGTCGAGAAGAATGGTAGAGAGGAAGGGTTAAAATTTAACGTGGTCTTTGGATAAAAATCGGCTGTAGATTAAAGATGTCATAGAAATCTAATACGTTCGACTGACCTTGATATATCCTGAAATTCATTTCTAGTTAATCGCCTTTTACTTAGGATACTAGGGTTGTTGAAATTCACTCGTATTAGAGCGCAGGATGAAATGAAAACGAGTTGCCAATCATGCCGAACCACATCCAATGCGTGTGTGACACTGATAATTGTTATTAGCTGTATCCGACCATTCTTTTTTAGGATATCCCAGCGATGTTACGCATAAATTGCCGATAGATAAATGAGGATTAATAACATTTAACATTGGAACGAAATGAAGCGACTTGTTAGTATGATCAGGTACAAGAAAAATACGATGTCATCATTACCTTGGCTTATTAAGCCTCCACGAATTCCAACGCCCAGATATCTATAACTCATTATTTTCTACATGTTTTGACTACAGCAAGAGCTATCAATCAATGCCTGATCAGGAGGAATAGAACTAGTTATATTGGTACTAGAATGAAGACTACAATTGCAGTTTTGAATATAGTTTTTTGAACTGAATAAAGTAAAGAATAAATTCATTCTGAGTAATAAGTCTACAGGTATTGAATTAAAGTTCGGATATTTGCAAGCAAACCTGATTCAATGAACGAGTACGCCTATAAATTAAATTGCTATTGGCATATCATTAGTATATCTCGATCTAAAAAGTTTTGATTTACACGATTATAGATTAGTTTTTATGTAACATAAACTATTCTAGTAATTGAGCGTAAAAGGAAGCATTGAACGATTATTGTAGAGATGATGAAGGATTTCAGTAATACGTCTAAAATATTAAACAAAGATTGTAAGCCATAGAAACGTCAATTATTCGAAATGGGCGCTGATAATACACTTCTTTATCATGTCAAATAAATTTTGCTACAAAACATTGAAAAGGAAGATTCGAGTTCATATCATCAAATCGTTTAAAATTCTCAATTTTCGCTATCTCTCAATCGGAGGTATGGGAGGTTTGTATTCGTGCGCTAAATGTACAAAAAGTTTCTTCTCCAAAAACAAACTTGGGTGTGAAAACAACTTTTTTGGAATCAGTGTCCAAATTTCTGTGGTAATTGCTTGTCATACCCGAAACTACACAATTTGTAGTCGGATTTCGATGAAATTTTCAGAGATTTAGAGGGAAAAATCGACTGGCATAGGTTTCAGATCTGTAGAGATTCACTCATAGAAAATAATCACAATTTCTGAACCTAAAAGTGACTCCACCAATGCCAGTCAGACACGGAAAAAATAAATCCACTTGTTATAAGCGCGGTTTCAAATGGTGAGTGAACAGATGATCTTAGAGAAACCCGAGTGTCTCATTTGATGATGGAAAAAAAATACGAAAAAGTATATCCCTTACATAGAAAGATTTTGGGATTTAGGTTGTTTGATAGTTTAATCCTTAAATATTATCCCTCAGGATTGATCAAGATGCCGAGATTACAGGCACATCCTGGATCGATGTTGACTTTTTCGGCAGAAATTTCGTAAATTTTGGTCCATCAATTTCGGAGAAAAGCTTTGGACGGATTATTGAAATTCGATTTTCGGATTCAACACATCTTGAAACGCGAAACAACAAATTTTGAGAGGGGGTTTAAAATTGTTGTTTCTTGATCAATTACAGAGATTTACTATTGAGAATAATAAAGCAAAATACTTCATTAAATGAAGTATCATGTTTACCGAACGTAATATACATTTTACATTAACCTAGAGCTACTATGAAGGATTATTGTGTAATAAAATTGTAAAACGCTGGAAATTAATATAAACCGTTGGTTTATTCTTCTACTTTCCCGCTATTTTCGGCTTGGGATCCAGACCGAGAGATGCTTTACTAAGTGAAATCTTTCGTAACGACGGGGCTACACGAATATAAATTAATTAAAACTTGATTATTATTCATGGCCTTGCTTTTGCAGGAAAGGGGAGAAAAAAAAAACTTCAAAAAACTAAACTATCCCGTTCTTCTCTAGGAAATACTATAAATTTCAATATTAGCTGAAATTAGATAAGCCCGCTCATGGAAAGAAGGGAAAAAAAGAGGTTGACACGACCTGAAGGGGTGAGGATTTTATATTAAAACGCCCGTAGCAGTGTGGGGGAGAAAGAGTCAAGTTGCTTAGCTGAACTGCGCCGTATTAAATATTTATCCGGAGTTGGGGAGTAGAGCAATCTCATGTGCCTTGGATATCCGAGTCCCTTGTTTTCGGCTCTGCCATGTTCAGTCTTTTGAATTCATATCGTACCTCAACTTGAAAAGACCTTCGTGACTCTCCACAGTATGCAGGTTGTCTTCCCGTTCGCGTGGAGGTCTCCTAGCCGCAGTATTTTCAGCCCTTCAGGCCTGCGGAAACAACCTCAAGTCTTTTTCTCTGAATTAATTCAGTCCCTGAGGAGAGGGGACGGCTCGTTTTAAATTCCTTACGCGCTACTTCTCCCTAAAATGGGGAGAACAAATTGATACTTTTTGGTCTTAAAAATTATCTTTAAAATAAATCGGGCACCTGTATCCGATTGTTTCTGTCCTTTAAACATCACCAATCAACTTAGTTTATTGTATTTTTGCGAGAGTAGTAAATGCCAGGGAAAATTCCTTTAACAAATATTCTCTGCACCTCAGCTACTGCATGGAACTATTCACAAGTCCCTACTACGAGTATATGCATCTTCCTTCTTTCGGTGTTCAATTCACGACTTTACCAACAGGCTGATACATTTTGAACATAGTACGCTAATATTGGAAAGTTATCCAATATTACCATTTTATCCAATATAATCCATGTTGGTCCGACGCGCCCCAATTCTTTAGCCAGCTCTCTCACTTAATTTAAAGTGCCCTTTAAGGGTTGTCAAAGTTTTGTAAAATCCCTAAAAACCTCAAAAAACGTCAAGGCGGCTTAAATTTGGACTTTTTTCGAAGAACTTTCCATGAGGAATCGAATGAGCCCCTCTCCGGGTCCGTAGCTCAAACCATTCCCGATGTATGGCCCTTTTTAAGGTGCCAACATTTGCGTTTTTTTGGTTTATTATTGTTTTTGTTTTGATCGCAGTAACCTAGTGATGTAGTGATGCAGTGATGTAGTAATGTGGATACTGGAGTGAACTCCTAAAAGGCTTTGTAGCCGATACGCGGGTTGAAGCATTCTGATAACCATAAAAAACGCTGCAAATTCTTTCACTGGGGTTTATTATTCAATTGGCTTGCGTTCATGATTTGAATTTCTACTAAGCTTTGGAGTGTGCGTGTTTCACAAGTGATAGAGCGATTATTGAATTTCAGGAGGCACACAAATATGATCAACTGATCAATCCAAATAGGTATTTTGGTTGAGAACAGATTTACGTGCTGTATGCATATCTCCTGAAATTCAATAATCGCTCAATCACTTGTGAAACACGCACAGTCCAAAGCTTAGTAGAAATTCAAATCATGAACGCAAGAGAATTGAATAATAAACCCCAGTGAAAGAATTTGCAGCGTTTTATGAGAGTTTGGCGCTTTTTATTCGTTTTTACCCAGGTCTTAGAAAAAATTTAAAATGCGAATGAGCGATTTCGATTAACCCTTCAGTTTTCGCACCGGTTGAAGGTAACACAAATATGAATTTAATGCACACATGGGAAGTAGCACCAAATCGGTTCGTGCATTTTTTACTCCCATGTTTTCTTTTTTGATTTTTAGTTTGCCAATTCACAATTTTTTTTTAAAGATGAAAATGTACTTCTAGTTTAATTTAAGCCGAAATTTGAGAATCATCTATCCATAAATATGGTGGATCGATCCCTTCTGTGATTACGAAGATACCCTCTTTTAGGTACTGGTTTTCGCATGGATTTGGGAACAAGATGTTCTTCAAAATCCTTGGGCATTCTGTTATAAACGTTTAAATTTTATGGTTTTTCTACATTTAAAATACTGACGGTGAATATAGAGATTGATAGATGCTTTGAAGATGTAAACGCCACTTGAACGAAAACATAAAAAATATCTGTAGTATTTGATTTTAATTTTCAAAACACCAATACTAATTCAAATGTCAAATTTATGGGGTTCAGTAAAGCTAACTGCTATCGCGATGGGTTGCCAAATTCGAACCTACAAAATCGGAATTTCATAAACGACGAAAACCTACCTACGAAGTACCTGACGAAGCGGACGCAGGCTAACAACTCGGCCGCTCCGATCCCCCATGTTTATAGCATAGTAATCTGTTTTTCTACGATTTTCACCGATCAGATTATCATAAAATTACCACGAAAAAATTATTTTAAAAACTTGGCTTATCGGTGATTTTTTGAACTTGTCCTCCACTGGTATCGTCATCAAATTTTTACAGCAGAGTACCAAGAATGCTAACTGTATGCCTCGCGATCTAGCCAACAACTGAAGTAGGTGCAATATCAGAGAGTGGTGCCCCGTAATAGATCATTGGAATATTATTTCATTTCTCGAACTTGCTCTCTAAGAGGCATCTCGGTCTGGAATACAATTTTTGTAATAGGATTGTAAAAAGCAATTACTGGCAACGCAGAATCATACTTGGTTGGAATATACCCACTGGGATGGAGTGATGAAGGATCCTCGGAAACATACCTTCGTGATAGTTGGAGAAAATATTATGGGAGTGAAAGAACGTAGAGTATAGCTTCAATTTGGAACATTTCTCGAAGAATGTCGCTCGACTTTTTTGCTTGAAAATGTTTGAGGGAGGAATTCGTCTATAATTTGAGCTCTGCACAACCCCCCCGTCATCATCTCACTCATCTGACCGCTAAAACATTCTAGACGACCCGACCCAGGAAACCCCAGTAGGAATTCCATCGCGTGGGCTCTGAAAGGGGGAAAGGCCCCGCTTCTTAACCCTTGTGCAATCTCACGGACCAGTCAGCCAAAATATGAGGGCGGATGGAGTGCAGAGGGATCCCTTTTATTCCACGAGGGTATCGTCCAGAAGGGAGCGAACATCGTCCTATAGATGGGGCTCGGGATTACAGGGAACAACCCGCGATATTAAACCGAGTGCCATCTTGGACCCGTTTGATGGCCGTAAGACTGATTTACGGAGCCATCGCGTTGGCCCTTCCACTTCCTCCGTTCAAGAGCAATACTCACTCCCTAAGAGGACCCTTTGGATATCGAGTGCCTTCCTATCCCAGCCACTTTCGACCCCTTATCGTTTGGGATAATGCATACACTATCATCACCTCCCTCTCGCTTTCTATAGCTTCACAACAATCTCTTCGGGCTTTACCCTGGGTATCTGAATCACAAGGGGAGTAATCTTCCAATATATTATGTACTACGTACTATGGGTGGTAGTCCAGTGCGGCTTTGGATAATAATTCCAGGGGGTGGATAAGAGTTTATGTATTTTATAAGCAATAATGTCAAAACTAAATTCATATAGGAAACATTATTTTCTTATATATGCCCATAGAAACTCTCAAAAAATGTATTTCCACATTTTTAGAGCTTCTTCTAAAATTTTCTTTTAAAGAAAATACATCTCATACATTTTCTTTTGACTTTGGATATTTCTAACTTGCTTATGAATAAACCATCAGGCACCGCTTATTCCCTGGTTTATGACACCGAATTTAAAACGAATGGGACAAGCTGTTATATAAAATTCTCATTGCTAGGTATTTCAGCACAACCGGAAATATCGCAAATTGAATATCTTTTTCTGGGAATATGTGAAAATTGATGTTTTAAAAATTAATGAAGCAACTAGGAATGTATGTTTTCTTAGTTGAACCATTTGGACGTTTACGTCAAAAAACAGACTCTAATGAAAAGACCATTCAGAGCAATCGTTTCATTGAAATCCTTCATCTCTCGTAATTAGGAGAAAAAAAAGAGGAATAGAAACTGCACGTATATATAATGTCTAGCCATATGCAGATAAACAGGCAACACGGACAGACACCGATATGACTGAAGGTCAAACCCCTTCGGTTGACTCGTTTTTATATTTTTCTTTTGAACTTACTGTATAACTTACTGAACGCTGAGTAGAACTCGTTCACTGACAGCAAATTGTCCTGGTCTGCATCGTCGAATTTCAACAAGTCAGTGAGTGAGCAGCCCTCGCTCAAAGTCCCCAAATGTTCTTGGTCTGAGATCTGAGCAAAAATGGAGTAAATAATTAAACATGAAATGCATGATATGAGTTGTAAGGAGTGAATCAAATTTGAAAATCGCGTGGTTGTAGGAACAGGGTATTGAACTTTAGTGGTTGAAACCATTACATTTCTTATAAAAGAATTTTAATTTCTTAAAGTTCGATGATGGAGGTGAAGGCTATTAGATGTAATATTCAACACCTTAAGACGTAACTCGTAAGAAAATCAAATCGAGTCCTTTACTTTGTAAAAATGGTCCTTATCCTGCATTCAACATTGGACAGCGAAATGGAGAATCAGAATTAATGAAAATAAATCGGTACACGTCGACTTCACTAAAAAATTGACTATGTACCGGTTTATCTAAATAGCACGGTTATTCCGTATGCCAAAGAAGCTAAATACCTCGGTATGACGCTCGATGCCAGGCTCAGGTGGAGAGCCCATGTTGAGAAAAAGAAGAGAGAACTCCTACTCAAATTCAGGAAAATGTACTGGCTACTGGGGAGACGGTCGAAGCTGTTGATCCAAAATAAGCTAACCCTGTACAACCAGGTCCTGAAACCGGTTTGGACCTATGGAACCCAGCTGTGGGGCTGTACAGCTCAATCAGATCGAGATATCATCCAACGTTTTCAAAATAATGTGCTACGAACTGTTGTGGATGCACCATGGTACTTTCGAAATGAACGTCTCCATCATGAACTTTGTTAGGGAGGCTATGAAGCGACAAGCTGTGAGTGACATCTCCAACGGCTAAGATATCACGTCAACGAGGAAGCTGTCCATCTCATTGTTGACACAAGTGACGTGAGAAGACTAAAGCGTACCAAACCACTTGATCTTGCCTATTTGTGAAGCAGTTGAGTGGAAGAGCCATCAGTCAGAAAGGACAAAACTCAGTGATGTATCTTAGTTTTGAATATTTATCCCTATTTTCAATATAACATTGTTAATAAATTATTACTTGGTACAATAAAATTAAAAAAAAAAAAAAAAAAAAGATGTAATATTCAACACCTTAAGATGTAACTCGAATTAAGAAACAATTACTTTGTATAACCATGCGTACGAAGGTGAATGATTTATGGTATAGTCGCCATGAGCGGCATAATGGTACGCAATAGTTGAAGATACTAACCCGCACGACCGCACGGTCTTGAGTGAGAGGTATCGTGGCCCCGTGCCAAGAGGTAGAAAATGTTTCTACTGAACCTTGCCAACCCTCGAAATAACATAACATGTTATTTATATATTACCTCCCAACTTTCCAAACTGTATTTTAATCCCTCACTCATAATTCAAATCTTGACAAAAATTTATTGGTGTACCAATAATTCACGAGGTTTGACCCAGTATTGATATTTTTCCAAATAATAAATTTGACTAAAGAAAAATGGTTGTGGAGGAAAAAATCGTACTTAAACAAGTAAGTAAATGAATAATTGCAAAATCAAATAAAATGAATGAACATTTTATGTACAACTCACTTTCTGGAGCTCAGCTTTGTCAAGGTGGTTGTCTCCGTTCAGGTCATAGTATGTGAACATCGTACTAACGATGTATTCTTTACCGGTGCGCACTCGTTCTTCTGATGTGCTTTTGCTTTGTTTTAGGAGATTATCCTAGAAGTATAAGATTATTGTATCAGCTTCAAACAGTTGCAGGCCAAGGATAGAAGTTCATGATTCAACTTGAGTTTCCTTCTCAAGTAAACAATAAAAAACTAGCAATTCGTAAGTTTTGCCACGAATAATTTCATTGATTTTTCAAAATGGTATGATACCAAAATATTTAGAGGTCTATAGGAAATTTAGAGAGGAATAGTGCTAAAAGTATATACTCCTTTCAAATTGAGAGCTTTTTACTTTTTGTTCAGTCTGTCTGAACTTATCTTTATGATTTCATTCTTTGTTTAATCTTCACATCTGTTAGGTTTGCCTTGCATTGAGTAACTGAATAAGCATGCCATGCACGTGCATAACCATGATGTCATAGATTTGAATAGAGATGAGAGAAATTCGGACCTTCATAATATCGTATCTCTGCAATGTGCAATCTGGAGCGATTGGTTGGTAGTCCTCAGAATCACTTTCACTGTCAGATGAGGATGAACCAGATTCATCTTCGACGATGGATGACGGAGGACGGTAGTTACCTCCTTGCTGATTACCTGAGCGAACGGTCGTTTCTCTATTGCGGGCGGTTGAGCTATCAGTTGGTGTCGGGGCATCGGTGACAGCTTCAATGGGATCTAAAAATGTCGTAGCGGTAAAAGTGAATTTACACACATGAAATTCGTTAGTTACTCAAAGTTACTCAAAAACAAAAAGGCAAACCATGAAGTTCGAAGAACTGTAATATAAGAACTTTAATTTTAAAGCGTCATTAAGTTCCACAAAGACTGGCTATTTATTTCGCAAGTTTCTTATTTTTTATAATTTTGAATTTATTTTGTTTCTAAATATAGAAGAAGTTAATTAAAATAGGACGCAAAGTCCTAATTTTACCTGCACTGTCCCATGTTTTGAGGGCTGACAGCGTTGGAGCTTACTTAAAAAGTTTTTTTTTTTTTTTTTTTTAAATGTAAATTAGTAATTTCTAATTTTAACTATTCATTAGTTTTATTCAGACAACCCCTGCTTAATAAATGAGATTAAATATAAGTATAAATTACGCTTTTGGCCCCCTAAAAACAGCATTTTGCCTACAATTCGAATCACGGCGTCTTTTTACTGACACATAGAGTGGGGCCGGTATGATCAGATTTTATTTATTTTCATGACTCGCACTACTTGATAGCCAGGCTTGTGAAAGACCTTTTGGAAAAGACTGGTTAACAAACCTCTCTGGAGACACTGGAATGCGTGGTCTACAGCTATTTTCTCTCCTTGGAGGCAGGAGGCCCTATGAAGGCTGCAGTGGTTGTTGTAAAGTTTACCGTCTGAACCGCAGACAGGGCTCTTGTGTTTAGGGCAAGTCTCGACGCAGACACAACGTGCCACGCCTCCGCGGACTCGACATTCTTGCCCCTTGGCGCAGTACTTCACCAAACATGGGTCTGTAAACAGAACAAGGAAAATCTTGTAATTCTACCTGAGCGTGTTCAGGGGGTGAAATCGATTCGATTCGTCGGTGTTGATGATAGAAGTTCTTATCAAATAATAGAATCATTCATCGTGATCATGTCAAGGAATTCGTAAAACAACGCCCACTCTAGTTCATCCATTTGGCTATGGTTTACCGTCATTCGGAGTACAGGAAATTAGCAAACATTCATAGAACACTCAAACAAGACCCACTCTTACTTACATTCGATTTCCCCTAGTTACAATGGTTATCTCAAATTACAATAATTCTCAGTAAATAATGAATTTGTACTTTTGACATGGAACACGCTTTAGCCATGATGTAATTGCCTAAGAAAGTAACACGAGGTATTGAAACAAAAATTTAACCTTAAGAGTAATCTTTCTCCCGTTTATTATTTTCAACAATAAACCCTTCTTATCCACCAAGTAAAAGAAAAGAAATTAACCATCCTCAAAATTCGTTTTTTTTTCCTAAGATGTGTAGAATCCGAAAATCGTATTGAGAACAAAATTCCGCCTATCTACTACCCGGAGCCTTTTTCCCGAAACTACTGAACGAAAGTTAATAAAAACTGTTTTAAAAATCTAATTTGGGGTTGACGTGGCTACTGGCTTCTCGGCACCAACCCCACCCAGACGAACATATAGCGTTCATCCGTTCGCTCTCGTGCTAGAACTTGTCAGAAAAAAAAACGTCAACGTAAATGTGAACGTGTACGAGCTTGAACATAGTTAGAATTGCCTAGTGTCATGCCGTGACACTACGGATCCCCGAGTATTACAACTGAAATTTAACGAGATAAAATTAAGCACCTACTAGGTATCTACTACCTACTTGCTACATAGGACTTGAACAACTCGATTTCAAAAGGAACTCTTGAAACAAAGGTCCACTCCAATTATTTAGCTGATGCGATCCCCACAACGTGGATTTCGACGTCGTGTCCTGATTAGGGACAGGACGATACTTAAAAGTATCGATACTTCTTTCGATACGATATTTAAAATAACGTATCGATACTCGATACTCTCCAATATTCATATTTCAAAAGTATCGATACTCCGATATATATCGCAGAAAAATATCGATACTTGCGATACCACCGATATTTAAAAAAAAAACACATTTTCTTACTATTGCAGATGGAAAGGCTCAAATAATAACCAGTTGCTGAAAAACAATATTTTTTACTTAATGAAAATTGAATTTTTACAAAACGAACTTTTTAAACATTGGTTGCAAGTGGCTTCCTTTTGGTCGTTTTTGCGGAAATATTTCCAAACACTACTCTTTGGAGGCATTGTGTGAAGCGATGTCAAGAATAAGTGTGGGACGTGAAAAATAAATCGTCTTGAGAAAAGATTCCGATAAACAAAGTGACGAAAGAAGAAAAGTACCCAGGTTATGGAAGCTATAGGATGATCGATATAAGAGGTATCGATGAAGGCGAGGAGCGATGTGTATTTTGTTTCAATCGACCACATAACGTGGGTGATCACAAGAATGAATGTCATTGTTGTTAATTTTCGTTCTTGATGTATACAGTACCTAACTGGTAATTTACTTCGTTGAAAAAGTTCCGATACATACAGTATCGATACCTCCGATATTTTCTAGGAAAAGTATCGATATCCAAATATCGGTATCGTGCATCGTGCATCCAAATATTTGTATCGATATTTCAAAAGTATCAATACTCCGATTTATCGGTGGTATCGTCCCGTCCCTAGTCCTGATACAGTAGTTTCCACCATTAGAGGTATTAATTTGAATTGTAGAATAAATTAATTGAGGTAAATCGAGGGTTCTCCAACGTAACATCCTCCAGAATACGGAATGACCCGTGGTCTCGAGTACAGAACTTCGTGAGCTGTAACTTTTCATATCACCTCCTTTTTCATATTCAAGTTACATTCAAGACGAAGTCATCCTATCATTTTTGGGGCATCTAGAAGTCAATTAGAAGGTACGGAGATCAGTGATTAGCTGATGGGCCCTTTGGCTAACGTCGTTCCCAATCGGTCTAATGCCTGAATTAGCTGATATAATTGTGATGGAATTCTGTTTTCAAGAGTTCCTTTTGAAATCGATTTTCCCGTAGATTATGGACAAGTGAAGAGAAGGTAGGTACTTTATTTTATCTTCTGAAATTTCAGTTATTCCATTCACGGATTTTTACGTTGAGGTTGACATCTAGTAGAACTTCCACCGTTGAAGGTATTCAGCTTTTGTGACGTGCTGATTGACTAGGAAAGTGTTATTGCTATCGTAATAATACACTTCTTATAGAGAAGGCATCCGATCGTTTTGTGATTCTAGAAATCAATACAAGTCACGAAGACATATTGATCAACCGCAACTTGTTTCTCTCAAATTTCTATCAGAATTGATCTAAAAGGTGAAATAAATCATCTAGGAATTCTAGACTAGAAAACTGTTGCAAGGTTTGAAGGTGCAAGGCGTCGATTTTAGAAGACACACCACAGACTGCGTCCAATAAATCAATGATTAACATTGAAGGGTCATCTAATAAAGAAATGTATTTAAGGAGAGATAACTGTGTTCGATAACAAAGGTTCAACATTCAAAATAACCAAACCGATGCAGGGGTACCCAACTAAATTTTTCCAGGGATCCCTTCATCAAGGTACTACAATAACGAGGACTCCCACTATTTCCTAAGCCTAAAATTACCTGAAAAGAGTCAAAATTGGTGAAAAAATAAATCAAACGATTGCTATATATATAACTCAGGATTTATTTGTGAAAATAGAGAGTACCTACAAGTACATTATTAGTTTTCATTTTCACTCTTCAATTACTGAGATACATTTAATTTAACCTTATTAGAGTCCATTATTTTTGTAATGTTAGGTTCCAAATTTGAAACTTTCACTCTGAAATCCGACCGCATGTCAACCGATTCCTATATTTGTTTTTCATGAAGCACATGGAAGAAAATGCTTGCTCACACCGATAGGTTGTTGCAAACGGAAGGATTTTTTTCATGGCCTTGTCTCCAAGTTCTTTGTAATCCTTGCGTGCTGTTGCCCAAAAGTCCGCTTATTTTCTCGCCATCAAAAACGGCATGTAGCCAAACTAGGGTCCCATCTAGTTCCAGAGCCAGCACAAGAGTGTGCCAGCGTTAATATATTTGAGGAGCTTACTTTCAAAAAGGCACATATCCAAATCTGCTAGAAAACGTTTTTTTCTCAATTTTCTATCTCTGAATATGAGTTGAATCAGATCCCCCTATCATTTCCGAACAAAACAGAACACATCCACGTCAATTCCGGGGCTAAAGTTATGTGTTTGCATCAAAAGGTAGCAAATCCGTCCCCTACATTTTTTTCAGTGCCTTGCAATCGAAATGGCACATATCCTCCGGATTTCTTCAGGCGATAAGTCGTGGGTTTTCAAAAAGGCACATATCCAAAAAGAAGGATTGCGCCTTCGTCTCGACGTTGAATATTTACGCGAGACTCGATAGATGTCAGGCATGACAAATGGAAATATGGAGTCAGGTAAAGTTTTCAATAAAACCAGAATACAGAATGGAGAATGAATTCTTTCTTTTTCAAAAAGGCACAAATCCATGAGTTTTGATCAAAAGGGCACATTTCCAAAGTGAAAATGGATATACAGCCTCGTGTTTTGGAGAAAATTGATTCATATTCTGAGGCATCTTTATCTGTGCCTTCTCACACATTACTCCGATGAGAAACTGAAGAAAAACATCTCCACTAATCTGCAAATAGTTTTTTTCACTTCCTGAACATTTTGTCGGAATGGATATGTGTCTGTTTGAAAGTAAGCTCCTCATTTATTCTTTATATCTTGCGGACCCCTCAGCCATACCTCGCGGACTCCCATGGGTCCGCGGACCGCCATTTGGGCACCACTGCGCACACGTAATGTGAGGAGAACGATCTTTGAAGTCACTCATCATTCTGTATCGCCAAATCTCTCAGTAAGATATTCAAGTGTCACGCTCAGCAAATAATTCTACCCTTTAGCCCTCAAGCCAACAAGGAAGTTCAGGGAGGAAGTCACGCGGTTTTCCGCGTAACAACCCGTCTAGTGCGAAAGATTTTTCACTCGCAGGCGAAATGGAAGGGGAAAGAGGTGGAACTTCCGCGACACTACATCATGTCTATTGCTCTCCTTCTCCCACCATTAAGAGCTCTACAGCCTCCTGCGTCACCTATCCAACCCCTGTCCGCCCCATCTTCCAACAAACTCTTTTATCGCTTTTGTTCTTTTTTATTGTAGGTGGCTCACACTCGAAAGGACTCCCAAACTTTTCCCGCTATTACGCCTAATTTCACCGACTCTAACAGCTATATCTCTCCCAGGGGAGGTTGAACCTTTACAACCCTTTTCCCGTTTTGTGCACACCAACATATCTGTCGAGCACCGTTAAACTAGAGCTACTGGTCAGCACTCGTTACACAAACTATAATAGTTCATCAGTACTCATTAACTTATTAATGCAATATCGTAGGGCAGTTCATTTAGTTGGTGGCAATCATGTCAGGTCGTACTGTACATCAGGGGTCTCCAAATTATTTGCCCCAACGGCTGTACCATAGTGTGGTGGTGGCGGGCCGGGCCTGGGGGGCTAGTCCCCCAGCTGAAGTGGGGTCCAGAAAATTTTGACACTTGAAAACAGAGTTTCAACCCCCCATTCAAGCAGGGGAGATTCCAGGCCATTTGCTGATCAGAACAGTGCCTCTCACTCTGCTCCGCTCTTATTGTCTCAGAGGGACTCCCTATCAAATTCATAGTCGTGCGGTGAATTGGGCAGATTTGAATACGATTTTGCACCCTTCGAGATTGATATTATGGCTCGTAGTCGGCTACATAGTCTATAATCAGCAAGGCACAAGTTCCGACATGGTAATAAAAGAAACATTTGGTCTAAACCTAGAAATGGAGCATCCCCTTCCCCAAGTATCGCCGTGCCGATGTATATAATACCCCATTTTACACGATAGTTGGGCGTAACAACGCACAACAGAACCAACTAGGAATATATCATCGTTATCAACTTATTAACTTACTAATAAGGTATGAATAGTTCCTACCCAAGCATAGAATACTAATATGATTATGATTACATTATAATATTTTAAGATGTAATTGTTCAAATTATCGAAATGTTATCTAGTATAAGTATCGCTTCAATATATCGATAAGTAACTTTTCTTGCAAGGAATGAATTATGAGTAGCTATAACGAACTTCATACTTACTAATATTCGTATACACCCCTAACATATTAACTTTGGGCCGTTCCGAGATAAAACGCTGAGCGCAGTTATGCGTTAATCATCATCATGAAACCCTCCCCCTTCGTTGAGTGCATTTTCACCCTTGGAAGCTTTCAGAGAAACGCAATAAAGAGTGAAGTGATAGATGATTATAACCTTATGAGAAATATTAAATATTAAAGTTTATGGTTCAGGCTTGGTTTATGGTTTAGCTTGGTTAAATATGCATACGTTTTTTAGTTGGTCATCCATCTTATCACAAATATTTACTTATGAACAATTACATGGGAGTACAGCCAAATTGTATGAAGCCTACCAACCTAGAATATTTGACTTTTTGTAACATTGAGGAATCGAGCCATCATTCACATACTTCAATTGATCTCTTTGACGTTTTATTGTACGTTTCATCAACGTACAGTCCTACTAAAACAATCTGTACCCTGTATTTTAGTCGAAAACAATAGAAGGAAACAAGGAGGAACCTAACATTTAAAATTCGAGAAGCACTTACTTTGTTCAGTAATTGATGATGGATTTGATTCGTCATAGTCGATGGGGGGTGAGGTAGAAGAATGATCGTCATATCTTGACCACTGAAATCACATCGTTGGTATCAAGGCATGCGATATGAGTGTCATTGATACAGGTAATTAACAGGTAAAGTAAAACGAAGCATTTTTCATACAATTTGAACCTGAAAGTTGAAACTACTAAAATAACGGGGAAAAAGAATTGTATTCACCTTATTGAAGGCTTGAGAAATGGTGAGTAACGCCGACAGCACCAGCGTCAGCTGCCACCTCATACCGACCCTGAAAAATATATATAAAATATATAAAATACATATATAAAAAACTAGGACGGACGTCTTTAAGGCAAACATGTTGATGCAATTTAGATAACAATTCGTATGCAGTCAACAGTAATGTGGTTCCACTCTTAACAAATATTAAATACTTGTGGAAATGAAGTATTAAAATTGATTTGCAGAAATAATGAACAAGATTAGATCGAAAATACGAAAAAATCTTAAATCGCGAATAACTCGGAAACGAGTCCTCTGGCAAAAAATTGCTACGAGGTATTTTTGTTCGGAAATGAGTTGTACAACACGTAGGAGTCGGATTGTGCATAACTCCTGAGACACCCGGTATAACTAAAAAATACCTAATGTTTGAAAATCGGGAAAGCTACGGGGGAGGCATCGTCTTGGTCAGGAGCGAGGATATGCAATGACCCGCACGACCCCCAGGTCTTGAAGGAGGGGTTGCTTTGTGCGCCGTGTATTATCATCCCCATTCTGATTTGGCCGTACCAGTGGGTGTTGCAATGTTGATAAATTGCTGTTTCTGACCAAATTCAATTTTAGTAAAATGTTTGTTGACTCAAACATGTTATCTAGTTTTAGGACAATGGTAAGATATTTGGGTTTAGATCGGGTTCATATAAAGAGTTAGGGTTTAAACAAGTTTGTTAAGGTATAAACCAAAAAATAAATATTTAAAAATGAAAAATAAAAATGGATTTAATGAATGAAAACGTTCGTTTGTGAACAGCGTCTACGGTATTCCTAATCTGTTCAGCCAAAGTCAGGATAATCGAAGAGCCGAGAGACGGCTATTTTTTGTGTTCATTTACGATTGATTGCGATAATTTGCTTTCAGTTTAGTAGCTATCCCACAAGTGAGTATGTTGACTTTTTGTACGGTTTTGCTGCTTCTGACGTCACACTCCCCCTATGTACAACCTTGCGAAGAAGTCGGACAGTATGAGGAAAAAATGTTGGTAGATAATATTTTTCATGTCACTGATCCTTTTTTTATCTACTAAACTATCTTTTCTTTATTTACTAATCCTTTTGTCACTAAGGTTTTGGTTATTACTACCAGCTATGTTCAACAGCTATCGCGCAACATGATGAATGGGAATATGCAATGAGGAAACCACGCAGAAGGAAATACAGCGAGGAAAGAGACGAAAGGGAAGAGTTGGTAATGATACAGAACCCTGGTTTAATAAGGGTCCATAGTCTCAGCAAAAAGATAAATGCAACTCATCGCAATCAATCGTAAATGAACACAAACAATAGCCGCCACTAGGCTCTTCGATTATCTTGACTTTGGCCGGACAGCTTAGAAATGACGTGGACTGTTAAGAAACGAACGGGTTTATGCATCCGACAATGCATTGTCACCATTCGATTTAGCTAGAAAAGTTAGGTATATCCCGCCTCCAACCTTCTTTCGTCGAGACTTTTGGAAAACCCTCAATTTTAACAGAAAACACACGTTTTTTCTGCAGTTAAACACCATTTCCTTAACTAAAAATATTTTTTAAAACCAAAACGACTACACCGTTGGAAAGCTGACATTTCGGCGCACGTTTTACCAGGCCTGAAAATTAACAGTTAATGTAAACTAATGCGTCAAGCATTAATGGTGTTTCTATGCGAGATGAAAAACAGGGGATTTCAAGATTTTGACAAAACTGCCGTTTCGCGCAGCAATCGCACATCTTCAATGCAATAAAAAAGTTTTCTGACATCAAATAGATAAAAAGTTTAACGCTCTTTCCATCTAATTTGAGCTATCTCAACAATTGAGGGAGTTATGACAGTTTTGATGACATAAGATCGAAAACAGGAAAAAATTCTTAAATCGCAGATAACTCGGAAACGAGGACTCTGGTAAAAATTGCTGAGAGGCATTTTTGTTCGGAAATGGGTAGTACAACACGTAGGAGTCGGATCGTGCATAACTCATGGGACACCCTGTATAAAATATATATCTTTTTATGAACGGATTGTCCCTAGCACGATCCCGTCCATACTTCATCACATCGTTTTGCGAAGAGCTTTTTGGCATTCGCACTGATAGGTTAGTAGATAAAGAAATGGTTTTACAATCATTCAGTACGTTTTTCAACGAATTTACATTTTTCATAAACTGAATTTAAACCATTAAGAATGCTTTCCTAATTACCATGGTAATGTAGATGTTGGTTGATTTATTGCAAAATTATTTCGGATCATATTTATTTTAGAAGAATGTATTTTGGATCATACCACCTGTTGAAGCTTTGGAACATTGTATAGAAATCTAGAGTTGACATACAGATTGTATAACATTTTGTTGCAAGGATAACCCATTATTCATTAAAAACAATTTAGATAATTAAGCTTATTCTGAGAAAAATAAGAACAATCTGTTTAGGCTGTACAATATGTAGGGAATTTTGCGGGAAAGGATGAAGTTCGTAGGGATCGCAACGAGCAAACAAACTGAAATAGTAAAGGAAGCCGCACAAGCTCCGAGGGGTGGCTTTGTAGGGCGAACTTCCCCAAGGTTTTGTTTACAAAAGACCGAGAGGACGGGTCTATCAGAGACCGGCGAAGGGACTGTAACGCCGGATAAAACCTTTAGTTTTGGGCCAACAATACGGTGTGGGGGCGTAGCAGCTTTTCACGAGATTAAATCTGGCCGGCGAAGGGAATTTATATTTGTCACAGAGAAACTCTCGTAATACTCGTCCCAGTACTTTTGATAAAGATGAACAGTGGGCGAGAGTGACTGTAGAAAAGTTCTGAAATAATTGGCTTCCCGTTTTTTTCTGATGGAATGTGGAGTTCTCTTTGCGCAACATCAACACACAATTAGATAATCAACTAGAGGAAGAGCGACAAGTTCAAACTAAAAGAAGAAGAGCGACATATTGGAAATTCAAGTCTTAACTTCCTCCTGTTTTGAGCTCTATTAGTTCTAATTAATCAAGATTACTGGCAATTTCTAGAGCTCGTCAACTTTGCCAGATCAACTAATGTTGCTAAGACATGATCACATAATGAGTGAGGGGGTGAGGGGGATTTCCGTTCATACTTACAGCAGGCTTTCATTTTTCCGTCTTTATCTACGGAGCATCTCTAATAATACAATTAAATCACAGAAAGGCTCCCTAACTACAGTTTTTAAAATTTTAAACAGCTCGTAAATAGATCCAGGATTAAACCGTTTAGTGGGATGTCAGCTGATTGATATTTGCCCATGCTGTCATATGGAGTACATGATAGAAAGATGGAGGGATGACTCATTTTGGGGTTCGTGATTGCAAAAGAAAATGACATGGTTACTGGTTTTCAAATCATGTGGGACTCGATAGATATTAGAAAGGGGAGAACATGCCATGTCATTGATTGAATGCCAATCAAACTCCCCTCCATCGTACTACCATCTTCCTCAACGTGGTCTTTAAAGATGAAAATAATGAACCTCAACGGAGAGGAAGAACCTTCACTCGCTCAAACCGTGCTAGTATTTAGTTACTGGTATTTTTTACATTTAGTAGCATCGATGTGTATAGAGTAGTGACGTTGACAAATCGGCGCAACATTATCAACGTGTTACATAATTTCACGTGAGATTACTCAACTGATGATGTTTTCATTTGTGTTTGGGGGGGAAGACGATAAGGACGGATATGAGAGCGGTAATAACCCTTGGAAATCACCACAGATCTGGAAGGGGTGGAGGAGCGGCGACACATTACTCTTATCACCGGTGATGCGTCCCGCAGTGCCGTAATAAGGAGGTGACTTGGATCGAGGGGAGGCCCGAAGGGGTCGGCAGAGGGTGAGTTTATTACCGTAATCATAAAGGGCTAAGGTGAGTAAAGTTGGGGTGCAAACGCCAGGGGAGGAGCGTGATTTTTTTTTTTTTTTTTAATTCAGAAAACCTAATTTTTCTGATCCATCGATGGCGGTTTCCAAAACGGTGAGTAAGTATACTCAATAGAAGCGAAACATGTAGAGTGATAAGATCGTAAATGTGATAAAACTGTGGATTTTAGAATGGCTAGAAAATGCCTCTCCGTTTAATAAGCATCACTTATCATGCTTCCAAAGAGATTGACACGAGATAAAACAGAATCACCTTCACTCTTCTTCTCCGAACGGAGTTTGTCTGTTTATTATTCAATCGGCTTGCGTTCATGATTTGAATTTCTACTAAGCTTTGGAGTCTGCGTGTTTCACAGGATAGGGCGATTATTGAATTTCAGGAATTTCAGGAGGCACACAAATATGATCAACTGATCAATCCAAATAGGTATTTTGGTCGAGAACAGATTCACGTGCTCCATGTATATCTCCTGAAATTCAATAATCGCCCTATCCTGTGAAACACGCACACTCCGAGAGAGCTGGCTAAAGAATTGGGGCGTTGTCGGACCAACATGGATTTTTCCTGAAAATTTCAGATTTTTTGCTTCAGCCGTTTGGGAGAAATCGTGCGTACGGCGTACAGCCAGCTTAGTGATTCAAATCACGAACGCAAGCCAATTGAATAATAAACCCCAGTGAAAGAATACTTATTTACCCCAGTAATAATAGTGAATAATAAACCCCAGTAATAATATTGAATAATATTTACCTATATATTACCAGAATGCTTCAACCCGTGTATCGGCTACTAACTACACCACAAGTATTCACATCGGCTATCATTCCAGTATCCACATTCACTACAACTCGACGCTATCGGCCGGACATCACTAGGTTACAAACAAACAATAATAAACGAAAAAACGCAAATGTTGGCACCATAAATGATATACTAATCCTCACTAACACTCTGCTAAAAAATATAAATTGTCGATTTTAAAGCAAATTTTTGAAGTTTTCAGCATTTTTTTGCCAAATTTGAGGAAATGCAAGGGTTTCAGCTCTTCAAAAATCGATTTCTGAATTTTAATGTAACGCACGCATGAACAGTTTGAAATCTAGCAGTAATCCCAAAAAAAAAAAAAAAAAAAAAAAAAAAAAAAAAAAAAAAAAAAAACTCTGCTCTTTTTAAGTTGCAAGATTGCAGTGATCCGAAGAAAAGTGCTAAAAAATCGTAAAATTTAGCAAAAAAAGAATTGGAATCAGTCAGAAACAACCGGTGAAAATCGTTGATAATGGTCAAAAACAAAACAGGAAAGGGAAATGAATAATTCATTCATTATTGATCAATTTAAGAATTGATTTTTATTACTATTTTTGTTTTAGAAGATTTGCTCATTTAGTAATTTGCTTTTATACATTTATATAACAAATATGAAATTAAGCGGTCTATTGACCTTGGAAGTAATGATCCATCGAATTCTTCGCTTTTCTAAATACTCAATTTTTTGGAGATTAAAAAAAAAGAAAAAGTGTTGTCTTTAGAAACAACAACTATCTGATGAGATAAGCGTATAGAAGCTTGTCGTAAAATATCTCCTCTAAATCATTGTGTATTGCAATAAAATTATAGTAATTACAAGAATTATTCCTCGGTTAAACTCTTTCAATATATTCACCCTCGGATCTCACAGTATGGGTATGTGATCACTTTAGAGATGTGCTGCTGCGAACTTAGATTTAATTGTTAATGCTCAACTGGAATGGATACCGGTAAGTTTATTACCGCAATCAGGCGAGGTGCAAGGACTATGTGGGGGTGAGCGGAATTAGGTTTCGTGGGAGTTAGAGATACGTTGAGCGAGTTAGTTTAGTTAGAACAACGCCAAGGAGCTTGGCACCCTCGCCACCCCCGGCAATAATGCCCATAATGGAGCTGAACGGTATGTTCTTGGTTATCTATGCAGGCAATTACCCTGGAAATGGCAATCAGAGGGGTGGATAGAGGAACTGACCCATCGCCTTGGGTCAGAAGTTGCAGATGTTTCAAACATTGTATTAAATTCGATTAACCCTTGTGTTACTCACTGAACGCTCTACACCAACATGCTTCTCTTACTGTTGTTACTGAATTACCCCTCTTGCTTTTAGTTCACAATTTTCAATTTTTTTTTCATCATCAAAACTGATCGAGAAAAAGAATTGTTTACCCCCTTTAACATGGTTTACACTTCAAGAAACGGAGAGCAAATTATTACGTAAAGGTTCACTATTTCTGGTTCTAAGTAGAGTTCATATTTATTAGACGAAGTGGTTACATATTCTTATTCACCGGTCACTACATATTCTAGACGCTTCAAAAATACCCCCATTTTTATTTCTACACCAAAGAATTAGGAATAATTAGCCACTAGGGTCCTTAGCTGATCAGTGCAGCCGAATACCTGCTAATAGTATTCTTGATTCCTTAAAGAGTTCCTATATATTTCCGCACCCAATTTTTGACAGATTTCCCGTAACTGAAACAAATAATAGACAGCAGGCACCCACCAGATGACAATGAATTGAATGAAGGAATTCTAAATGACCCGAAGGAACTCTATGTCATATTTCAGTACAATAGATTGTTTGGGAAAGAAATTAGCGCCAATGGTTATTGACTCATCAATGCGGCTGCGTACCAAGCAATTGTATTATAGGATACAGATAGAATTGTATTATAGCGTACCACAGAGGCTACTTGTGTAATAAAAATATAATAGATGTAGTATGCAATAATAGAGCACCGCAGGTCAATTTTGATAGATTTTACATAACTGAAACGAATGATACATGGTAGGCACCCACCAAAGAAGGAGATGACATGAAACACCTACCTATTTTATAACAAAATATAGTGTAACACCGGGATAATTTTCTTCCGTGAAATGGTGACGTAAATCATTATTTAATTCTGCGTTGCGTAGAATAACGAGCCTTTGTGGTTTTTCATTAGCTTGATGTGTTCACAATACCTTTATTTCCAACTTGGATTTCATTTTTGGGAAATGGTTTGAATCAACCCGAGGGTCCAACAAAACCCCATATACTTGAATAAACATTGAAAGCCCATCATGCGCTAGCAAGAATGAAATTTCAATCTCATTCCAGCTAGGCAAGAATATTAATGCACTGAAAACCTTCACTCTTCTTCTCCGAACGGAGTTTGTCTGTTTATTCAGTTCTGAGTCTGGGGCATCCCCCGAGTTGTTTTTCAGTTGGATGAGATCTGAAATTCTAATTCTCGGCTTTTCACATCCACACGTATTGCAGCAGGGCAAAACCTACGTTGCGAGAAGCGGAAACTAACGAAGTGGGAGCCTGGGATCTCTATAAGCGGATTTTTCCTCAGATAAGCCAATACGCGGGGTCGAATGGTTAACTAAATACAATTTAGGATCGGGGCTTTTGCAGCCACGGGCTAAGGGTGGAGGAAGTGTGGATACATTTCTCTTCAAAGCTAAAGTGATGATAGATTAAAGTGAATGAACAATGGTAATTGAAGTAATTGAAGAATGAATAGTGAGCGATAACGAGCGAATGTAGCTGTACACTTTTGCACCTGTTTTCCTCCCACCGCTTACCAATAAGTCAACCTGAGAATTCACTGTTGAAAAAATGGCTTTACAAAAATCATTTGTAATTGTAGTCTGTATAATATCTCTTCAATTTTCACGCAGGATACGTTGTAGAAAGAGAATCCGAAAATCACAATCAAGTCTAATTCCGAATTCAGTATCAAATTATCATGCTGACAAAAAAAATATATATACATAGAGCAGAATTCATTTTATTATAACCTTAATTTGTTTGAAATCACTCCCGTCGAAGGGGTGGTTGGCAACCAACGGTAGATCATAGTCTTCAAGAGCTTGGATAAAATACATCATTTCCAACGGGCAAAAATGTGGAACTGAAAATGTTGAACGTTTTAGAACTTTCCGATGCTTTGTAAGTACCTTAATAATTAAGGCAGTTCAACCTTAACAATTATTGTGCCAGTTCGAATATTTGTGAAACCAACATCCTTAATTTTACAATTCTCAACTGAGGGTATTGGTAGTCGAACCAGAGTGCACGTTGTATACATATTTATGATTATTGGTGAGGGTGCGTATGATTAGGTTGTTTGCCTTAAGGGGAAACAATCTTGACTATGTACGGTTAGCATCAGGCGAAGTTATCAAATAATGCTGAGAGGTTTATATCCGTAACGATTACAACAGTTTATTATCAAATGTTGAAACCCACGGAATGATAGATGTCGGGGAAACAAGTTGCTACACCCGAAATTCAATTACTCAAACCTTTACCAACAAAGGTGGTTAGCAATAATGGGCCACTTCGCAGTTTTCATCGAAGCTGGGAAGGCCGGTTAAAAGAATTGTAGCGAGAGTCGTGGTGAAGTTGCGCAGCAATCGCGAGGAAAATGCATCTCACGACGCCAAAACGCTGGAACGACAGGAGCCAATTATCTCCCCCTTCTACGGGCTATCATACATTTTAATTAGATGAGCGAAGTGGGCCGCATATCCCATCCAACGAGGACACAAACCGCAGCTATTGTGAAGAGATTAGTGCGCGGGCGGCGAATAATCTCACGGCCGGGACAAGGGGTAATTGAAACGGTGTGATGATCACGGAACTTCCCGTGATTCATGATAATCATCTTTATGAAATATTTACTCGTAGAAAGCCGGAAATTCACAATTCAAGGGAGAGTTGGGGTACGAGCGGAGAGTCGGTAGAGTTATGACTCCAAAAACGGACTTATCTCGAGCAAAATTGTAAAAGGGGGTATAAAGTCAGATTAAAGTTACTGTTTCTATTAACAAGTAATATAACTGTTATCTATAATTGCTTAATAATGTACACAAAGAAATTAATAAGTGCGCCCGACGTAAATCCAAGAACTATTTTAGGAGTATAAAATATTCAAGAAAAATTTCTTCATTTACTACATGACGAATTTTAACACTAAGTGGGTGGGCTCACATTGTCAAATTTGACTCCAATAACGGTAGAGGACAGCTTCAATCATATACAGCTGTCAGGGTATTCCTGGAATGTCCGAGGTAGATGAACGAGAATGAACGTTCGACTCGACGAGTATTCAGTATGAATATGCGATTGGCAGCACAGCCCTGCGGGAGGAGTCCTTGGTGAGGGATCTGGGGGTCCTCTTCAACAGCGAACTGTCGTTTGTGCGAATATACTCGAAGGGAACGGAGGATGCTCGGATTCCTGAAGCGGTGTGCTAGGGATTTCGAAAACCCATCGGTCTTGAGGTTGTTGTTCACCTCTCTCGTACGGCTCTGCCAAGAATTTGCAACACCGTTAGGTCGCCAAAGTATGGTAACTCTAACGAATCATTGCAGAGAATGCAGAGTCGATTCTTATTGTTTACAATAGAGGACGTGATTAGCCGGACCACAGCTATAGTGGAGGATTGGTGGAGAACGACCTGCGGACATTTGAGTCGTTTGACGTCGGATTTGGTTTCTCCATGGGTTGGTATCCAATGGTGTGGATTGCCCCTTTCTGCCCCAAAATTTCAACTTATTTTTCCCTCCATTACCAGACAGCAGCAGATGTTTTACACGAGGACCCCAACCTACTATTTGCGGAACAACCCAATGACCGGCATTCTGATGGAGCATAACCGTGTTGCCAGTGGAGGTCATTTAGAAATTTTTAACGATAGGAGAGAGACATTTATATATAGGATTATTAAGGGTATTAGTGTCGAATAACGTTGCATTTATTGTCAACTATTCGTTTATTTATTTATCTCAATTATTTCAGATGATATTTCAGGTATTCCGAGTTTATTCTTTATAGTCTTTCTGGTGTTTGTTATCACACTTGTATATTGTCTCGTGTTGTTACTTTTTGAAATTTGTTATAAATTAAAGTGTATACCTACCTATACAAAAACAGGCAGTTGGGCTCGCCCGTGCTATTATAAATAAATAAATAGACTGTACTATAGTTCGTATTGTAAATGCACTCTCCCGGAACTGCCATCTGCATTAGCTATTTTATCAATTTGGCTGCTGACTTTTGTTGGTTTGTGTGCGGTTATGACTTTCACTGATGATAATAAATTGGCACGATTATTCGACACTTTTCTGTAGACCTGTCGAAGGAAAAAGAGAGAACGGTGTTGAAAACAGAATTTAGACTAAATCGTAATCGTATGGAAACGAGTGTTACAGGTATATAACTAGGTACACACCTAATTTTGCCATGGTAGGTGTGCGTTGTATAGTACGTACCCTTCTAGTATGTGTAAACTCACAGCAAGCTTGTTCGTTACTTGAGACAATGGGAAATAGATCTTGTTATAAAACAATACAACGAGAATGAATAGGAAATTAAAAGCATTATCACAGCTCACTCAGCTTTCCCCAAAGAACATATTTACCCAAACTGACCCTGTAGTTGTCAAGTAGGCATAAATTCCATATAGCAAATGATGATGATAACTCATTTAATCGGATGATGAATAACATGTCCTTATTGAGTTTCAAATTCCATGCTCAGAAGTCTACCGCAGATGTTCTAAAATAATGTTACTTGAATAATTAAAAATAGGATTAACTGAGATTCGGGTTGGTTAATGACACCCCTAACCAATGAACGAATGACACCTTTCAAGGTTTAACCCTCAAGGCTAATTCTATCGGAGTTCGACTAAACGTCGTCATCTTCGTATTGGTGGTTTCTTTAAGGATTCTAGGAAGAATTTTTCTTTCAAACACACAGAGTTTGCCTTCCTACTACTCCGTCAGTACTTCACTCTGAACGCTAATTCACTACAAGAAGAAGCAGTACTGGCCATTAGTGGTGGGTTACATAGAGGCAAGAAAACGCATTCAATTAATTTAATACTAGCAATATATTACTGTGAAGCAAATTTACTGAACTTACTCCATAAAAAATGCGCTATTTCACACAAGTTTAATCTGTAAAAGTTAGGGAATTTTTTTTCTCCTGAGATTGTTAGTTGTTAAGTTCGCTAGATAACATCAGTTTCTACTTTATTGGCTACCAAGTTCATCATTTACTAGTAAATAGTTTGTTTTATTCTTTTAATTATTGTGATTTGATTCTGGTTGTTCAAATATAGTTATATTTTAATATGGTTTCTTTCTCACTATTCGTGATTTTTCAACTTCTTTTTACCTTAAATTATATAACTGTATCAGGTTTTTTTTTAATGATTGTAAAACAGTACTGTGAGAGCAGTACAATTTTTTGACTCGTCTCCTATCACGGGCATTGCCCTTATTGGAGCACTATTTTTCCACTAAACTTTTGTTTGTTAGAAGTGTATTTTCTTTCCTTTTGGAAATAAATGGATAAATTGAAATTGAATTGAATTGAGCCAACGTGATTAGTCCCACTGGATAATGGCCACTATTTAAACCATGATTAAGATGACAACATGGATCATAGATGTGCTTGCTGACCGAGGAGCTCCTTCAGCTCATCATGGCGACTTGTCTTCGTTCTGTTGCTATTCTAAAGAGGACCCTTTTAAAATAAAATATATTACCATGACCGTTGAAATTTTGATATTCAATTAAAATTTTGATAAATGCTAGAACTTTCCAAAGACTGATGACCTTTCCTTGGGTCAGCAAGACCGAGATACACTTCCTCAGCTTTTGGTTATAACTTCGGTGGCGATTTTACTATAAAAAATTTGTGGCAAAATTGTCTAGAATTTAGATTAGGCCCAAGTTGATATTTAACCATTGGTTAATCCGATAAAAGATTAACCGATTTTTTCCACAAAAAATAAAAATGGCCTTCGAGAAAAACAAAAAGTAGTATTTCACTGGTGCGGGACGCTGCCAACAATTTTTTATAAAAATTTGACACTGATAAGCTACAATGGTTCAAACGAATCAATAACGAGCCTGACCACAGATTCATCCCAGTTGGATGGAAATTTCAACCTGGTATCACCATCACGCTAGTTCAAATAAATGTCTGAACGGGAAATCACACTGTGTAGGGAATCGATGATTTGATCACCTCTTACAAGTTTCAATTTACTATTTCCCCGCACCACACCCGATGTGCAATCTTATAAGAGTATTTCAACTATTAAAGGCTTCGACGAATCCCATGTGCTACACCCAACTTGGCAAACGAATCGTAATTTCAGCGGTTTCGAAGGTCCACTGTGGACGATGATGAATCAAAAACAAATTACCCTAACACCATACGAGTTAATGGTGAAAATGTCTCTTGCTCTTGTAGTTGGAAGCTTCGGTATTCATGTGCTGGTACGGCTGGACAATGGTCGTTCAGAGTGAATCAAACCTGAACGCCGAACAAAGTTTTCGCTTGAAATTGCCGGAGCCTGCTCCAACGCTTACTCTGTGGGACACTCTACAGAGCATGATAAATCCGCCTATAATGGGCGAGAGACCGGCCAAACGTCCAGGAAGCCCCCCCTTTCTCCCTGACGTCGCCCGACGCCACTCGAGGTAACCGCAGAACTATAAAACGCATGAGGGTTGTGGGCGATGGGTCCGCCTCGTTGGTCGTAGAATGTAACTGTTGCCGACCAGATTAATGGCCCGATGTACCCTAGAGGTCAGTTTCAAGTGGATGAATTTAGAGGGGTTTGGAGGGTCCCAAAACGGCCTGCTGGGAAAACTGATGAATTTACTGGCGGTAAGTAGGAAGCACGGACGCTTAGAATCACATTTCTCTGGATCATATTACTGTGTCCACAAAATCAAGCGGACTAACCTGTTGAACTACCTCTGTTTCGATTTCATTCTTAAGTATGTGTGTTTGTGAATATGAACTTCCAAATTATTGAACTGCTATGGTTGATAAGTTCTATTGCACCAGTATTTGTTCAACAGTTTTGTCTTCATTCCTTATCAGATGTCAAGATCCTTCTCTCAAGTTAGCATAAATATTTGAAATGAAAAAAAGAAGAAATTCCTTTTGATGCAATCTTGTCTGCAAACAACAAGATTTCAACAAATAAAAGTATTAAAAAACAAAAACGGAATATTTACATTAATATTATGATGTGGATTTGTGACTAATAGAATGTCTAAAAACAAATTTAACGCTCTTTCCAACGGTATATTGTAATTTGAGCTTAATTGTTTTGGAAAGGGAGTTTTGGCCGTTTTAGTGACGTAAGATGGATAGTACTAAAAAATCTCAAATTGAAATAACTCGGAAACGATGCTTCAAAAAAAGTTATAAGAGGAACTTTTTGTTGAAGACTAGTTTTCAAATCGAACTTTAAGGGGTTAGCGACCACAAGTGTGAATACTTTCTAAAAGTTATGACGAGTATAGAATTTGTTTAAGCATGGAGTGCACCACGATTTGAATAAACTTTCAAGTGCCTTAAAGTCCATTAAAACACTGATTTACGTAGTAAATTAGCAGCTTAGTAGCTTAGCAGCGATGAAATTGGTAGTCCAACAAACTTTTGGGTAATAATCTCGAGCTACGGAGTAACCTTGATCGGATGTGTGAGCCGCTTGGTCAATTTATTTCCTGAAACCAGGTAGTAAGGTATAATGTGGTATGTTATGATAAAATACAAAAGTGCTATTACTACGTCGATAGTAACTTCTTCGTTGAGTCAATCGGAGAGAGCTAGTTGCTTAAGAACCCGGAGTAATAACCGCAGAACACAGATAAGCATAAACGCAGTTGAACCTTCGTGTTCGATATCGCTGAATACGAAAACGTTAGATGGTAAGGAAATTGAGTGTCGGGTTTTGACAACTCTCGAAGGTTCGTCGGAGTCAAGCCGAGAAAATCAGCATCGTAGGTCCAATGAACCTTGGTGGTAAGAAGATTGGGTTCACTTGTGATTCACCATTCTCTGTAGCAGAACATTCATATCCGTACCAATATTAAGTTAAACATGTTCCCTAACTAGACGTGTTTTACGTCAGTAAGCTGTTTAGTGTCTCTCCCGTGTTTAGGGTTCGTCTGATCCGCTAACTCCTTTGCTCTCCTGCGATGGTCACTGAACTTGGCCATATTTTCTAGTCCAAGCTTATTTTGTAAGAGGTAATTTTTGCAGCGCATTCGAAGATGTTTGTTTGTACGCGTATTTTCTGGCCATAAATGGGTTTGTAAATATTACCGACCAAGACAGGGGTTTTGACACTATTGCATTAAAGTCTGTTACAAACTTGCTTAATGTCAAACTAATTCTACATATCTATTATTATCTAAGTGATATAGTAAGATAATAATACCTATTAACTTGATTAGGTGGTTTTGAATGGAGTAGTGACGTTAGTGCGGTTGTTGGGGTAGTGAAACCGTCAACTTCTCTCACAACATTCTGTTATTCAAATTTCACCGTAAGGCACATCTTTTAGGCATCGTTGCTCAATAAATTGAATTAGATTTTGTAATCCATTAGGTGTTTTAGGTTCCGTTAATCTACAGGTTAATTTCGATTACTAATAACGTTCTGTTCGACCACAAAGGATTACAATTTTAATCCAGAATTGATCTCGCCACTGTTTTTGAGAGGTAACTTCCGACTCTGGATTAATTCGCTATGGTGGAACGAGCTCCAAAGGAAGTAAATGGGAGCTGACGGCTTCAATGCAGCGAATTTGTAGAATTTGAACATTGGGGTTTTTCTTCAAATTCAAACTAAGCCTCATACTGATTGATGGATGAAACTTCGAATTGGATGAAGCTGTGCAATCCATTTTTTTGTATTGTAGGGGCTAACGAAATTGACAACATGCATTGCAGACGAAAAGTAAGCCGAATTATCATTCAAGATGAGAAGGATATTGACGAGAGCTCATTAGCAAACCAAATATGTACCACGATATACTGTTTTGCCCCGGTGGCAATGTATTGATTATACAAGAACTGTGATTTATGCCGGAGGCATGTCTGTGCAGGAAAATAATACATTTAATAAACCGAAAGTCTTTTATATTGTTTCGCAAAATGATTTATTGCGACAACACACGGCTCAACCAGATAGTGGAATTTCTTGTTTTTATGAACTCAAAAAACAACTTTATGAGTAAGTTAAGTGAAATAAAAACAAGTCACATAAGTCCAAAAAGTCGGTTGTCCGTAGAAGAACTTTTAAAATATGAACTTGAAATATCAAAATTAACAGCTGCTGGGTGATAATTCAAAACGCTGCAAATTCTTTTACTGGGGTTTATCATTCAATGATTCATGATTTGAATTTCTACTAAGCTTTGGGGTGTGCGTGTTTCACAGGTGATAGAGCGATTATTGAATTTCAGGAGATATAGAGCACTTAAATCGGTTCTAAACCAAAATACTTATTTGGATTGATCAGTTGATCATATTTGTGTTTTTCCTGAAAATTTCAGATTTTTTGCTCCTAGCCGTTTGGGAGAAATCGTGCGTGCGGCGCACGGCAGACGGACGGAAAAATGTTTATTGCAGATTTGGATTCTACACCCTTTGAAACGTATACCATGAAATTTTCAGGGGGGGTTAGAATTTTTTTTTTTCAAGAGCGATTACAATTGTTTATTATTGAATAATAAACCAAAAAGTTAGTGCTCTATGCAGGTACACAATCAAGAAAGGAGGGAAATTGAATGAGGGTAAAATATAGTTTCTCCTCCCAGTAACAGAAGGGAGAATAATTTATGTTAGCGTGTCAAATGGAATAGCAGATGAACGGGTGGAAACCACATCAGTTGTGTTAGGGGTGAGGAGTGAAGAGAATCCAACGGTAAAACGGGTGAGGGAGCTGGGAAATAATTTGTGTCAGTGTCCAAAACGTTCAGAGTAAACGTGGCATATTATGTGGCGAATTTTTTCTCTTTCATTTTCGCTACACAGATGCCTTAGCTAGAGCACTATTTGTTTCAACCATTCAAACTAGTACATTATCTGCTATATTGATGGCATTGTTGTAATTTACTTGTAAGTATCCTGACTAATTTACCATGAATTAGTGGACAATGTTTTCAATTAGCAACCCAACTTTCAAACGTAAACAACCAAACATGTGGGATTGCACAACATATTAACACAAAAATAAATAATAAAAAACTGTGAAACCTCCACAGCATATTTACCCAGTCCAACAGAGGAAGCGTACACTAATAATGAAGCCAGAAATGATACGCTTACATAATGCTATTGACATGGTAGAATTGACATGATAGAATTACACGACTTTCAACATTATGCCCCAAATTGAGTGCGTTCTAAAGCGATTGACCTGATGATCAATATATAGTGTGAGATCTGTAGTGGGGAGGGGTGTAATTTCATAAATATTACTCTAGGCTTATTTCAAGGTGATCAAGCTTTCTCTATGTATTTTAGCCTTTTCGTTTAAGACACGGTCGACTGCCTTCTGCAAAACGAGGGTTTATGTCACTCGTCCAAAATACTGGTGCTGCACTACAGTGGCGAATATGTTTCTGTTATTCTGATCAAAACTAGATATAAAACATAAATAACACTTAAAACGTAAATATTGAGGCATAATGCTTTTAAGCGAAAACCGAAAAATCGCACTCTCAATGTGTTCTACCACGATACATATTGGAACAGCGACTATGCAAGCAGTCGTTTGAAATCCTGGTGAAAATCCAAAAGTAGGAGACCGAATTCTTCATTGAACTTCAACACGCTTGAACTATTGCAAATCATGAGAGAATCATACATCTCAAATTTAGCGTAAAAGTGTGACTCCAAAGAAATATTTGTCTGATTCCTAACTTCCCTTAACACGTTTGTATCACCTCATTATCATATCATCCTGCTCTCACAGCAATTATGCTTGTCCTAATACAATGAGTGGGAAGGTGTACAGATCTCTCTTTGGCAGTAATTTATTAGTTGGTTATTAAATTATGGTAATCCGTAATTTTACCTGTGAAGGAAATCGATATATGATATAAAACAGTATAAAGCTATTTTGTTCGCAGTAGTGTCGTCCGTCTTACATTCTTCAATTCATATTTAAAAGTTTGTGTGTTCAACGAATATCCAACAAACATTTTTTTTTTGTCAGATGTCAAAACGTAAACCAAACCCGTGTTGAAGGGGTTTGAAAACATTGTTCTTGGTCGAACTACCCTGACATCAAAAGTTTTTCTGATTTTAATTAGAATTAACATTTGTTTTAATAAATAACTGAATTGCCTTTAAGAAATTAAAATAACTTTATTAGAGTACTAAAAGCCAGCCAGCAGACAAAAGAGCTTCCTTCACCTCTTCGTAAGGCTGTTGGTCTCCATAAGATATCCAAGTTATGAACGAACATTCATTTAGAATGAAAACAATTCAAAGGACCTTCAATGTGCGTGTTGAAATGTTGAAGATATCGCTAATAAACGCTTGAGAATAATATTTAAGGGTTGAAGTATCAAAAAAATCGAAACCAAAACACGAAAACTTTTGATTCGTAAGTCATGTCCTCAGTCAACCAATCTGATTGGTTCCAATATCTGTTACTAGAGAGATTATACTGTTTACTCCCAATAGTTACTACCAGAGTGAGCTGGCGCTGATCATCAGTCATTCCCGTACTATTTGATAATCAAGTAAAAGATTCAATACAGTGAGATGATGACCATTGTCCAACGTTTACTGGGTTCTCATCGTAACCAATTTTGATCATAAGTTCATACCGGTGACTGTAAGTGGTATACCTGCATACTGGAGTTCAATTACGCCAAAGAGCAATAGTGACTATTATCGTATCAGTAGTCACCCTGTACCCGTACGATTCACAGGATAATGGAAATATTCGAGACTAAAGTAGCCGAGTGGGCTATACCGGAAAGAGGGAACAGATTGGTTCCAATATCTGTTACGAGAGAGATTATACTGTTTACTCCCAATATTTACTACCAGAGTGAGCTGCCGCTATCATCAGTCATTCCCGTACTATTTGATAATCAATTAAAAGATTCAATACAGTGAGATGATGACCATTGTCCAACGTTTACTGGGTTCTCATTCGTAACCAATTTTGGTCATAAGTTCATACCGGCGACTGCAAGTGGTATACCGGCATACCGGAGTTCAATTACCCCAAAGAGCAATAGTGACTATTATCGTATCAGTAGTCACCCTGTACCCGTACGATTCACAGGGTAATGGAAATATTCGAGACTAAAGTAGCCGAGTGTGCTTTACCGGAAAGAGGGAAGAGGCTCAAAACGATAGGGGATATCCCTGCTCCACGCTTGGCTAGCCGTTCAATTTATAGTCGGTTGGAAAGCCTGGTAGGGAGGGGGTGTTGGTTTGCAGGGCCTCCCACGTGGCAAACTCCGGTACGGGACATTTGCTCTTGAGGGTAGAATGGCAAAAGAGGCCTTAGGACTATCACGGGCCTGGGATGGAAAGAGGGTCGAAGCGCGCTTAATCTCCGAGCCTTCTGAGCCCCATCTCATTCCCTTTCTCCGCATTAATTTAATTTGCACACAATAGGAAGGAACCAACCGTCAGGTGGAGCCATATCTCCAGATACCTCTCTTTATAAGTTAGACGGAGTTGTATTTTGTGAAAAGAGACAAAAGTTTGTGAAAGAAATGCTTAATCTGAGACCACCCCTTTGGTTAAACAATGGTTAGCCATAATTATTAATGGATGGTTTTGTGTTTGAGGCAACTCAAAAGAACCCAGGTGAAGGTAATAATGAAAGAGCTTCGAGAAGTATAATCGTGTGTAAAAATCTCATCACTGAATCATCATCATTGTCCAAAAACCTTTCTAAACGAATCTCCTAGATTTGAATGTTATTACTAGTATATAAGGATTTAAGCCAATCAATTTCATGGCAAACGAAGACGGTATTAAAAAAATCTAGATCAATAGCAATGATAGATCAATAGATCAATTTCCAATCTCATTTTCCGTATTAGACCATCCTGAGCAGCGTACGTCTCGGGTTTGCGTGTCTGTATACCCTTGCAACCAGCCTACTTTACACTTTCCTTACAATTTTGATGATATTTACAGGAAATGTACGGGTTGAGATGTAAACGGTTCCCCGTGAGTTCATTGCCCTAATCGTCTCAAGCCCTCCGAAAATTTGGAGAGTAGTAATCATGTCATACAAATTGCAACCCTATATTATTGTATACGTCATGCGTAGATAGCTGATAGAACCTCACAGCAGGTCGGTTCATCCAATTCAATTCGTTGATGCCTGCGCGAGCTTTTCCCGTGACACATTTGCCCCCACCATCCTTGTAATTCAAGATTGCTCCACTAAGGACTAAGAATATTTTAAGATTGAGAAACTGTAAGGATGATTTGCGTAATTTCAACGAACTGTACATTCATGTTAACAATACAAGGAACATATGCCACACCAAATCGGCAGACGTTTAGTCGTTAAGAGTAATGGATTTTTCTAGGAAAGTGTAGGTCAATCACATACTGAAAAAAATAAGTTTTAATTTCTGTTTTAGAATAATCCTTCTACGTCAATCGCTGTTCTGCGTGCACCAGATGTAGATCATACTCCATATCTTGAAATGGCATTCTATAAAAAGTTGCCATAAAAAGAGCCTAATTTATATGGAAGCACTAAAGATCGGACTAGACAACTGGGGCCCTTCCACTCCACTGTCTCTGTACCTTGAAATTGACTTCTAGATATCTCAAAGACAGTTGGATGACTTCGTTTTATGTTTAACTCAGTGACCACTAACCTTTACTAGTCCCTGTGTATTGCTGATATCAAAAGACCTTCAATGGACCGGTTCAAGACCTTCATCCACGGTTCAGTGGACCGTGGATGAATCCACGAATAGAACAACTGAAAGATAGAATAAAACACCTCCCCGCGCTCCACTTGTCCGTTATATAAAACGGTTTTTGAAAACTCGATTTCAAAAGGAACCCCCGCAAAACAAAGTTCCGTTTCAATTCCATCAACTGATTTTATAATCACATGTTACTAGGCGATATAATCTATAACGCATGTGGCAGCTGACAAAGTTGAAAGGACACATTTCTCACGTTTCGCAAAAACGTTGCCCATTGCACAAAAAGCAAGTTAACAAAGAACGAGGCACTTGCGCTAATGTATTACTCGGAAATTGTTCAAGAACATACATGATCGTACAAGGAGAATCCGAATTAGACATTCAAAGTTGTGTTACCTCAACAAGATCAGGTAGAATTTGTCATGAAACGAATGAAATAAAAATAATTTTATAAACACATATTGACGTTAGGTATATATATATATTAAGTATATGATGATGAATCTATTGAGGGGAAATCGTACACTGCTGATCTCTGGCGGTATTGGTCGTTCTCTGTTCACGGAATTCGATGGTTTCCATAAAAGTGTGACCGTGTGCCTGATGTGGATTAACATTGATTGAGTTATAATTATTTAAGAGTTAGAACACCGTTACTACATTTTTCATCGTTTAAGTTAGCAAAGATTACCTGTTTAACTATTTAAATATTTTTAACCTCCACTGTTTTATGTATAAAATCAATGGTTTTAAATACAAGTAAACTTTACTTGTATAACAAACCACCCACCTATCGACTACATTTCTGATTTATTTTGCATGAAGCCACCGGAAAACCGGTGAATGACTCCTCGAATCCGCTCTATAACAGAATATTTCAATTCATAGCAACTCGGACACAGGATACCGGACACAAAACACTATAGATATTGTTGCAGATCTGCATCGTAGATATATTTATAATAATTCACATATCTTTAGGTAGTCTTATCGCATAGAGCTTATTCTGTTTAGAAATGCATGACTTAATTAAGAAGATCGATTAAATGTTATTTGGAGGTGCGTATTGCAGAAGTAATTTTTGTCATACGATTATTTTTTAGCAACAAAATTTATTACATATCAATAAGCTATCTCTGATGTAACCCATCAAAATAGTTAAACATTTTCTCCTCTATATTGTGGTTAATACAACTGCCTTCCCAGTTGATTTAAAACCTAGAAATATTTTAAGGGCGTTCCGGTTTTTTTCCATTTCTTTATTAACTGAATAATTGAAATCTCTGTAATTGACAATGCTAAGCTTGGGGCTTGACTTCTGCGGCCGTACACGTAGAAACAATATTGCTCTATAAGTCTCCAACCTTGAAATGATTACGTGTCTCATCATCATCATCAAATCTTCTCTCGATTCTACAGAGAACTAGGATCTAGTACCTCTGCACTATTAGTGGTAGTATGGAACTTTAAATTTGTAATGATTTCAGGCATTAGTTTCTGCAGTGAAGGCATTCCGGCGTAGAATGCTAACCTGCACGACTTGGCGGTCTTGAAGGTGGGGTAGCTACCAGCGCCGTGTCAGCGAGAACATTCGTAATTTTATATCCGGGTCTAATCGAGGAAGTAAATATTTTTGCATCGAAAAATGCAGCAATTGTTCAAGAAAAAGTTCGGACGCGATGTTAATGTGCCTGTACAGGTGCTATGGGAAAAGTTAGTGCATGAAGTGAGGTCTCGGTCAGAATCACTCGTCCGTCATAAGGAGTAATATTGCCCCGCCAGATCTGTCAATGGCTTTTCAAATAATTTGAAAACTACTGTCGATCGCCATATCTTCGCTTTTATTTTCTTGCTTTTATTATTGAAAATCTTCGAATTCCCCTCCCCTCTCAATCATCTCGCCAGATACACGACTGATGTAAAATAACGGTCTGTTCTGCCGATCGCCATCCAGTATCAAATTGTTTGGGAACGTTGTTAAAGAACGCTGTGATGTACACGACGATGTTTGGAGAGTTGTTAAGTACGGAACTTTATTAAAAGTCGTTTGTAACAAGTACCTAATTATCCCATATCTAGTCCCTGAACCAACAATCAAGAACTTTACTTTGATATCTATTACTGCGCATTAAGAATATGTATCTAACTTTCACCCTAATACCGTAGAAAGTAAAATATAAAAAAACACAATTGTATCATTTTTCTTTATTTTCTACCCCAATTGACAAGCTTAAAGATAGAAAAGCTGAATTTTGGTTAATGTAATAGTGAGTAATTTGCCTCCAGAATATTGAAATTGCTATTTCCTTGCTTACTTAGAAGCCTGAAAGAAATGGCGAACCCTCAACTCGAGAGGTGGGAGGAGGATAAGACAAGGGTTGTGTAAAATGAAGTTTGGGAAGGGAAAGACCGCGTAATTGGTCGGGATTTTCGCCCTCCGAAAACTTTTTTTTTCCAGTAAGAGCACCTCGATCAATATTGTCAATGTGAAGGATCGGAGCTAAAGAGAAGAAGCTGGTCGGGTAACTTTTTTAGTGGTTGACACTGACAGAAGACGACACCCGGGCGCCTCACTACTGAAAGTAATGCGCCTCAAGCAAGATAACGAAGGTTTTCGAGTAAATACTCACGGTCAATAGACTTCAAAATGCCTTACATGTATATATAAATTAAGAAGCCCCAACAGTCAAATAAATGAATAACCGGTGTTCATTACGTTTTCCCAAACAAATTTTTATTAATCCAAACGATTCTGGAGGAAACTCTTTAAATCGGTACATTTGATTTTAATATATGAAGCCACCGATAGATGGGGCGAACATGTCGAATCGCGAATAGGTTACTTATCGGATAAAAGGTAACGACGTTAAATCAAGTCAGTACTAGAAAGACATCCGTGTGGACCGCTTGTTCTCCCCGCTCATCTAATCACGCTTTTTCATAATAGCAAGTTCGCCTATTGTGCGATTTTTCACCTAACTTTTCGGTTCCTAAAGTGTTAAATTTAAAAATACGTTGGCTCGGAAATTTGATCACAGATTCGCTTCGAGATCTTCTCCAGAAATTCGCCACCACGCATCCAGGGGGCCCCCGACTCACCATCGACAAGGTACGTGGTCACCATTCATTTTCGAGCCAAAGTTTTTCTTTTGTATTTTTTGCTACTTCGCTAATTTTGCTGAATTGCTAAAATTGCCCCCTCCAGATTCATTTTCCTGTAAAAAATTATTTCTGGATTATTCTGGTGTGTTGTACTCCATAATATAATAAACCTTCTAGATCTTTATTATTTTCAATTGGGAACGTTTGTATAGACCAAGAGAAAACAATTTTTTCGCATTTTCTCCATACTACTGGACCAAAGTTAATGAAACTTAAATAAAAAATCACAAATGGGCCGACGATGCTCCCGAATCTTCGCGTCCATCTTGACCAATCCTAAATGTTGAAATCAAGAGATTGAAATATTAAAAAAAAAATCAGAATATAGACAACTTCCGAAATAACGCAAATGTTTTTTTTTTGTATTGCTATTATTAATAGTTGTTTTTATTGAATTGTTGTCTCTCTAGGGGCTTGAACTGTTACGGATAGAAGAAGGTCAAAATGAATGTGTCTCAATATAGTAAAGATCGCCGATAGTAATCGTGATGACTGAATCAGTTAATCAAAACTCCCTTTTGATACACAGTTTTTTATAACTTTTATTATTGTTACTGTTCGCTTTCGACATTTACAGTAATATTGTAACTGTATACCAACATTCACAATTTACTGAAATAGGTCTTCTATCACACTATTGTAGATAATTCGAAACAATTTCAATTTAGAGTAAAGAATGTTTTTTTTTCTGCGCATAGTTTGTCGAAATGAGGTCAGTTCTGAAAACATTTCATTGAGTTTCTTGGTCACACCCAGTCCTGAGCGATATTTACATTTCATGGCATACGTTTCTTTTGTGACGGACGTTGAATGGATGGAGAGTATTCAATGCCTTTTTCGTTGGAAATAGAGTATTCCTTTTGTCCACCAACCCAGGAAGGTGTGAGAGAAGATTCTCTAAAATTCAATTTAAGGTCAAAAGATTTTATTTTTCCATCATGATAACGCTCGTCTACAAAGGGTTTGAACGGGTTTTGAACCCACGCCCATGCACTTGTTGGAATTTGAAAAATAAAAAGTTTGCTTTATTATTATAAAAGTTAATTTAGTTAATCCTCAAACTAAGATCTCCTTTGGGAGTCACGCCCCACACTTTGAGAACCTCTGGACTAGCCAACTTTTGTCTACACAAGTTAGAACAGATTTTAGGAGTTAGAACATGAAATTTGTACAAGGAAGTGCCTTTTATATTATGGCCATCATAACAGGAAAGATTAGTTGTACAGAACAGCTCATTTTAGCTTCTTGAATGAGTTTTTGCCTTGAACTCGGGACTTCATTTATGTTGGAACTGATTGGGTCGATTTGAAATAGTGATAAAATTGAATATGGTTAGGTACCCCATCGTTAGGTTTCGTCCCAACCTGTTATATTATAATTTTAGTTGTTATATTTTCAGCGTTTCTACTGCGCTAAACAGATTTAGTGAATTAATCGAAACGTTGTACCAGAAAATCGTTTAAAATAAAACCATCTCCCAAGCACTCGTACACCTGATTCACATTGTAAAGATAATAATATTATATTACTTCAGTAGTTGAAATTACTGTCATGCCTAACAGGAATGAAGGTGTTACGATGAAAATTAATGTTTAATTTACCTGACAGCAGGGGGAGTACGTAGAGGCGCCAAGTTGGGCGATTTT
Source organism: Creontiades dilutus (assembly GCA_031894815.1). Lineage (NCBI taxonomy): Eukaryota > Metazoa > Arthropoda > Insecta > Hemiptera > Miridae > Creontiades > Creontiades dilutus. The sequence continues at coordinate 456,458 of JAVIWC010000204.1, forward strand.
AATGAGAAAGAAGAGGGGAAGGTGAGGAGAGAGTGTAAGGAGAATTATGTCCTGGATGAAGTAAGCGCCGACAACACTATGCATCAAGTGTTAGGTACAAGGGTTGGGAGTGAACAAGTAAACTGCAATTGGGGGGCGCTGATTTCATTAAAAAACAGTAGCTGGAGTCAGTGCATTCCTTATGCACTTCGTACTTAGACGGTTCCTTATAGTAATACCCAAGATGCCCTTTGTGCAGGCAATTGAAATGTGATTAAATTATTCTTTGGTACTTATTTCTAATATTTGAGTAATTAGTTTTCAATATTTTTTACCGTTTTGAAAAGAGCCAAAGATATAACCGTTTTCCCGGCAACCGTCTTAGGTTTTTTTGAAGGTGCGGGATGACTTCAAAGACAATTTGTCAGTAGGTACAAATAGAAAAGCAGGGTCTCTCTCCACAATAAAATCCGTCGGATATAAGTTGAGATGTGCCAAGGTCTATAGGCTAGTTTGATTTTAATTTAAAATGAGGTTGGATTATTTCAATACAAATATTTATGAAACCCTACGGTATATAATATTCTTGGTTACGAAGGTAGATCGAGTGACTTTTTTCAATTGGAGCTCTACTATTTTTTCCATTTCCTATAGTGAGGATATTCAAGCATTTAGGGTTTCATTCTGGCATCTGACAGTAACAGTTTGCAGCAATATTTACAACAAAGTGTGGTTACAATGGGTCCCATTGGCAAATAGTCTCCAGCACTCATATTCATGGACATCCTACTTTCTACCAAAACAACCGTTGCACACCAAAATACTGTTAGGAAATATTGGGATAAAGTCCGAATAAGTCAAGGTTAATGACTGTCAGTGTCCTAATTGATATCTACAGCCGCAAGGTAGAGCTGCTGTTGTTTGAAGTGAGTCAGCAAGATGACTGTGTGAAGATTATATAGGTTACGCAATCTCATGGTATGAATGATCTCTGAAATGCGATTACTATTAACCTTTCTCTACTACGGTCCGTCGGATCTGACCCAAGTGAAATTTGTTTTTCCTGTCAAGATCAATTAAACAACTAATGTCCTGTAAAAATGGAATGTCACCAACGAGTCATATCCAAACACGATCCGCTCGACGATTCTCAAAAATTTAGCCTATGCATTGGCTAAGCCGTGGATGGAGAAAAGATTCGCTAACGAACGTCTTCCGAGGAATCTAAGAGGGATGATAGGTGAACAGCTGGGCAAGAGGCTTGAGAGACCCGCAGCATCCAGCGATGGTACGAAATTTTTGGAGACGATGCGACTTCTGCGTCAGCGATAGAAAAGGAACTCACATTGTACCTACTGTGATAGATCAATGTGTGGGGAACATAAAGTTTTTATTCGCCCTGAGTGTTCCTCGACCAAAGATGAAAAAAGTTTGTGGTACTTTACAAAATATGTGATTATTTTCTCGTCAATTTGTGAAGTTTGTGGTTGATTATATTCTTGTCAACTCGTTTCATTTTATATTTTCAATTTTTATAGAGTTTAAATTATGTTTGTTTTCTTAACAGAACTACGATATTTTTTGAGTCTGAAACTATGACTGAATTAGCAGAACTGAGTTAAACGCAAGAGCTTATAAGCTGTGAAATACGTATAATAATACATTTTATTGAAAAACTTGTTTGTATTTTCCTGTCTTCTTCATTTAGAGAGTCATTAATATACATTTTCTAGAGGTTTCAAGCGTTTTTTGGGAACAGTGATCGGTAAAAAGGAGGTTGGTTGTATCCGACCCAATAGTAACCACCGTAGTAGAGAAGGGTTAAATTAACAAGAAAACTTCTTCAACACAGTACTGTTTACTGGTTTCAGTCGTATTCCTTTGAAGATAGTTTTGAACATTATCATGGGATCGAACATCCATTCTGCTGGAATGTATGGCGTCACTGACGGGTTTTCTGCTCCGAGTAGGTTAATAAAGTGAAAAGTTCGATGCATCTCGGTTTTTCATATTGAAAGCGAAGTAAATGAAACCAACATTATTAGTTTCTTGTAAAGAGTATCGATCCGTAAGGGGAGAGGGTGCTCTACTGTAAAGTTACAACACTGTGATTCCCTTTTCCATGAACTGAGAGGGGAACGCTTCGTGAGTGCTGACAGAAATTCGAGTTGTAAGGGGAAAACATCGTTCGACTGAGGTAATGAAGAGTGAAAAGGAGGAAGGGTGCTCAACGAACTGATGATGTACAACCTATGGCAGACTAGAAAGTGGTAGAGTGCTGGAACCCCAAGGTTTGCTTCACCTGCAGCAAAAAATGATTATTTTTCGCAAATTACGTATATTGTATTGATTCCTTCATTTGGAAACAATCTCGGCAACTAAAAGACTAAAAAACATAAAATTGTAAAATACTAAAAGTGTGATGTTTTCAGAAACATACAGTTATTGTAGAATGAGACATTAATCAAGTGTATAAACCGTGATATTTGTGATAGGTCCGATACCCTCCCATGGTGCATTTGTGTGTGGCATAACCGATTTTAATAAATTAGGATCGCATACACGATTTATCAGTTCAGATTCTAATCGTACCAGGGAACCTACCTTACCCAAAAAAGTACTGTCGAGGACCAGAAAGGTTTCAGAGAAAATAATTCTAAGACCACGCGAATCATAAGACAAAGGTTTATTATTTCTGGATTAGATGACTGTTTTACGCATGTTACTGTCTCATAATTATTAATCTTACAAACCAACTTAAAACTAAAGAGTTAACATTTGCGTCCTACTCAAGTCCACCTGGAGATGATGAAAGTTATAACATGTGCATTCAATTTCTTGATATCCATTGCTGATATAATTATTATATCAGCTAATTCAATTGTTTTAGTTTATAGGGAGATTTTAGATGCTGCAGATGGTCCCCTATGAATTCAATCGTTCAAAATGTATTTCTCCACGCATTCGCTAACGTCAAATCCACGATCCATAATTTCTACAATTTCTAATCTTTCGATCTTGCTCAAATTAGGAAGGTAGTTGAGGAAAGTCGGCTTAATCTTCTTGCATCAATATCAACTTCATTCTATAATTTGTTTTAAAACAACCTACATGCCCATATAAAATCTGCTGCGAATTATTGACAAAGCTATATTTCTATGTTATGTAGCTTTTCTACGACAAATGTGGTCAAATCCAATTGTCATACAATATGGACGTACGTATAACTACATGGAAGTAGTGACCAACTGGAAAATCTTGAAATTAAATAAAACCCACACTTCTCTAGAAAAAAAGGTGTAATTTTTACAAAACCTTCTCTTTTTATGTGGTTGCACAGTTATTATCTTGGAAGATTACAAACGTGCATAATTGAAAACAAACAACCAAAATGTCATGACTGTTCTCTGGCTGATGACATAAGACAGGTTCGTAAAATTATTTTTGTAGATTGTATTACTATTAGGTACTGCTCATCATGAAGGTGAATTTAATTAATCAAAAATGTTTTTCAGCTAACCGGAAAGGGCTAGAGGTGAATCCAAATATGCTGAGCACAAACGAAGCTACCTGCGGTAGCCGTTAGCCTCGTACGAGGTGTGAATTCAAGTTACAAACGTGTTATGTGTGAGAAATTGGGAATTGAGAAGAAAGGTGCGAGTCCTTCAGATCCCCGTGGGAATTAGAGGTAGTTTACTAATAATATGAAAGCACTGTAATCCTCTTAAGGAAACCTCTGGGAGGGGGAATTAGGTCAGAAGGTGTCACGGCAAACCAAACCCCAAGTCCTCGAGCCCTTAGGGAAACAAGCTCGTTCCGCCAATTACAACTTTGGAATTAGATAGTTTGCGTAATGCCGCCTCCCGGTCACCTATAAACATACTTGGACTCGACCGAAGTCCCCTCTCGCATCGTTATAGCCCCGAAACCATACCCCATAGATATTCCCATGGTAGCAACTTCGACATCTAGTCCACTCACAAATACTTTGACAGCTCTGTAATTCAAAACTAATCCAATAATAACGCCTCAAGACCTTGATAGCAATAGTTCCTAAGACTACGAAGGACAGTGTGAATTGATTTATAACTGAGATCCCAAAGCGGGGAATTGTAAGCCAAATGGCACTTGTAACGAGCTGGGTCACTCATAAATTTACTGGTTGACTAGTGTAAATCATCAGACTCGATGACGATTGAAGAGTATAAGTCAAGCTATCTATATTCGTACCATTAGAAGATGCAAAGAAGAAACGGCTCGTATATCTATCTAGCTTTAGTTTTGGCGTGGCTATTATAAATCTTAAACATAATTCTGAAATCATCCGATAAGTCACAGTCAGTTGAAACTTGCAGGCGCTACGGTGAAAACTAGTGAGCAGTACTCCGCATTAATTTCCAGCTTCTACCGATGTTCTTCGAGTTTAAGCTTGCTTAAATTTTTGGTATAGGGGTGATTCTCATTTAACGGGACAATCGCCGTCTTCGTTGATAAATAATTTTCTGTTCAACTTTTCCCAAAAATTATTTTTGCAATTATTATGTGGTAACTAGGCCTACTTATGGCTGTCATAAAGTTCGGCTACTCTTCATTGTACATGCCGGTAATTGATCGAAATGTACCTCTAATCTCATTGTCATGGTCTGTCCGTGAGTCAGAATTTCAACTTAATCCGAAATTTTATCCGCTCAAAGTACGTTTTACCGGAAGTATTTTAACTAGTATTTTTTTAGAATTATTTACTGGATGTAGTGCGCTTACAAGAGGGACTAACTTTTCCATAGTCTGTACGAATCAAGTGCTCAAAGTTTGTCCCACACCTTCCGTCTCATTGTCATGGGTTTGAAGGAAATCATCGTAGCTCTCTAAAATGAGGGCATTTTTTGGCAATTAAAAGTTTTTTCAGCGTTGGTAACCCTGCCCTTTGAGGAAACAGCATGCTTCCGCCATTTCTATACAGTTGGGGCTCAAAAATGAAGTTTGCCGTTTGTAAAACAGGTGAGTACGTTTCATACTTCTCATTGTTATGGGTTTGAAAATCACTCTTAACAAAATTTTATTGATCCGTTTAGCATGCATTTTGGGATAGAGATGTAAAAACTCTATTTAATGCAAGTTTCAATTTCTATAAGTGTTCATTTGACTCCTAATTGCAGAAGGTTTAATGTTAATCTCTCATTGTCGTGGCGATTTTAAACTTCATTGTTGTGGCTACACAAAAGCCGTCATAGCTGTTTGAAACAATTTTCTTTTAAAGTTTGGTATTTGATACTAAATAAATACTAATAGTAAAATGTGATACTTGATCTAGCGCAAAGTCAGAAAAAACTGAAATCAGATATCTGTCTCATTCAACCTTACCTACACATCGTTTACGTAATTCTATCGTTATTTGGTTGACAAAGCTCATTGTCACGGATACATACCATTCTCGTAACCTATACAATTTTGAAACCTGAATTTTGAGGAAACAAACGAAAATCATGCTTGCTTGTACATCACTTTACCATTAGAGTAACATCTAGATTGTACAATAAAAAATCATAAATTTAGGAGAACAAAATTTTTCAATCAGAATCAAAAGCTCGATTGTCCCGTTAAATGAGAATCACCCATAGGTCACAATTTTCAAGTGGTTGATGTGTTTTAAAGTAAGTAACTTGGGGTTTAAAATAATAAAAAACTGGAGGTAGTATTCAGACGCCTCTCGACTCTTGTGTCACTGAGAAGTAGAGGATCACCAGCTATCGTTTACAGATCAGATCGAACCAAATATTAGAATTCTCAACATGATTTTCAAATATGGGTACAAAAACTGTCCCGTTACTTCCCATATTAGTAAAGTACTAACGACCCGAAACAAACCAAAATAGGAAAATAAACCAGACACGAAGGTTAGTATCACGTGCGGTTTCTCTGGCCAACTCTAGATACGAGTATATCACTCAACCTTGGTAACACGAATTAGGTAAGTATTTTGTTTTTAAGGATAAACGTTTATTAACAGAGTTTGATAAATCGCCAGTTCCCCATTATTTTGAGGGGGAGCTTAAGAGTTGAGACAAATAACATCAGCACGTCCTTTCTGAAGGGAAAAATAAGGGGCAATTAATTACGAGTAGATAATAAATGAGCGGGTGCTATTGGTATGATTTGTCAACGGCCTCCGTTCGACCAATTTCCTTGAAGGCTCCCTTGTCTCATCCGGCGAACTTAGCTATTAGCTTTTTAATCCTTAAAAAGGGAGATACCCAATCAAAGTTCACTTTCATTTTTCTAATTAAGGGCATTGAAATCAAATCGTGGTAAGGAGAGTTATAAATTAAATAAAGAACGCTGCTAATTCTTTCACTGGGGTTTATTTTCAATTGGCTTGCGTTCACGATTTGAATTTCTACTAAGCTTTGGAGTGTGCGTGTTTCACAGGTGACAGAGCGATTATTGAATTTCAGGAGGCACACAAATATGATCAACTGATCAATCGAAATAGGTATTTTGGTTGAGAACAGATTTACGTGGTCTATGCATATCTCCTAAAATTCAATAATCGCTCTATCACCTGTGAAACACGCACACTCCGAAGCTTAGTACAGATTCAGATCATGAACGGAAGCTAATTGAATAATGAATCCCATTGAAAGAATACTTATTTACCCCAGTAATAATATTGAATAATATTTACCTATATATTATCAGCGTTTCATGCATATCAGAATGCTTCAACCCGTGCATCGGCTATAAACTACAAGTATCCACATCGGCTATCACTCCAGTATCCGCATTCACTACAACTCGACGCTATCGGCATCACTAGGTTACAAACAAACAATAATAAACCAAAAAAAATGTTGGCACCATAAATCGGGCCATACATCGGGAATGGTTTGACCTACGGACGTGGGGAGGGTCTCATTCGATTCCTCATGGTATGTTCTTTCTTCAAATAGGTTCAAATTTAGGCCGCTTCGACTTGTTTTGAGGTTTTTAGGGATTTTACAAAACTTTTACAGCCCTTAAAGGGTACTTTAAATTGAGTGAGAGAGCTGGCTCAAGAATTGGGGCGTCGTCGGACCTAGATGGATTTTTCCTGAAAATTTCAGATTTTTTGCTCCAGCCGTTTGGGAGATATCGTGCGTACGGCGGACGGACGGAAAATTTTTTATTGCAGATTCGGATTCTACACTTTGAAACGTAAACCATGAAATTTTCAGGGGGGGTTAGAATTTTTTTTCCAGAGCGATTACAATGGTTTATTATTGAATAATAAACCAAAAGGAAAGTTGTTTCTCCTAATCACCTTCACCTAATCATTTTATCATTTACAAATTAACAATGGCAATGAATATGTTTAAGCAAAAATTAAACAAATAAAATTACAAGAAAAGATTGATGGACCAAAATATTACAAACATCTGAAGAAACGAAGGATTTCTTTGTTTTAATCCTTTCTCGAAGGATGTACGTTCTCTTCTCAACAAATTACAATATCTAGTCTCTTTCTCGTTCCAGGTTCGGATTACAATCTCGCGAAAGTTATCCGGGCCCAGCTCCCCCTCTACAGCTCTCCCGCAGGCCTCCACGAACTCCGCAAGAACGTGCTCAAGTATGGTCGGCAACCAAACTTCGCTCCAACTCCCCCCTAATTCGGTATTTCGGTTTAATTAGAGAATGCCCTTTTCGGGTTTTCACGATGCCGTCAACCTTCCGCCCGGAATGTCGACAAACCTTTGATGATGATGAAAACTTGGTACGTTGTGCAACACATATATTTCTTTGATGATGATGAGGGTAAGAATATTGCGGGCTCTCCTTCCACAAACCGCTGATGAGGTAAGTTTGTAGTTTTGGCTTATCAGATAAAAAGTTTTCAATGAAATGTAGTCTGAGTTGTCTTAAAAATCTCAAGTCCCCATCTATTTCTGTACGTCCCAAGTCTCGGTTCAATAAGATGTAAAATCTCTGAAAACATACTGGGCCTCTGGTAATTTGTATGTTTTGCCTCTCGTTAAAGTTCTGGTAATTTGCTATGAAACATTTAAATAAAAAAGTCTTTTAAAATATTTCATTTAATGGATGTTTTTAGTACCTATAGAAATTCACAGATCAATGATGATTTTTGTGGACTCAGAAAAAAGAGGACATTCATACTTCGCTCTAAGTATTGTCGGTGGACAGGGGAAACTCATCAAATCACTGCCTACAGAACAGGGAAAGGAGGGGAGTGGCAGTGAGGCAAAGAATTGCGGAGAAAAAAAATGAACAGGAAAATTTAATAAGTGAGTTGATTAATTGAGGGAAATGATTAAGAAAATAAAACGAAATTTTAAAATCAATGAAGTAATGAACCAAGTTTTTAAAAACGAAATAATGGGTCCTAAATGCTAGTTTCAAACAAGAAGGTTTGAGAGCATCGATATCTCCTTAACCCTAGGATTCAGAGTGGATGGAGATGACGTTTTAGAACTCGCAGACGATATCAGACGTCATCGATCCTGGATAGATAATAGATGTGAAGCCAGGTGGTTGTTTATACGGAGTTGTAACTGGGCATCCGCAAATACTGTTTGACGAAAAAAATCACAAATATGTACACTATCTGTCCCAAGATAGTAGAAGAGGATATCAATAAATAGGTCATTAAAATCTGAAATGCTCCGTTATAATCGCATTCTCAGTAAACAGAGAAACCATTTGAATATTCATATCTTCTAAGTATCCTATCACTCAAATTCTGTACTGCCTATTTTCTTTCTGATTTGAGCATGAAAAAATATTAACTTGAGGCAATACAATGAGGGAAATCTCATTAAACTTTGTAATTGTCTAACAGTCACTCCTTGTTAGCAACTCAGCTGTAGCTTCCCGATAGAAGAACCTGGTGGTAGAAACTACTCTGAATTGACAAGAGTTTGTAAAATTGCAAACTCTTATGGAGAAGAATAAAATGAATTAATGATGAACTCAACAAAATATAAATAAATCATGAATGAAGGAAAAGTAAACTAAACAGACCTTTCTTATCCGGTCACAGTTTTTACTTCTGTCGAGTTGAGTACCTGTAAATAAAAATTGAGAAGCATTAGTGATTATATTTATGAATTTATTGAGGCTCATAATTTATTTTTTAACCAATTCGTCAACATTTTTTACCATGTTCTTCTAGACGGTATAAATATGCCAGAAATGATTATTTGGGATTATTAAATAACAATATGAGGTTCGCCTGTATTACGGTTGGAACCACATTTGACCATAAAGTATTTACACTCTGCATTCCATGAATTTCTAACTACGTACAAGAGTATTTGTACAAAGTTGTCTTTCAAACCGACATTGTATGATGTTTGACGTTCCGGCCTTCGAACAGAAAATTTGTACATTCCGCACATTGTATTAAAGACGGCAGTCCAATCGTGGGATTGTACGATTCGGACACCCCAAGTAACATATTTATTCTTCATAAGTCAAAAAGTTAGACGTTCGAAGTTACAAAAGGTAGAGACAATCATCTGGGAATATTACTGAACAATGATAAACTATCGTACGAAAATAGATCATCTAGAAACAATAAATACTCTCAAAGTCAGGATTTGAAATATAAACAATATTATTCTTCCATTGTATGGCAATATTTTCATTTCTCTATTTTTGACATTTCATGTCTTTGCTATAGCACACAACCAAATTGTCGTTATGTCACGTTACGTTACGTAACGAAATATGCTCAATGATTATTATGATTCGCAGAAGTGAGGTAGGTAGGTACCTATATGATTATAGCTGAAATTTGGCTATATGATTATTATGATTTGGCTGGTAGCCTCCTTAGGACGTGAACAATAAGGTGCAGAGGGTTTTGATCAACTGAGTGGCTCCTGAAGCTAACTTCTTTCCTATCAACTGTGGAAAGCTGAAATTTGGTAGCTCCTTAGGACATGAACAATAAGGTGTACAGGGTCTTGATCAGCAGAGTGGCTACTGAAGCTAACTTCTTTCCTATCAACCGTAGGAAGCTGAAATTTGTCTCGTTAGGACATGAACAACAACGCTACTGGAGTAGGTGATGTAGTCTGTTTCGTAGCCATTGTGGAACACCGAAATCTTGAAGTATATGGAAGTATTCACTCATGCATCCAAATTTGAAAACAGTTGAGTGTTACCAAGGTAATCAATGCTACCCAAGCATCAACATATGAAAATAGTTGATTGTTGTCGACGCAATCAATGGTTAGTGGGGTTAATGTACTGTCATGTAGAACATATAACATACCGTTCTTTTACTACCCACGACGATATATGTATGGATGTAAATAATCAATAAAAATATCAGTTTAATTTTTGTTTTCTTTATATTGAAAAAAATGTAATTCACAGAGGAAGACAAGATTGCTAGAAGATGGAAGGGAAGAAGGAGGGAGGGGAAAGACATGAAATGTCCTAATGCGTTGCAGACTTGTATGCAAGAATTTATGATTTTACTATGAAGTTGAAGTCCCCCTCAACCCTAAACGAATGCCCTATAAACAATTTTTTTTAGGGCTTCCCGTAATATTTATCGTCCAAAAGAAAGAAAGTAGTTGAGTGGCATCAAGGCTCCATGTTCAATCCCAAGGCAGCGGACTTTCTTCCTTCAGCCTCGAATCAGCAGTAAACCGCCCGTATTGCGCCCATTTGAATCTTCAATCTCACCCACTGGGTCACTTGCGACAGAGATTTCAACCATTTGTCGGACAGGACAATCGCTACTTCTTTTAGGAAGCAATTGTACTCTTAGGGGTACAATTGTAGTGAGGGGAGCCCTCGCAGGGTATGACTAAGGGCGTAAACGAGCCTCTCATATCCTCGGCTGCTCTGCATATTTTCCATGCTTTGCATTGGAAGCATTTGAGAAACTGATGTCCGCTTTTCAGAGCTGTGGGAGGAGGGGTCAGCGTCAACTACGCGGGTATCCAAATACGACACCCCTTCTACATACCACCAACCGTGGATTCTCAGGCCCGCAACCAGTCTTGGGGTGCCGTCTTCATTCTCCGCCAGTACTGGTTCGATTACAGAGTCTTATTGATTAGCCCTTCTTCCAAATAAGAGGTTTGTATATAATCGGAAGTTGGAAGTGACAAGTGAATGGAGGGTTTTGAAACGCTGCTAGTTATTTTCCAACAAACAGGCAGGAATCCCGATGAATTGAAAAATAAATTCTTATGAAACACCTTTGCGATGCTCGCCACTCGGCTTCCTTCAATCTTATCACCCCCTCCCCTTCCCTTCCCCCTCATTCACTACTTTTCCAAGCAAACGATTCGTTCTGAAATAAAAAGCTGAATATAAAAAAGACGGTCCATTCTGTTTCTTTTTTCCCTGTGACGTGATCCTGAATATATTTCACCTTTTATAGAAATGCGAATATACAAACAAATAAAGCGTTCAATCCAGAAGCGAAGACGCGGAAGGGGGACGGGTCATAACGGCAGAAGAAGAGAGCAAATAAATCTTGATGCCTTTCCCAAGCTCTTCGATCTCTTTCAGCCGGTGCCGTATTCGACGAATCCTGCCAATAAATTTTTCTTTTTCTATTTTTTCCCGTCTGAGCCATGGAAGACCGTCGAGTCACAAAACAAGGCGAATCGAAAATTCTAGTTTTTATCATCGGGAAATATATTATTCAAAGACGCTTTACTTAGTTGACATAACCGACACATCAGTAATCGGGCGTAGATATTCAGTAGCTTATATTCATTACCCGAAAGTCTGTACGACTATCAATTTCATCATTGCCTATCGATTGATTTACAAATTTAAATGCTATTATTTAACCTGCTTTAGGTAGTAATTTTTAATCATCATTACACAAGCAACCTTAGTAATCAAACCATTTTAATGAAGAGGATTGATAATACTACCATAATACCAGTATCACCACTATTTGAATAAATTGAAAAAAAAAAAGCTGTCGTTGTGCCTTTACTACTAGTATAATAGAAATATACCACAGCGGAATTTTTTTATGACCGATCATGAGCAGTATCAATAGGTCTATGGAGGCCATTTACTTTATCGTCAATAGGTTTCGCAGAGAACGGGAAACTCGCGATATAACGACTTTTACAGACAACATTGTGATACCTTGGGATAAATTGTTCAATTCTAAGTCGGAATTTCACTGCCAGTCCATATGAATAAATATTTTCAGAGGTTGACTTTTCAACATTGTGATACATATATTGAAAAACGACAATTTCATTTTCAAGTTTAAATATTGTTTATTTCTTGTTAAGGATGGTTAACCATGGAAATACTCTACTACTAACTTTCCGGTAATCCAAACCTTACTTATTCAAGTATTTCATTATGTAGGAATCCAATGACGTAACATGCAAGTGGTGGGAGAAATCCCACAGCTCCAAAGAGAGAAAGACGATAATTGTCAATTATTGACAATACATCAACGGACACTTATTACATCGACGTCAACGAAATTAAAAGGATTTATAAAATGACTACAAAAATAATGGATCTGCAGTTTTGTGAAATGCAAGATAGTGTGGATCTAGAAGGAACGACAAGTTTCACATTTCCTCCTATTTATTTCTCACATGGCTTAGGGTCGGTTTCAGACTCTATGATCCCTATTCAAATAGTGTGAACTTACAGATCCACATATGTCTACATCCTCATAATTGAAATTTCCAAAAAATGCACATTCCAATCTTTTCTCCAGGCAGTCTATCTCAAGCGCGCCAGAGAGAGCAAGTCAATATTGTTCGAACAATGTCAACACCATTCGATCACCAATACTGTTTGTTTAACCTTATCGGCCAACGAAAATGGGTTAGCATTGAGTTGAAACTGCCGGATAATTTTCAGCACCTCAGGCCGGGGATATTGTTACGTTGTTATGAATCTGAGTCCAGGGTGTACGTGAAGGTACAGACGGAGTATGTGGTAAGGAGACCCAATTCGTGTTTTTGAAATATAGGTACGCATTTCTGAATTACTAGATGCCTACTTATCAGAATCAAGTAAACCTCGGTAGGCTCAGCTTTTCAGCTCCCATTTATATTCCTTGAAAGGAAGTGAGCTAGCACAATAATTTTTCACCTCACATGGCGCAGAAGCGTCCCATCTCATTTGGTAGTCAAATGCTCCCCTCTGATGTATTTATTCTGATACATTTTCTTCCGCACGTTTCCCCCTCTGCTGCGTTCTTTCCCTTCACTGTTATGCCTATCTATTTATTTCCCAGCCCCGAATGCCACCGTCTTCCGTGGGAATTCCCATTCTCTTTCACCATCGAGCGGGCGATTGGTTCGTCCCCGTTGGCTCCGAAGCATTCAATCGCGGATTTTCTGACAGAAAGTGACTCGGGAAGGTCCTTTGTACCATGGAATGAACTGCGTCTTTATTGAACGGATGAGGCATTACAGATGCGAGGCAACATAAATCAGCACTAATCGTAAATTATAAAACAGGCTCCTACATGCATGATCTATACCCACTAGATGTAATCGGATCTCAATTATATTATTATAGGGATACAGAGTTTGTATGTAATTGTATCTGAACTGCCAATTATTCATTCTACCTAAAACGGAACATTGTAGCCCAAGTCATAAAATGTTGCCGGAAAAGTCATCATTTCCCGTGAACTGCGAAAACTATTGAATAGTGTCCCTTATATTAATAGTTATCTTCCCTTGGTCCTAAAGCTTGGCATATGCCTAACTATTACAGCTGAACTAAAATAACAGTTTTTGTTTGAATTAGGACGCTAGTATATCAACAATTACAAATTTACGTACAGTTTTTGAATTTGAAAATCAATCTTTCAGATGTGATAAAATCCCGACAGGAACTCTACGGACTTTTGGGCTATGTGCGCCCTGTGTGAAAGTTGTTTCCAGTTCACTAAAGATAGGCCTACGGACATTCTATTCCGAGTCCCTAGGTCTTTTATTGTGCTGTTTCGTACAGCCAACTCCACAATTATGAAAATACTGTGGGGACAAAGAGAATATTAATAACCAGCGTTCTGCTGAACTTTTGTGGTATAGTGATGAGTGTGAACCACTCACCTATCTTATTACCCTAACCGAGACAAAAAGCTGGTGTATGATAAATTTATACATGACATATAATATATTATACATACGTATAATATAACAACAAGGCCTACGACCATGTCAACGTGCAAGATGCAAGCTGTGTGCATTGGTAATTGAGGGTCAGGACTTCTCCTCTGCCAACAACACTTACACTACAAGTGTCGAGGTTCAGCAGAGCGCCAGTCCAAAAAGTGTATTTACCAACTAGTATGCAAGAAGTGCACCGAAGCGTTCTACGTTGGTAAAGAAACGACCCTCAATTTGAGGATGAACAGCCATAGGGCGTCTGTGAACCACAGCCGGCCACTCGCAGTTAAAGCTCACGCATCATCCCATGATGCAACATTTGACCAGTGCTTTGGCGTTAAAGTGCTAAAGAAGCTTCCGGATGCGGCTAATGATAGATTGCTCCAGCAATCCGAAAGAGCCCATAGATTGTTACTTGGAGCAAATCGAACAACTGGCCTCAACTTGAACGACTGAAATCCAAGAATCAAAACAACCAACCAAGCCATGGTTACGATATTCCCAATTACAAGACATTTATTTCTTTCCAAATCTGTGATCAAGAATACATTCGAAATATCAGTCTTACTCTCTTTCTTCTATTCGTGAAATTTCTCTCCAAAATTAATTGACTATTTATATAGGTATACCTATTATACAGGTATTCATAAATTCATAGGTCCACATTCTGATGACCCGCTATGCTTGTCCACTCCAAGTGATGCCCTACGAAAAAAACGCTGCAAATTCTTTCTTTATTCAATTGGCTTGCGTTCATGATTTGAATTTCTACTAAGCTTTGGAGTCTGCGTGTTTCACAGGATAGGGCGATTATTGAATTTCAGGAGATATACATGGAGCACTTGAATCTGTTCTCGACCAAAATACCTATTTGGATTGATCAGTTGATCATATTTGTGTGCCTCCTGAAATTCAATAATCGCCCTATCCTGTGAAACACGCAGACTCCAAAGCTTAGTAGAAATTCAAATCATGAACGCAAGCCGATTGAATAATAAACCCCAGTGAAAGAATTCGCAGCGTTTTTTTATTGAACCTCAATACCCCCCCCCCCCCACAATGAAAACATCTATAATTTATCAAGTCCTTTGGCACTCATATTGCGTTAAAACTTCCCCAAATCCAAATTTAAACGATGTAGCCAAAGGTAGACAGATGTAGAGGGGGCACACAAATATCATCAACTGATCAATCTAAATAGGTGTTTTGGATGAGAACCGATTTACGTGGTCTATGCATATCTCCTAAATTCGATAATCGCTCCATCACCTGTAAAACACGCACACTCCGAAGCTTAGTACAGATTCAAATCACGAACGCAAGCCAATTGAATAATAAACCCCAGTGAAAGAATACTTATTTACCCCAGTAATAATATTGAATAATAAACCCCAGTAATAATATTGAATAATATTTACCTATATATTATCAGAATGCTTCAACCCGTGTATCGGCTACTAACTACAAGTATTCACATCGACTATGCTACTATCGAACTACTATGCTACTATCGAAGGGCTCATTCGATTCCTAATGGTATGTTCTTCAAATAGGAAAATATTTAGGCCGATTCGACTAGTTTTGAGGTTTTCAGGGATTTTACAAAACTTTTACAGCCCTTAAAGGGCACTTTAAATTGAGTGAGGGAGCTGGCTCAAGAATTGGGGCGTCGTCGGACCAAGATGGATTTTTCCTGAAAATTTCAGATTTTTTGCTCCAGCCGTTTCGGAGATATCGTGCGTACGGCGGAAGGACGGAAAAATTTTTATTGCAGATTCGGATTCTACATCCTTTGAAACGTAAACTATGAAATTTTCAGAGGGGGTTAGAGTTTTTTTTCAAGAGCGATTACAATGGTTTATTATTGAATAATAAACCAAAAGGAGTAACTTGGTAATAAGTTTATTTTTTCAACCTCTAACAAGAACAATCTAGGGTAAATGAGTTGGAAACTTTTTTTTAGTTTGACGATAAAAAGATGTACGTGTTTCATAATACGGTAATGTTGTAGGTCCCCATCAACAAATTGCACAGGACGCACAATAAACCCTGAAAGTTCCTTTCTTGAAATACATCTAACTTTGACACTTCCTTCTTTCTGGTTATTGAGACTACTGAATCTGAGGATGTCCACGAAGCCTTTTAAATACTTGGTATCATCAGGCCTTGGAAGGGGTTACTACTCTATCTTACTACTCCATGTTATTAGACCTCGGTTTCGTACCACTATACCAATTTTAAATGATAGAAAACATTTAATTTATTTTTATAGAGAGTGGAGTAGAATTTTTAATTGAAGTTTATAAGTTGAAGTATTAAGAAATAATATGAACGTCGCTTACTCTCAAATATTGTTGACGATTCAGCACATTTTTCTAGTTTTACTTTGCCTCCTCGCGTGCTCCAAGTCATTGGAGGCATATCTGATTCGATCTAATTTCAAATACATAGGTACTCGAGAGCTCCGAGCTCATATCGATTACCGCGCGAAGTCGTCAAGGTGTCGAAAGTAATGGCTGCGTCGTTTAGTGGGAGCAATATTTCGTGAGAAGGGTCACTTCGTGATGCACACGGTTTATAACTAGGCGAAATAACAAGGGCACGGTGGGCCGGCAAAACTTTCCTGGGCAGCAACTAATTGTGATTGTTTCCAACGAATATACGTGGTATCTGCCGTTAGGGTGGTAACGCTCTTCCACCATTTTTGAGACAGCAGACAAAATATCAATTTTCAACGGAAAACCCTTCTTTTTTCATTCAGACATCCTTTTTCCCCATAGGTAATTAGCAAAGTTTAATAAAATTTGATTATGATGCTGGAAAAGTGAGATTCACACAACATTCACTTTCGCCTATTTTGCACCTAATTGTAAATTGGTTTAAACAAGTTTATTTTCCACTAAACAGATAGGAAATTCACGCTCTTTCCAATGGTATCCATTAATTTGAGTTCGTTTTTTGAAATGAGAGAGTAATGACAATTTTGGTGATGTAAGCCCAAAAACATGTGCGATTAATTTTTGACGTTGCACTGCACATGACTGAAAAAATCGATTTTTGTACACAGATAAAATGGCTTTATCACACTGTGTTGGAGTCACTTAGTCTGTAAGTTTATACTTTCATTGCACTACTAGAGTGATAGTTGGGAAATCAGCGACTCTTCTTTTATGGATAGTGGAATCGGTTAAAATATAATAAAGAGTTTGTTAAATTTTGGGTGACCAGCTGAACAAATATTATTTTACAATCAAGATAATCTGAAGATTTATTGGGCCATCCTTTGAGGGGATAGGGAAAGAAGATGAAAGAGTTCGCGATACCAAAAATAGAAAAGTTAGTCTTATCGCTGTCCCCGTGGCTTAAAAGACCCTGAAAAATATCTGTAATTCCTCTCACACGGATTCAGTTCACTGAACTGGCTTCGCTATCAGCTTACCGTCTGAAGGAGGTTCAGTCCAGTAACTCAGATATATATGGGATGTAACGACGGGGATCAGTTAATGGGATCGGAAGAACGAGTTATGAAGGAATTGGATGGAGCACAGGAGGCTTATCGACGAAAAGGGTTGAGCTAAAAGTATCCGGAAGTGTTGACTGGAGCTCCGAAGTTCTCTCTAGTGTGCGGAACGAGGGACAAGACCGAACGAGACAAAACTGACGATCCTTGCGATAAGACGTTACGACGATGTATTCAAGTGGAGGTATTTTACAACGTCTTTCACATGTGTGGGGCTAGAATGACGTTTAATATAAAAATTACCTTTGATACTACGAGATTTATGCAAAATTAAGATAATATTATTCTGAAAATCAAGTCCACCCATAATTTCATACGAATCTCATCATCAAATATATTGAGGGGAAAATATTTGTCGGGGTGGGAAAGTACAATGACTTGGGATACATTTTTTCTCGGTAAGCCAAACAAACTTAGCGATTTTATGTATCGAGCACGATTTCTAAAAGCAGTCGAGTGATATATTCGTATTACGACGCAAAGTGGTGGTCTGCCCAACAGTGTTACTTTGAAGTCAAGAAAGCGGGTTTGGGGTCAAAACTGATTAAAACTCCTTACCCCCAAGCTTTTAGTATGTACTATACCATAGTACACCTTCATCAAGGCTTAAAACATTTAAGAATGAATGTAATAGCTCAGGACAGAAAATTAATTAACAACAGCACAATATGAACTCAATTATGCGACCAAAACAACAAATAAGTACGAGTTTTTTGGCAAATTAATTTGAACCTTTGGCACAAATCAATTTTAATACTTTTGGCATCTCAATTTAAACTTTCGGCGACTTAATTTCAACTTCTGGCATACCACTTCGAGCTTTTGGCATATCAATTTATACTTTTCACAAATCCCGACTAACCCAACATTCCACCCCATATAATGATCAATAAATGTTTTTTATCTCACAAATAAGTACGAGTAGGTAACAATAAAATTCAAAACTTGAGTAAGTATATAGGTATTCAGTGAATTTGATCAGTTTCGACACCTATCCTGCTTCCTGGACTTCAAATTTCAAAAACGTTAATTGCAGTATGGTATAGATCAAATAACAATAAAAATCATGCAAACCAAGTTATGTGAATTTGAGACAAATGTGAGCGGCAAGGCTTAGCTAGATGGAAGGTGGTCGTCAGTGACAACTCTTGAAGGAGTTGATTCTCGAAGTGGTTTCAAAGTATAAACTGAAGGCCAAAGAGTCAACTGACTTGCGAATACAGAGACAAGGGACGATACCTTAATTGAAGAATCCATATTCAAAATTTTCAATGAATAGAACTGTTGACCTTTATGAAGAGTACTCTGTGTTTAGTAGAAAGAACAAGTTCCGAAAATTTCAACTATCCACTGCAACGTGTGGAACAAACTTCGCTCTCTCGATCCTAAATATCCTCAACTCAAGCTCCATTCACTGAAAAAAGAAACTAAACAAAAAACGAGTTTAATGCTCTCGGACACCTGAGTCATTAAACGCCATAAGCCCCCAACCCACCGGGCTATTAGAAGTTTATCAGAGGCTCAACTACAACGTTCGTCTCTGCTTCCAAACTCGCTCTGCCACAAGTTGTGAAGTTAACCCGATTTGACACTTTTTGCCACGATTGCCCTCCGTAACTCTCCAGGATCCCTGGGCATTACTGACCTGAAGTTAACCCTCGGGTGAAGCAGGAAGTTGATTCAACGCTCTACAAGAAAAAAAAACTTTTTAGGCTATACGGAGTGCTTATGCCTGGTTGAACTGAATTTCGTTCACTAGAGAATTCTCCTATGAACCGAATGACATCTAGCTTTTTCGTAATGCACCAAAGTACATTATGAGTCTCGCGATGTAGTCAGGGTCCTTCTACCATGAATTACGAATCGTCAGTGCTGAGAGGGTTGTTCATCTGAATGCCAAGAAATTTACAGGCCGGCTGAACCTATACGCGTCACAATGGGATGGAATTCATAGATGTCATACTGACAAGGATTTGGAGGAACACAAAAAGAGACAAGCGAAGATATTGGAAGATATCTACTGAATTGAAGCTTGTGGGACAGCGCTAAGGAGTATATATTCGTATTGTATCCTCCTTGCTCGGGGCTGTCCCCAGCCACTCCTTGTTGTGCCCCCTCTCAGTCTTTGCATTAAAGATGATCCTACCGATATTTTCAAATTGGGGGAGAACAGATGATCGTACATCAACCCGAGTGGTCTAATTCAATTCATGGAACTCAATTCAATCTGAATCGAACTAAAACTTGATCGATTACGAAGGTTCACAATTGAGATTAATAAACCTAATTAAAATTATCCCTCATGGTTGATTATGAAGCATAGACACATTCAAGATCAATACATGCTTTTCTAGCGAATTCCGAAAACTTTAGTCTCGTAGTTTCGGAGAAAAGCTCCGAGCGGCGGATGGCTTGGCGTACGGACAGATTCATATTTCATTTGCAAAGCCTCATAGCTGGGAATTAATACAAGTAGAAACGACTGCATTGATGACCATCAAATTAATTAGTCTGTTTCAGGGTTCAAACTTATACCTGTGCACACCTCGATGGATATTTAAACTTGGAGATGAGGTATCATGTACTCTCAGAGAAATTTATCGAAACAAAGTGTTCCTTGTTGCTTCTATTTTGAAATAAGAGACACTTTTCAAAATCCAAATCCCTGCGTATTTTTGAACGAGTAAGGGTGATACAAAACTTTTTGTTGTGTGCATAAATGCGATACCATTCTACATAGACTAACAGGAACATTGCTCGTTGCAAAGGGGAAACTAATAGGCACGTTTCAACACATCCTAGAGTTGTTTCGAACGTATCACCCACTAACATTGAATGTCCTGACGCCCCTTTCCTTCGTATCGCCCCCATATACAGGCAATACGTTTTTAAAATACCCCTAAAAAATTAATATTTACCCCTGCCCTGTGTTTGTAACCCTCCCTCTCCCTCCCCCTTCAATCACCGTCACAATACTTTTTGAAAGAATTGGGATTGTGATAGATAGTGAGGTAGGGTTCCCTCTTCACGCTTCTTGGAACTGCTAACCATGACCATAAACCAGAAGCTATTTCTAGCTTCATGGCGCTCTATGGTTTATCGCCTCATTCCTGGGAAGGTGAAACTGGTCCGTTCATCACCTCTTTGTTACAGGATTTAACTTCTGGTCTTTAAATTCTTTTTATTTCCATTAATGTATTTATCAGTGGCAGGTACTGTCGACAGATGGTAAAAAAACTATATGGGACCGTTTATTTCTATTTAGTTTTTCAAATAATTATTCCGTATGACGTATCATTACACTTTTCCTATCTTCATCTTCTTCATTCATGTATTCCTGTACAAAAGTGTTTTCAAAGCTTTACAATTGGTCAGAACGTGGGATTTTTATGGAACGATGGTACAAATAACGGTCACTCTCGCAGTTGAGAATAGGGGTCAGCTTTATTCCGGCGTCACGCTATCGCCTCTTTTCGATCTCTTCGATCCGTTACATGACCTAATTAAATGGAGTCTCGAGCCCAAATTTCTCGCGCGAAGCTTGGAAAGCTATTTTTGGTTTCTTCTTCATAACTATATCAGGCTGATGAAAAGAAGAAAAAAACACACAAAGATATAACGTAACATAATTTCATTCTGAAAATTGAGCTATGTTTAATATTATGTTACTATGTATGGTATAATTCTATGTACTCGTATTATCGTGCTGAAAGTTTTGGGATATTTTTAAACACTAAACCAAGTGCGTTAGTAGTATTATCGTAAAATGAATGATATAATACAGCGCATGACATGTATGTACGTGAACTACTTCTACGACCACCCAAAAATTACTCGATGATTTAAGGGTGCAGCATTTTATACTGAGAATTAGAATATATTTAATATTATCATAGAATGTATGATATGTATGTATTACAATGCACAAAGTTCTAGAAAATGTATAAACACTAAACCAAAATCTTAATTGTGAGCAGATGTACTATATGCAGATTGTGAGAATAACTGCTTCTTCCCTCCTACTATATCCTCAATCGAAAAGTGGTTTCCCACACTGCACCCTAAGTTTCTCAACCAAACAAAACTAAAGGACAAAGCTGACCATATCATTTGAAAGCACATGGAAAAGTTGTATATGATTCAACCACCATTATATTTTTGAAAGAATCAGCAAAATTATAGCGATTTTCAGGAGTTTTCATTTTCAAAATCATTGATGTTGCGGTTAATTTTTTTTAAAAACTAAATTACAGGAGGAAATTAAGTTTCATGGAATGAAAGAAATTTGTATTTTTCTTTAAAGTTGTACGATTAAGCTGGTACATTAGTAAATTATTATTTTCTGAGACTGAGAGTTTTTTTTTAATGTTTCCTCGATGAAAACATATCTTGATTAATTCTAAAAATATGGTCAAAAAATGATCATCATCATTTACCATCCACAAGGTTCCCTCTTACACACAATCTCTCTTTTCCCATACTTATACTTGAGTGATCAAAACGCAGGTTGATAACGAAACCAAGTTACTAACAGATAAATTTAAAAGTACAGTTATTCAGAAGAAACTTTTGGGGGTTTATTGGGGTTCGTTCTTGAATGAAAAACTTGTTCCCAACGTTTTAGTGTTTATTTCTCATTGTCAAGGGGAATCTACAAACATACGGACAAACCCCCGGAAGCTTCTTACATATACAGGATGGAAGCAAATAAATTACGAACAAATTTTCTGTTAATCTGCATCAAAAATGTAGTAAACACCGCCAACCGCACTTTTCTATCTCAACCCGTTCTCTAGATATAATTTGTCAACGTTTTTTCAGAAAACGACGTCTTTTTTTTTATGGAAAAACCTACGTTTCTCCACTTTAAAACAACTTTTGACCACATTTTTGGATTCTAAGGACCCCTAAGAACCCCTAAGGACCGCAATAGCAGTTCAAACATTGAAAATTTAAAAACATTGGTGGTTTCTGAATTAATTTTATTTTTGCTGCACTTCAAAAAAACGTGCTGGAGCTTGTCAAACCTCAGACTTGAAAGTTTAATCAGCTTTCTAATGGTATGAGTCAACTTTGCTATTCCGCGACGATTTCATGGAGAAATTCCGGTTTAAAGACGAAAAAACGTAAGGCACTTTTTAAACAGCAATCGAGGAATCCTTGGGATAAAAGGAACAGTTTGCGGTATGCATTGGGAAAATTATTGAATCCGCAAAGTGAGTAGGTTACAAACATAAATTGATAAGTACTACTTTTCTGGAAAAATTGATCGAAAAACATTCCTAGTTTTCAGGCTAGTAAAGTTCAAATAAATCAGACTACTAAAATTAAAAGAAGTCGTGCTGACAAAGTTTTCTCAAAATGACCACCATTGTTTCTTATGCAGGATCTCGTTCTTTTCCGCATGGCTCGAACTGTTATGTCGCGCATTACACTATCTCGCAATGTTGCGGCTGCCTCTATAATCCTCGCCCTCAGAAAATGTCCGCGTATGACGTTATGTCTACTCAACTCGCTTCCACGCTTGAACTAGTCTTGAAACATTGGATTGCGAATGGTAGTTCACCTACAGACTTATGGCAAGAGAAAACACGAATATCCTCCTTTTAATACCGGAAGGTGCCTAACGTTTTTTCGCCTTCAAACTGGAATTTCTCCATGATATCGACGCGGGATCGCAGTAAAAATAAAAGTAATTCAGAAAATAGCGGATTGTTTGATCTGCTATTGCGGCCCTTAGGGATGATTATGAATGTGCATTGGTCGTAAAGTGAATTTCACGTTGAATCCGAAAATGTGGTCAAAAGTAGAAAAAAGTTGTTTTAAAGAGGAGAAACGTGAGTTTTTATGTCAAAAAACGTGGTTTTCTGAAAAAAAAAAAAAAAAAACCTTTGAAAAATTGTATCTAGAGAACGGGTTGAGAGAGAAAAGTGCGGTTGGCGGAGTTTTATTACATTTTTAATGCAGATTAACAGAAAAAATGTTTTGTCACTTATCTGCTTCCACCCTGTATATAACATAACTACCGACTTACATACGGTACAAACTCACAAACACACACGTAACATATATGTAGGTCAAAATTTCCAAAAACCAAAACTAAATTCCTCTTTAATTTGAGAAAGGAAAAAGCCGAAATATAAAAAATAGTTTGCGTTGATCGTTATTGTTTCCGTCTTAAACTATTGTGATTCTATATATTTATATAAACAGTCTAACAAAACGGGTTTAAACGGGCAGCTCATCTCTACCGAGTGATTATAAAAGGATGTGGGTCAGGTGAGGAGGGTCTCATTACACGGTTCACTAGACCAAAGCCGCCACGTATGAGAGTTGTGATGAGAAAGGCTCGAGGTAGGAGAACAAGGGATTTGTCCAACGATAAGCCGGACCGAAGGGCTGAATCCCCCCCTTCATATCGACGTATTGTTTATGATTGGAGGTTTACAAATCCCTTCCAACCATTGCTTGTTCAACAACAGCAATCGTGAAGACTCCATTCAATCTATATTGCCCGAAATTGGGACTTTTTGCATTTTTTCCTTTTAGTATGGATGAATTACGATCTCCATTTCTTTGTAAATTAAGTTTGATGTGTTAACATTTTTAGTACTTTGAAAACATAACTCTTATCATTGGTCCAAATAAAAGAAGAAGTTAATTTTACCCCCCCCCCCACCTTCCTAATTTTGCGTTTGCGTTTCAGTATGCACAGTTTTTCTACAATTGAGAGCCCTTCGACACAAATAACTGCGGTCCTAGGAAGATTGTTCAACGAAGAACGCTGCAAATCCTTTCACTGGGGTTTATTATTCAATTGGCTTGCGTTCATGATTTGAATTTCTACTAAGCTTTATAGTGTTATTATTAGGATTATTGAATTTCAGGAGATACCTATGCATGGAGCACGTAAATCTATTCTCAACCAAAATACCTATTTGGATTGATCAGTTGATCATATTTGTGTGCCTCCTGAAATTCAATAATCGCTCTATCACTGTGAAACACGCACACTCCAAAGCTTAGTAGAAATTCAAATCATGAACGCAAGCCAATTGAATAATGAATCCCAGTGAAAGAATTTGCAGAGTTTTGTGTTACCAAACCAGGCGGTAAATTTTGCACGACGATTACGATTGCTTTGCCCGAAAGACATTCATCCAAGTGAATTTGGACAGGAATGCCCAGAATATACATGAAGTTCCTTAGAAGAAGAAGCAAAGGTAATAATTTCAGTCTGCTACATGAATTTCGAGGTAATTTCCACTGCTTTTTATTTATTTATTTTTTATGGTTATCAGAATGCTTCAACCCGTGTATCGGCTACAAAGCCTTTTAGGAGTTCACTCCAATATCCACATTACTACATCACTACATCACTACGTCACTAGGTTACTGATATCAACACAAAACCAATAATAAACCAAAAACGCTGCAAATTCTTTCACTGGGGTTTATTATTCAATAGGGTTGAGTTCATGATTTGAATTTCTACTAAGCTTTGGAGTGTGCGTGTTTCACAGGATAGAGCGATTATTGAATTTCAGGAGCCACACAAATATGATCAACTGATCAATCGAAATAGGTATTTTGGTTGAGAACAGATTTACGTGCTCTATACATATCTCCTGAAATTCAATAATCGCTCCATCACTTGTGAAACACGCACACTCCAAAGCTTAGTAGAAATTCAAATCATGAACGCAAGCCTATTGAATAATAAACCCCAGTGTAAGAATTTGCTACGCATGTGATTGAATATATTGGATGATTTGAAATATTTTGAAACTTTACCAACAAATTTTGAGGATGCTTTGAAAAAGGTGTTATTTTCTAAATGGAATGGAACTCTGTTCCGCCATTCCCCTCGTATTCTCCTCCAGTTATGAGTGGGACAAGTTTAACCTGTTATACACCCGCTAGCGTTGGTGCTGAGTAGAGTATTACAGCAGCTTATTCGCGCTAATTCCTCATTATTGGAAATTTCTTAGTAGTAGGAAAAAAATACCTTTTTGATGTGAATTAGCAGTAACGTTGACTTGAAGAAATAAACTCGGATTTTTAGAGATTAATTCCCAATATCCAAAGTAAATGAAGTTAAGTTCACACTAATATCAAATACTAAGAAAAAGCTTGGTGTTTTAAATTGCAATTTTCCAAAACTGTCGGTAATTGTAATCAATGCTTCTCTTGGTTTCTTTAACTAAAGAAGTACTAGTATTTTAATCTTTATACAGGGGTTACCGATATTGATAGGCAGGTACACATTTTTCATTGTCCCTAAATCGTTGGAAAATGGAATACTACACGCCAACGTCCACACCAGTCCAAAGGTAATTTCTGAAAGTGACTTCCCTCAGTACGTAATAATGACGTCAATAAAGAAGAACAATGGGTAGAAAGTGCCCGGGGTTGTATTCGCAACAAAAGATGGGGTTAGAGGGACGTCACCCGCAGGCACCTCTCCAACGCCGCGGGACCCCACCCACGCCCGACGGCGCTAATGGTTCTATCACGGCCCCCTAACCCTTTCGCCGGCCTTTTCCAGTAGCCCGGCCATCAGGCCCATATCACGACCGTCATTCCCTATCATGCACATACTCGTGCAGTCAAGGGGTGCAATAATCAACGTTTGAAATCCCATCAAACCCCTGCGATCCGCGTCACGACGGATTCTGAGGCCGTGCTCGTGTAAACTGTCAGCTTTCGTTTCCCGTAACTCGAGCGATATCTCTGAAACCTAGTATTTCTGGAAATTTCACATCGTACCGCAATCCTCTTCGAAACGAAATTAAGGTCTAATAGAGTCAACTACTAGTTAGTTGAACGATTTGGTCAAGATTGGTCACGTTGAGCTCAAAAATGAGCTTCTGCTATTCGTTATTTTATAATCAAGATGGAAATACAGATCATTCCATGAGTTTAGGAACTAAAGTCATATTTTTATCATAAATAGTTATCGTACAATGGTTTGTCAAACTTTGGTGTTTTTGTGACGTCCTTATACCTCTTCCCAAGGAATCTCCGCCTGTCTAAGAATGACTTCACCGATGCACTGTGTATTGAAAAATTATTAAAAAAAAGGAATTACCACAAAGTAGGTAACCTTTTTTTCATGTGAAAATATTAACTGTGATCCATTAATACTGAGGGTGAGTCATTACTGGTGATAACCAAGGAAGTATACCAACACCTTACCCATAAATTATAATTTGGGCTTCTAAGTTCTCACGTTGTTTTACTCCTGCACCATCTAGATTCCGAAAACTCCAGAACTTTTTTCACTTCATTAATTCACTTCACTAAGAAACAGGAACAAGAATCGAAAAAGGATGGAGAAGATGGAACCTATGAGCCTAAAGTCTTCCTTCTAAAGAAAAGTCAGAACCTGATCTGTGTTGCTCACCGTTAGTTATCTTCTTAGATATCCATCAAAATTGAAAGTAAATAGGTTCTGTAAAATCTTATTCTGATTTAAGCATCATTGTGGACCATCAATGTAGTGTCTCGAGAATGAAAGGTCCAGGTTTGGATCCTGTTGCCCTCACTTCTTTTGTAGCGGTTGATGCTCATTACCCCTGTAGCTGAGTAGATTAGACCTGCAACGTAGTTTCAGGGGAGGGGATAGACATTGTTAGGGCGGTTGAGATCTGGTGTTCTCCCCTAATCACATGATTTCCCAAATTTAATTAACATATTTTCGAAAATTGGTAGATAGCGGTATATTCACTCACATTATGGAGCGTACAGTGATATTCTATACATTATACACTTTAAAATGATGTTTTTTTTTCACTTATTTATCTCTGAAAAGGTTTACAAAAGAGAATCCAAACCGAAAAGTGTTACTTTCTTGCGTGCCTCCAAGGTCTTAGGGTTCAGGGGTACGAGTATGTGTCTAAAATGTTGTACATTTTCCATTATTTTACAGTTTAAAAGTGTGTAGAAATTTATACACTTCAAAAGGATTTCTGGTGGCACTATAACGATTGAAGATGTCAAAGGAAGGGTGGGAGGGGAGGGTACTTGCGAATGTCAGCTGGCAGTTGGCTAATACTGTTGGCAGCATCGTGTGCGCTAATTGTATTCATTGTTTCACTGTAAATACCTTTTACCCGTGATATGATCCATGGTGTTGAATAGTGGAAGTAATTTCGTGGTGGAAGATGATAGATTATCGCAGTCTTGGGGTACTCCTCAGAAAATCTTTTAAGCAGTATCCATACAGATCCCAAGATCCAGTCTAGCCTAGCAGTTACAAAAGAGTATGTGTGTTAGTATTAATGTAGGTTGATCATAAGAGATGGAATGATTCCTTTCTTAACTATATGTACCACTATTTAAACTTTCAGAAGCATGTTGGAAATACGCACTACTTGAGAGAGAAAGACAAATTAAGGTACCAACTGATCAACCTTAAGTTTCATTGAGTTGAGTGCAGAAATGTATAACAGAAAATGATTTAAAACCGTTATGATGCAACGTAAGAGAAGTGAACAGATACACTGTTGTTAAAGCTCGTCTCCGACTCGAGGTTTTGAAGCCCCTCCATTCCGTTTATCGGTGTCTGATTTCGTTTTGTCACTTACAATAACGATTCGCCCCTCAAAATGTGATGGTTCATGTTTCCACATAGGTAGGTTTCAAAAATCAAACGAAAAAGTAGCTGTCCGTCCACAGTCTGTCTCCGCTTTGAAGAATTGACGTATCTAAGAAGATTGAACGTGTGATGAACCTTATTTGAGCATCCAACCAGAATAAACATCAAACCACAACAAGTATAGAAATTTACAAATCGAAGCTGCAAAAAGTGCAAGAGGACGGTTACATAAACGGGTAAGCGAACAAGAAAGTCATATGCTTTGCAGATAAATTAGACCAGTCTCTGTCGATAAGTTAAATGAAGTTTAAATTGATCCTTCAATTATTTTATGTATCTCAATGTTACAGGAGTCTCATGTGTTGCTTGTACACGTCTTTTAGAGTTCAAAGTGTAATCACTAGGACGGAAGAAGGGGCTTGAAGGCAGGATGCGAGGTTGCATCATAATTATGACGCTCACTCTCACGCTGAAAATGTTAACAGCGTTTAGGGGCGTAGTGGGTTTAATTACGCAAAACAGAATACTAATAGACTGCACGAACCTAAAGAGAAAACGTGTTTAGAATACCTGGAGTGTTCGCCATTACGCACTGAGTTATAAATTTGTTGACGGTGGAGGGAAGCAGAGAATAGAGCGTTATGCAGGGAGCAATTACCGGAGGTCGACCCGTCTCCCGCCAACTCATGGCCTACAACCTGCATGCCTGACGCTTGCGGCTCTGAATAAAACTATTGCAGTTCCCAGGGTCCCGCCGCTATTCTATCCCGTTCTATTCCAAACTCATCGTCATTGTTTTGTCAGTGTTGATCTAGTTTCCAAGAAGTGCACGTGAAGCCTTTACATTTATTTGGAGGATGCATTGTCCATAATTACCTGTTTGATTCTAAAATATGTGAATGAGGGGTAGGGATGTCAGGAAAATGTGGATCTTCTTCCGTCGATATATCGATATTTTTGGGCGATATTTTCTATTCCGATACATATCGACATTAAATGCACACTATCGGATCCGATATTTTTCAGCCGTAAACCATCATATCAAACATACCCTACATCTTATTGCTCAATACTAATTTTATAATTTCCATTGAAGAATAGGGGAGTTATATCAGATGAGGTAGGCTAATCGTGGGTAAAAAAGTAGGGACATTTTGGAGATATGGGTTCTAGCCAGTTCGATGTGATCGATATGGTTAGTTTGCCCCTCCTGATTTTAGAATCCGTCGCCTTAGGAGATGAATCAGACGTTTTCAAGCGTCTGGGTCATCCTCTGAGCGTGGCGGAGCATTATTACCGCATCCACCCCAATGGAAGGGGCAACTATACCATTCCATCACCTCACAGGCTTACTGGACAGCACATCAATCAGAGGGTTTTCCTCACCTCTATCCCGAAACAATATTGGTTTGATCGCATTTTTTTTTAGTTTTCCTTCTTACATTGATTTTACAAACCTACATAATATTGATAATTTACTTCCCTAGATCCTGTGCATAATTTTTATCAAGAATAAAGTTTCATTGAATTTTTGAGTGGTTGAATTCGTTACATGTAGTAGAATGAAATTCAATAATGCATTATTATTCACTGGACTCGTACGTAATTCGGATTAAAGTTTGAAAAAAACATAGATAACCGATATATCGAAATATCGGTATTTTCCTTGGATAAATCGGATTAAGACTTTTTAAAAATATCGATATTCTTTGGCGATATCGACATCCCTAATCCTTAGTCTTAGGCGGTATTCTTAGTCACCTGGAGTTTCCCACATATAAGGCCAAAATTAAAGTAAAATTTCTCTCCAAGGGTAACACCAAGTTGTTATTCTCAGGATATTATGTTGTAATGACATCAACAGAAAGATTCAACAAAATAATAAACTAAAACGATCGTATTTGCAGGATTAATGGTTATAATATTATGTTAACTGAAGAAATGCGGAAACATTAATCTTCTTGAAAAAGCGTCTAGCGAATTTTCATAGAAACGGAAAGTTTCAATCCGATGTAGACTATACTTTCAGGGTTGAACGATTAATTGTAACGGTAGATGGTCTGTAAAGTTGCGTGGTTCATAGTTACTCGTATTAGTCACATGAATGGAAGGAGGATTGTCATGATTTAAACAATCTTGAAGTTTAATTATCTTGAACATTAATCTTTCCCCTTCAACGAGCAAATACAGTAGTACTCGAACAGTTCGTTGGTTCCTACTAACATCAATTGAGAGTATTGCTGGTCTCCTGAGCTAATTCTACAACGCACATTCCTAGTAAATTTCATCAATGTTTTTTGAAAACTGTAAAAATTAGGCTTGTCATGAGGATTGCACATTCAAGCACAGTGAAGTTTAGATTTTTGAGCTATAAAATTTACCATACCCATAAAATGGGGCCATCTACTTCCTAATCCGCAATTCCTAGATAAATTTCATCAAAATCAGATTGACGTTGTAGGAATTAGGCTTGTTACATAGAACAAACGAACATTGAAAACACGAAACGAAAGTTAGTTAAATACGAGTGCAAATTTTGATTTTAATGAAACATTTCTTCATGAATCTAAAGGGAAAACGAAGTTTCTGTCACGGTCCTCTGGCAATTGTGACGAATATGGATAATTCTCCTTTCCCGATTATTGGAACTGTGTATGACCATATCCTGGAGCTTTCGAGTGTTCAGGTAATCCTCTGCGTGTTCAGGCTAATCTCTCATCCATTGGAAGGGATCAATACTCCATTCTCATCTTCTTGTCACAAGCCTAAAGACTAAACCGTTCGTAGTAGACTACCAACGCCGTTTGCGTTAAAACATATTAATCTATCTTTGCTAATTTTTTAAAATGAAGATTCGCCCTAATAATTTACACCCTCAACTTCGCGAGAGGGAAAGCGATAATACCAATTTAATGTGACCTCAGATCAACCAAAACCCTATGTGGATCTTTAACCGACATAAATTCATTTTTGATACTGATATGTGAATGTGTACCCAGTGTTTCGTGGCTCTTGTTTGCACTAGGGAGTGTTTCCAGTGCTTGCAACAAAGCCTCCACTACCAATTTCAGACAAACGCTTTGAAAATTTGAAGAAATTTTTATTTTTGTGATGATGCCAGGGTTGCAAGCTCGTTTAGGATAAAAACCTTGAAAGCTTCCAACACTGCAAACGTGAGTTTATTATTTTTTGAACAACACTATGAGAAGGCTCAGCAATTGCCATTGTTGGCTATGGTTGAATTTCTACGGATCTTAAACCTTTTCCAGGCGATTTTGATTCCAAAATCACTAGGAAATGACTCTCCACTTGCGTATGAAGTGGAATGGTCCCACTTGCTAAAACCCCGAAAACCACGCCAGTGACTAGTTTTTGGTCAGTAGCATTTACGCGTTTGAGGCAATCGGTCTCCTAGAAGTTAAGGCCAACAAGATCCCTTGTGGAGTTCATGTGCGAAATAATGATTTTTAAAGATTTATTCGGAAAAATTCAAACTGTAGGTTTGAAATCCACGCACCTTGAAACGTAAAACGACGAAGTTTGAGCGGGAATAGCTTGACAATATTAAGCCTTGTTGATATTTGAATAAGAATAAAATATTGGAATAGCAAAAAACAACAATTTACCAGTACTATTTTCCCCCAATACACTCCGGAAATTGAAAAATGTAGCTTGGATAGAGTTTGAAAGGACTACGTTTAATAATCATAGGTAAATCAGAGACCTGCTTAGTAGGGCTATCTGATCCACAAATCGTCAATCTTGAAGTTTTGTTTTGCAGCATTTTTATTAATTTTTAACTGCGTTATTGAGCTGGAAATTCTAAGTGATATTGCTGCAACACAGTTCTAGTAACTGCCAACTGCTACCTCCACCACCTTTCCGTATTTACCATCTGTTGCCTCGGTGTTCACAAACTGTCGCCCTCTCGCCTCCACTACTGATTCATCTCGGGTCAACAGCAGTTTACTCTGCTCTGAACGTCATTGTCCTGCCCAAGCTGACACTCGGCTATCACTGACTCATCTTCTCGTTTGCACTCATCTTCCTGCTCCCGTCAATCCGATTTGAATCTGCAGACTTTCAATTGGACGGCGCTGCTTTTGGACCGGACGTCCGACCCCCAGAGCCCTCTCCGACCCATTTCTCCGATGTTTGCGCCCGGCAAATGGCCGAGCCGAGTAGGAAAACCTTGTTGACAGTCGGACCCAACCTTCCTTCGCCCTTTGTTACATCGCGTATGTCCGAAATAAAACTCGGAAAATCCCCGAACAAAATGATTTTCAGTTGAAATTCCCGATGGAATGAATATGGCTTCAGATAGGCATACAGCTGTAATGAACAGGTCCGCTGTTGACTCAGCAACCGAGAAAGCAATCACGTGCTATATATTGAAGCTAAGTAGTAGTTCCAGTAGTAGCAAAAAATCACCCACAACGTGGTAAATCCTTATTTATAGAAAGTTTGATGCCATGATTTGTGCTTCGTGGAAAACAGATTAAGGAATTCACTAGTGTTGCATTTGTATTTCATGAACTAGTGGAATAATCTTAGGTGAACAAGCGGAGTGGGAGTAAGATAACTAATCGAAACCTCTTTCAACTTTTATTGGTTTGTTCTTATGCACAATTCATAATGAATAACGAGTTTAACAATTTAGGATAAATTTGGAATAACGATTTGTTAAAAATGAAAGGTAACGGGTCAGATGACGGGGGAAAAAACATTGTTTATTCACACATTTATTTAAAATTCAAATAGTTTGTGATGTAAAACCTGCCCATTATATATTCCCGGGGTCTGCTCATTTCGCTGGTTCCCAATGATCCCGGCCCACAGAAGTAGGTACTACCCCCGATGATGAAACTGTTAGAGTTCGCTTTGATCAGTCATGTGCACATATCCACAACACTTGCAACGACAGTTCCCTTCCGGCAACATGCGTTATGGTGCGGAAGAACGAGTTATTTTGAGCCACAATTAGATGATCATTGTTATGGGGGTCGACATTGGGTCCGACCCGTTCGTTCTCTTTCACATTGATAATTTCTTTCTCAGTGATTGACTAGAAATCTCCCCTACTCACAGTTATCGGAGAAGTTTCTGGATTTAACAATGTACGTAGTCGCGAGGTCCCCACGGACGTCATCCTCTCAGGGGGTTGGGAGACGGAAATGAAGCACATCGCGCTTCCTGGATTAGGCGTTGATAGCTTGTCATCATCAATTACCGGCTACCTAGATTGCTGTTACGATCGATCTGGGCTTCTCTTTTCCCTTCAAACTCCGCTAGTTAGCTTCCAATATGTTTTTTTAATGAGTTGCATTTCCCGATTCGGTATAATGAGCAGTTCTCAATCTAATTTAGTTTTCTTTCTAATTTATAATTTCAATTTAGTTTTCAAAGACAAATTTGACCAGTTCTATGATGTGCAAGCTGTTTTTTTGTTCTATTGCAGATGGTTCCTGAGAAGGATATGATGATCAATTTGTTCACATTTACTCTCAAACTTACCGTCATAGTTAGTGGACAAATTTCAATACTGTAGCCTTGTTTTCCATCAATCAATACACACAAAAACCCACACACACACATTTTTTTAAATCTCCCCTCCAAGGCGGAGGGGTACACCATTAAATAAAAACGAAAAAAAAAAAAAACTAAACAAAATAAAAGTGGGGAGAACGCCCAGGTTTACCTGGCGCCGGCCCTTGGGATTTGGGAAGTAAAGGATGATGGACCAGGGAGAGAGGGATGAAAAGAAGTGCCCCTATAAAATGACCACCAATTTAAGTACGAGCTCCGGAGGACGAGGGTGCTGATACCACGAAGTACTCCTGACGAGATGACCAGCTCAAGTAACTCCGCGCCATGACAGTAGCTATAACCTTGATGTTGCTAGGCGCCACTCATTCTAGCTGAGATACCGCTTGCCACATGTCGTTCCTATCATATTTACTTATCGTAACCCTCAGGGTCTCCTCCATGTCCACGCTGCCACTGACGACTTGGACATCCAGGATTATGGCAGATCCATAGGGCTTAACAGCAACGATATCCGGCTTCTTGCCCCGGTCATTCGGCATATGATACGACACAGACACAGACACAGACACACACACACACACACACTCATATATATATATACACGACAGAAAAAACAAAAATAAAAACAAATGACTCACGGGAGTTGTGGACGTTTCGCTTCGATGCGTCTTTAACCGCAAGTATATAGATATAGGTTTTCTTCTAATTATTTTAGAGCTGATAAAATTGGAACGCAGTAATTTTGTTAGCAAGTCAACAAATATCCTCATGTGACATTTCAAATGTGTATGTGGCATTTACCCATTTGATTTTTTTTTTTTTTTTAGATGATACCCCATTATGATGATACACCAAACGTTATAAGGTGATGTCGCTATGTGGATCTCTCTGATTGAATATTTTTCATAATAAGCACAAATATGTTGCTATGATAAATTGAACCAATGATGAATACTGCTAGGAGCTTTCTAATTAACATGTATAGCAAGTGTCTATTTGAACTGCTGTAATTAAATACGAATTAATGAAAGGGATTTATGCATTGCACTCCACGCAGTTAGGAAGTTAATCAAAGAATATGTGAGTGTGTGAGAGTGAAATGGGTGTTTAATCAACATTTCTAAATCTAGTTAAATACAGATATTATTAAAAAATAAAAGTCGAGATAAAATCTATGTTCAAATATCGAAAATAATCGTCTGAGTCCTAGCTATAGAATCCATAATACTCTAAACATCAGTTAAAATCAAAATGGCTTAGAATCTATTAATTGATTGACAACTAATTCATAAGTTTACTTGGTTGGATGAGAAATATGTGAAACAGAGCCTATTGAAAAACCACTTGAAATAAAGATAATACAGGCGGATTGTAGGGAAGAGAACATCGAGAAGCACCTTCTAGATCGGAGTGATCAATGCGGACTAGGCGTCCTTGGTAAGAAATGAAATGAATGACGGTGAGCCAAGATAACTAGGGCGCCATCTCGACAACTCCCACTGCAGGTTCAGTCACATCGAGACCGACGGACTCAACAGTGCAAACCTCACCAGAATGAATTGGTGCGTAGCCGCTTATGTATCAATCAGATGTATTACCTCACCAATCTCAATTAATCATTCATTCATTGAAATCTTATTCAATTGTATTCCGACTGCATTCGATTGTCAGAAAGAATACTTACGAAGAATAATATTTTTGTGCTCTTCGAATCGGTAACTCACACGTAGTTTTTCGGAAAGGTGAATCATCTTAGTAGGGAGTAAGTGGATGTAGAATAAACCACATAAACACACTGGTTTAAATAAGAATTTAAAAAGCTATCTAAAATGGGGATATAAATTTTATATACGCTATTGATATGTTCACCGCATCATACAATAATATTGTTGTCATATAGGAGAAAGGTCTGGTTCGTCGTTACCGATGGTAAGGAAGCGTCCTGTTCATGTAAGAGGGTGAAAACAAAACATTCAATCAAAAATCGGGCTTGTCACTCACATTTTGCGTTCCACAGCTTGTTGATCAATTGCAGTTCTGAATCTGTCCATATGTGAAGTTGAATCATTGTCCCACGCAAAACTACAAAGTGTCAATAAAAGTCAATTTTTATAATTCTGTAAATAGATTCGTCAAAAATGTCCGAATTGCGCTTTGCGCATAGATCTATTGGAGTAGACAGAAGAGCTAAAAAATGAAGTTAAAGTCTATATTTGTAAAAACTACCGAAATTCCACTTTTTTAACTCCGGTTTTTGTACTCTTCATGTGTATAATTTTTAATGACTTCCCGTCTAAATCAATCGCCTTCAAAGAGTTGTTAGTTAACGATTTTCTACTAAAACAGCAATAACCTATAAGCAAAAGAAATTATAAGAAATCATACTACTACTAAACATCAAGTTTTAGATATTTACAACAATCATTAAAAAAAATGGAAATAAGATTGTCAAAAGTATGACCACGTTACAAGTAAACATGTACTCTCCATATTTGTCAATTTTTTATTTATGTATCGTTTATTTTTCTCATTTCAGGTTAATTTTGTTAGTATCGTTTGAGCTTTTTGATGCTGGAATTTTTTAAGCCCGGTTTTTCTTATGTGTATAATTTTTAATGAACTCCCGCCTAGGTAATGGAAAAACATCCTTAGGATCTCAGCTTCTCAACGGTTTAGCCGTATTTGATTTTTGATAGGGAAAAATGAGTTTGAATGCTAAACTTGGTTTTATCTGCTAAAACAAGTTTTCAGCACTAACAGCTGCTGAGGTATCTAGTTTACGAAATGGTACTTTGCAATCGTTCGTAAAACAATGATCATCGGGAATAAGATAATCATATTTGAATAATCAAATTGTGATTCCGTTCAGATTCAGGAACCAATTCACAAGATTGATAGAAAAAGTCAACTGTCATAGTCAATTTAATAAATCAATTAGATAGTTAAAAAATATCCACAGATTTTTTTCCCTTTTAATGTAATGAAAATTTTCCCTAACACAGATCCTCGCCTGATGTCGAACCAACTGTTGTCAGCAAACCAAATGTGGCTGTTTCGACGAAAAACCAACGTCCTTGGTTGATCAAGAATTATTCTTCAGAATTCCATCCTTCTTGAGTTATCGCCATCAGGCAAATGTTGAACTTTCGTAAGGTAGAATGGATGAAGCTCTTCCTGTTCAAAATTCGGTGCACACAAGAATGCGGTACATCGCGAATATCACCCACGCAATCCTCAACACCTTCCACGACGCGTGAGGTATTTCCATTCATTATGCAGCTTGCCAAAGGGTTTCCACAATAGTTCGCCGGTTAAGAACCCATCTGTGGGGAAAACGCCGTTCGTACTCTCTCTCAGCCGGTACAGCATGGCAGAATAGGACACATTAAAATAACTTAGTTAAAAAAAAGTAGGATTCAACAGTCACAAAACTGACGATTAGCTTTTCCGATATTCGATTGAAATTTCAGCAATATCTTTCTGTTTATTGTTTACGGTGAAGAACCAAACATGCTCCGTCAAGGAACATTTTTAGAGGATACAGTTCAAAGAAGAGTTTCAAACCGTATGAAGAGGCTTTGAATAATACAGGGCTGCATAATATTGGAACATTAGGCTTTTTTATGATTCGGGGTGGTTCAAGAGTGTCACCAATCGATTCAGCGACCACAAATACGAAGAAGTGGATATCAAACTTGTCGAAAAACGTCGAACCGCTTCGCATCGGTTTAGCGAAAAAAAAAAACCATGTTCTACAGGGTGTCCCAGGAGTTTTGCACAATCCGACTCCTACGTGTTCTACAACTCATTTCCGAACAAAAATGCCGCTTAGCAATTTTTTGCCTGAAGCCACGTCTCCGAGCTTTTTGCGTTTTAAGATTTTTTTCGTATTTTCGATCTTGTCATTGAATCTGTCAAAACTCCCTCAATTTTGGGGATAAGTAGCTCAAATTCGATGACACCGTTAGAAGGAGCGTTAATCTATTTGATGTCTGAAAACATTTTTTTGATTGCATTGAAGATGTACGATTGCTGCGCGAAATGGCAGTTTTGTCAAAATCTTGAAATCACCTGTTTTTCATTTCGCCTAGAAACCCCATTAATACTTGCCGCAGAACTGTGCAGGCCTGGTAAAACTTGCGCCAAAATGTCAGCTTTCCAACGGTGTCGTTTTGGTCTAAAAAATATTTTTATTTAAGGAAATGGTGTTTAACTGCAGAAAAAAGTGTTTTTGTGTTTTCTGTTAAAATTGAGGTTTTTCCAAAAGTCTCGACAAAAAAAGGTTGAAGGCAGGATGTACGTAATTTTTCTCGCTGAATCGAATGGTGACAACGCCAGACCTCTCAAGTGACGATTTAAATTAGTTTTGTCGGATGCATAAACTCGTTCGTAATGAGTTGAAAGCAACTCATCGCAATAAATCGTAAATGAACACAAACAATAGCCGTCTCTCGGCTCTTCGATTCATCTTAGGAATGCCGTAGACGCTGTTCACAAACGGAAATTTTCATTCATTAAATTCATTCTCATTTTTAAATATTTTTTATTATTATTATTTTTTTTTATATCTTAACAATCTTGTTTAAAATCTAACTGTTTATATGAACTCGATTTAAACCCCAATATCTTACCATTGTCCTACAACTGGATAACATGTTTGAGTCAACAAACATCTTACTAAAATTGAACTTGGTCAGAAACAGCAATTTATCAACATTACAACACCCAATGGTACGGCCAAATCAGTTGGGGTTGATAATACACGGCGCACAAAGCAACCCCTCCTTCAAGACCTGGGAGTCGTGCGGGTCATTGCATAACCTTAGCCCCTAACAAAGACAACGCCTCCCCCGTAGCTCTCCCACTTATACAGGGTGTCATAGGATTTATACACAATCCGACTCCTACGTGTTCTACGACTCATTTCCGATGAGTTGCTTCCAGTTTAATAGCTATACCACAAGTTAGTATGTTGACATGAATTTTGTGTACGGTTTTGCCAATGGTAATGCTTCTGAAGCAGCCAGGGAGTCACACTCGTCCTGTGTACAAGTCGGACAGTATGAGGAAAAAATATTGGTAGATAATATTGTTTATGTCACTGATCCTTTTTTTTATCTTGTAAACTATCTTTTTTTATCTGCTAATCCTTTGTTGTCACTAAGGTTTTGGTTATTACTTCCAGCTATGTTCAATAGCTATAGCGCACCATGTTGAATGGGAATATGCAATAGGGAAACCACGCTGAAGGAAATACAGCAAGGAAAGAGACGAAAGGGAAGAGTTGGTAATGATACGGAAGCCTGGTTTGAAAAGGGTCCAAAGAATAGCCGTATCTCGGCTCTTCGATTATCTTGACTTTGGCCGGACAGCTTAGAAATGCCGTAGACTGTTCACAAACGAACGGGTTTATGCATCCGACAAAACTAACTTAAATCGTCACTTGAGAGGTCTGGCGTTGTCACCATTCGATTCAGCTAGAAAAGTTACGTATATCCCGCCTCCAACCTTTTTTCGTCGAGACTTTTGGAAAAACCTCAATTTCAACAGAAAACACACGTTTTTTGCAGTTAAACACCATTTCCTTAACTAAAAATATTTTTTAAAACCAAAACGACTAAACCGTTGGAAAGCTGAAATTTTTGCGCACGTTTTGCCAAGCCTGCACAGTTTTGCGTCAAGCATTAATGGGGTTTCTAGGCGAGATGAAAAACAGGCGATTTCAAGATTTTGACAAAACTGCCATTTCGAGAAGCAATGGCACATCTTCAATGCAACCAAAGAATGTTTTCTAAAAATGACATCAAATAGATAGACAACTTAAAATTAATTTCCCAATTTTCCAACGATGTCATCAAATTTGAGCTATCTTCAAAATTGAAGGAGTGATAACAGTTTCAGTGAGATAAGATCGAAAACACGAAAAAACTCTTAAATCGCGAATAACTCGGAAAAGTGGCTTCTGGCGAAAAATTGCTGCGAGGCATTTTTGTTCAGAAATGGATTGTAGAACACGTAGGAGTCAGATTGTGCACAACTCCTGGGACACCCCGTATAGTATCCAAACTCGTTGTTTTTTAAACATTTTTCTCTGGAAAATCAAAAATGACTATACCGTTAGAAAGCTGAGATCGACGATTTTGTGGTGGGTAAAAATATGTTACCTGCGAGTTGACAATTGCAAGTATAGTTGTGTATTGTGTTCAGTAAGTTTACTAAATATTTTAAGTTTTAGTCCACTATTGATTAAATATTTAGTGATCGTGCAAGCTAGATGGTCATCAACAACGTTTATTGTTATCAGATTGAAGATCGGGCGTCTGTACTCATTCGCAAACTTGGATTTAAATAACGCCAATTACTCATAATCTAACGGACCGGTGTCTATTTTGATTTTCATCATTAGAATTATTTCCACTGGATGGGTAGTTCGATATTCAACTTCCAAAAGTAAAATAATTTTTAACCAGTTATAGTTATAGTATAGTATTTGTAAATCTACTAAAACAAAAACATGTCCTTGTACCAAACTTTTGTCTCTAAGTTTACTGTTATTTACCTGTGGTATCTAGCTGAGTCAAAAATCGTTCCGATAGTTGTTAGTTGACCATTTTTTACTAACGCAATAATAACCAATAAGCAAAAGAATTTCATATCATACTACTTCTAAATATCAAGTTCATTATAAGTACATTGAACAACACATCATTAACAAAAAGGGGAAACATATACGTCCAAAGTAAGACCACGTTACAAGTAAACAAGTGCTCTCCATATTTGTTAATTTTTATTTATGTGTCGTTCATTTTTCTCATTCCAGGTTCATTTTGTTTGTATTGTTTGAGCTTTTTGATTGCTGGAATAGTGTGCAAGGTGCAAACATATTGGCATTTTTCCCAGCTCCGTTCAGAAGTCATCACTTTGTATTTTCGCCCCTGTTAAAAGAATTGGCTAACAAGGGCCACCAAGTGGATTATTACACACCCATTCCGACGAAAAATGTTCCTAAAGGATTAAGCCAGTTTATCATCCGAGATTGGAAAGAAGAGGTCATGAGTACGTACTAAGTCTCCGCTAATTTCCCAAATTTCATTCAGTGAATTGAGACAGTCTTTCAAAAACGATACTCTAAAACATCTATAAATAAGCTGATATAGAACATAATTTTTGTAGAAGACTTCGATGGAAAATCACTGGCAACCATGTCACCATTCAATCTCCAAAGAGTGGTTACAATTTACAACGGGGAGATGCTTGAAAAAACACTAACACATGACCAAGTCTGCGTAGATCTTTTGAGATCCAATAGAACTTATGATCTGGTGCTCACAGA
Organism: Creontiades dilutus; assembly: GCA_031894815.1. NCBI lineage: Eukaryota > Metazoa > Arthropoda > Insecta > Hemiptera > Miridae > Creontiades > Creontiades dilutus. The sequence continues at coordinate 497,566 of JAVIWC010000204.1, forward strand.
ATTTCCAGTAGGAAATGAGCCTGCGGTTTACTTTGCTCACAAATTCAAGGCTCTGAGTGTTGCCATATTGCCATTTCCGGACTACCCTTGGGCAAACGAACTTGCAGGGTTTCCAGATAATCCCTCGTACATGACAAGCGACCTAAATCCAGTGATGGGCAAACTGAATTTTTTGCAGAGAGTATACAATACGTACGTAACAGCTTCCATCGTGCTGTCAGGTTACTATGATTTGTACGTAACGCAAACGGCTAGAGCTGACAGGGCCATGATTTACGAAGGTTGGGAAGAAAGACCGAAATTGTTGGATATGATTGCAGAAACGGCACTGATTCTTACAAATTCTCATCCATCGACGGGTCCACCATATCCCAAGGCTCCTCACGTTAAGGAAATATCTGGTATACATCTGGATCCAAATGTGGGACATCTACCACAAGTAAGTATGCGTTGGAGGTTTGGGGGAGGTTCCTATATCATGATCTATATATTTTCAAAAATGAACCTGTGTAATCAACGAAGGGTGCAGAAAAAGATAAATATAATAAAACGCAGTCACCTCTAAAATCAGTTCAAAACGGACATGAAACATCCATCACTGGAGCTTTTCTCCCAAATTTGTAGACTTCAGTCGTAAAACGATTATCTAAAATCACAAGTCGGATTTAGTTGGCCAACATTTTCAGCTTCTAACATTACAAACCCTAAAGGATAAAATAGAAGGATGGAATAAATTATTTACGAAATCAGGACTCCAACCACTTTTGTTTCAAGTGTAGGATATTATCTTTTTGTTTCATTAGTAAGAGACACTTAATGTCTCTTTTTGTCCATTGATAGATTTTTGTCGAATAATCACGACTTTTGTTTCTGTTCTAGTATTTTACTTATCCATTTTAATTCTCATTTTGCTCACCTATTCTCTACTATTAAAGGTCTTTGATAGTAATTTCGATCTATGATTCGCTTTCCAAAGGGCCGAGAGTTCCTCCTTCAATAACTCGACTTTCAATGTTTTTATGGAATCCGATTCATCTGTCAAATGTTTGCTGCACTGTTGTTCAGAAACCTACAGATAGGGCTGACATGTGAGGTTCTCATCTGAGGGAATCCACAGTGTACAAATAATCGGTAGATGATAATCCGATTGAATAAAGCGAGGATTCTATGCGCGCGCTGTCTGGTCTCGGTTCCTCTTTGAGACATACCGTGATAACTCACCTATTGCGGTTGTAAATTTTAAACAACAATATCAGAAAGGCTCTGACCATGAAGGTAGCTAATATATTTTGTATCTTTCGTTTCAATAGCATTGTACTTGTTTGGAGGCAATTTAGTTGGGGTTTTGCTCAGAAAAATCACAAAAAACCGTACATGAGCAAAATTCACAAAACTGCTTCCGCTTTACAGGATCTGAAAGATTTCATGGATGACGCCCCGAATGGAGTGATATTTTTCAGCTTAGGGTCCGTCCTGGATCCCGCTGAACTTCTCAAGGATGGGAAATTCCAAATATTTCTACAAGTTTTCCGAAAACTTAAACTTAAAGTGATGTGGAAAGTTGCTCCAGGGCTTCCTGAAGTGAATGATCCACTTATCAAAGTTCAGACATGGTACCCTCAGCAGGCGATTTTGGGTGAGGCTGATGACATTTTCATTTCGATGAGTGCACTAAGGTCCCACTTTAATAAATCAATTTAATACAATTTCCTTGACATGATTGTAGGGCACAAAAACTTGAAAATGTTCATAACTCACGGAGGATTGCAGAGCACGATTGAAGCGATAAGTTTCGGTGTTCCTTGTTTGGGGATACCGTTTTACTTTGACCAACAGAAGAATGTGGCATTTATGGAACATGTTGGAATGGCTATACCTCTGCAGTTTGAAGAAATAACAGAAGTAACCCTTTCGACAGCTATTCAAGAGATCCTGAAGAATCCCAAGTATGTACCCCGTATTTGAGTTACTAAAATTAGGAATTCTGTACAAGTAGTACTGACCTGTTAACATTTACAATGACATTTCCTAATGTTCATCAACAGTTTTAACTGCCCTTTGTTGCTCTAATCACAGCGAATTTAATAATAAGGAACAACAGAGAAGAATACTAAGATATTAAGAATCAAATATCACAGTTCTGTTTTATATTTTTTAGTTGCTGGAAATAAGTTGAAAAATATATAAGATATAAAATATATATAGATTGTTTATATCATACAATTGGTTAGTTTTCAGTTTGCTTATCTTAGCATGATTTCACGAGTGGAAATCCAACTTGAATGTTTCTAGGATGAATTAATTTACATGATCGCCATTGAAATAGAAACTAAGTAAGGTAGTGCTTTTCAGGTATCGTGAGCGTGCAATTAAACAGAAAGCCTTTTTCGAAGACAGACCGAGAAAACCTGTCGATGAAGCAGTGTATTGGATTGAATACGTTCTGAAACATGGGAAGATCCTTCGGCCTGCATCCGCAACAATGCCATTGTACCAGTTGTATCTCGTCGACGTTATAGCTACTATTGTTATATCCATTGTTATATTATTATGGATCATGAGGAAAGGTCTTAGAACAGTTTTGTCGATGTTCGGACTATCAAATAAAGGAACCGGAACGATAAAGAGAAAGACGAAAATGAACTGAAAACCGGTATGCATGCGGATGGTTTGTACATGTCGTTCTATAAATTCTGATTCATTGGTTACGTATTGTACGTGCTGTTAGTAACTTTATTTATGCAACCGGTCAGTTGAATAAAAATTACTGTAACATCAAATCATTTTATCCTTTTTTATAGAAAAAATTATATTATTATTATTTCTATATTGGAATAGCCTTTCTACGTAAAACACTGATCTATGTATAAAATACATGGTCAGTGCACATTATCTAAACTCAGCACCTCTCGCCTCCGTATCTTGAATTGTCCATTCCATAGGCCAAATCAATCAATCAATTATAATTTAATACGCCACATTTATTAGAAAATAAATTAGTCTCAGGGGCCTCCAGCTCATCCCTTAGTCTCAAATACAACTCCGTGAACAGCAACCTTTGCTATTCCCCCTGGAAGCAAGAGAAGTTGATATCAAAACTTATAGACCACGAAGCTCCACTTGCCGGACCATGGACCATTCCATATCCTTTCACAAGTTGAGTTCTAAAGCCATCGATTTAACTAACATCAACGTTCTTCTTCTTCCTATTTCCTCTACTCCTCAGGAGGAGCAAACTGCCGAAACTAAGTTCCGTCATCCCTCTCTACTCCTGGCCAAAGCCATGATCTAATGCCATGGATTTCCAGCTCTTCGTGCCTCTGCTTTGACTGATCGTCTCCTTGTCGTTCTAGGTGTACTACGTCATCGGTATCCTTGTGGGCTCCACTCCATTGCCCTCCGTTCAACTGCTTGAATAGAATTTAACTGTTCTTAAAGCAACATTTTTAGTAAGTTAAAGTAAGAGAAGTTTTGGGCAATACATCCCACAGGGTTCACGAGTAAACTGTTCAAATTTTTTTATTTTCTCTGGAGAGTCTATTACAAAATTCCGACGCAAAGATGATGTGGGAAGAGGTTGTTTTGGCGTGGAAATTAGAAGAAAGAGGCAGCTTACTGTTAAGTATTAAATCAAATTTTGATCATCGTAATAATAATTGTTCAAGCCACCGGGTATAGTCTTTAATCGAATGCTGCACCATCAAATCTTAACAGATATCTATTTCATTAGAAAAAAAACCCTCTCCAGATGCCATGTCATATCTTCAGGATTAAATTCAAATAGTTTTGAGTTATAAGGAATTTCATTGAGGTTTCATTTTAAGGTTGAGATACACTGCAGTCCATGCAGTTGGGAAGTGAATCAAGTAATATGTGAGAATTGGGTGTTGCACCAAAGTTTCTAAATCTAGTTTAATATAGATATAATTAACAAATGAAACTCGGGATAAAATCTATATTTAAATATCTCGAAAATAATTGCCATAGTTTTTTAACACGTTCGAGTCCTAGCTATAAAATCCACGTTAATACGCTATACATCAGTTGAAATCATAGGGGCTTACAATCTATTAATTGATTGATAACTAATTCATAAGGTTACTTGTTCGGAATGAGAAATGTGGGTAACCGAACCCATTGAAAACCCACTTGAGATTAAAATAGTAGAGTGCGATTGTAGGGAAGAGAACATCAAAAAGCACCTACAAGATCGGAGTGATCAATGCGGACTAGGCGTCCTTGGCATGAAATGAAATGAATGAGCCAAGATAACTAGGCCGGCATCTCGACAATTCCCACTCGAGGTTCAGTCACATCGAGACCGACGGACTCAACAGTGCAAACCTCGCCAGAATGAATTGGTGCGTAGCTGCTCATGTATCAATTAGATTTATTACTACACCAACCTCAATGAATAATCGTTTCATTGAAATCGTATTCAATTGTATTTAGTCAATCGATTGAGTGAAAGACTACGAAGAATAATTCTTTTTCGTGCTCTTTCAATCGGCAACTCACACTTAGCTTTTCGGAAAGGTGAATTACATTAGTAGGGAGTGGGTGGGTGCAGAATAAACAGGATAAATACACTGTTGTGGGGCTTCATTAGACTTTCCAAATAACAAATTGAAAAGCTATCTAAATGGGGATCAACGTACGCTATTGATATGTTTACTGCATGATTCAATAATATTGTTGTCATTCAGGAGAAAGATCTTGTTTGTCGTTACCGAAGGTAACGAAGCGTCCTGTTCATGTAAGAGGGTCAAAACAAAACAATCAATCTAAAATCAAAATTGCCACCTACTGTCGCGTTTCAGAGCTTGCTGATCAACTGAAGTTCTGACTCTGTCCATATATCGAGTTGGATCACACCAAATCGAGTTGGTCCCGCGCGTACAGAGTGTCAATAAAAATAATTTTTTATAATTCTGTAAATAGATTTCAAAAATGTCCAAACTGCGCTTTACGCATAGATCTATTTGAGTAGACAGAAGAGCTAAAAAAATGAAGTTAAAGCCTAAATTTGTGAAAACTACCTAAATTCCACTTTTTTAACTCCGGTTTTTGTACTCTTTATGTGTATAACTTTTAGAATTCCCGTCTAAATCAATCGCCGTTCTGAATCTGTCCATGTGTCAGTTAAATCTTTGTGCCGCGCAAAACTGCAGGGTGTCCAAACAAAATGAGAAAATCGCAAACCGTTCAGTTAGCTCTCAAAGATGCGGAACCCAGAGATATGCGTAACAATTGAGATGCAGTTACATCTAGTGTAGCATACGGTTAGGCAAATTTTCAATGCTGAATCGAGTGGTGGTATCGACATTAAGACTTTACTTAATAATATATATCGCCGAAAACGTAACAGGATGGGATATGCGTTGAATAATGGCGCGCAACCGAACATTTTATGCCTGTATAAAACTCTTCAGAAGCCGTATAATCTCCAGAACAATAAAGATGAGGCTTTACAGATTCCTGGTGCCGCCTCTGGTATGTTATGGGTCTGAGGCTTGGACCATGAGGGCTGAGATGAGAAAAGACTGCGATTTGAGAGAATGATTAAGAAGATCATAGGGTGCAGTCAGCGATGGTCGAAGGTATAGAACTAGACAAAATGCAAAAATGTATGTATTGTTAATGCATTAAGACATTGTACTAACAAGGCGGGGCGCATACAATGGCTGGGGAATATTGACCGTATGCTAAGGAAGGTCTGCTCAAAAATTATGCTGCGAGCTCGGATAGAAACTAGAGGACGAAGAGGTTGTCCTCCGAGTCGCTGGCTTGATGAGGTCTTGAGGGACCTCCAGGTGGTGGGGATGCGGAGGTCTCAGGCGGATGGCCGCACCTGATGGCGGGGAAGTGTTCAGGAAGCCAAGGGCTGAATCGGCCTGTAGTGCTTTGTAGATAGTTATTGCCGAAAACGTCGCGTTTTGACGAGGGGATCAACCATTTTGTCCAAGAGAATTAAGTGGATTGTAATGGAGTTATTATCAACGTTAATACTGATGTCAAAGCGCAGGCAACTACACAATAACACAAAACGTTGAGTCTTTCAATGATATTTGAAGTAATTAGGGATATAGTAATCGATAAGAGTTAAAAACGTAGAGAAAGCAGAAATATACCTTGACATCACATATTCATATCTCTCGATCTATTATTTTATTACTTACTAATTATTTCAAATTTTCTCGAAGACAGACAATTTTGTGGTAGGTAAGAATATGTTATCCGTAAGTTGACAACTGTAAGTATTGTGTTCAGTTAATAGTACGCCCTGTTTTCTAAGTTTTAGTATACTATTAAACTTAAACATTTCGAGAGTGTGAAGGTTGGCTAGTTGGTCATCAACAACTGTTATTCCTGTTAGATTAATGAAAGTAATAACCTATAAGCAAAACAAATTATAAGAAATCATACTACTGCTAAACATCAAGTTTTAGATATTTACAACAATCATTAAAAAAAAAAAAGGAAAAAAGATTGTCAAAAGTGTGACCAGAAAGTCAAAAATTGTGAGAAGTGTTACAAGTAAACATGTACTCTCCCATATTTGTTAATTTTTATTCATGTATCGTTCATTTTTCTCATTTCAGGTTAGTTCTGTTTGTATCCTTTGAGCTTTTTGATTGCTGGAATAGTGTGCAAGGTGCAAACATATTGGCATTTTTCCCATCTCCGTTCAGAAGTCATCACTTTGTATTATCGCCCCTGTTAAAAGAATTGGCTAACAAGGGCCACCAAGTGGACTATTACACACCCATTCCGACGAAAAATGCTCCTAAAGGATTAAGCCAGTTTATCATCCGAGATTGGGAAAAAGAGGTCATGAGTACGTACTAAGTCTCTGCTAATTTTGCAAATTTCAATCAGTGAATGCTTACAATCTTTCAAAAGGAGATGCTGAAACATAAATACAAATAGGCTGATGTAGAACATAATTTTTGTAGAAGACATCGATGGAAAATCAGTGGCAACCATGTCTCCATTCAATCTTCAAAGACTGCTTACAGTTTACGACGGGGAGATGCTTGAAAAAACACTAACACATGACCAAGTCTGCGTAGATCTTTTGAGATCCAATAGAACTTATGATCTGGTGCTCACAGAATTTCCAGTTGCCAATGAGCCTGCGGTTTACTTTGCTCACAAATTCAAGGCTCTGAGTGTTGCCATATTGCCATTTCCGGACTACCCCTGGGCAAACGAACTTGCAGGGTTTTCAGATAATCCCTCGTACATGAGAAGCTACCTCAATCCAATGATGGGCAAACTAAATTTTTTGCAGAGAATATACAATACGTACGTTACAGCTTCCATCGTGCTGTCGGGTTACTATAATTTGTACGTAACGCAAACGGCTAGAGCTGACCGAGCCATGATCTACGAAGGTTGGGAAGAAAGGCCGAAATTGTTGGATATGATTGCAGAAACGGCACTGATCCTTACAAATTCTCATCCATCGACGGGTCCACCATATCCCAAAGCTCCTCACGTTAAGGAAATATCTGGTATACATCTGGATCCAAATACGGGACATCTACCACAAGTAAGTATGCGTTGGAGGTTGGGGGAATGTTCCTACATTATGATTTATATCTTTTCAATAATGAACCTTGATGAACGAGGGATGTAGAAAAAGATGAATGAAATAAAACGCAGTCACGTGTAAAATCAATTGGTTTACTTTTCAAAAACGGATAAAAAACGTCCATTACTGGAGCTTTTCACCCAAATTTGTAACTTTAATCATGAAACGAGTATCAAAAATCACAAGTCGAATTTAGTTACATTTTTACAATAACGATGAAATAAATTATTTATGAAATCAGGACTCCAATCACTTCCGTTTCAAGTGTAGTATATTATCCTACTATATTATGTACTATATTATCCTACTTTTCTTTCATAGGTAAGATGCACTTACTGTCTCTTTTTTTCCCATAGGTTTTTTTCGAACAATCGGAGGAGCTTTTCCTTTGGTAGGAAAATTTGTAGAACAAATTTAATCATGAAACGAGAAATGTAAATTATAAAATTTTATAAATTTTAGCTAAAACAGCTATCAGCCAAAATCAATTGGGTTCACGTTTTTCATTGTTTTTTCCGTCCATTACCGTTAGGGAGGACATTTTTAAAGCTAGCTGGGGCGTCAGTCCTCTAGCTGTTTACTTTCAATGGGAGTACTGATTGCCCTTGTTCGAATCCGGCTGGCACCAATGATTAGGGCCAAAATCCTATCAAGTGTTGTATACCTGTCCTGTCGTTAGACAGTTCACCTCTGATCTCGATATCACGTGAATCCAAAACGCTCCCAACCCAGGGGCGTGAGACAATGGGAAGCCACGAGCGAAATCGTCAGACCTAGTACCGATCCTCTCTAGAGGGCGGCTGGCGACGTCCGCGACACCTCCGGGTAGTCGGACAAAAATCCAAGGTGAAATTCCTTGTTTACTTTACCTTAATTTCTCCATTAGCGTCGATGGACCCAAATTATCGAAACCTCAAAAGATCAAATTATTCTTCCTCTGTCAATTGTCCACAACACAGAGCTTTTTATCAACTACGGTGTTCTTTTTCATCAAGATATTTGATAATCATTTCTGTCTACGATTCGCTTCCCAAAGGGCCGAATGTTCCTCCTTCAATAACTCGATTTCTGATGTTGTATGAAATTCGTTTGTTACGCTAAAAGTGCTCAGAATCCCACAGATTTTAAACTTTCCATCCTCGACTCAGGATGGGCTGATCTGTGAAGTTTTGATCTGAGCGAATCCACGTTGTAGAAATAATTTTTAATTATTAATAATTTTTAATTATTTAACCAATTATTGGTAAGTCACATTCCGACTCTGAAGATTCTCTGCCCGCGCTAACCGGTTTCTTTCCACTACCTACCGTGATAAAAAACATATTGCGGATATAAATTTCGAATGCAAATATAAATTCTGAATGACTTTGGAACTATTTGGTACTGTTCTTACTACTTATTTATGTAATTTAATAGTCTAGTTTGATGAACTGTTTTCAAAATTCAAACTAATCATCAAGAAAACTCTATTTAGGATGGAAACTAAGTGTACCGTGGACGATTCCGATTGAATGTATTTTCTGCGTTGAATTAATTTGAAAATCCACATCACAGCACCGATTTAATGATTCATCATGGTTCTGTTTCACATTACATTTAGATAAGTGATTTGCACAAAAGGGCTAAATTAAACGGGAAAACTTTGTGTGATAACTTTAAAACGATTTGTTCTATTTTACTTACATATTTCTAAATTAAGTATTGAAGTACCTAGTGTTGTCTATGATGAGTGGGCCATAGGGGTCGTTACGCATGGATGTATAGTAGTTATAAAAAATGTTTGATGCAATATTTGAATTTTCAAAATCATTTGGGGAAAAAAGTGTATTTTGCTGAAAAAAGGGCCAATCAGGATGAGTTGGTGATACTAAGGACACTGCTCTAAGTTATACACACATTTAGATTGTGTCTAGTAAGAACAAAGTCGTCACCAAATAAGTAGCTTGTATCTTTCTTTCCATTATCATTGTATTTGTTTGGTAGCAAGTTTAGAGTGACTCCGATTTCCGTCCAGAAAAAGCTCACAGAAATTCTTACAAGTGCGAAAATTCACAAAACTGCTTCCGCTTTACAGGATCTGAAAGATTTCATGGATGACGCCCCGAATGGAGTGATATTTTTCAGCTTAGGATCGATCTTGGATCCCGCTGAACTTCTCAAGGATGGAAATTCCAAATATTTCTACAAGTTTTCCGAAAACTTAAAATTAAAGTGATGTGGAAAGTTGCTCCAGGGCTTCCTGAAGTGAATGATCCACTTATCAAAGTTCAGACATGGTACCCTCAGCAGGCAATTTTGGGTGAGGCTGATGACATTTTCATTTCGATGAGTGCACTAAGGTCCCACTTCAATAAATTAATTTAATACAATTTCCTTGAAATGATTGTAGGGCACAAAAACGTGAAAATGTTCATAACTCACGGAGGATTGCAGAGTACGATTGAAGCGATAAGTTTCGGTGTTCCTTGTTTGGGGATACCGTTTTACTTTGACCAACAGAAGAACGTGGCATTTATGGAAAATGTTGGAATGGCTATACCTCTGCAGTTGGAAGAAATAACAGAAACAACCCTTTCTACAGCTATTCAAGAGATCCTGAAGAATCCCAAGTATGTACCCCGTATTTGAGTTACTAAAATTAGGAACTCCATACCAAGTAGTACTGACCTGTTAATATTTACAATGAAATTTCCTAATGTTCATCAACAGTCTTAACTGCCCTTTGTTTCCCTAATTATAGCGAATTTAATAATGAGAAACAGCAGAGAAGAATACTACGATATTAAGAATCAACTACTTACTACAGTTCTGTTTTATATTTTTTATTTGGCGGAAATAGTATAATAAGTTGAAAAAAATATACAAATTTTCAAGTACCTATATCATACAATGGGTTAGTTTTCAGTTTGCTTATCTTAGTATGATTTCACGATTGGAAATCCAACTTGAATGTTTCTAGGATGAATTAATTTATATGATCGCCATTGAAATAGAAACTAAGTAAGGTAGTGTTTTTCAGGTATCGTGAGCGTGCAATTAAACAGAAAGCCTTTTTCGAAGACAGACCGAGAAAACCTGTGGATGAAGCAGTGTATTGGATTGAATACGTTCTGAAACATGGGAAGATCCTTCGGCCTGCATCCGCAACAATGCCATTGTACCAGTTGTATCTCGTCGACGTTATAGCTACTATTGTTATATCCATTGTTATATTATTATGGATCATGAGGAAAGGTCTTAGAACAGTTTTGTCGATGTTCGGACTATCAAATAAAGGAACTGGAACGATAAAGAGAAAGACGAAAATGAACTGAAAACCGGTTTGCATGCGGATGGTTTGTACATGCCGTTCTGTAAATTTGAATTCATTGATTACGTATTGTAAGTGCGGTTAGTAACTTTTTAATATGCAACCGGTCAGTTGAATAAAAATAAGTTCAATATCCTATTATTTTATTCCTTGAAAAAAAAAAAAAAAAATTACATCAATATTATTTCTATATTAGAATAGCACTTCTACGTAAAACACCGATCTGTGTAGTATAGACATGGTCAATGGCAATTTATCTGGCCTCAGCACCTCTCGAATCCATATGTTATGTTGTCCACCCTACAGGCCATATCAATCAATCAATCAATTAAGAAATCGGTCACAGTGGCCTTCAGCTCATCCCTGAGTCTCCATACCTTGCAATTGACTTCTAGGTATTCAAAGAAAGTAGGATGACATTGTCCTAAATGCAACTATGTGAACACCAACTTTTGGTAGTCGCTTTATAGGTAATACAAGCTGATATCAAAACTTATAGCCCAGGCAGCTCTGCACGTTAAATCAAGAGCCATTTCATATCCTTTAACTTTAGAATCCTCTTATTCCATGTTACTCCCCAAGAGGATATTGCAGAGACGAAGTTCTACCATCCCTCTCTACTCCTGACTAAAGCCTTGATCTAATGCCACGACTTTCCAGCTCTTCGTGCTTCTGCCTCGCCTGATCGCCTCCTTGTCGTTCTAGGTCGGCCCCGTCATCGGTATCCTTGCGTTCTCCACTCCATTGTCCTCCGCTGAACTGCTCCATCTCCTTTCTTAAGTGTGGGGTCTATCCATTGCTATTTCCTTCTATTTATCTTAGCAGATACGGACGTCTGTTGTGTTCGTCTTAGCAACTCATCATTCGAGATGATGTCTGACCACCACACACCCAGGTTGCCGCAAGCAGCGGTTGACAAACACCTGGAGTTTGTTTGACAGGTTGCTGATCACCTTCCCCGTTTCACAGCATACAGGGGCCCCGATATCACGTTGCTTGAACAGGCGAAGCTTAGTCCTAAGAGAAATTTTCTTATCTCCCAATCGGATAGAGCTGCACAAAAACTCTTTTGCTTTATGTATCCACATCAACGTGCTATCAATCAAATTTCAGCTTCCTAAGACTTAGTTGATTAGGACAGAAAACAACATTTGTGGAAGTCGTTACTCTCTACAAACAGACAATACGTGTTCAAACATCACTTCTGTTTTCTGGTATTTGAATTATCTATAAACAAAATCTAAAGAATAAACTGAAAATTCTTCTTCTTAATTTGCTTTCTTAGCTGAAGGAACAAATCAGTCATTCGAAAGGTGATACTTGCCAGATACTACATCTAAAGTTTTTTTAATTTTCATCCGATGAAAATTATTGAAACACAGAGATTTCTAGGTATGTTGAAATTGAATTGAACTGTTATGAAAGTAACATTTTAGGGAGATTAAAATTGAGAGAAGTTTTGGCCAATACCTCACTCGACGGTGGGTACACACAATAATCGCAAGCGCAATAGCTCAATTTCCATTTTGCATTGGCTGTTATACGGAGGCCGCGACGTATTAGATGTTAACATAAAGGCTTTTTTCACCGCCGTAGTTTTGTCTCTGGTTTCGATCTATTTGTACAACTGATGTGTATGCTACTAAAACTATTCATTAATTATATTTGTTCTTCCTAATTTTGATATTCAAGCGTAGTATCAAGACGTCAACTAAACAAAACGCTGACCTCCGTATAACACCTGAATCGAGTGCCAATCCTCATTTGGCAATTGTGTGGACCCACCGTCGAGTCAATACCTCTGACAGGGTTAAAGAGTAAACCGTTGAAATTTGGCACACTATTTTCACGGGAAGTTGCTCTTACGTAATTGTGACGCAAAAGGGATGTGGGAAGAGGTCTGACGCGAAAATTAGAATAAGAAGGCATCAAATGCCTTAAATTTTAAGTATTAGTATTAGCAGGGGTGCCCACAGGGGGGGGCTATGACGCGGTCTGGGGTATTAGTTTGTATTAGGCTGTTAAGTATAAAATAGTATAAAATCAAATTTTGATCATTGTAAATGTTATCATTGTAAGTTGTTAAAGCCAGCCTTTTATCGAATGCTACGCCCTCAAATTCTAGCAGATAGTAATCTCGGCAGAACCATCCACCTATTTCGTTAAAACAAAATTAAAGATGTCATGTCACATCTTTAGGATTAAATTCAATTATTTTTTAGTTATGAAGGAATTTCATTAAGATGAATCGAAATTGTGGTTAACAGACTTGATTTAAAGGAGATCTGAAGCAGCCACTTCGTTTGCTTGAGAGGAAGAAGGCGATAAAAGTGGGAGGTATGTGTGTAAGCCGGCATCTACATGATAAATCCAGTCTGACCGACCAGGAAGAGATAGATCCCCGTTCTGGGTGGACGCCTTTCCATGGCCCTTTTTCACTGAGTCCTTCTTCCCAAATGCTATCATTCTCCAGACCCTACGGTCATTCAAGATTCTCCATTGGGCTTCCGTCACATTGTACGGGGCTTAGTTACTCTGGGCGCGTACAAGTCCAACACTACACTCTGTTCCTATGGAAGCGTGAGTTACCTCTCAAATTATCAAGGAAAACTGATATCTTGGTGATAGCATCCAATGAATAGGTCAATCTTCGTAAATAATTAGCCATTAGGTAAAACAAGTACTTAGACAATTACATTAGGACGAAAATATTGGTATAATTAATAATAATAGTAGATTAAGTTTAAAAGTTTTCACTGAATCAGGATATAGGTTGCAAGGTTTTGAATAAGTTAATAGGTTTTAAGAAAATCCACACCGTTAACATCAAAAACGTTATTCATACGCAATTGTCCATAAGACAATTACTTCTTGCTCGATTCTCGTCAGTAAACAGTGATATAAATTTGATCCTTTCGAAAGCATGGAGGGAATTAGCAGCGAGTGTTCAGTTGGTAATTTATGGAGCAGTATTCCATAGCAGACCTTCGATTTCCTCCACGCACTCATCGCTTTGCAACCCAACTCCACCTACCGTTCCCATCTTCCTTTATAACGATAATAACGATTTCAGAGTCCGAAAACCCCGCAGAACGCCTACCCGAAAGGATATTTACGGGGTTTCGCATTCAGGGCTGAGAGAGGGGTTCTGGGTATTTACGAACCAATAAAACGGAGATTTCATCGCCGGACGAATTTCAATAGGCGGCAGAATGGAGAGAACGCGAGAGAACGGAACGAGTTTTTGCCGCTTTCCGTGGCGCTGAGATTGCAACTAGGATTTTCCGTAATGTTCGCGTGCGGATGCGCTTTGAGCCATTGGCGAACTCCCATCAGACTAACCTTTCGCTTCGATAACCCGAGTTCTGGTGTATGGCTCCGTGATTGCTCTTTGTACAGCAACCACTACCGGAGGAAGATTGTTAATTATAATTGACCTACAGACAATCATAGTACGCGTGAGCAATTCAAAGATAAAAACAGTTCCTCACCTTAAGAAACAGAATAGGAGAGATTCAGTGAGAAAATCGATTATTTAAGAAAATTTAGTGTTATTCTTTAAGTCACAACTTCATTCACACTCTTACACACGGGTTTTGAGAGTAGGTATTTCACAACACACAGAGTATTTGCGTGAATGAACAAAAATCAACATTTAAATAAAGAAATAAATAGAAGTTAACAAAAAAAGTCCTCGATAGTTTATTTTAATAATGAATGATTTTAATCATTAGTGAGAAAACAATCTCTATGTGGTCTGTTGTTATACAGATCTACAGCTCGTAAGTGACGCACCAAATCCGATAATGGTGCCAACGTTTCTTATCCAACTTTGGAAGCTAAAATGGAAAATGAAGGCTCTTTGGAACTGAGAGAAGAATCACCAGGGCCAAACTAACCCTGTTCATTTTGTTAGTGTTCCTACACCAGCATTCGAAGTAAGGTGTCTACGGCACTTGCGACCGTTTACATGAAGAACCCTTTTCTTGAGGAAGATTAGGATTTTTAACAATTTGAATAAGCTTTGTAATAATGTGTATGTACTTATAAACGAAAGCACTAGTATTTTTTCTTCAAATGATAACGATGGTTTTTAAAGCTTTCATCAGTAATGGTAATAATCATAATCGTGAATATTTTTGGTAGGAAAATGAGAGTAAACGATGTGCACAGGCCTACAATGACCGGAGACTCCTTAAAAAACAGGAAGGAGGTGTCGAGTAACCCCTATTGAACCAAAGGAAAACCATATTATGGCTTCATAAGTAAGTGAGTTGACAGACTGCCGATAACTAAGATGAATGAATTTAGAGAAATTCCAGGAAGGAAAGAAGGGGAGATAAAGAAAGGTCACCTCTGACTTAAAAATCCTGAATAGTGGAGGAAAGACATTTGAATTTAGAAACCCCATTCGGCACAGAATAATACTTCTGCAAAGAAATGGTCTGCGACAGTACTGCTTTACAGACCATAAGGTTTAGAGGTACTTGATGTAAGATTGCTTCAAAAAAAGTTCTATCTTATGAGTATACCCATGGAATGATTGATTCATTTACGTAATACGCTCCAAAAGTGCAGGGACCGATTAAGATCCTTCCGAAGCCTGCTTGGAAAATACTCTCCACTGTCACTGGATGTCAAACGTCTGCTTTATTTAACATTATTGCGACCAGTGTGGCAGAATGGCTGCCCGATCTGGGGGAGTGCGAGCTTGGGGATTCAAGTCTTTCAAAATCCTGCACTGAGAGTCACCATTGATGCTCCATGGTTCATGACACATACTAACCTACATAAAGACCTCAAAGTGCCTACTGTCAAAAAAGTTCTGTAGACATCTTATGCCAATCTAATCAGCTCTTTCGAACATCATGAAAATCCCCTAGTATCTAGTATTTCACTTGAAATCCCCTCAAGACGTCTCAAACGGTAGCACCACGGAGACTTAACGAACGAGAGCGAGTGAATCACCCACGATATTGTTAACCTCTGTTATTAAACTGTTATAAACTGTTACCTCTGTTATGAACTTACCTCTGTTATATACTGTTAAATTATTCAAAACTTGCCAATATCAACTAGATATATATGTGATGGAATGATGATTCTGGCCACTACCACTCCACCAGCTTCCTAAATTAATATAAACGTTTATTACTGTTTACTTTATTTCAAATGATATTTTGACTTTATATCAATTCTCAAGCAACACTGAATGTGTCGTCACCAGCTGCTCAGTAAACCCCTCGCGGCCTTCTTGTAAACCAATGTAAGAGAAGAGGGAGTGCCGTAGGTTGCTCCTCTAGCTCAGTTATCTTTATGGTTCCGTCCATGCTTCACGTGTCCGTTTCTCAAATGTACCTAGCCTTGTTCATTTTTAGTAAATAGTGTTGTATTAAAATTTGATATAGTTGTTTAGTGCCGTCGAGGGGTGAGTAGGCTCAGCTTGAGGGAAAACTTTCGTTAAGTACTTAACAATATAATTACAAACTAATTCTTAATCCGAATCCGTGAGTTTCAAGTGCCTTCCTATGTCCCTGGATCCCGAAGAAGAGGAAATAATGAGTGATAATAATCTAAGTATCACATATATTTCAGGAGAAAGCCAATGGGCTTCACCTCCAAATCAAGTTTCATGTTATATTTGTATACCAATTTAAGTGGAACCCAACATGTAATGCATTTATGTTATGCAATAAAGTGATATTTAATTTCAAAAAAAAAAAAAAAAAAATGACATAATACGATACAGGCCTAATTCGTAATGCTTGAACTTACGAAGTACCTGTGTGATGTTCTTATAGACTTCATCGGGGTAATTACTATTGTTCAACTTACGGGTTGTTTTCTAGTCGTCAAAAAAATCCCAACGAACCTGGAACAAACAAGAAATTTATATTAGTCATAAACATCAGTACAGTCAACCTGTCACCTTAAATGACAAAATAAACGATTTTGGGACTTATTTACATTTGATATTTTGATAGAATTCGTCATGACGTAGTTGACGGCTCGTATTTGATCCATCCACGTGCGTGTAGTTTTCATCGAACTCTCGGGTGCGTTTTCTATCGGCTACTAATTTGATTGAGCAAAGGTACTCTAGTTCATTAAGCGACTCCCTGTGACCCGGCTCTGACACTCGACTAACCCACAGTGCGTCCTATTGATTCACAAGCTCACAACTTCTGGCAAGGGTTTTGTTGTATATTCTCACGTGTAAGTATTAATACAGTGGCTTCTCTTGTACGTAGAACACCGCTTGTTCTCATTAGTTGTTTTCGGTACTTCACTACCAAAACTATGGAAGTTTTGCATTTGGGCAAGTGATTGACACATTTCCCGTCCCTGAAATACATATTCCCACTTATTTATTGTGTATTGACGCTTTTTGAATCAACGCCGTTTGCAGTCTGTCAATTTGTGGTGAAGATTGTAGTAGTTCGTTAAGTAGAAGTTTTATGTAAAATATATGAAGGAAATTAACCTTTTCGTAATCATTTGCATTTATTCACTTCAGATGGGAAGTGTTAAGATAGAAGGAATCTATCGTATATCTACTTTAATTCATGATGATTCTGATGGTTCTGATTGTTTCATGCGCTATTATTTTCAAATGTTGTAAACAAATTTTTCCCTAAATAACAACTTGTTTGTACACAACAATGAACACTTCACATTTTAGCAAATTTATAAGCAAATGAATTGTCGAGTATGAAAACTTGTAATGCATAGTATTCATTTAATCAAACAAAGGATCTTTACTTCAAACACTGAACATTTTTACAATTATTGTCATTTTTCTCGATTTTTTTAGCACAGTTTATTTTTAAATTTATGTACGATTTTCAGCATAACTTTGAATTTTACTTGAGCAGATCAACTTTTTTCGTTAGTAATATTCCGCTGAAAACTATGAATAGAACGATTTGTAGCCGTTTTTTTGGGATTTTTTTTTTAGTACATTTTTTAGAGTTGGGTTAGTGCGATTAAAAATTGTTGTCTAACAAACCCATCCTTTCTTTCCCAAGAATGAATTCCGAATGCATCAAAACAAATTTCAATGAAGGAAATGTTTGAAAATTTCTATTTTAAGCCATTGGAGCCATCGCAATAGCTTCATTTTATGAGAAAATTCACAAAAAAGGTTAAATTCAGGATTCGATTCCAGAAGGTGCCATATTGACTTCTACGTAAAAACGTTTTGCAAGAGTTGCTACCAAAATATTTCGATTTATTTTCTAAAAATTAAATTGTTTATACGACAAATTTTTTGCATTCTCCGAATATAATAAGAATAGCATAATATTAATTTAAAAAGTATTGATATTCTATCGTATTATTCATTTACCACGGTTCTGTCACTCCTGTTGATAGTAGATGCACACTCGATGTAGTGAGGAGAAATAAAGTTGAATCATATCTACCAACTTCATTCAGAAAATTAATAATCCAGACATAGTTTTAACCAAGCAGCCCTTTCAAGAGTGGGTTCCTAAAAAAACTGAGTTTGATTTTGGTTAAACGCTAAAAAGGATAAAAGCAACTAATTAAGTTACTCGCACTCCCAAAGGGGTTTTCTTTATTTTTTAGGGTAGATTAAAACATGAAGCAAGAGGTGGGGATGAGTGCTCCATGCAGAGCTAAAGGTAAATTAGAGTAATTAATTATCTCTGCTAGGGAAAGCGTAGGGAAAACCGGCGTTTGTTTTTTTGGAAAGGGTGCAAAAACCTTGAATGAACGGAGGAAAAAAAGGAGGAAAGCTAATGTAAAAGAGAAGTAAAACCCGGTAAAAGGAGCGAAGGGAAGAAGGTATAGGAGTAATTGGATAAACAGAGGGGGGCAGTTAGTAGTCAGGGGGTGCTGTCGTCAAGGGTTGGTAGAGAGGGTGGGTAGAGTGTGCGTGAGCTGGAATAAGGGGGTGGGAAGCTAAGGCTGGTTCAAGGGTTCGTTTTGTTGGTTTTTCGAAGGAACCTGGTTGGATAGGGGTGGGTTTACGGATGGACTTTGCGTTGTAGTTGTTACGAAAATATTGTTTCAGGTCTTATGATACATTGAATTTCGGTTTTCTTTGATTATTCTGAAATGTGTAGGATTTTTTATTTATTCAGTGGCAATTTACAACATATAGAACTCGGAGTAACCGAAATGAGCCCCAAAACTAGCGTACTCGGCCGAAATAAGCCCCAAGTTTTGAAGGACGAACTTCGGGAGCGACCGAATTGAGGCCACACTTTTACAAGCGAGGTTTTGCGGTGGCCGAAATGAGCCCCGAGTGTCCAAGCCGATTGTTTCAAAGAGCCCACAATACATTCGAAACCATTAAGCGTGAAGTGGACGTGTGTCCCTCAGAAGTGTATGCTGATTTTGAACGAGCAATACAAAAGAGTGTTGATAATTTTCATTGTCATTTTCAAATTGTCATTGAAAACAGAAAATTAATTCCTGGCCACCAATTTGGATTCAGAGAACCACACTCAACCATTTACCAAGTCCACAGGATAACAAATGTCTAGAGGGAAGTAAAATTTGCTCAGCTGTTTTCTTCGACGTTTCCCAAGCTTTTGATAAGGTTTGGCATGATGAACTCTTAGCAAAGATCCTTAGGGATCTCCCACAGCAGCATCATCTACTGATTAAGTTGTACCATTCAGAAAAGCACTATAGAGTGAAACAAGAAGATGAATACTCCGGTCTAAGGAAAATAGTAGCAGGGGTATCGCAGGGCAGTGTACATGGGCCAGTCCTGTACCTGCTGTTCACAAGGGACCTTCTAAAACCTGCAAACGCTGTCACAGCCACGTTAGCAGATGACACAGCAATCCTATCAACGGGAAATACGATGGAGGAAGCCACTGTGAAGCTGCAGGACTCAGTGAACACAATTCTTCAGTGGACTAAAAGGTGGCAAATAAAGCTGAATGAAACCAAGTCAACTCAGATGAACTTTACCTACCAAAAAGTGAACCCTACCAGAACTGAAATTAACTCTCAAATAGTACCGAACTGTAATACAGCCAAATATCTGGGTATGACACTAGACGCTAAGCTCAAACGGAAAGAGCACGTGAAGAAGAAGAATGCAGAAATCAACCTGCAATTTAAGAAAATGTGTAGGCTTTTGGGAAGGAATTCACAGCTCCTAGTCCACAATAAAATACTACTAAATGAGCAAGTGATTAAACCAATATGGTCCTACTGCTGTCCCTTATGGGACTGCACTAAAAAGAGCAACGTCCAGAACTAAATTCTGAGAATTATAGTAGATGCCCCTTGGTATATTCGAACAAATGATCTGCGTCGTGGCCTCAAGTTTATACGAAAAAGACCTGTGGATCACGAAAATCGGCTCCACAATCACATCAACGTCGAAGCCATTCAACGTCTGGACAAACATCGATGAATGGTCCAGATAGTAGTGAACTCTTTCTGGAGGTTGATAGCGACCTATGAACCACCAAAAGTGAACCAAGTTAATTAATGTTGAGTTACTTGATGTACTTATTATGTTCTTTACCGTTGTAACAATAAAAAATATTTTTAAAAGGATGCATTTGGTATTGACGACGGTCCATTATTGGGCACAAACATTTTACTTCCGAGTCCGAGAAGCACTTCGGGAGCAAAAAAATTGTTGTTGTCCGAATTCAAGATTTCCACTCGCATTTTGCGTCTCATAGCCTACTGAACAAATTTGGTTCCGTGTCTGTCGGTCTGTCTGTCCGCATTTCCTTGTTACAGCCATAACTCCCGCATTTTTGAATGAATTTAGCTCTAATTTTGAGGGATTATGCAGATAAGGTCTCTTGAGGTCCCAAAGGAACTTCATCTCAAGATAATCAGCGGTACGCTCTGCGCATGCGCTGACGTCTCCTCAAAAATGGGAAGGAAAATGTTCGTGACGGGGATCATTTCGGTAACTTGCTTCTAATCCATTTTTTGTTGTTCATTTTGGTTACAGCGATAGCATTGATGAAAAATTATAAGAGCTCGATTTCGATTGAGATTTAACAAGATCGATTACTTTGTCTCGTACATCTTTATCGTCAATTACTTATTTGTTATTCGAATTTAAGATAAGATGAAACCTAAACTATCCAATCTATTACTATAAAACTAGCACCCGACTTGATAATTATCAAATGCATGAATTGCATATTAATAATGTTATATCTGTTGTCTTTGGTGGCTCAGTGGTACATATATATTCTTCTTTCCTCGAAAGTTGTTCAACAACCTCTTTTTTTATCCAAGAAAACAGAGCTACTTAACGTCTGAAGCAAGTATCATTCATATGAAAACTACGGTTAATATTTTTTGGGTAGGGGTTTAGAGGGGTATCTGAATCACTACCGCCACAACATTGTGCAGCACTTCACTCCATCTACTATTACATCTATCAAATTCGTTCTAAAAGTGTTTACCTTAAGTGCGTCTAATAAATATGTTCCCGCATACACAGTAGACGAAGGAGAATTGCATTTAAAATTTAATTCGAATTCTAAAATAAACAAAACAACTAGGTACTGTAACATACTAAACTATTATATTCATATCAAACCCAGAATGGAGAAAATCGTACTACAACTCTTCTAGATTGGTGAAGGTCGAGAAATATTCTGAAAATTTGAAAAATTCCAAAATTTAATAAATTTTTACACCCTGAGTAGTGAAATAAACGTCCAAAGGCCAAGGCTAAACAAAAAGTTTTTAATGAAATTAGCGAAGCTGAACGTAGGTTTCCTTTGAAAGGTGCTCTGTCAAATATTGTAGACCATGATTTTATTGCCGCTGAAAACTATGGAAAACCACGTTATTTGCTTCAAGATTAAGGACCCCTTTAACGATTTAAGTTAACCAACAATCTACGCTGAAACAACAGATAACATGTTCCCCTAGGCTGATCCTGAGGCATGGCCTTTCAGTTCAAATTTTTCCATTGCTGGTTAAATCATTGGTGAGACACTTCACGTGCCAATTACAGCAGCTCATTAGCTTAATAATCCTTACCTAGCGGATGAATAGCATTCTGTTCTCAACTGATGGAGCTTTCATTTCCCCTTTTCAATATTAGGTAGCATATGAATTGAGGATTTTGAACAATGTGCAGTGAGAACAATGGGTTCAATGGTACCTTACATGAAATTAAACGCTGAACACGAATATCACACATATGTTGAGTCTTAAATTTCAGAAAAGAAAAAAATATTCATAAGTGTTTATAATTATATTTATAATTGATCATACAATAAGAACCTCCCTGTGATGCATCCAGGCTTAGGCAGTAATGAAATGCCTTTATTACTTACCGATGTTTTAAATAATATTTTAGTTCGACTCACACACTTAACCATTTTAACTTTAGTTTCTGTGCTCATGGGAGAAACGGTTTCTGCAACCCTTTATCCTAAACAAATGTTGAATACACTCGGGGGAAGAAACTTTGATATCTGGAATAATACGTAGAAAGATAAATTCTTAACGACCCCTTAAGCAGTCGCCTCCCGTTATCATTAGGTTAGTTAACGGTACATTGCAGTTCGATGAAAGTGCTTTGTAGCTTTGAAGCAACCTACCAAGTTAATTAGAACATTGAAGATAACCACTCTGTTTTCCGTTCTAATGAGATTCAAACATGGTACAACAAAAGCGTATAATATAAAACATTTCGTTATGACGGTGCTTTGAATTTACCGCGTGGAAGCCAACGTTTGCTGTTGTTTCAACCTTGAACAACTAATCTCGGGAGAAGGGTGAAACGAAATTACGTTGAGGAACTGCAGGGAGTGACATACAATGTCTTTTGAAGGGTAATAAGATTAGAAAACCCACTCATTTCAACTCTGCTTGTTATATTGCTCAGCAGCCGCTTCAGAGATGGACGGTTCTGGAAAAGTGTGAGGTGGAATCGGGATATTGTGTACTCAGTTCCCACAAAAGATTTTTTGGAGGGGAGCGGAAACAGATTTGGCAAACAATGGGGGGAAGCTGCTCATTTGGTGCTTGTTCACGTCGATATGGTTGCTCAAACACTGGAGACGCGGGTAGTGTGATTACACTGGCAAACAATGAGTCAGTTGTTTAGTCGGCACTTGTTTTCCCACTTCTTCTTGACAACAGTGGATTGGGACAAGAGCTTAAATATGTTATCACAATGGAGGGCTCATGTAAACAGCTTAGTGAGGATGTGTGGAACATTTATCTCAAGAGGGTAATTCCGGAGTATAACGGTGGCAAAAGTGGTGTAACTGGACTCTTCAATACAAACTCAAGTAGAAAACGCTGCAAACTCTTTCACTGGGGTTTATTATCCAATTGGCTTGCGTTCATGGTTTGAATTTCTACTACGCTTTGGAGTGTGCGTGTTTCACAGGTGATAGAGCGATTATTGAATTTCAGGAGATATGCATAGAGCACGTAAATCTATTCTCAACCAAAATACCTATTTGGATTGATCAGTTGATCATAGTCGTGTGCCTCCTGAAATTCAATAATCGCTCCAAAGCTTAGTATAAATTCAAATCATGAACGCAAGCCAATTGAATAATAAACCCCAGTGAAAGAATTTGCAGCGTTTTTTATGGTTATCAGAATACTTCAACCCGTGTATCGGCTGTAAAGCCTTTTAGGAATTCACTCCAGTATCCACATTACTACATCACTACATCACTAGGTTCCTGCAATCAAAACAAAAACAACAATAAACCAAAATAACGCAAATATTAGCACCATAAATCGGGAATGGTTTGACCTACGGACCTGGGGAGGGGCTCACTCGATTCCTCATGGAAAGTTCTTCAAAAAGAGTCCAAATTCAGGGCGCCTTGACTTTTTTCGAGGTTTTAGGGATTTTACAATACTTTGACAACCTTGAAGGGCACTTTAAATTAAGTGAGAGAGCTCAAGAATTGGGGCGTCGTCGGGCCAACATGGATTTTTCCTGAAAATTTCAGATTTTTTGCTCCAGCCGTTTGGGAGAAATCGTGCGAACGGCGTATGGCGTACGGCAGACGGACGGAAAATTTTTTATTGCAGATTTGGATTCTACACCCTTTGAAACGTAAACCATGAAATTTTCAGGGAGGGTTAAAAATTTTTTTTCAAGAGCGATTACAATGATTTATTATTGAATAATAAACCAAAATGTGAATGTTATTTTCAATATCAATTGATTGATAATAAATTGATGATGATTTGGGAAAATGTTCGAGCAACTAACATACGACCAACCAACCAACCAACAACATACCAACAATTCAGTGGTAAAAACATTGTTTAATTCATTCACGCACAGTCTACTTGAAATCCAATTAACGGCAAAACAGGTTTATCCGTGGAGAAAAAATAGTTATTCAGCATTTATTCATTCGCAAAATTTTTCACGCCCGAAGAGGTATTTCTCCCATAATAATTATGAAATTATCCCAAAAAAAGACTGCCAGCAAAAAAAGAATCGAGTAACTCGCTGGAAACATTTTAGATATACCAGTGCCTTCTCTCGCTCTAGGTTGTATGTAAAAACAAAGAGAGGACATAGTCATAGTGTTTTCATCGAACTCTTCCAGTGAGTTGCACTATCCAAAACTTAACACCGGGTATGGTCCCTTTCAAGTGTGGTGTTTAATGACACCTGAAATACTGTATTTTCTGCCTTAATTTGGAATTTTTAGGTCGTCCATCGACAAGGCTGCGATCTGTCATGGGGCGGACCTTAGTGCTTGAAAAATCCTACCCCATCGAATTGTCATCACCCATGCCCTTTATAGGGGCATTCTCTTTTCATCGCTTCTTCCTCCACCCTTCTGAACTTCCTTATTCCCTGCGTTGGGTCCTCCCAACTTTTTAATTACTTTTAAATATGCATTTTTAACTGTTTTTACTTAGTCCTAAACTTTGTTCTTAGAGGAAAGAGAGATAAATATATATATACAAGGTGCCCAAAATTTATAGGAACAGCTAAGCATCTCCGTTATTTCCCAATCTAAAAAATTTCAAACAGCAACACCCTAATTTTCCACTGGGAATTCAAATACCACCTGTTCGAGCGTCGCGAGTTGATGCGATTTGTGCGTCGACTTTGTTTTTTCCAATTTGAACCCACGTTCTTTCTGTCACAGAATCGGATGCTACGCAAAATTACATGAACATTTGACACCTCAATCGGTTTTTGACATTTTATGTCTTTACTTTGCTACATAAACACGAAAATTTAACGCGGACAGCGTCACGAAAAAAGAACGAAAATTTGTCTGATGGTTTTTGCTTACAACCGATTAGTTGCTAAGGATCTTTATCTTCGACATTTGAGATCGTACAAAACTCGTTCAACACTCATTTGAAAGCTGTTGATTTACTAAATCTTGTTACGTTAACCCTTGGACATTCAGACTCCAGTGACCACCCAGTGGAACCATATTGTTTACTAACTCTGACAGTCCTGTGAGTGGTGATGATTATGTCTTTAGAGTTTACTATTCGTTGCTTCGGAACCTCAGAGAGCAAACGATGGAACCATTACATCGCAACTAAATGTAATGTAGCCTGGCTCGAATTCAATAAAGTACCCACGGGTGTCGGAACAATGAGTCAACGCGATCGCGAATTCAATTAAGTACCCACGGGTGGTACGAAGTACGTGGTGTGTGTGCGGGAGGGGACGCAAAGATATAAAATGTCCCTCGTGGTTGCGTACATGTACGAAAGCTGTTGTTGACCGTGCGTAACCCCATCTACGAGCGATCGAAAACGCGCATCTCTGAAACTGAGCGAAAATGCTGTCCACCGTTGAACCCAAGTGCCGCACATGAAATTTTATTATTTTTGTACTCTGATTAACGTGGTGCCGTTCATTTTGTTTTTTGAAAAGGGTGTTGAAACGAAGAATTTTAGTTCTATATGTAGAGTGCGTTTTAAAATAAAAATGAAAAACAAAATGTCCCTCTTAAAATTGCTCAAATGTGAACCGATTCACACGACTGCTCTCGTGGCAAGCTGTTCCTCATGGTTGTAAACTATGAGAGGCGACATCATTGGCTCTCTGATTGCAACTGAAGATGTCTCATCGTCATTTGTTGTTTTGATTCGTCGAGATAAATAAACGGCAGAAACTTTTTACTTTTGTGAGCATCAATGAAGTGTTTACTTAGTGAGAAGCAATGTTCACCTTTGCACGTCTGACCCGAACTGTCTGGGCCACACATTCTTTCGCTCATATATTGTGTACGGGTTCGTGATTGTTGTGATAGATATGGTTAGTTGGTCCTTCCCTATTCAACGTGGAAGATGAATTTCAAGCGGAACATAAAGCTGCATTCACTGTTCAAATACCCGCATTTTTAACTGTGGGGAAGTAGTTCAGACAAATTATGATCTCTCCAAGAAATGTAAATACATTGGTATATTCATGCGATAGGTGGTTCATGAGATAAAGGTCTCTCGCCCGAATAATTTTTAGAAGCTCCTCTCCACTCAATCGAGAAAATGAGTAGCAAAGTCATCAGATAGATTTCTGATTCTCTTATGGGAGGGTAGATGATGACTTCTGCGGAGCCGAGACAGTCCCAGTAAACCCCAGCCTGGAATGATTGTCTACTTTACATCCTATTCACTTACAGATTTCACCAACCATCAGTCAAAGTGATTGTGTAACTCTAAGAAATTCAGAATAATATACGAAGAATCCCTGAAGCGGCACGATAATGATATGTATGTTTATATCAACCGTGATATCACTCAAAAGTAAATCGCTGACGGAAATGATGGTACGGAGTTTGGCCATGAACGAATAGATCTACTCAAAACATAAATGTTCGCTAAATATCAGCCGAGCAGTCCATTTC
The DNA here is from genome assembly GCA_031894815.1 of Creontiades dilutus. Classification (NCBI taxonomy): domain Eukaryota; kingdom Metazoa; phylum Arthropoda; class Insecta; order Hemiptera; family Miridae; genus Creontiades; species Creontiades dilutus. The sequence continues at coordinate 524,309 of JAVIWC010000204.1, forward strand.
CCTTAGTTAAAAGGTAGTGTTGTTTGTTCTGAACTACATATGAGTTGTCGAGAAATAGCGAAGGGAAAGTAGATATTCTGTGGGTAGTTCCAAACTCAACCCTCCAACTTCCATCCTCGGCTGCTGTATTTTACTCGCAGAAAAAAGGAATTTCAGGGCTCACGCGTTGGGGCGGGATTACGCAGCATTAGGGTGGAAAAAAATAGAACACCTCGCCCTGCTCCACATACTGTTACATCTCTCACATTCCCGCTCTCTTTTATTTTGAACGGTCTTTATCCTTCCTTTCTGCACTAAACGTAAAAGGTAATATACACAACCAGCGTTGTGGAAGTTGGGATACTCTTTCGGATTAGTTTTTTGCCTCGGAAAGCGCGTAGATGACTCAAAGCAGATACGAAATAGGTCAAACCTTAACGGTTTGAGGGCGCTCAAAAATTCGGGTGATTGACCATTTTTCCATAACATTTCAGGTAGATTCAAAGGCAATAACAAAAGGGAGTTCTCAATTGATAAATAGACAGTTAGTACGCTGTACGCAATATAGTTATTTTTGAATTTTATAGGATTTCCTATTGAAAATTCAGCCTCCTCCCGCATACAAAAGTCACTTTGGATATTAAAAAAACAAAATATAGATTTTTGTTCCTCCATGTATGAACTTTAAACGGGGTGGGGGTGGGTACTACACTGATTCAGATCTGCACTTAGTTCTATCAAGGCAAATGAAAAAATTGTTCTCTCAGTGGATAGGTTATTACAATTCTTCTCACTCAGCGAATTACTTTTTCTTTTTTGTTTCTTTAGTGAGGACGTTTTTGGAAATAAGAAACGACTAACTGTAACCGGTAAGTACAGTATTCATCCTCACATTCTACTTAGAAACTGTAGAATTAAATTACAATGTGAAAAACTACTATGATCAGCTAATGTAGGTCTAAGTTTAATATCATTCAAAGTCTATAAAGCTGAAAATAACGAAGCCTCTAAGCTACCCTGACCAATTTTTCATGTTTTCCCTTGAATGGAAAATCATGGATTCTAACAGTCGTAACTCCAATCTCCCTCTCCCCTCCCCTAACTCTGGGCCAAAATTTATGAGTTTCGGAACAAAACTCATATGTGTAGTAGGTCAAGCCGGAGCTTAACCCTCGACTTTGCATTCGATAGAAGGCAGTTTTTTCGTTTTCCTGGATTCTACGGATCCTAAATGGTAAACCAACAAATTTTGATGGTGAGTGGGGTTCGGTAAATATGTTTTTTTATAGATTAAAAAGGCTTATGAACTAAATTAATAATCTAAAATTATGATTTATATCCAAGCAATCATGTAAACTACATGTGAAGTGTAAACAATCAAGGAAGCTAAAAATTGTTACCGTTCTAATACCTCATGGAAATTATTCGAAAGTATCTTGAAAAAGTATTTCAGTTTCAATATGCCACGATCGTGGAATAATTATTATGCAACTAATGAACTAATGTGACTTAGAGTGGCCAGCTCGACGAATAGGAGTTTAGTAGTTGATGTTTGACAAACAAATCTCCAATATATCTGATGTTGGTTATTCACGACCAATATTGACAGGTTTAGCGCTGATTGACAGCACTGACCTAAATCACGTTTGGGAGAGTTCAATCAATAATTCATGAATATGACTTGACGATTTCGCTTTTATAATAGCAATCCCTCCGCGCAAAAATTATGAACTTAAATGGGACTTTAAAATTGCAATAGCTGGAGGCTGCCACTCTTGATGAGCTGCTCCGTACATAAATGGATAATGGCTTGCTTTTGTTCTGATCTGGGACCGTTATTGGTCATCACTTGCCAAAAAATGTGCGCAGGTACCGCAAGAGCCTGCTGCAAAAAGGAAGCGCCAAATGTTCACCATGCGCATAGTCCGTCGCTCAGGAATATAAAACTCCACCTCTGTTACCTCAAGAATATCCAAGGTTACGAAATGCCTGAAACATCGAAATGCCCGATTTTCTAACTTTTTGTCTATAAATCCTGAACTATGCACCCTAAACAAATGTTGATAACCACTCCACAATTACTGTTTGTAACGCTCTTATTTTGGTAAATATTTATACTTTTTGTGCTAACGCTTGTGACATATTGGTTTTGTTTAATTATCAAAATTGAAATGATTTTTGACGCTTTTCCGCCTCCTCCTTCTAGACTTTTTCCCTTCAAAATGACTTAGTGAACTAGATGAGATGAAGCTCCTACAACTCAATTTGAATACTTTCCAAGGTCTTTCGAGCAAGTTTCAATTCAAACCTTTCAGGTTTTGAGACATTTTACACAATTAGAGCCAAACGATTCGGTTCCTGAACAAAACGCAGCAGAAGTTTGTTCTGATATCACATCGAGGGCGCAAGATAAACAATGGTTGTAAAAAACGATGAACCATTTGTCTAAACATCGTAATCTACGGTAGTGTTATAAATCTGCCTCGTCCTCCACACCTTCCAGAGAGAATTCATAACTCAAATACCTATGTCACTCGCCGCAACAATATTGAACCAATGTTTAGCAGCAACGGAATAAAAGTGAGGAAATCGTTTTTTCCTCATGAATGAAGTTTAATTGATGATCTATAATATTGGTCTAATATTTACTAGCTTTTATCCACAACACATATTTACTAGTGGTTCTATGTACATTAAACGGTGTCTTTGATAACATACTGGGAAGTAATGCATGCATTACAGGGAAGTTCCTTTGTCTGGATTTTATATGATCACACTTATAAACATAATTATGAATGTTCACGAATTTTTTTAAAAACGGACAAAATTTGTTAATCGAACAGAAAAGCACAGAAATCAGATGAGTACCTACTCGTATTACAATAGGTCCGAGGAGTGCTTAAATAGATTGTCCACTGCCCCCCTCTCCCCACAAACATGTACATCAAATTCAAAATCAATTTCAATCAATCAATCATTAAAAAACTGGGATTAAAAAAAACTAAATTAGTGAAGACAAAGATTGATCGTTATTACCCCGTCTATTCATCCCTTTCCATTATTAAATGAGAAAGATGTAAAATATGTTTCAAAGCAATGCCAAATCGGACCTTCGAATAAAAATCCGCAAAAAAACTAAATAAAATTAGTAGGGCCCAGGTTTAGCCGATGCTGCCCCTAGGGATTTGAGAAGTTGAGGAAGGTGGGGGAGATAGAGACGGATGAAAGGAAGTCCCCCTACAAAATTACCGCTGACTTAGGAAATAACCCGGAAGGACCCAGATGGTGATACGAGCATCACGTGGTCGATTAGTTTCGTTAATCTATAGCTATTAGTGCATGTTGGAATAGTGTTGAAGTGCTGGTCGAGTGTGAGTTATCTGTTATTGGTTCGCGTAAATACTGTCGACACACAAATGATCTTTCACTCTTTTATCTGTGAGACATGCATTCGAATTTCCTCTTGATTCTTAGGTTCTATTCTCAATGTGTTGTGCAGCGGAAGAGATTGAGTTTTAATGGAGAATAAAATTCTTTTTGAGGGAGAATGATGTTGAAAGTGAATTTAATGTTTTCTTTGGTCTTGGGAAATAAAATGGTCTTTCTTTCAGCTTATTTCGTTTATGCGGAATGGAAAAAGCCTATATTAGAATAAAGAAAAACTAATTTGGGCGTGTTTTTTATTTGGTAAGTTACTAATGATTTAGTTATATAGAAGGCGTGATTAGTCCTTCTGCTACCATGAAATAGTGTTGGAATTACCTTCGATGATTAACACTTATTTCTAACCCAAAAACCTAATATACTATTTCAATAATGGTAATTTGAAAAATATAAATTAATGTGAAAAGTTGGGTATTTTTATGAATAAGAAATCGGATTGGAGTTTATATGGATTTCTTTAATCTGATATACTTCCGATGTGAAATGAAGAGAGAAAGACGGGAAGGTAAAACTACTAGTCTCTCAACTCGCCTCTTGAAAGAGAGAGCGCGGACCGCCTCTGCTTTTGCGCAGCAGTTCCAGTGCTACAATATTAATACGATTTTAATAGATTTCGTGTGGCAAAGGATATTGTAGGAGCGATTCCATCGTAGAGCCCATCGCCTGAGTTGCAGTCGGAATACCTGTCGAAGTTGTCATTACTGACAGTGCTTTAGGCAGTTGGAAAACCATAAGTTAAGAAAAATTATGAAGAAGATGAATTATTGTCATCCTTATAAATCAGACAAAGTGATTTATCAAGAGTGTCATCTACTCTCAACTAATCATGAGGTATAAACTCTCAAATTTTGTAGCACGACTGGACTCAAATTAGAATCAAACAAGAACATGTACAGAATTCAGGTAGGAATACTGAAAACAATGGTCCATCAGTATTCCCTACTACACTAGTATTTTTAATCTCTAAATCACGGTCTGAAACTAGATAGAACGATTATTAGAAAAAATCATAAACAAGACGAAGGATTATTTATCCATTTACTCTACAAATATAGGCATCTACTCTATGACCATAGTGAACATGAGTACGATTCACGTTACGCTTGGATATATAGTACGCACCCACAACAAAATCATAAGTGATCACAAGAATTCGGTAATATTTTATTTACATCAATCATTAGATTATGTGTCAATATTCGTCTTATACCCCTAACAATTGGGCTATCACCACACCTCAAACGAACAAATATTAACCTGCCTGTCAATATACAAGAACATCTGCTGTTTATTTCAAGTCAGCTCAGCTTGTTTAGTTCAATCAGCTCATAGCTCTTCGTAATAGTGGTAAACAAACTGTTACGGCCAAAAGGTTTGGACTGAACTGGTTGGAAAAGTTTATACTGAACTTGGAAGTTGGAAAATCAAATTGTTAGGTCGATCATGAGGCAAATTCATGGTGTTAATATTGTTTTCAGGATTAAATTTATGTCATTAAAAACGTTTGACCGACCACTACCGTTACTACCGCTGTCAATAACATTAGTTCTAGGCGATTTCCTATCCGTTAGTTGCGACTGGTACCACGCACGTATTCCACACACAACACAGACATAGAACTACCGTTTTTTTTTCACGGATTCGATCTTAGAATGGTCTGACACGAATTTGTCTGCAATTAGTTTTTCTCGTGTATGGCTTGACCCAAACCTCGCTGGATCAATCTTGATAGGCATCTCTCTGCTGACGAAGCTTTGCTTCAGAGGGACGTCCTAAAAATCACTCGTTGAGTTAGTTTTGATAAACGTCCGTAAAATTGAAAAATATACGAGGTGAAATAAAAAAAAACTGATAATAATAAAATAAACTCAGTGGAAACCTATATCACATATGGTTTGCTAAGCGTCATTTAGAGGCCAAACGAATTATCTTCAAATTACTGAGTCAATAGCCCTCCACAATATCAGTTACTCACCTATATCACATTGTGAGTATTGAAATGAATTTTCACAAATATTACCATCTTAAGTTGGTTTTGATAAATGTCCAGAATATCAAAGAAGATACGTAGGGAAATGAAAGAAAACCTGATAAACTGGGGAAAACCTGTATGAATACCGATTTGACAAACAGGTCTGGATGAATAAAGCAACTCCACCGACCCTTATAAAAAACCCGGTATTTGGTAAAGCAGTACATGACCGGGGCACGCCTCCTCTCCCGACCGAGTGTTAGTTGTAGGGGAGAGAGCGGCGAAGAGAGGCTTTATAAGAAGAGAGGTGGCTGACCCTTCTGCCTCTCGGTTGCTGACAGTGACAGATAAATACCCTGTGATGTAGTGCCCCGTTCTGAGGGGAAAACCTCTCATACGCCATTCTGTCCACGTCTGAGGTGAGCACACGTGTGAGGTCGTCTGGCCTCTTCTTCATGATCCCGAGTCGTAGAGCCGGGAGGGTGAGATGACGATGGGGAGAGAGAGCAAAGTATAGAGAGGCGAAACTGCTTCATGACGTTAGGGGGTTGAAAGTCGTTACGTTCTCCCCAAACTTCGAGGGTAGGAGATAGGGGAATGGGAAGGGCTCCTCCTCGATTTGTTCACCTTGTGAATATTAGCAATAAGCGAGTCAGTGTCATTGAGGAGGACAAGATTGAGAACTTACCGTTTACGGCCGTTTGCACAAGAAATAATCAATAACACCACGTTTTCAACTTATTTGAAAGAATGAACTGAACTACAGGGTGCGGCAGCATAACTTCCTTTTTTTTTAAGCTTAATAAAACGCATTGTATGAATCAGAAAATTTGTATTCGTTTTTTATAATATAGGCACATACATAAAGTTTTCTTTTACCCAGTTTTGAAGATCAAATCAGGTAGGTGACGTCCCCCATTCTCCATACACTGAGTAAACCGATTTCTAGCGTTTGTCATGACTCCAGCCAGCATAGCAGGCGTTATGTTGGCAATTTCTTCCTGGATGTTGGTCTTCGAATCTTGTAGGGTCCTTAGATGACGGTTCACATAAACACGGGATTTTAAAAACCTCATAGAAAAAAATCACAAGGGCTTGAAATCGGAAGAGCGGGCACTCCAAATCGTCCTAATTGAGATAAGGCGCTCTGGGAAGTGTTCCCTCAAAACAGTCATCGATGCTCTTGAAATGTGTGCCGTTGATTTTTTTCTATGGAGTTTTTTGAAATCCCGTGTTTATGTGAACCGTCGTCCAAGGACCCTACAAGATTTGAAGACCAACATCCAGGAAGAAATTGCCAACATAACGCCTGATATGCTGGCTGGAGTCATTACAAACGCCAGAAATCGGTTTACTCAGTGGAATGGGGGACGTCACCTACCTGATTTGATCTTCAAACCTGATTAAAACAAAACTTTATGTATGGGCCTATATTATAAAAAACGAATACAAATTTTCATGATTTATAATAATAACAATAATAATTTTCTGATTCATAAAATGCGTTTTATTAAGCTTAAAAAAAGGAAGTTATGCTGCCGCACCCTGTAAAACTGAAACGATTTAAGCTAAATTACTCGCGACGAAGTTGTACAAACCCGTTTCAATGAAACCATTCTCTTTACTGACTTCTATTTTCCTCATTGACTCGGGAAAACTTGATCGAAACTGAGAGATGACAGTAAACGTTTTAATTGATTCCTTTAATTGAGAACATAAATTGAACTCTGAATTTTTCAAATTTAAAAAATTATTAAAAACTTAAGTTCTTTTTAATTAGTGCCAAAAACGGAATTTTACGTTCAAGTTTTCTAAAATTTCTCCGGAGTTTCTTAACTACTTTTTATGGAAGATTGTGTTAATATTTAGTTATGAGCGCCTCTTTAGGGTATTGTGCCTTTTACATAAGGTACCTAATAGAATGACGATTTTCATTTGAAATTTCCACCCCCCCCCCCCCCCCCACAACACCAGTATTTCGGGGTAACAGGTAATACTTACAGGTGATAAATACATAGACACTAGGTAAGAATTTTGTTTTACAAAACAAAACAATTTATGAAGTTGGGAAAACTGTAGCGAATTCGATCGTAATTATTTATTGAAAAAAAAGTAAGATTTACCTTTACAACTTGCCAGTATTGCTCTCATTACATGAGTTCTCCGTATGAAACTTCATACGCCTCTTTTTGTTTGAATATATGTTACCCAGGACGTCAATCGCAATCTTCAAAGAAGAAAGAGAGAAAAGAGAGAAAGAAATGAAAGAGAAGACGATCACAACTAATTCCATCATTTCTTACTCTGCCCGTGTAAATGCAAATTCATTCCACAAGATGGAGTACCACTAAAAGAACTAATTGATTTTAGCTATTATTTCCAAACGAATTACGTGAACTTTAAATGTGTAAAAAGTTATGAAGTGGCAAGTGTGAACTATCCCTGGGATAACAACAATAGAAAGAAGAATGGGCAACGAATGTGGGGCAGAGTTTCAGCTTGATTCAGAGCAGCGGTAAAACCGTTTCCACAGGATTTAACAATAGGGCTATTTCCCGGTAAGCCGATGAAGTGTGCTGGTTGCTGATAAAATACACGTAACTATCCTATCGGCATTAGTTTTTACAGGGCGTTGTGAGGAGATCCGTACAAATAAGACCGCAGGTAGCAACCAATATCGCAATTCCAGCTAATTTTGTTGATCTTAACCAGTGGGCAGAATGTGTCGGTTGAAAACTGGAATCAGTACCTACTGGTTGTTGAAAACTCCTGTCTCTAACTGCTGTTTTTTTGTTTATTATTCAATAATAAACCATTGTAATCGCAAAAAAAAAAAAAAAAAAAAATTCTAACCCCCCTGAAAATTTCATGGTTTACGTTTCAAAGGGTGTAGAATCCGAATCTGCAATAAACAATTTTCCGTCCGTCCGCCGTACGCTGTACGCACTATTTCTCCCAAACGGCTGGAGCAAAAAAACTGAAATTTTCAGGTAAAATCCGTGTTGGTCCGGCGACGCCCCAATTCTTGAGCCAGCTTTCTCATTTAATTTAAAGTGCCCTTTAAGGGCTGTCAAAGTTTTGTAAAATCCCTAGAAACCTCAAAACAACTCCAAGCGGCATGAATGTAAACTTATTTTAAGAACATACCGTCAGGGATCGAATGAGCCCCTCCCCAGGTCAGGAGGTTAAACCATTCCCGATCTATGGCCCGATTTATGGTGCCAACATTCGCGTTATTTTGGTTTATTACTGCTTTTGTGTTGATATCAGTAACCTAGTGACGTAGTGATGTAGTAATGTGGATACTGGAGTGAACTCCTAAAAGGCTTTGTAGCCGATACACGGGTTGAAGCATTCTGATACGCATGAAACGCTGCGAATTCTTTCACTGGGTTTTATTATTCGATTGGCTTGCGTTAATTATTTGAATTCCTACTAAGCGTTGGAGTGTGCATGTTTCACAGGTGATAGAGTGATTATTGAATTTCAGGAGGCACACAAATATGATCAACTGAACAATCCAAATAGGTATTTTGGTTGAGAACAGATTTACGTGCTGTATGCACATCTCCTGAAAATCAATAATCGCTCTATCACCTGTGAAACACGCACACTCCAAAGCTTAGTAGAAATTCAAATCATGAACGCAAGCCAATTGAATAATAAGCCCCAGTGAAAGAATTCGAAGCGTTTTTAAAGAAAATTTCTAATACAAAATAAATGTATAGCAATAAAAATGGCGAAAACCGATAGAATTGTCACCAAAATGTCCCTAAGGAAATTATTTTTCACACTTTCTTATTTATGACAGGTTTTTCTAAAATTTTGAGGTAGTGGTTTCAAATAAATGGCTCATGTATGGTCCTCCAAATAATAGCTTTAATTTGAACCAATTTTTATCAGTTTCATTGAATTCATTCTGCGCATTTTGATGATATTTAAACACATTTTCTAGTGCATTAATAACGTGATCCGTAATTAAGTCGCCCTCAATGTTTTTTTCAAAATTCCAATGGCTAACAAAGGTTCTTGTCGGCATTTCTGTGGTTGGTACAACGCGAATATCCTCATGATTATTCTAAGGGTGAACAATATCCGTACAACTGTAATCAATCGTTCCAATGCTTTCATTGTACGACGAGGATCAATAATCTGCCACCGTCCTAAATTATTAAGACCGGAATGATAAATCGCCAGCAGTTCACTATAGCCGACATAATCGTTAATGGATAAATCTGTTCAACGCCTCTACTACGGAAAACATAAATGGAGGAAGCAAGAGTGATGATGTTTGATCGTCTGTCGAATGATTCAATTGGGAAACACGTTTTCTTCGAATGAACTTCCGGTTTTCATGATTAGTGGGTTTCTTATGTTATTATTACAATTATTATCTCAATTGATGCATTCTAATTTCGACAGTGGTGCTGTTTTTTGGCTTATTATTCAATAGTAAACCATTGTAATCGCTCTTGAAAAAAAAAAAAAAAAATGCCAACCCCCCCTGCAAATTTCATGGTTTACGTTTCAAAGGGTGTAGAATCCGAATCTGCAACAAACATTTTTCCGTCCGTCCGCCGTACGCACGTTTTCTCCCAAACGGCTGGAGCAAAAGATCTGAAATTTTCAGGAAAAATCCATCTTGGTCCGACGACGCCCCAATTCTTGAGCCAGCTCGCTCGCTTAATTTAAAGTGCCTTTTAAGGGTAGTCAAAGTTTTGTGAAATCCCTAAAAACCTCAAAAAAAGTCAAGGCGGCCTAAATTTGGAATGTTTTTGAAGAACACTCCACGAGGAATCGAAGGAGCCCCTCCCCAGGTCCGTTAGCTCAAACCATTCCCGATGTATGGCCCGATTTTTGGTGTCAACATTTCCGTTATTTTGGTTTATTATTGTTTTTGTTTTGATATCAGTAACCTAGTGTTGTAGTGATGTAGTAATGTGGATGTGGATGTGGAACTCCCAAAAGGCTTTGTAGCCGATACACGGGTTGGCGCATTCTGACACGCATGAAACGCTGCAAATTCTTTCACTGGGGTTTATTATTCAACTGGCTTGCGTTCATGATTTGAATTTCTACAAAGCTTTGGAGTGTGCGTGTTTCACAGGTGATAGAGCGATTATTGAACTTCAGGAGGCACACAAATATGATCAACTGATCAATCCAAATAGGTATTTTGGTTGAGAACAGATTTACGTGCTCTATGCATATCTCCTGAAATTCAATAATCGCCCTATCACCTGTGAAACACGCACACTCCAAAGCTTAGTAGAAATTCAAATCATGAACGCAAGCCAATTCAATAATAAACCCCAGTAAAAGAATTTGCAGCATTTTTTATAAGGTACTTATAAAATTATATTTACTCTACATTGATTATTAGAATTTAGATTTCACTTCCATGGAATGATGTACTTAGTAGATACACCATTTATATAGCTGCTTATTTTATAAGACAATTAATTTTCGTTCATTAGTACTCATATGGGTTACCTCTTATTAGCTTACAAGTTTCTTTTTTGAATAGCTGTTCACTATTTATCTTCATTAGATTCCTAGTTTTTTTCAAAATCTTCATTGACAATTAGCGTACTTATGTATTTTGTCTTCGTTTGAGCTAATGTATTTTTTACTCACGCCAACTTGAGTCTGTATGATTTTGGTTGTCACTGTCAAAATATATACTTTTGAGTTTACGAATTTTTGTTTTACGAGTACAATTGATGGACAGTTAGCAAATGCAAATCATGAAATAATGTATCGTTGGGATGGCACCTGGGCTTATTGAACAATGTCCTTAATGTCATTTTTTTGAATATTGAAAATTGTATTAATTAGGCACTTGAACGTGTTCCCCCATATTACAATGGCATACTGTAAAATTTGCTCTTTACTTCTTCTGATAGAAATTTGATTCTGTACAGGGTATAGGCACATTTTCTTAGCTTTTTAAACAAAATTTGTATGTGGTAGGTCCATTTAGTAGCGGAAGCTTTTGTGTTCACTGAATTTCTTTCCTTTCGGTTGGTAACAACGTCCATTTTGTTATATTTGGATAATGTACTATAACCTCAGTACTTCCGATTAAATAATAAACCCCGGTATCTAAAAGATTTAACGCGATTAACTCAAATGTAAATCGTGAGAATGCTGGTCAATAGGCTTACGCAAAATAATTTTACAAAGTACGAGTTGATTAAACTTTGATTGTAATCTCATAACTGTTCGTAGCTTCAATAAACGCATTGATTCGTTAATGAACGTGGAATAATAATTAGCTCTTGTGCCTATCTGTCTGCCAACGTGTTCCGTACTTTTATTTTCCACTGCTGGATTCACCAGGTTTTTAACTACATAGCAAATTATCCGTTGCCAACGTTGATTCTGCGGAATCGACAACGAAACTCCCATAAAAACTTGTTTAGCCTCTGTTCCGGATCTGAAAAGAGTTTTCGAAAGCGTGGAACCATAATCCATCATGATCCCGGCAGGGAGTTTTCTGTTTTTAAAAGCCATCTATATCAATGTGTCAATAACTTGACGCGTAGGATGTCGGGGTTTCAGTGGCGGATAAATATATGTGTCTCCCTCCGTCGGAAAAAAAAAGTTTCGAAGGATAAGTCCCAACATGTGGCGCTCAGCTCCCACTCGACTATCGTACGATGTTTGATCAGTTCCGTAACGGTTTTTTCCTCTAAGTAAAAGGGCTTGTTTGAGTTTGAGAGTGAACATTGAACAAACTGGGAACAACTGGCTGAAGCTATTATCTTGTTTTACAATCTCGGATCCCTGAGGAGAACACAAAGAGGGGACATTTTCCGCTCCTCTCGTCCCAAGATCTTTCTAATTACCCACTGTGTTTTCCTTCGAGGTTGTACTCATGTCCTCTAACTATGTCAAAATACAACGTTTATTTTTTAGCTTTCCCTTCGACTGTCTACACTAATTACATTTGGGTAAAAAACAGAGGAAGTAGTGGGATTTACGTTTTGGTGTGTTTGGTTTTGACATTGGTGAATTTGATGATGATGAGGCGTCGTTTAGTAAACGCTTTATTGTTAATGATTATTTAGAAGCATTATTAATTAACAGTACATAAGTACATTGAAAAAGTTCGTTTGCATTTTCTGACTTCACAACTTACTGTAAACTTACTGTCTCGTTTTATTCAATAAGATGCAAAGCTGGTGAAACTTCGGAATCCAACTTTCATTGATAGAATTTACGTTTTGTTTGTAGAGTCAACAGCTCCTTAGCTTGGTTTTTCAATCCATTCTTTACAACGTGGCAAGTTATTTCATAAATTATTGTTAGGTAGGTAATGAATATATGTAACCCCACCCCCCACTCATGTTGAAATTTTAAAAAAAAAAAAAAAAAAAATTGAAATATGTTTCGAAGCTAGACAGAATTCCTAATCGAGCAATAAAAGAATCAAAAGAAACGAAGGAATTCATATTTGTGCTGCCATTAAAAATGCTTGGCTATTTACCTCACCATTCCCTGTCCTGGCAGCAAATGCAAAATTCTTGAGGTGCGTGGTCAACATTTGTAGGTCAATTTTTATTACATCATGAAAATCGGAACTTTCGGCGTTTGTTACAGAATCGAAGTAAAGGAGTGATCAAAAAAAAAAAAAAAAAAAAAAAATTCTGCAAATCAACATTTTTCTGCATTTGAATAAATTGTAAAGCACTGATATATATATCAGCATGGTAAATTTTCTAAACTCGCGCCTCCATATCTTGTAATTACCTTTTACATGCCATAAAATGTACCAATCTGCATGCGAATCGATTAGGAACGAAATTAACTAGGGTTTTCACAAATTTTGGAATTTACTTCTAGATGCCCTTACGAGAGTTTCGTCTTAAATAAAATTTCGGAATCAAATTGATTTAAACAACTGTGTTATGTACTGTATGGACGAGTAGACCGATCCACAAATGGAAATCGTTCACACCTACCTACGCTTCACTTTTCTGCAAAAGGTTGTCCTCATTCGATTCATTCGAGGAAGTTTATCGAAAACGAACAATAAAAATTGTTTTTGGATCTCGTATAGATGATTCTATCCTGACATTACTAGGCACCACGTTCCTATTCACATTTGTGCAAGCTCTTTTCTTTCGGTCAAACGTTTAACCCATTGGGGGAGTGGACCGATAAGCCTAAATCGTTCCAGGGGAGCTCATTCGATTCATTCGAGGGAAGTTTATCGATAACGAACATAGAAACTGGCTCGTGCCATTTCAAAAGTTTTTGATATCCTGATTTTTTTGGAAATATTTCAGCATTTTGATTTCGCCTCTTAGGATTGACTGAGAGCCTTGCAGGTAATTTGGTTTTAGCTACACAGCCGAAAGTGTAGATAAGCTTGAAACGTAAAACAAAAAATTTTGAGGGGCGTGGGCAATTTTTTTTTCTTGCTCGGCTAGAAAGGTTATAATTGAAAATAATTCACTAATCGCTCATACATGTTTGTACAACACCCCAAATTGAACAATTCAAATAGTTTCACATTCAACAGTTAAATCACAAATGTATACAAAATAGATGTACATGGGAAAATATTGAAACTCGAAAATTAGGGAGCTAGAAAAGATCGGATGATCCCGCTCTAGTGATCAAAGGTTCGTTATCCCAACGGAACGTCGTTCATTATCTGAACATTGGAAGAAATACTAACGAGAGTCAGTAAAAAGAAGTCAATAAAATAATGAAGAAGAATACTGAGACAGAAGAATTGGGTTATTTTTTAAACATTAATGTCTTTGGATACTTCCTTAGGGTCGAAAACTTTACTAGTCAATTGAAATCAAAGATTAACTACGACAAAATCTTTCAGTAACAATTATCATGGAAGTGGAAGCAATGATACTTCTGTGTTATTTACGTTTGCAGATGGTTTTGAGCGAGTGCCAATCGAAATCAATGTGGACTAAGTCGATCCCATCTTCCACTGTAATGGGTTGGAATTCGATTAACACAACCAACGGTATGCGCAGTGATTGAAGAGGAAATGATGACGGACCAAATCACAACTACAACAACTGACTTCATTACATATATTTGTAATTGATATTGTTGTTAGCATGTCAAAGCGCTCATACAACATTGTAGTAAGAGTATGTTGGCGGTTTCTTCACCGTTCGTTATACTTTGTAGTTAGAGGCCCTCACAGGGGCCTGATTTACACATAAATAGACAGCGGGGGAGGATCGTTGTAAGGTGCGCGGGGAGGGAGGATGTTTACCTCAGGGGCTGCTATTAGCATGTACCGCCGCGCTCTAATTATTAATCAGAGAGCAGAGCCTGGCCTAGTGAGGATGGTCTGTCTACCAGACTCGACATTGCAACGAAATACACAGTGTACGCGAATGATGACTGGGGTGGATCAATACGCCCTGCAGAGGACGGAAAAACAGTTGACAGAAAATGTATTCAATTAGTGGAAGAATGACTGAAACTACAACGGAATAACACAGAATATGTCTACTGATAATGGTCGTAAAAGGGTAATTGAATAAATCTGTCAAGCTGCCAGATATAATGAACAATATTACGAGACAAATAGTATTCAGAGTGCATCCTCGACGACCTCATGGCACGTAATGTGACTATTTTTGAGTTAGCGCGAGCTCATTGGCACCCAAGGTGACCGTTACCTTAAGGCGTAACGTTCTTATCCTAGGTGCATGACTCATAACTAATACCCTGGTAGGATATTATGTCAATAACATGGCTGCACAAGTGAAAAGTACGTTTAGCAAAGATTGGTATCCATTACAGGCTCCCGCAGTGAAAAGTTTAAAGTGGCTTAAGACCATAAAAATGTGATTTTCACTGAAACGGAAACCTCTAATAATGTAACTTATTTCAGAAAGAAATTGAAATTTTAATTTAATGGTCCATGCTGTTTATCAGAGACCCAGGAGTTAGAGTAGGATGGAAACAGATTATTTTAATAATCATCAAATGTGAGTTCACACGTTCAGTTCAAAAATTCAAAACTTCAAACAACGCTTACTCAGGATTGGACAATTTTCCAACAAAATTCATGAAGACTTCATTTTGTGGAAAAGTTGTGCATAGAATTCAGTAGTTTCTGATCCGATCGCCACCTTTCTCAATGATTGTACGATAGTATCCTCGTTTTAACAAACCATTCCAGATCATTAATATTAATGAATTCGTGAGTTGAAGCTGGGCGATGGTTTGTTGTTGCACTAAGAAATAATGAAAGTGCCAGTCAGGCTATCCACAAAATCCTTCCTATCTTCCTCCTGATAGTCCCCAAAAGGAAGTCTATTGAATTTGCATTAGGGGCATCTGAGAACAGTCCCCCCCTTCTATCAATTATTCGACACTAGTTGCAGTTTTCCCCTCAATTTAAATCACTTTGTCATTAGAGCAGCTAATATTCCAACACCTGCTTTCTACGCAGTTAACGTATTTGAAAAATTGTCAACATCCGCATTGTAATTAGTCATAAAATCACGAAATGGATGAAGATACAAAATGTCACGCAACTGAATAACTTATTGCCTAAACTCTCTTCTTCCATACGACTTAGTGTTAACAAACAGGTGCTCCATGGCTGGTTAACCTTCACATTTCTTAAACCATGTGTTTTGATATCATTGGTGTATTACACCGCCCATATTGCATGTAAATCTGATTGTAAAAAAGTTTTGGCCAGTTTATGGGAACGTCAAAATAATGGAGATATCGAAGGCAGTGGGACCGTGGTATAATAAAGAAAAAGTGGCCAGTGGCCAAGCGATGTGCCAGAAGCACCTTTTCGACTTGGTTCTCCGCCAAACAGCCTCCATACCAAGAAATAGTGGAACCTGGCCGGAAAAAAGTGAGAGCTGAAACTTTAACGTTCCATGGAAAGGTCGTATACGTAGCGGAAAGGGCCGATCTTTTTATCCGGCTTTGCTACATGACTGAACCTACGTCTTTTAGGAATTCTCGCAAGAGAGTTCTTGGTCTGAAGTTATGAGTAGATTGTATAATACTAAGCTTCTGGGGCACACAAAGATGAATACCGGTTTTGCAAAAAGGTTTCCAGTAAAGGAAATTACAAGTTACATCAATCCAGCAGTTGAACAATTTATTTCCAGGTTCCAAACTAAAACTGAATACATTATAAATCAGGCGAGATGAAGGAACGCAGATCCATTCTAGTACTACTAAAAACCCCGAAACAGCAAATGGAATGAAAGTTCCAATCATGCTACGTGCATAAACAACTTTTTGCAATCCCTTACGACTACTTTTTCAGATTTGTTTGTGTTATTTGTTTACCACAAATTTGTTTGCTCTGAATCTATCAATCTTGTGAGTTACTGCAGTCAGTAGCCTAAAACAAAACCATCAGGCCGAATGCTGATCCTTACAACGAAAAATGAAGACGTCAGCAACAAGAGGCAGGTACTTCGTCTCTTTTTCTCAGGGTTTACTGTAATTTTAGAGCAGTTGAATAAGCTCGTATCTCTTAGTGTTGCGATAAAATCCTTACAACTTCCCACCTGCAAGACGCAAGTAGATTTGCATCTACATTCGCATGCTCCAGACGCTAAATACCCCATTGACCCGTAAAAGTTGTTTGAGAATAATAAAAATGGACTAATAATATGCTCATACTGACACGAATAAATTCAACAAATAACAACGTAAGTTTTTTGCTCGCCCACATTTTCTCGTGTTTTACTATGCTCTGTCATATGTAGGTAATACATTTTGTTAGAGTAGTGTCTCGAGTCCTAGGTAGTACCACCTAGAGGTGGGTAGTGAGTGAGTGACCTTGTCTAAAATGATCTGTGGAAGGAAGACATACAGTTCATCACAAGACGTTTGTGACAGCATGGCTCCCCGTGGCCGACATTCGAACTACTCAGAAAGTGGCGAACTTTTCGTGGCAAGTGAAGTTCGAGACCTGCAGGTCGCAAGAGACTTGCAGGTTGCAAGAGACTTGCAGGTCGCAAACGTCTCTTGCTGAGGAGTCTTGGGTCAAGAAACCCGTTCACTCTCCCCACCTAACAACCTGGGCAGGTCGCCGTTCCTTTACAGCAGAATCTACTACTCAAATAAAATGTATTCATGAGGACTCAGAAAATGACCTCGTTTTGGTACCTATCATTGTTTTACTCAGAGGTACTAATGTAAAGAGAGACGTCTGTCATCTACCGAACCCTGACTGTACACGAAGATAATACAGGTCCCATTCATCCACAAAGTGAATTGCGGAGCAAACTGCAGGTCGCATTCATCCACGGAGTGAACTGGTGAACTTCTCCCACTGACCTTGTCTTTGGACTGAGTGACCTGCAGGGAGTCTACTCCTCAGGTGACCTGGGTTTACACACCTCTAGTACCACCGTTATGATAGGAGCCTATAAGTGATTTATAGCGATATTCGTGCATGCTTCAATTCGTGATTTATGGTGGCATGTTATTTAAGAATTGAACTTGAACGTGATTTTTGTATTTTTGGAAGGAATTTATGAATGTCCGGAAGAACTTAAAAATCTTGCGATCTATAAAGAAACACAAAACCTAGGAGACAAAAAGTAAAAAATACCCTTGTACAGTTTTGCACATATTGCAAATCGAGGCTACCAACTTTTTCTCCTTTTTCGAAGAGAATCTTCACGCTCGTCCTGTAAAGAGAAGAAAGTCTAACGTCTTGCCGTTCTGTGACTCACTCGGAGAGCTGAGGTCCCTAAAAGCATCCGGCTGTTGCGCTCGTTTCCCTTGACCGTACAGTCCGTTACCCATCTCCAACCCTATTCCTCTGGTCCACCACCGCACCGCAGCACCCATACGACTGTTCGTTACCTCTGACCACCGTTCCAGCTCTTGTACATGGAGGTTTTCGAAGGGATTACACTCCGGTTATTGGGAATCGGGGAGGAGACCGCTGTGTCACCAGCCGGGTCAACGGATTCCTCCCAGCGGGAGTGTAATTTTCCATCCGATTCCACGTACAATCGTCTAAATATTGTAGTTCTCGACCAGTTGCAAGGATGAAGGAGCTTTGCTTCTTCTGGCAGTGATTCTTTGAAAAAAAGCAATGATAGTTACAGAGTGATCGGAGAACGGAAAACAATTCCAAAATAGATTTTATGACTCATCCGGGATGAGTCATCCCCAATCGAGACCTACCCACAACAATTTTCGTTAAAATCTTGGTTCTATTTTTTTGGCATTTCAAGTATTATTTTCTCCCATCCCCCTTCAAGTCCTTTATTTAATAAATTATTAAGACATCATCACAATTAAGACTCCCATTTTCCATCAAAAGTCGGCATGAACACCAATTTCAAAATCTTAAAAATGAAGAATGGCTACCGTACAACCATTTACTATCAGTTGCAATGTAGAATAATCTAATTTCAATATTTTTTGGGGGTTAATTAAAAAAGTGGAAAAACGTAATTTTGGAAAGGTGTTTCAAAAATTGACCAGAATTTTACAGTGCTGAACCCAAAAATGCTAAATTTAACCAGCCAGTGACAAAACCTCCTCAAAAAGGAAGTAGGAAGCCTTCCAACGTTTTAGTTGATATTAATAATGATTGAACAAAGTGTAGAATTTCCAGATAGAGTTAATCTTTTTACAAATCAATTTAAACATTTCACAAATGAATGTTTTTACTTCAGCATCTAGGTAAATAAGTTTAAATTTTGGCGCACAAAAACAAACAATGAAAAATAACACCTTCAAAAACAATCTCCTTCCAAATGATGAGGTAAACGAACAACAGTAGACAGTGAGGTGACAAATTCTGATTTGCCACGCACCAATATCATAAATCTGATTATATTAAGGTGAACAATATTAACTTCATGTGGCGGAAAGCGCTGAGTTTAGATAACTAATACCAATTAAGTCATATGAAAAAAAGATCAGTGATTCAAGAAGAACGTTATTTATTACAGGAATAATAAACCATTTCTGTAATAATTCGCTGGTTTTTCAACGGTTTACAATTCGAAATGAAGGCGTATTAAGGGAAGAGAATTTGTTTTTGACTATTACTTTATAAGAAAGGAATTTCGGGAAATTTTTAAAGGACATTTTGTGTAGAACGTATTTCTGAAGTAGAGAAATTTTGAAATATCCGCTAATGAGCTCTTGTCCATTGTCTTCAAGTATTAATGTTGAGGTAACTCAAATGTAAATCCTTGAGAATAACATGATAATTTTGTTCCACTTCCAACCTAAAAGTTCGAACTAATCCGTTACTAATTCAAACAAAGTCTGAGCACTAAAACACAAACCCATTCACAACGTACAAGATATAAATTCGTTTGACCATTCCAGCGAGGAGCAGGGGATGGAAAGATAATTAGAACGGCCGTGAAGAAGAAATAATTAGGTCATTAAAGAGATTTTAAAAACACAGGATTTCTGCATACAAAAGCAAGCACTAAGTTGTACGAATGAGTAGAATCTTCAACGATCCTGAACTGAAGTAGAAGTTCAAGAATTATCTACTACAGAGTTGCCTCTTATACCTCCCCCGTCTTGAAATTATCTACCCTGAAAAAATGATACAGAAGACAAAGGGGCGAATTGAATGCTTAATTGAATCGGGTAGTAAGTAATCCCTACCCGGAATCAGTTCATCACAAAATATCCTTTACCGTTGAGGTGCCTACATTCCCTGTTTAGTCAGCGCAACTTTTTTTTTTCTGAAAATTTTCTCTCGACGCAATTAAAAGATAAGAAGGAAAATCGCGGGAAAACATAATACAAAATATCGTCAGAGGAGGGAGCTCTATTAGGGGAGCCTTTCTGTGTCGGGGTAAGAGAGCCAAAGGTGCGAGCCGAGGGGCTTTGCACGGTCAAAGAGGAGCCCTAGTTCCACTAATGAGATGCTCTGACGACACGACTGGGGTTTAAAACAATGGCCTTCAGAGCCAACGGGAGAGGCACCAAGAGGGAGGTGGGCTTTGAAGGTGTAGTAAATACATATACAGCATAATTGCCATATAAATAAATAATATATATTTATTTATCTATTTATTATATTTTATTTATATACATACTCACTCACACATATATACATGTGTGTGCATGTGTAGATATATAAAATACACACTTTGCATTGAGCATAATGTTTACGCTGAAGTCCATCGTTTGCAACTTGTATCATCCTTATCGCCTTCCCCTCTCTCCTGGACGCACTTTCGCCGACACCGCGCCGTCTTTTCGCCACCAGTACGCTTCAAACAGTCGCCCCTGAACCTATGTCAGTTTTCTTACCTCGAAACCCACGTTCTTTACGACGAATTCAAGTCCTATCCCCGATTCGTCACTTCTCTCGTCCTCGTTGTCTCCTCAATCTATCCCGGAGATATCCATAAGGCGAAAGGAGCTGCCCTGGCCAGGGATTCAACGTAACTATTCGGAATCGGAAGGAGGTCAGTTCGTTCCAATCCACTTAAGTGCACTATAACTAGAAGGACTACGGACTATTAAGTTAATAACTAAATTTGCTAACGAATAAAAAAATATATATTATTATTTAAATTATTTGATCATTGTTTTCAAAATTATAGATGAATTTAAGTCTTACAGCTATTTTCAACTTCAAACTATTCTTATACTAGGTATACCTACCAAAGTAACTAAATCCTACGAGCTCGTAATTCCTAGTGTGTGTATCATTAGAATCATTCATTTATTTCATCAAAGTGTATTATCATTTCCACTGCATTACACAAATAAAATTGTTTGTTTAGTGTTGTATAACAAGACATTGATGTCTATTTGTACTTCTTTGGCAACCACAATTCATTTTTAAGGTAGGGGCACAAAACCATTAGGGAAACTAGGTTTTGATTAACGAGCCCTTTCATATAAATATACATGAACTCCAGTGTGAAACATTTTTTTTTTTTTTTTTTTTTTGAGAGAAAAAAACATTTATTGAACATTATACGGGGGTGGAATGTTGGGTTAGTTGGGATTTGTGAAAAGTATAAATTGATATGCCAAAAGCTCGAAGTGGTATGCCAGAAGTAGAAATTGAGTAGCCGAAAGTTTAATTTGAGATGCCAAAAAATATTAGAATTGATTGGCATCACAAAGTTCACCTTCTTCAATCAAATCATATTCAAAATGTACAGGATGGGCCATTTCTTAAGAAGTCTCGTTTCAGACGTTGAGCCGAAAACATCTCTCCTGAGAAGTGTCACTGTTTAGTAAATACGCGAGTTCGGGCGCCCGGGCGTTGTGCAATCGTGTCCGAGAAGCGGAGCCTTGGAATGCGGCTTGCAGAATGGAAAAGGAAGGAATTCATGTAGCCGAGGTAATAAAACGAGCGAGAGAAGCTCTTTCTAAAGAATTGAATATTCCAAATGATATAAATTTGTTGAAAGAGGAAATACTCACCCATCGGAATACGGTGGTCTATCTTGTAGATGCGTTGGAACAGGCCGTTGCCGAAATTTCAAAAATTCGGCTAGCTTACGAGGCAAGTGAGAAAAACTTGGGCTGTCTGAAGGCTAATACGGAACCTGCGCCTAACGTTGAGTATACAACTGATGAAGGGGAACTCGAGAGAGAAACCAACTGGATTTTAAGCAGAAATAAATCTAAAAAAAAACGTATGGCTTCCTCTTCTCCCGAGGTACTACAGCCTAAACCTAGTAAAAAGCCTACTCACGAAAAAAATGCAACTCCTCCTCCTCCGCCCATTAACGTAGTGGGGGTTAAAGAATACAGAAAATTAAACTTGGTAATTAAGTCGGCAACTAACTCCGAGTGGAAAGTTACTGCCCTCAATAACAATGTTTGGAAAATAAACGTTAAGGACGCTGACGCCTATCGGGCAGTTACAAAAAAACTCAATGACGAACGCCTTCAGTGGTATACCTTTGAGAATAAAAACGATCGCCCTATTAAAGTGGTCGCTCGGGGCTTACACCATTCATGTTTAGCTGAGGAAATAGTTGAAGACCTGAGAGATAGAGGTCTCAAAATACTAGAGGCAGTCAACCTAGTGAAAAAGGAAAAGCAGGAAGATGAGCATGGGTCATCTGTCACTGTTATGAGAAAACTTCCTCTGTTTATGCTCTCCTTCGAGAAGGAAGAGGATGTTAAAAAAATATACGAGTTGAATCATATACTAAACATCAAGGTTAAGATAGAGCCGCTTAGGAAAACTACAGCGCTCATACCACAATGTAAAAACTGCCAAAGCTACAACCACACACATAGGTACTGCCAAATGGAACCAAGATGTGTAAGATGTGTAAGATGTGCTGGAAAACATGGCACAGAAAAGTGCCCTGTCAGTAAAGACGCGCCCCCTAAGTGTGTGAACTGTAAGGGGGACCACCCAGCCAACTATAGGGGTTGTGAGGTGGCAAAGGAACTCCAGAAGCTACGTAATAAGCCAAAAAAGCCTCACAGGAAGCCACAAGTCACTAGCAGAAGAGAAAGCACTGCATCCGCTATTGTAGACTTCACCCAGCCTACTAAAAAAACAGGGACTTATGCGCAAATAACCGGAGCTCATGTCCCTCAAAAGCCCAAACTTACTGTCGAGGAAATGCTTTCCCAGGTGCTTACTAGGCTGGAAGAGCAAAATGAAATAAACAGAACCGTGTTAACTCGTCTGGGAAAACTAGAATCTAAGCTGAAAAAATGACACCATCTAATAAAAGCCTACGCATTATCAGCGGAACAATTGCGAGAGGAGAGGCGAGGAGTGACTGGGGGGGGGGGGAAGGAGAGATAACGAAAACTAGCGACAAGCCCCTCTCCTTACCACTTTCTACCCAGCTCTCATCCGACCAGGTAATCTGTTCTTTCAATTTCCGTATTTAAATCAAATTGATATTAATATCCCAGATCCATCCTATTAACCGAACTCCTTACCTAATACCACCTGCGGTGCTATTTCATAAAAATAAAAATATTAAAGGATTACCAAAACCTTTTCCACATCGTGGTTAATAGGAGCCCCGTAGTAATTCTTGGAGCAATAAATACATTTGTTGAATAAATAACTATATCTATCTCCAAAACCTTGTGTATAATCATTCTTGAACCTTATATATCCATATATAAAATAACCTTAGTTGTTAATAAGGTAAAAGGGAGAATAATATCAAGAAATCGTAATCAAGTAAAGGTAAATTTGGTATAACAATTCCTTTCAGTATTACATGGTAGCGAGCTAAACGTTCTAAAACGGACCCTAATTGTCCCAGCAGAAAAATACCAGCCAAACGAATATAAAACCCGAATCCTAAACCAGAAAACCCAGAAAAATAAGAGCTTCCACTGGCTTAAAATAGAAAAGATAACAGCAGATCACTGAACCCTAATATTCCCCAGAACCTGAATATTCCAGTACCCCTCTGTGCATGAATAATAGCATAAGGTCTCCTTAAAACTGTCTACAGACCGATAACAACTGCGAACCTTATACGCACTTTCACAAACGACGTAAATCGAACCGTGTACGACGTGCCAACTGATAATTAGATTACGACTCCGACGCCCGTTATAATAAACATCGCGAACATGGCATCTAATTATCCCGCGTCCTGTCAGAACTGCGGATCTCCTCTGCCGGAGAACCAAATAAATAACCCAATCTTCTGCACCAAGTGCAAAAAAGTATTAGATGAACAATGCGCGGAATACACCTACGAAAATTACCGCAAACTAACGTCCGAAAGAAAGTCGGTATTCAAATGCAGTCAATGCAAGCAAGAAACCGCGCAACTTCCGCAAACGACAGAAGATCCGTTGTCGGAACTTCGGAAACACCTAGAAAAACGTCAAGACGATATGTTCGCACAAATAAGAGAACAGATGGCGGAAAATTTAAAAACTATACAAAAACAAACGCATCAAAACGTTACACAAATAACGGAACTAATAAAACAGATGCAAAATAAAGTAAAAAAATAAAATAAATAAAATAAAAATAAAATAAATAAAATAAAAATAATTCTAATAATAACAAAAATAATTAGGTAATAATTAGGTAATAATAAAAAAAAAAAAAATGATGAGCCCAAAAAAAAAAAAAAAAAAAAAAAAAAAACCGGATGTCCCAGGTAAAAAAAAAAAAAAAAAAAAAAAAAAACCTGATGAGCCAAAAAAAAAAAAAAAAAAAAAAAAAAACACGGATGTCCCAGGTTAACAAAAAAATTAAAAAAAAAAAAAAAAAAAAAACCTGATGAGCCCAAACAAATAAAATAATAAATAAATAATAATAATAACAATAACAACAATAATTGTAAATAAATAAATATAAATTAAATAAAATAAAAACATCAAGTTAAATTTAAAAAAAAAAAAAAAAAAAAAAAAAAAAACCTTAGAACACAAAAAATCAACAACAACGCAACGTAAAATAAATAAGAGCTCCATGTAGGAAGAAATGTAAAACCAAATAGGACCCCTCTCCACCGCTGTACCTCAACCCTTACCCATCCAACCCCTAGAAGAACAGGAGATCCCTCACAGCCATGCAATTTTCAGAAAACAACCAAGAAGCAAAAGTTGCTGAAAGTATGTTTGCTGAAAATTGAAGGCTGAGGGGGAGGGGGGACTGTGATAGCCGACACCATCTATCGGCTATCAGCGGAACAATTGCGAGAGGAGAGGCGAGGAGTGACTGGGGGGGAAGGAGAGATAACGAAAACTAGCGACAAGCCCCTCTCCTTACCACTTTCTACCCAGCTCTCATCCGACCAGGTAATCTGTTCTTTCAATTTCCGTATTTAAATCAAATTGATATTAATATCCCAGATCCATCCTATTAACCGAACTCCTTACCTAATACCACCTGCGGTGCTATTTCATAAAAAATAAAAATATTAAAGGAATACGTAAATCGTTTCCACATCGTGGTTAATAGGAACCCCCGTAGTAATTCTTGGAGCAATAAATACATTTGTTGAATAAATAACTATATCTATCTCCAAAACCTTGTGTATAATCATTCTTGAACCTTATATATCCATATATAAAATAACCTTAGTTGTTAATAAGGTAAAAGGGAGAATAATATCAAGAAATCGTAATCAAGTAAAGGTAAATTTGGTATAACAATTCCTTTCAGTATGAATTGAAATCGTTGAATAAAATAGTAAAAGATGAGACGGTTCCTTTCAAACACTGGCCTCACAGCTGAGACCACACTGACTACTCGTTATTTAAAGCAACTAAAGGACTCAAACAAAAGCATTCAGTGCCACATCCAAGAAGACGGATCATGGGCCAGGAGTTCCAAAGAAAAGCAGAGCTATTTTAACTATCTTGAGGAGACATTTCGGCGACCCTAGACAAACGGCTGACGAAGAAGCAGCTATTCTAGGGAAGACTGAT
Organism: Creontiades dilutus; assembly: GCA_031894815.1. Classification (NCBI taxonomy): domain Eukaryota; kingdom Metazoa; phylum Arthropoda; class Insecta; order Hemiptera; family Miridae; genus Creontiades; species Creontiades dilutus. The sequence goes on from JAVIWC010000204.1 coordinate 550,074, forward strand.
TTACTAGAGATTTCCCAGCTACACTTCTAAGTCAAGAATGAATTTATGACCAACATAAGTCCTAAAAAATCCCGGGATAGATCTGATAACTGGGAATATTCTTAGAGTCCTTTAGGCATGCGAAAAACTTCTTGGCATATAATCAACGCATCATTCCGAATGAAATACGTTCCGAGGCAGTGGAAGGTAGCAGAAGTCATCATGATCGCAAAACCTGGTAAACCATCTCATGAGAAAAAATCTTATCGGCCCATCTCCCTAATAACTGTAATCTCCAAACTGTTTGAGAAACTTATACTCAAGATAAAGCCTATAATTGCAGCTCGAAACCTTAACCTGAATCGAATCGGGTTCATAGAACGACACTCGACTTTTGGACCAACCATAGGATAACCAATGTGATAGAACGAGTTTGAAGCCAAGGAAATCTGCTCTGCAGTTTTCCTTGAGGTCTCACAAGCATTCGACAATGTTTGGCACAAGGTCCTCCTCGCCAAGCTGTACAGGGATCTCCCCCTTGAATACTATCAAATACTGAAATCAGAAAGGCACTTCAGAGTCAAGCACGAAGATGAGTACACGACCCTGAGGAAGATAAAGGCTGGCGTGCCGCAAGGAAGCGTTCTTGGTCCAGTGCTCTATTTTTGTATAGTTGGGATACACCAGTGAAAAGTCATAAATTGATGATACTGCAATTCTGACGACAAACCAAACTCGCGGTGAAGATTCACTTTATGTCAGATAAAGTGCAACGAAGACGGTGCAAATTCTGCATTAGATAATAATATACTTTCAACTGTATAATCAAATTTGATTGAACCGCTGAAAAGAGTGTTAAATTTTCTATCTCTTTAACGCATCAAAAAATATTGTAGGGTGGTTCAATTGATGAAAAATCAATCGAAAAAGTGAATTTTGTCAAATTGTCAGAATGACGACTTTTTCCATACAGAAGGTCCAATAAAATTCATCTCTACAAATTTAGCAGTCCTAAAATATGGGCCAGAATCTCAGCTTTTCACTAGTGTGCTCAAAATTGCTCGTACAGAAGGATGTAATGGGGAAAATTTCGTTTGAATTTCAAGCAGTCTCCAGTCTAACTGGTTAAAATGAGAAGTTATTTCATCTTATCCAATAAGAAAATGGTTCAGAGTGGAAAACTGGTGGGATTAGATGTGGACACAACTTGCCAACATTTTTGTTAATTTCTTAGCGTCAAATGTTCACTTTTTTTTCAGAACGACACATTAACATGACACACGTGGTAAACCCGAACCCGCCTTGCTAGTGCCAGACAGAAACCGAGCACAACAGAGACATAACGCATTGGATTCTTTCATACCTCAGGAAATACGCCCTGACTGCGAAATTCGCCTGTCAGGTGACCTTCGTTGGTATTCGCACACCGCATCCCTGCCATTCTGGTGTGCGTACCCATAATTAACATCGTGCCAGCGTACTCTTCATTGCTGAATGTATTCAGCATGATGATCGGTGTACGAACGAAGATAATGAGCACGTTGAGGATGCAACAAAGCCGCGGACTCAACGGTTTTGTACGACCCTGAATATAGTTACTTCCTTCCCATCGAAGAGGTCAAGTAACTCAGAGCTCAAAGGATTGGTAGGGACGCCAAGCTCGTACGTTGTAATTTTAGCATGAAAAGTCCATTTTTCGTTAATAACGTCGATTTTTATAGGAAAAGCCACGTTTTTACAAATTCAAATGAAATTTTCACCGCTACATTCTACTATACGACCAATTTTGAGTAAAGTAAACGCTTTTTAGTAGTAGGAAAAGCTAAGGTTCGGGCCCATATTTTACGACTGCAGGCTAAATTTGTACAGTAGAATTTTATTGGACCTTCTGCATGAAAAAAGTCGTCATTTTGTAAATTTGACAAAATTCACTTTTCCGATTGATTTTTTACCAAACGAACCAACCTAAAATATTTTGTTAATATACTAGGGAGACAGAATATTTAAGGCTTTTTCCAACGGTATAATCAGATTTGAATTTCCTCTAAGTATATAAGTCAGTTATGGGCTTTTTAGTGAATTAAGGTGGAAAACACGAAAAAAACTTGAAACCACTGGGAAACGAAGCCTCTAAAAAAACAAACATTTTGTTCTAGGCACTTTTTGTCAGAAATGAGTTGTATAATTTATGCTAGCCTGTGGTAGGTTCCACCAGCTTATTAACACCCTGTATATATTTTTTACAGTACCTAAGTAATGACCTGCACATTTATTTATCTGTGTAATAACGCTGACAATTACATTGTTTCTTACACAAAGGTTTATTTTTCTAGCATTGAACAATCCTTCAAGGGAAATCATTCATCCATGTTGGATGTCGTACCTACTTTGTACATTATCTAAACTCGGTGCTTACAAGGCTTGTAATAATTACAATGATCTTATTTAAGACTCAATGGACACCCTACTACAGCGCTCTAAGAAAGCGCACATTGTTCCCTCACGGGCTGCCAACGCAATGAGCCTATCCCCTTGAAGTTTATCCCATTAGATTTTTCTCACTAGCTTAGGTCAGGTCAGTAGGTCACTGGTGATTTTTTAATAAAACTTTCAATGATTTTGGTTCAGTTGGTAGTTTGGAAGGACCTCCAAAACTGAAATCATTCAAACCTTAATTTTTTGGCATTTTTGAAAACTTATAGACCCCGAAAAGGAAGGAAGCATGACGGTTTTCGTCATGAATTTTTATTTGAACCAGCAGGAGTGATATTTTTCCTCCTTATTGTAATAATGTTAAAAACATCACTTTCGCGATCGTTTTTGTAGAGATCTTGGCCAAATCTGTAGATGCATCGTAACCATTTATTTGTATTGGCAATTTTTTTCAATTCCACGAGAAAGCTAGGGAAATCAACGGTTTTTCTAATGGTGTTCGTAAATTTGGGTTTAATACATAAATTAAGAGAGTTATGGCCATGCAAGTACATAACCTACGGTTGAAACCTCGCAAATTAGTTGAAACTTTCCAGAACACCCATAGAATGAGATTTCAAGAAATTTCCAACAGAGCTGTGTGGAAATAATTTTCTAGGAATTATTGTCAGAAATCATTGTAGGGTCTAGGCCTAAAAGGGGACATATTATCCAGGGACACCCAATTTGATTTCAATTTTAGGTAATATTAGCTATTCCGTCAAGTGTGTGTGAAATTTTAATGAGAACGCGAACCGATTTTCTCATTAAGCCCACGAGGCAAGATTGAAGGAGAAAAGGGTATCACATCGTTAACATGATGAATCGCGGTTTCTTATCGGCATAACGATACTTGACGCGTAATGACTCCTCCAAACAAACTCCCATCCCGCCAAGAGCGCGCCCATAGCTCCTTGATGAGGCTTCATAAGAACCCATGTAATTCCATCGGTTCAAAGTGAAGGGGTGCGTTTCGGGACCCCTTTCCATCAATCTACATCAGTCAATAGCTCCCCGACTTGAAGAGGGAATGAACGTTTTCGGTTGGAAGGAACCAAGTCGAACGAACGATAAGAGGCCAGCGGAGGGGGGGGGGGGACGTTCATTGGCTTCAGCTTTAATGAGAGAGCCGTGGAGCGGCCAAGCGCCGCCGGCATCCTCAGCCGTCGCATAAAAGGCGGCTATGGCGTTGATTAACACTAGTCATCTTTCTCACGGCAGCAGGTTGATTAATCCAACTTTCGTTTTCTTATGAGAATTATTGCACCGACCCTTCACTTCTTAATTATTTATACAGAGGGAAACGACTCAAGCTCCCCAGAAAGTCAGCAAAATATTCTTCTTCAATTTAACAGCCAGTAAATTTAAACTTCTATTGGAAACAGCATTTCGAAAGATTTTAAAATTATTGATTGGTGGACTTAATTAATCGACCACAAAAAAAACGTACTCCTTTCTTCAAATTGGTATGTTGTGTTTAACGATGAGTAGAATCTAAGAACGTCTGCCAAGTGGGTGTGGCACATAGCTTCCTCGTATCCATAACATGACTGTATAGATCATTGAAAAGTATTATTGACTATTATCAATTAAGAACTCCCGGAGTTATGGTTGTGGCAAGGATTTCACGTTTGCGCATGCGCAGAGGGTACTATTGATCCGGGGATCATGAAACCTATAGGGGACCATCTAAACCCCAACCCGCACAATCCCTGAAAATTTCATCAAAATCGGACTATAACTTCGTGTAGTTTTGCCCGTAACAAGGATTTGCTGACATAGAGACAGACACACAGACAGACGCGGAACCAAAATTGTTCAGAAAGCTCTAAAACGCCAAATGCGAGTGGAACCGATGGCGACTTTCCAATTTTAAGGATAACTTAAAAGGAATGGTAGTTCTTGTTCGTCTACACCAATCCACAAGACTTCTCTACAACTAAGTGTTTAAGGGACAATTATTTTAGTCGTACCGATACTATAACAAACGAAAACGTTAATTACAAAACTCATCCGTGACTCATTTTTGCGTCTTTTGGTTTATTATTCAATAAAAAATCGCTCTGGAAAAAAAAATGCTAACCCCCTCTGAAAATTTCATGGTTTACGTTTCAAAGGGTGTAGAACCCGAATCTGCAATAAACAATTTTCCGTCCGTCCGCCGTACGCACAATTTCTCCCAAACGGCTGGAGCAAAAGATCTGAAAATTTCAGGAAAAATCCATCTTGGTCTCACTCAATTTAAAGTGCCCTTTAAGGGCTGTCAAAGTTTTGTAAAATCCCTAGAAACCTCAAAACAAGTCGAAGCGGCCTAAATTTGGAATTTTTTTGAAGAACTTTCCATGAGGAATCGAATGAGCCCTTCCCCAGGTCCGTAGCTCAAACCATTCCCGATGTATGGCGCGATTTATGGTGGCAACATTTGCGTTTTTTGGTTTATTATTGTTTGTTCGTAACCTAGTGATGTCCGGCCGATAGCGTCGATTTGTTGAATGTGGATACTGGAGTGATAGCCGATGTGGATACTTGTAGTTTATAGCCGATACACGGGTTGAAGCATTCTGATATGCATGAAACGCTGATAATATATAGGTAAATATTATTCAATATTATTACTGGGGTTTATTATTCAATATTATTACTGGGGTAAATACGTATTCTTTCACTGGGGTTTATTATTCAATTGGTTTGCGTTCATGATTTGAATCTCTACTAAGCTTCGGAGTGTGCATGTTTCACAGGATAGAGCGATTATTGAATTTCAGGAGGCACACAAATATGATCAACTGATCAATCCAAATAGGTATTTTGGTTGAGAACAGATTTACGTGCTCCATGCATATCTCCTGAAATGCAATAATCGCTTTATCCTGTGAAACACGCACACTCCAAAACTGAGTAGAAATTCAAATCATGAACGCAAAGCCAATTGAATAATAAACCCCAGTGAAAGAATTTGCAGCGTTTTTTGTGATGCATGAACGTGCTAAAAACATGTAACTATTTGTGCCTCAGTGAACTTTTTCAGCAACCAAATATATAAAAAGAGGAACGCTAACGGAGAGAATTTCATTTCGAAGTTTGGAACCTAATGGTTAAATGAAGAAGAGTGTCGAAGACTCTGAAAGTGTCGTGATCGGAGGGGGCGAAAAACTTGGAGGAAAGATGGCAACTTTTCAAGCTTCTGCTGCGAAAGGGCAATATCTGGTCCCCCACCGTTCGGCTTCTGAAGGGAAATAATTGTGAGGTCTTTTAAATGGGTTTGGTGGTGACGGTGGAGAGGGATTGGTGTGGCGGTGCGAGGAAGGGGGGCTCCGAGGTCACAGGAAATTAACCCTTTGGCACCCTTCCTTTTCCATCGCACTATCCCTTCAACTTGATTACCGACTGAGATCTTCTTATTTCAAATCAGAGCCAATCAGGTGGGCCCGCTACGTTCTTCAAACGGTCGTCTAGTCTCCTCGTTAACGCCAAATCAAGGTTCCTAGTCCTTCGATGGAAACTGTTTATCTCGCTCCAGTTTTGATCGAAGCTCCTTTTTTCTTTCTTTTTCCTCCACTTTGGTGGAAAGGCATGTGAGTAACTTGAGTGGGTTCTCAGGTCTTCGGAATCGATTGAGAAGTAGAACGTCGATCAATGTAACAATAATTGTTACATATAAACTATTGAAGTGGATGGCCGCTGAGGCAGGTGGCATGTCAGTACGCGCAAACAACGATGTGTGAGAAGAGAATTCACCGATGATAAGTCTGAACCTCGTTATTCATTGGTGTGACCATTAATTATGGATCCGACATCAAACTACGTTGGAAGGTTTAGATTGAGGCTGCAGGGAAACTACTGGATTTAAACTGATTTCGACAGGGTCGATTGATGAGTGTGCGATTTGAATCTGTAATTCTTACCCATCTTTCACTAACGAAATTGCCATCAATGTTGTTTGCCTGCTACGAGCTTTTTTCAAGTTTTAGTTTCAGCTGTGCCGTTTTCAGTGGTTTTTATGAAAACTGAGGAATTCCGATGATTTTTGCAGGTCCATGTGCCTAATGATCTATAAAGTGATGTACAAGATCTCAAAAACATGAATTACATATTGTCGGGGGTGGACTGATATCAATGCGTTATTTCGAAGAGGAGGTTCTTAATCAAACGATCTTTCAACGTTTCTTCGCTCAAACTAAAAGAAGTAACACGTCTGCCATATAATATATACCCATTTTACCGCTCAAACTGCTCCTATGCCCAGATTCAATCTTAGGTCCTTCACCGGTCGTTAGACAGTTCACCTCTGATCTCGATATCACGTGAATCCAAATCGCTCCCAACCCAGGGGCGTGAGGCAATGGGAAGCCACGAGCGAAATCGTCAGACGTAGTTCCGATCCTCCTTGGAGGACGGCTGGCGACGTCCGCGACACCTCCGGGTAGTCGGACGAAAATCCAAGGTGAAATTCCTTGTTTACTTTACTTTTTTTTTTTTTTTACTCCTTCACCGGTCACGCATAAGATCTCTATCAACAAAGACACTCTCTGTAAAAATGTAATTTTGACTAGTAAGCAGCTGCACATCAGCTACGACGGCTGAGGGAACAATTTATTATTTACAGTAATTACAATATTCAAGCAAAGTTCATTCTTGACATTCTATGATCCATTTTCGAACGCACTAAGTATGGTTTCGGTCTGATCAAATGTCACTTTTTACCCGACTTGTTAGTTTCTTCAATATCACTAGAGATTGAGTGAAATATGGTCGAAAGTTGTACGTCGATGGTCTGGAAAGCGTGTAAATTAAATAGGTCATATATGATCGATTGATTCACCTGTCCTCTAGTCACAAACACATACATACCGACGTTGCTAATGCAGTCCAATCATCGGCAGGAAATCGTGTATAATTTGCACACAGATTTTTGTAGGCAGATTCAGTTGGAAATTTTAGTCGAGTCCTAAAGATGTGACGGGATAGGAAAACGGCGGATTCCTTTCTGAGGCCTATACAGCGCAGAGCAGCTTCCCGGTGTAAGGCCATTCGCCGCTCGTCCATTCAGGAAGCAATTTTGAGAGCGGGTCCTTTTCTCTAAACCCTCGCATGCCTCTGCGCACTTCTCTACCTCACCTTGCCACAGAAAGAATAATAAAGTACAGAGCCTTTCCCCACCTTCTTTGTAACCTCTTGAAATAAAAGCGGGAGGCCGTTTCCCCAGACCATGGAAAAACTCTGCGGCAAAGCTGGAGTTGACATTGGGATTTAGGATCCTTTCTGAATAGCTGATGCCAGCCAACAAAAATGTTTTCCTACAGTAATCTGCTTGACAGTATTTCGTGAAGTAAAAAAAGAAAAAAGTCAGAACCAGCCTTTCAGCAAGGTGTTGGAGGTAAAAAATAGGATTGATATAAATAGAAATTCAAACCGACATTAGGTCTTGATTATTTGTTCTTCCCCCAGAACAAATATATATAACAATTTAAAGCATTCAAATCCACAAAATATCACCTAAATTGGTGAAAGAAACGGTAAGTGAATTAAGAACGGTTTTTGCAATTCATAGAAAACGTCAATATTTCTTTACCATGCGATTTTAATTTTATTTACAACTCACGGTCACTCAGTTCAGCAGGGACACGTTGATGTATAGCTGTCAAACCTAGAACACGGAAAAAAGTAGGAATAAGACGTTTGTACAGAGGTTTTTCAATTAAACAAATTTTCAAGATTTCAATATATCAATTTTTCAGAATGCATGTTATAAAATTATAAATCTAGTGTAATCTAATTTATTAAATATTAAAGATGATATATTTTATTGGTAGATGGTTGTAATGAAGTAGGTATAGTTATTTGTTTGTTTGCCGTCGGTTTTGTGAAAATTGTCCAAGTTCTTTACCACTTTGTACGTATTTTCATTTGACTTTACATTGTCGTTCGTTCTTCAAATGAGGGCCGAATAATATCGATATTATCATCAACGAACAACCAATTCTAATATCGTTTCTCAGCTATCGACAATGAATTATATAAATATTAGGTTAATCATTGTATACCAGTAATATCAATACTTGATATACCAGCCATGGATCAACCCAATCATAAAGTTTATGTCACAGATTTTATATACAGGGCCCATTAAGGAATTACAGCCATACGGTGCGAGCTATCAAAAAACGCTGCAAATTCTTTCACTGGGGTTTAATATTCAATGATTCAAGTTTTGGAGTGTGCGTGTTTCACAGGTGATAGAGCAATTATTGAATTTCAGGAGATATGCATAGAGCACTTAAATCTGTCTCAACCAAAATACCTATTTGGATTGTTCAGTTGATCATATTCGTGTGCCTCCTGAAATTCAATAATCGCTCTATCACCTGTGAAACACGCACACCCCAAAGCTTGGTAGAAATTCAAATCATGAACGCAAGCCAATTGAATAATAAACCGCAGTGAAAGAATTTGCAGCGTTTTTTAATGGTTATCAGAATACTTCAACCCGTGTATCAGCTACAAAGCCTCTTAGGAGTTCGCTCCAGTATCCACATTACTTACTACATCACTACATCACTAGCTTACTGCTATCAAAACAGAAACAATAATAAACCAAAATAACGCAAATTTTGGCACCATAAATCGGGCCATACATCGGGAATGGTTTGACCTACGGACCTGGGGAAGGGCTCATTCGATTTCTCATGGAAAGTTCTTCGAAAAAAATCCAAATTTAGGCCGCCTTGACTTTTTTTGAGGTTTTAAGGGATTTTACAAAACTTTGACAACCCTCAAAGGACACCTTAAATTAAGTGAGAGTGCTGGCTAAAGAATTGGGCGTTGTCGGACCAATATTGATTTTTCCTGAAAATTCCAGATTTTTTGCTCCAGCCGTTTGGAAGAAATCGTGCGTACGGACGGAAAATTTTTTATTGCAGATTCGGATTCTACACCCTTTGAAACGTAAACTATGAAATTTTCGTGCGGGGGGGGGGGGGGGGTTATTTTTTTTTTTTTTTTTTTTCAAGAGCGATTACAATGGTTTATTATTGAATAATAAACCAAAACAAATCAAGACTGCGTTTGAACAGTGCAGATGGCCCAGAGGGGAGGGGGGTTGGGCTGCCTTACTGCAAGCATAATCAGTTGCCCCACTCGTCTAGGACATTCAATTGCAGACTCAGTGATACCTAATTGATTAGTATTTTGCTTTGCCAAAGCCTTGTTTCATAACAAAGTAGAAGTAGCTTAGGGAAATATTGATTTGCAACAAGTGCCAATTGAAAATTTCTTGACTTTTCCTTTTAGTGTTGTGAACCAAGATTCACGACTTTATAGCTTTGACTAAAGTTAGGCCTTTAAAACCACCTCAAACTCTGAATCACGATGCCAAGGAGAGACGAAAGAATTAATCGCCGAAATTCCGACTTCTCGTCCAAGTTTGATGTTCTCCCCCGAAAATATCGAGAACCTCTGCTCTCCTCCTAACGTAAGAAAGATGATTCAATTAATTGCAGAGGCGAAGGCAGTAGATTAAATACGGCAGAAGGAAGATTAATTCGGAGACATCAAGAGTGGGGTGGGCCAAAACGAAATGGATTGGTAAGGGCGTAGGGTTGGTTTATCTTCGACTGCTTTAAACACCTCCCTACCATCTTCCGGGGAAGAGCCATGATTTCTCCTGTTCACTTGGGCAGCGCTCAATTACACATTGGAATGAGGAAAAAGGATAAGCCGTCTACTTTTACTCACGTCTTACAGCACAATCAATTTCCAGATGATATAAATCTTCATCGGACCTCTCAAGAGGTCAAACTTTCATTGGATCGGGGAAATCTTATAACCTACCTACTTATTGTCTGTAATACTTTGTTATAGTGATTTATTAGTGAGTGTTATAGTGATTTATGCTTTTATTCAAAAGTCAAGCAATGCGAAAGTTAGCTAGTGAGTACAATTATAATTATTCTATCTACACTGCTCGACAAAATTAAGGGATCACCTGAGAAAAATCGTGCTCGCTGGAATTGGGCGTCAAAAAGTATAGAGATCATTATTTCTCCACCGAATTGGATCTGTCGAAAAGTAGAGTAGTCAAGATAAAAAACCAGCTGAAGAACGAGGCGATCGGACATTCCTAAAGAAAATGACGAAAGAACGCTTTTTGTTTAAAAAAAGTGAAAACGTCGTTTTAAAAAAAATGAGCTGTGGAGTGATCTCTTGACCAAAAATCAAAAAAGTATAGCTCATTGGAAAGCTCCATCTGTCCTCTTTAATATGCAAAAAAGAAATTTAAAATCGGTCGGATGGTTTGGAAATTAGAGTAAAAAATGTATCGAAAAACGTGGTTTCAAAATGCCACAAGGCGGGACAAAATTAAGGGATCATTGGAAAAAAACACACGAAGTCCTTCGAAAAAAGTTTTAATGAAATCAATAAGAAATGAAAACATCACATCAATCGTAAAAAAAAGTTCACCTGATGGCAGAATGAAAATAAAGAAATCTTTGGAAAAGTTCAGACCATCGCTAAGATCAAGGTGTAAAACAATAAAACCGAATATGAATACTCTCTTCTCCTTATTTTTCCATAATTTAAAATTTTAATCTTTTTTCTTCCGAAAATTAATTTTTTTCAGTAAAATTGTGGAGAAACTTTTTTCGAAGGACTTCGTGTGTTTTTTTCCAATGATCCCTTAATTTTGTCCCGCCTTGTGGCATTTTGAAACCACGTTTTTCGATACATTTTTGACTCTAATTTCCAAACCATCCGACCGATTTTAAATTTCTTTTTTGCATATTAAAGAGAACAGATGGAGCTTTCCAATGAGCTATACTTTTTTGATTTTTGGTCAAGAGATCACTCCACAGCTCATTTTTTTTAAAACGACGTTTTCACTTTTTTAAACAAAAAGCGTTCTTTCGTCATTTTCTTTAGGAATGTCCGATCGCCTCGTTCTTCAGCTGGTTTTTTATCTTGACTACTCTACTTTTCGACAGATCCAATTCGGTGGAGAAATAATGATCTCTATACTTTTTGACGCCCAATTCCAGCGAGCACGATTTTTCTCAGGTGATCCCTTAATTTTGTCGAGCAGTGTATATCAAACCTGAAATTCAGGGCTTTCAATTTTTAATTTAATTCATTTCATTTATTGAGTTCGTCCCCATATCTTTATTGGGTATTAAACAAAACGGAATTTGTTGACGTTTGTTGTTTCAGTTTATTATAGTCAAAATTGAACCTTTATGACCAACTAAGAACACAATTTCTTGAATACACTCACAATTGCTTAGTTCAAAGTAGGTATATCGATTCTAAAATTTTTCTGCCCAGCTTCCGAAACTTTTATCAGAAAAGTGTACTACCTACTGAACAAAAGCTCACAAACTTTTGCTCAACAATCTCACAATAAGCTCATAATCTTGGTTACACTTATGATCAACGTTAGGGAGCATCACTTGAGGAGCTTACTTTCAAACAGGCACATATCCATTCCGACAAAATGTTCAGGAAGTGAAAAAAACGATTTGCAGATTAGTGGAGATGTTTTTCTGCAGTTTCCCATCTTAGTAATGTGTGAGAAGGCACAGATAAAGATGCCTCAGAATATTAATCAATTTTCTCCAAAACACGAGGCTGTATATCCATTTTCACTTTGGAAATGTGCCCTTTTGATCTAAACTCATGGATTTTGTGCCTGTTTGAAAAATAAAGAATTATTCTCCATTCTGTAGGTTTCATTGAAAACTTTACCTGACTCCATATTTCCATTTGTCATGCCTGCCATCTATCGAGTCTCGTGTAAATATTCAACTTCAAGACGAAGGCGCAATGCTTATTTTTGGATATGTGCCTTTTTGAAAACCCACGACTTATCGCCTGACGAAATTCGGAGGATATGTACCATTGCGATTGCAAGGCACTGAAAAAAATGCAGCGGATTTGTTACCTTTTGATGCAAACACATAACTTTAGCCCCGGAATTGACGTGGATGTGTTCTGTTTTGTTCGGAAATGATAGGGGGATCTGATTCAACTCGTATTCAGAGATAGAAAATTGAGAAAAAAACATTTTCTCCCAGATTTGGATATGTGGCTTTTTGAAAGTAAGCTCCTCACTTGAGAGTTGAAATGTTAACTAATCACCAAGTATCTCAAAATATTTAAAATTAAATGGTATTTTTCTCTTCTCGTGTAGATACAATTCAGTTCAAGAATTATTTAAGTTCAAACTCGACAACGGCTGCTGGATGGAGGAAGATATTATCAAGACGACTGTATTTGATAATCTCCAAAAGAAACGACCAGGATGGTATCAGCAACCAGTCCCCATCACCATCAGATTTGTGCACATAAATGGCAGAGTTCGTGAAATTTATCATGAAAATCATCTGATAGTCACGAACAATGAAACAAGATCTCCTGCTACTGACTTTCCTTCAATCCTGCTTCCCCTTGATACATGTACATGTCAGAATTTGCCGACCGATAATGAATGAGACCGGATTGTTACCCGCCAAATCAAGATTGTGAGCGGAGTTTGATAATCAGTTTTGAAATGTTGAGAGATGAGTTCCTCAGAGCAAATTGAAACTTGTAACGGAGTAGGAGCAATCTCTCGGTTACCCGTTCCGAACAACCCATCAGGCACTTTAATCCAACTCATACCATAAGCCTCACTCGGAGTTGATTAGTTGTATCCTCTCTGGTTTTCGGCTCATCCCAATCTTTACGGATTAACGATTGAATCATGGTGTTGCGTGAATTTTAATGGCACTAAAAGCGTTTCACTTGGCAAGCCATAATGTCGAGAATTATGACTTATTATCATCATTTTCAATCATTCGTATAGCTTACGGTTATATCGCCAGGGCTGATTGATAATCGAACTCTGCACATTATTTTCATTTAAGTTCATCGTTACTGTGTTACATTGCTCTTTTGAGTCAATGTCTGTTCTATAGATAATGATAATTATAAATGCTAATGAACGGTATTTGTATGCATATTCCATGATTTACTTTCATTAATTTTTTCGTATGGTGCAAGTTAATATAAAACTGTATTATTTATCGATGGCATTTATTTACAATTTCTTTAGCTGATTCACACTGTGGTAGCTTTCAAGGCAATTTTTATTTTATTACTTTATTGCAAATTATTATTATTTTATTACTTTTATTTTATTATTAATATAATATATTACTAATATATTATATAATATATTAATCGCAGTAATTGTATTCAGTAGTGTTTAAGATTGATTGGAAAAGGTTTTTCGTTTTTTTTTTTTTTTTTTATGCTCAACTAGCTCATCTCCCTAGCTCGGGCTCTTAGCTCATATTGGGAGATTATGTTTCTGTATATCCTTTAATTCTAGATCTACGCTATGTACCTACTGAAGAAATAAATTCATTTTCATTTCATTTCATTTAGTATCCTTCGATATACAATAGCTAAATCAGCTTTTCCATAGGAAAAGGCCAGAAATGCAGTGCGTATGCGGTCTGATAGTTCCAATGAAAATTGTCACCCTCTAGTAGCCAACCTCAATTCGTAATTCATTTTACTTGGCGACATAAAGGTTATTTATGTACATAATACATAGCGTTTCGTGGTTTTCGTAGTTGGAAAGCAAGACAGTATTAATAAGTGAATATCGCCAAGCATATCCAAAGGAATATCTGAGGAGGAAGACTTCAACACGGCGTGGACAACACGGGAGCTCTTTAGGGCCCGTACAGGTAAATAATTAACGGAAAACGGGGGCTGAGGAAACTTCTCTGGCCGTTTTCTCCTCTTTCGCCCTCCCAAAAACCCTGCAGACGTGAGAAAGGAAGAGGCGCAGAGCTCAAGATTTACTTCCTACAGCCGCAGAAGCCCTTAACAGACGCTGCCTCGAGTCTCCCCCTTCTGCTTAAATAATTACACGGACTTCTTCCCTTTCCCCACGCTACTCCTAAGGTTCCTCTTCTCCATCTCTCTTCTCGAAACGTCTTCTCCACAACGCCAACTACCGAAAACGCCCGGTTCACTGTGCACCTCTCCTGGAACGACAAGGCTAACCACCAAGTAAACACAGCCACCCATCATTGTGACGGCACCTTATTTAGTTTTGTGCCTCTGCCTCCCCTTCCTTGCCGCAAGACGAATAGATGGTTTATTCTAAGGGCAACTTCTCCACTGCTTCCTTGTGGACCCTTTATTATCTTTTTATGCAAAGGAGGCATGACCAACCAGAAGGGGGTCTCGGTAGGTTATTTTTAGCTTTAGAAAACTTGACGGTGAGACATCGCTGAATGGTTTAGTCTAGCTGAATCGCCCTAAAACTCATTTTCATATTAAATGTAACCCTACTGTGGGCGCGCAACCGAATTTCGAACCCGTAATTTATTACACTTCCCTTCATAGGTAATAATATTTCCCTTTTCCTCGTTGCAAATCCCTATTCACAATACTGAAAATATTCCCTCCTAATTTTAGAAATAACGTCGTGTCGTTATGTGCTAATATCAGGTAGACGGTTTGATAATGAAACATACTAGTAAAATTCGGCCATACAGGCCTCGCCAGGGAGGCAAATTTTGTTTGCTGTTTCTTAATTTGGCATTACTTTCCGCTTCCGGTAGAGTAAAATCGGATTTGAGGATTTCATAGGAAATTCAATTCTAAACACAGAAGTTTTTTACACATGGGTCGGCAGTTGAAGTCTCACTAACTAGTAAGTTTTCTACTAGAAGAAAACTACAAAAAAGTCTTTTCCTACATCCATTCAAGAATTACCATAAAATGTATAGAATTAAACAAAAAATCCGAAGTCAGTGAATTATATCGATTTTGGAGTAGAATGCCTCCAACCTCTTGTTTCTATCGCAGTTCATTGATGAAACAGTTTTCTAAATAATGGAGTTTTTCATATTCTTTAAATTTTCTCATTCTTAACGTTTTTGTTGCTATGAATACTCGTACATAGGTTTTAACTCAATCTCGCAGAAATCGGCTCACATCAATTTCACGAACAAGCATATAACTAAAATACCAGTTATACTAAACGGAAGAGAAATTCCTTTTGCCAATACAGCAAAATATTTCGGGATGACTCTCGATGCAAAACTTAGATGGAAAGAGCATATAATTTAAGAAAAAGAAGAATTAAACATCAAGTTCCGGAAAATGTATTGTATGCTTGGAAGATACTCCAAACTATCCCTGCATAACAAATTGCTTCTCTACAAGCAAATTCTAAGACCAGTTTTTACATATGGAATTCAACTCTGGGGCTGTACAAAAAAGACCAACATCAAAATAATCCAAACATTTCAAAACAAGGTGCTAAGGAGTATTGTCAACGCTCCTTGGTACGTACGTAACGACGACCTTCATCGGTACCTCAAGATAGAACCAGTCAGTGAGGTGATCAAACTATTTGCCGCTAAACACGAGCAGAGGCATCATCAACATATGAACCCAGAAGCTCTACGATTATTAGACAACAGCAACGTCATCCGACGTCTGGTTACAACAAAACCTCTCGACCTTGTGGCGTGACAATGTGACAAGTGCTTGAAGTGATCATATCAGAGTAGTTGCCATTGGGCTATTACCTCTACAAACTGTAGTTATTGTATTAGTGTAAATTAACTTGATGGGCTATGCTCAGTTGTTATGTTATGTTTCTAATAGAGAAATTTTTCGAAAAAAAAAAAAAAAATCTAATTAACTCGAAATTTGTTTATGTATTTGACAGTACATCCTACATGAAACAGAAAAAGGTGCAGGTGGGCTCATCCGATTATTTGTGGGAACGTGTTTCAATAACGCACATGAAAACAATGGTGTTATTTTGAAAGATTTCGATATTCACATTTTGAAATTTCAGGACTTTTTTGAAATATTAAGGTTAAAACTACCCTGCATGATTATTTGAGGTAGGCAAACTTCACAAATCGCCATTTCTATGGAGTGACAGTTTGAGCCTGTGTTGCGATTTGATACGGGTTAGCTATATGCACAACACAGGTACTCAGCGCCATTGGTCCATAACCCAAGACCAAATTTTGGAGAGCATGTATTTGGGTTTTTGACGCCCTAGCGGACTGTGTCAGATCGTGCCTATAAGAAGATCATTGCTTCGTCGTTTGTCACTTTTGTGCTGTTATTGGGGAGTGTAATTATACAGGGTGTCCCGCACGTAGTGTAAAAAAAAAAATTGAGTGAAACTACATAGAAAATGGAGTAAATCGCCGCCAACCGCGATTTTTTTTCTCAACCTGTTGCTGAGATATGCTATTTTTAAGAGTTTTTTCAAAAAATCGCGTTTTTCGCCATTAAAACGCTTTTTTCTCGGCAATTTCCCAACATTTTTGCACATTTGACCACATTTTCGGAATTTGCGTTAAATTTCCTATAAGATGAAGTTACTTTGATTTCCAAAACGCATCTTCCAAATACCGAAATTTTCAATCAAAGATGAACATTTTTCGCAAAGTGAAATTTTTCAAAAACTTGGAACGCTTGGCGTGACCACAAAAATAATTTTTTTCGTTGTCAAATTTGATAAAAGCTTCTCCCACTTCTAAGCTTTCCAACGGCGTCTCAACCATTTAATTCTGATTGGAATTGACGGAGAAATTAAAGTTCGAATGCCAAGAAAACGTGTAGTTCGTTTTAACGTAAGTTGGTAGGTGACGTACGATAAAAAGTCCAGGTACTGTAAAAAATTAAAAATTGAGAATTGTGATAAATGTGTAAAAAAAAATTGGAAACAAAATGAACCTCTTCTTACGGGAAATTTAACGCCCAATTCGAACCTGTGGTTGAATGCCGGAAAACATTAATAGAAATCGAGAAAAATCAGTTTCTGTGGCCCATATCGTACGTCACCTACCAACTTACGTTAAAACGAACTACACGTTTTCTGGCATTCGAACTTTAATTTCTCCGTCAATTTCAATCAGAATTAAATGGTTGAGACGCCGTTGGAAAGCTTAGAAGTGGAGAAGTTTTTATCAAATTTGACAACGAAAAAATTATTTTTGTGGTCACGCCAAGCGTTCCAAGTTTTTGAAAAATTTCACTTTGCGAAAAATGTTCATCTTTGATTGAAAATTTCGGTGTTTGGAAGATGCGTTTTGGAAATCAAAGTAACTTCATCTTATAGGAAATTTAACGCAGATTCCGAAAATGTGGTCAAATGTGCAAAAATGTTGGGAAATTGCCGAGAAAAAAGCGTTTTAATGGCGAAAAACGCGATTTTTTGAAAAAACTCTTAAAAATAGCATATCTCAGCAACGGGTTGAGAAAAAAATCGCGGTTGGCGGCGATTTACTCCATTTTCCATGTAGTTTCACCCAATTTTTTTCTTTACACTAAGTGCGGGACACCCTGTATGTCTATCCGTTTCTTTATAATTAATTCACACATGTCCCCCTTTCTTCAGAAAGAATTCAGCTCCAAAATTCGTGAGGTCTTATTTGGTTTGACGTTCTACAACACGGCACGACTCTCTCGACACTTGGGTCTTTCTTTAGAAAATCTGAAACGCTCAACAATAGAGATCATAAAATAAATTGTTACCTATTACCCGTTTCTTGTTCGGCACTGCAACGTAATAAGGTTATAAATAGAAACGTTTATTTGGGACGGAAGAGGAATAGATAGCGTTCTCCCGGAAGATCAATAACATTCACTTGGAGACTTCAGAAACCAGGCGCGGATCCAAGGGGGGGGGGGGGGGTCACAGGGGTCATGACCCCCCCCCCCAAA
The DNA here is from genome assembly GCA_031894815.1 of Creontiades dilutus. NCBI lineage: Eukaryota > Metazoa > Arthropoda > Insecta > Hemiptera > Miridae > Creontiades > Creontiades dilutus. The sequence continues at coordinate 568,275 of JAVIWC010000204.1, forward strand.
TTTTTAATTTTATGGTTTATAATAAGCTTATTTTGCAAACATACTTTTTTCCTCCTCTGATAATTAGTGTACGGGAAAAAATGTTAAAGATAGACCTAAGTTTCATTGAAAATCTTTAGGTAAGGACTTGGCTTTGGTTTGGTCGTGCACGAACCTCCGAAGGAGAAACACTCTGCGCTCATCCCAGTAAACAGTCACTCGCGAACCGGGTTGTTTGTAAACATTCGGTGCGATGAACCCCGAAAGCGACGGTGCTATCACGATCCATGAAATTATTTCTCAAGCTAGGACATTGGTTACGCAACACCAGGAGGTCACTGCCCGTTTTCAAGATCCAACAGTTCAAAAAACAATAGGTGAGTTGAATTCCCTTATATCGTCTATGTGTGGCTATCTATCAGATGCAAATGATGCTATAATTGCCTCGAAAAACACTAACGCTCAACTCAAACTTGAAATTGATGCTCTAAAAGGTTTATCGACCACCCAAGGAAGTCAAGTGATAAAAAAATGTATTACATTTTCTAACAATGACCCGCCTCAAAATGTAAGCCTAGGACCGCCACTGTCAGAAACAGGGTGTTTTAATCCCGGTCATTACCCACTATTACGGTATACCGGTATGTTAATTGATTTGTTCATTCATTTATCAAAAACGGAATTTCCAAAGAATCTGCCTGATTATTATCGCGCACTTCAGTAAAAAAAATGGACGTTTCGGTTTAACCTTGCACTTCAAGAGGGTTTCGTTTAGAAAACAGATCTTGGACTCATTAATCCCAACGGATTCCAACAGAATGCACAGCCGTATTTAGCGTTCCCATTCCGAAGTGATTAGGCCTAATGGGGACTTGAGCCTGAGATAGACCTTCCAACCCTTCAGGGCCCAGTAAATGCCCTCTCCGGCCCTCGACTCACGCGGTATTTCCCTATTCCGTCACCCCTTGGGCTTTAACGCCTCCTCAATCTCGTTATTTATTCAATTATTCGTGGAGAAGTTGTGGAAGGCGTTTTACGGACGACACATTCAATCCGTCTCATTAAGTTACCTGCCACCTTGACGGTTATCGTAAAAATTATAATTCGCCCAAAACACCCCCTACCCCCCCCTTACACCTCCTATGATTATTAAAATCATAATTTAATTTGTGGCGGCCCATTTAAATCGTAAATTTTTCCGCATCATGTTATTTACGATAAAATACCATAACTGTACACATTTTTTGCAGGACTGTATTATTTTAAAATATTGAAAGACATCTAATTATTTAAGCTATCGTTTTCGTCAGCATTCCAATTAAAATACCCGAAACGAAAGTTGTTCAGAATCGACAGAACGTAAAAGTCATACAATATGACTTGATGTCGGTATAGGCGAATTTCTGTTATTTTATTTTATTATTATTATTACTTTTGGTATTATATTTATGGTAAATTGTTGAAAAATTTGATCGTACTGAGTACAAAGACAATTAATTATAAATTGTATAGCAAATGAACTATTTGTCAACAATATTCCTCTTTACAAACACACTGTTTCATATTCGGTGAACATTTTTTTGAGTAATAATTGGCTAGAAAAAATGTAAATTTAACTATTTTCAAAACATTTTTGGGATGTGGCCTACCTATTTGAAGTCCTCAAAAAGGAGCAGTCCAACAAACTTTTCTTTTTGAAATTCTGGATGTCGGTTCATTATCTTCAATAGTAAATTTTGGTAATGGCCCTAGAAAAATAATATTCAACTCCCTCCGCTCGTAATTTATTGTTTTCCGTTTCAAGATGTGTAGAAACCAAAACGCTGCAAATTCTTTCCCTGGGGTTTATTATTCAATTGGCTTGCGTTCATGATTTGAATTTCTACTAAGCTTTGGAGTGTGCGTGTTTCACAGGTGATACAGCGATTATTGAATTTCAGGAGGCACACAAATATGATCAACTGATCAATCCAAATAGGTATTTTGATTGAGAACAGATTTACGTTCACCTGAAATATAACGTGAAACACGCACACTCCAAAGCTTAGTAGAAATTCAAATCATGAACGCAAGCCAATTGAATAATAAACCCCAGGGAAAGAATACTTATTTACCCCAGTAATAATATTGAATAATAAACCCCAGCAATAATATTGAATAATATTTACCTATATATTATCAGCGTTTCGTGCATATCGGAATGCTTCAACCCGTGTATCGGCTGTAAACTACAAGTATCCATATCGGCTATCACTCCAGTATCCACATTCTCTACAACTCGACGCTATCGGCCGGACATCACTAGGTTACAAACAAACAATAATAAACCGAAAAACGCAAACGTTGCCACCATAAATCGGGCCATACATCAGGAATGGTTTGGCCTACGGGCGTGGGGAGGGTCTCATTCGATTCCTCACGGTATTTTCTTCAGAAAGAGTACAAATTTAGGCTGCTTCGACTTGTTTTGATGTTTTTAGGGATTTTGCAAAACTTTGACAGCCCTTAAAGGGCACTTTAAATTGAGTGAGAGAGCTGGCTCAAGAATTGGGGCGTCGTCGGACCAAGATGGATTTTTCCTGAAAATTTCAGATCTTTTGCTCCGGCCGTTTGGGAGAAAATGTGCGTACGGCGTACGGCGGACGGACCGAAAATTTTTTGTTGCAGATTTGGATTCTACACCCTTTGAAACGTAAACCATGAAATTTTCATGGGGGGGGGGGGGGGGTTAGAAATTTTTTTCCAGAGCGATTACAATGGTTTATTATATAATTATATAATAAAATCGAATAAAACGCTGCTAATTCGAACACATGGGTGTATTATTTTCAGATAGCCCTTCAACGCACATCACTGAACAGTAGATCCTAATAAAACTTAATATTTACCAGTCTACAAGGATACAAGTGCTAAATAGGACAAAAGCTAGTTAAAACAGTGGAAAATGGTACATTATCTAAACTCGGCATCTTGCAAATGTTGTCGTGTCCACATATCACAGAAAGAGCCCCACAATATGATCACTGATCTCCATACTGTCTAACTGGCTTTTAGCTGTCCAAAGACAGTTGGATGGCTTTGTCTTCAATGTAACTCCGTGAATATTAACCGTTGCCAAGGGTGGATAGGCCGGTCGGTCAATCGGGCGATGCTCAAGAGGCCGTTCCTAGCATTATGAAGTCAAGATCCACAACAGAATACTTGAAGTAATTGTGGGATCCTTCCGAAGAAGCTTCGAACTTCATAAAGCTATGTACACCAGGTTTGCCTTCCTGACCCAAGAAACATACAAACATAGTACCAGCGCTCAGTAACGTGGGAGTTGAAATCGAAGAAGGCAACGTGAACGGGCGAATACGAGGATTTTAATAAATGGACCCACGTCATCGAAGTTAAGACCCAAAGCAACTGATCCCCCTCCCACTTCTGGAAAACGAAATTCAGACTCACAAGAAGACGATCTCGTTGGCTGGGCTCCTCATGGGATATCAAGTGCAATAACAGTTACTGTGGGAAAGCGATGTTACCATCCATATATTTAATAAGTTGCAACTCAAAACTTATATGATGAAGGCGTTATAAAAACCGTCTCTTTGGGACTTGAAGGGTTCCTCCACAGGAAATGATGTGAACATGGAATTCGTGAGCTTTGGTCTGGTAGTTTCAAATACTGACCAAAACGAAACTAAAACTGTCCAAGTTGATTTGAAACATGAAATCCAAATGAAAAGTTCTATTTGGGAGAAAATAAATTTCATTTCCCTCAAAGGGGACCCAATGCTTCCCCTTGTTACAAGTAGACTTGGAAAAAATAGTGATTAGGTCGGCGCACTGGTTATACCTGACCCGCACGACCGTTAGGTCTTGAAGGAGGGGTTGGTCTGGCCCCTTGTTGACCCAGATCTCCAAACAAGGAACATGGCACCTATATTCCGCGGAGGCAATGTTTCCACTTTCGCGATTTCAATATTATTCTGCAAAACCTAATTCTCCATCCCATTTTGTATTTTGCTGACGGTGTGGCACATAACTTCCTCGTACCGGTAACATCAATGTATGGATCATTGAGAAGTTTTAGATAATCTTAAAAGTTTCTTGAGCTTGATAGACAGAACTTGAACGGTTTGGAAATATTCTCAATAGAGCAATGTCAAGGGACATGTTTCCTCAGACATCAAAGCGAGTGAGTGCATCGTGGGTCTTCAACGCTAATTCGAGAGCGTGTATTATAATGATACAATCGTTTTGAAATCTTCCCAAACTACTTCCCGTCCTTCCACTACTACTTTCTAAATTTGAGGAAGATTGAACAATCGAAAAGACTAGAAATGATGAAGAAATATATATTAGCAAGATCGGTCCAAAAGAGCCCTTGGATTTTACTTTACTCATATATTGATGAGGTCTGATATATTGATTTGTGAGCAATGAAACCATATAGAGCCTCTACATCCAAACCCTCACGTTCCCTGAGAATTTTATCAAATCGTATGCAAACTGTAGGAATAAAACAGCTGCTGAAACAGTACAATCTCGTGCCAAAGGGAGAGAGGGCTTCGTTGTAAGGGTTGTCGATCATGGAATTACATTTAATACGAAGTGTTTCGACTTATAAAAGAAGAAATCAACTCCATTGTTGCTAATTTCGTTCATAATCGATCGATCGACGTGGTGGAGAAGACAAAACAAGGTTGGGCGAGGACCCGAGTTCAGATAATGTACCATCGTCCAAATTTTAAAATTCGTTTTTTACCTAATTTACGCTTGTACCCGTTTGCCTGTAGAATCAGGTTGCTACATATCATGTTATATTCCGTCCGTTATAAACATGTTATAAACAGTCCGTTTATTAATTATCTGCAGTTCAGTGATATGCACTAAAGGGCCATCTTGATATAATACACCCACGCGTGAGAACTACAAGTGTTTTAATCCCTCGATTAAACATGAGGATCCGACTCTCGGAATACGAAAAATCGCTAAAACGCTGCAAATTCTTTCACTGGGGTTTATTATTCAATAGGCTTGCGTTCATGATTTGAATTTTACTAAGCTTTGGAGTCTGCGTGTTTCACAGGATAGGGCGATTACTGAATTTCACGAGATATACATGGAGCACGTGAATCTATTCTCGACCAAAATACCCATTTGGATTGATCAGTTGATCATATTTGTGTGCCTCCTGAAATTCAATAATCGCCCTATCCTGTGAAACAAGCAGACTCCAAAGCTTAGTAGAAATTCAAATCATGAACGCAAGCCGATTGAATAATAAACCCCAGTGAAAGAATTTGCAGCGTTTTTTTATTGAACCTCAATACCCCCCCCCCCCCCCCCCACAGTAAAAACATCTATAATTTATCAAGTCCTTTGGCACTCGTATTGCGTTAAAACTTCCTCAAATCCAAATTTAAACGATGTAGCCAAAGGTAGACAGATGTAGAGAGGCACACAAATATCATCAACTGATCAATCCAAATAGGTGTTTTGGATGAGAACCGATTTACGTGGTCTATGCATGTCTCCTGAAATTCAATAATCGCTCTATCACCTGTAAAACACGCACACTCCGAAGCTTAGTAAGATTCAAATCATGAACGCAAGCCAATTGAATAATAAACCCCAGTGAAAGAATACTTATTTACCCCAGTAGTAGTATTGAATAATAAACCCCAGTAATAATATTGAATAATATCTACCTATATATTATCAGAATGCTTCAACCCGTGTATCGGCTACTAACTACACTACAAGTATTCACATCGGCTATCACTCCAGTATCCACATTCACTACAACTCGACGCTATCGGCCGGACATCACTAGGTTACAAACAAACAATAATAAACGAAAAAACGCTGCAAATTCTTTCACTGGGGTTTATTATTCAATCGGCTTGCGTTCATGATTTGAATTTCTACTAAGCTTTGGAGTCTGCGTGTTTCACAGGATAGGGCGATTATTGAATTTCAGGAGGCACACAAATATGATCAACTGATCAATCCAAATAGGTATTTTGGTCGAGAACAGATTCACGTGCTCCATGTATATCTCCTGAAATTCAATAATCGCCCTATCCTGTGAAACACGCACACTCCAAAGCTTAGTAGAAATTCAAATCATGAACGCAAGCCGATTGAATAATAAACCCCAGTGAAAGAATTTGCAGCGTTTTTTCTAGTTTCCATCTAGTTAGATTGAAAAAATTACATTTTTACAACAAAAAGTTTGAAAGAATTATAGTCCAAGTGGCCTTTTTGATACATCGCGCTTTTGTGAGTTACCTGTTCATGTAACATTCATACATAAGTTTAAATACCTATGTGTAAGCAATTCTATACCTTCTTATCTAGTTCAATTGAAATAAATAATCTAGTTTTTCAACAAAGAAAAGAGTTGAACAAAAGTAATCATTTTCCAAGAGGCCTTTTGAAGCCAATTGCGTGTTTTCGGAAGCAAGAGTTCATTTTTAGCCATTAACGACTATTAACGGCTGTTATTTTAAACAATAAAGAATTTTTTATGAAAAATGTGATTTTAAAATTGTATTCTGGTTCTTTGGTATTTACTGAAATGGAAAGTAGAGAAACCAGCAAGATAATCATTGAAAAATCAAGGGCGGTCGACAGACAGCTGCGCGAGCGCCGGTGTGACTCAGGTTGGCGCGAACGCGTGATAGGTTGATGGTTGTATCACATGTGAAGGCTGAACGGCTAAGGAAAATTCTTGGACTGAAGAAAAATCGAACACGCGGCACGATCGTTTTGCCGCAACAAAGAGTGATGCCGCGTTGTTACGTCTGACACATCTGTAGAGTTGTATTGTTTGATCGCACTGATAGATAGCGATGGGCGCCCGCTCCCCCCCCCCCCCCGTCGATCGCGTCCATTTTTCACTTAAGACACGGCGTCGAGGTATGGTATCCATGATGCGTCTGCGGCCGTCGTCTGCGGCTTGCGATTTCTTCATGTACCTACCGAAACAGGCGCCAGCTGCGCCGCGCTGCAGCAGAGTTATCTCTCAAGAGGCGCAGCGCTGCAGGCGGCGTACCTATGTGCCAGCGTCAGTTTCGATCAATCATCAATCATCATCATCATCATCAATCTATATACAGACGAAACTATCAGAGCAGGTAGGTATATCAGGGGGTGGTAACGTTGGGCGGGTGGAATTCTCCGCCACCCCCAACCCCCACCCCTGAAGGGGAGCGTCGGACCGTCTCCCAGGGCAACCGCTGGGTGGAATTCACTCCCCCCCCCCCCCCCTCTCGACCGCGCCAGTGAAGGGGACCCCACCAATGAGGAGCGTCTCCCAGGGCAACCTGCTCCCCTCCTCGGGGACTTGGAATATACGATTTTTGGTTTATTATTCAATAATCACTGGGGTTTATTATTCAATTTGCTTGCGTTCATAATTTGAATTCCTACTAAGCTTTGGAGTGTGCGCGTTTCACAGGTGATAGAGCGATTATTGAATTTCAGGAGATATGCATGGAGCACGTAAATGTGTTCCCAAGCAAAATACCTATTTGGATTGATCAGTTGATCATATTAAAACAAATTTTGTGTGCCTCCTGAAATTCAATAATCGCTCTATCCTGTGAAACGCGCACACTCCAAAGCTTAGTAGAAATTCAAATCATGAACGCAAGCCAATTGAATAATAAACCCCAGTGAAAGAATTTGCAGCGTTTGTATTGCACATTCGGATTCTACACGCTTTGAAACCTAAACCATGAAATTTTCAGGGGGGGTTAGAATTTTAATAAACCCCAGAGAAAGAATACTTATTTACCCCACTAATAATATTGAATAATATTTACCTATATATTATCATAGTTTCATGCACATCAGAATGCTTCAACCCGTGTATTGGCTATAAACTACAAGTATCAACATCGGCTATCACTCCAGTATCCACATTCACTACAACTCGACGCTATCGGCATCACTAGGTTACAAACAAACAATAATAAACCAAAAAACGCAAATGTTGGCACCATAAATCGGGCCATACATCGGGAATGGTTTGACCTACGGACGTGGGGAGGGTCTCATTCGATTCCTCATGGTATGTTCTTCAAATAGGTAAATATTTAGGCCGATTCGACTTGTTTTGAGGTTTTTAGGGATTTTACAAAACTTTGACAGCCCTTAAAGAGCACTTTAAATTGAGTGAGAGAGCTGGCTCAAGAATTGGGGCTTCGTCGGACCAAGATGGATTTTTCCTGAAAATTTCAGATCTTTTGCTCTAATAATATTGAATAATATTTGCAGCCGTTTGGGAGAAATCGTGCGTACGGCGTACGGTACGGACGGAAAATTTTTATTGCAGATTCGGATTCTACACCCTTTGAAACGTAAACCATGAAATTTTCAGGGGGGGGGGGGGGGGTTAGAATTTTTTTTTCCAGAGCGATTACAATGGTTTATTATTGAATAATAAACCAAAACGCAAATTTGGCACCATAAATCGGGCCATACATCGGGAATGGTTTGACCTACGGACGTGGGGAAGGGCTCATTCGATTCCTAATGGTATGTTCTTCAAATAGGAAAATATTTAGGCCGATTCGACTAGTTTTGAGGTTTTCAGGGATTTTACAAAACTTTTACAGCCCTTAAAGGGCACTTTAAATTGAGGGAGAGCTGGGACTTGGGGCGTCGTCGGACCAAGATGGATTTTTCCTGAAAATTTCAGATTTTTTGCTCCAGCCGTTTCGGAGATATCGTGCGTACGGCGTACGGCGGACGGACGGAAAATTTTTTATTGCAGATTCGGATTCTACACCCTTTGAAACGTAAACCATGAAATTTTCAGGGGGGTTAGAATTTTTTTTTCCAGAGCGATTACAATGGTTTATCTTTGAATAATAAACCAAAATGAAGGAATCTTTTTATAATGTTGAGGCATTAACAACCATTTCCATATGGCTAACTTTGGAAAAGTAATTAAATCTTTGGAGATGTTACAACACCTTTATTTTCTATGATGATTCGCTAAATTATGAGAAGAAATTTGGAGTATGGTGGAGGCTATTTACTCATCATTCAAATGTAATATCAATACTTCTATTGACAGACTCGGAAAAATAATCAGAAATCCGGGCCTGTAAATTATCAATTACTATAAGTTCGGTCAAGTGTGAAATCCTAAAGAAAAGAGATGGAGGACGATTTGAATTTTAGACAACGAAAGGTATTGTTCAGTCGGAGGAATCGTGAGAATTCTACAGGAAGAAAGACATTATGGAGAAAGTCGTCCTCCAGATCCTACTTCATTTCAAAGTTTAGGCCTTTCCCGAGACGAGGAAGAGAGACAGAGTGAGGTTGAGAGAGAGAGTGAGAAAGAAACGAAGATAGAGAAGAAAGAGACAGAATGGAAGAGAGAAGAAGAGAGAGAGGAAGGGAGGGAAAAAAGAAGAAAAAAAGTCCGGAAAGAGGGAGGGAAGGGAGGTGTAATTATATGTTCAAACTAGATTGAGAATCGGATGAATAGAGTTGAAAGTTTGAGCCTTGTAAATTAATCTTTTCTTAAAATCTTGCCATCTAAGTATTTAATGATGAGGACGAGCCTTGAATTGCAAAATACTTTTGTGCCCACAAGTTGCGAAGGCTCTATCAGTCTTTTACCACCTTTTTCTTTCATTTTCTCCGTTTCTTTAGGCATTTCCTCGTCTGCGTCCCCCTTCTCGTTCCCCCTTCCAGAGAACTTTTCTTCAACTTCATCACCGGGAGGGTAGTGAAGAGAGAATACGAAGAACTTTGCATGTCTTTAGTGGGAGATTAAGGGACCTCCCCGTTTTATGAGACGCTCTGGGGCCGGGAGGTGCTATTTGTTTTGAAATGACGGAGCATTTATTTTTCGCTGAACTCATTTTCATGGTTAGCTTGACCTCGAAACTATAATTTTCAGTTGATCTTCGCCTCCCCCGGGATTAATGGGTGAAGTGGATAAAAATAAGATGGGAAGGGTAGAGATTTTCATTCCATATTACTTCGTTTTATTGGATCTACTCAAATAACAGTTTATACGTTGAAATCGTGAAATAATCATTTAAGCCCCAACCCGCTCTGTCTTATAATATTCGAGGAATAATGGATAGAAACTTTATCCGTCAAGGTACTCTAGCAGGCTACTTTCATTTTGAAATTTTCAGAGGCAAAATCTCGACAAGTTATAAGGTATTAGCCAGAGCTTTTCCAATCTCTGCGAGATATTACAAATATAATTATTTTTTTCTGTGTCAGATGGTTCTTCAACTCAAATCATTGGGCCACAGATAATTATTAAACGGGGGGTACCGTATTTCATTTAAATACACAAAATGCGAATAAATTAAATTAATGCAATAAGATACCATACTGCCTTTGGTTTGAAGTGAAAAATACCTAAATATCAATTTTTTAAAAATACCTACCACAATACCACAAAAAACCTTTAATTTCCAAGGTTTCAGTGATTTTTTTAAATCTCATAAAATATTTGGTTATGGGAAACTAATGGATGCGCGTACTGATCCGTAACAATGAATTCATAGAACAAATACCGAATGAAACTCCCAAAATATTGATCTCATTATTTCGATAACTTTAAATTTTTCTAATAAATTACTACCATTTTTTGAAAGGAAAATATTAAAAAAATGATTCTATGCAGAAATTTTCTTTTTACAAATTATTGCAATAGCTTTTATTTACTGTATTCGATTTATTTATTTTCATACGAATTCGCTAATGTCAGTGAAACTGATTCGGTGAATTATTTTTCTTGAAACCGTAGAATGAACAATTCTTCTACCTGCTATCCATCAAGTGAGATAGGTGGAGGGATTCGGAGGCTGTTTTTAGTCCTACTGAATTCTTAATACTTTCAATAACTTAAAATAATTTAAAAACTGAAACATTTAATTCAGGTCTTTGAAAAACTCTTTCCGAAGAGACTGAAGCCTGTCATTGAGAACAGAAAATTAATTCCTGACCACCAATTTGGGTTTAGGGAACAACACTCAACCATGGGCGGATTTAGGTCAACATTTTTGGGGGTGCCAGTGCCGGAGGGTCTGGGGTATGGAATACCCCCCCCCCCCCCCAGGCAACGGGGGGTGCGGGGTCCTCCGCAGGGAAATTTTTGAAAAATACAAACTAAAAAACGTGTTTTCAAGCTATCTGATGCACATTAAACTTTTACTAGCTAATTATTATTTCATAAAAGATTTTCAAGAAATAGCTTTTTTAGTCACCCAAATAAATTAAACAATATGTGTTACTATCAACATCAATCTAACCTCCGTCTCGTCTGTATAGTACAGCTGATGTCATCGTCCGTGAGTTCTCGTTCACGGTTTACTTTTTACAACATAAGGAAAATCCAGAAGATACAAACGTTATAAAATCTAGTCCTGAATATAGGAAAATATAGTTATAGCTAGTGTAAATTCATAAATACATATTAAGCTGTCTTGTAGACAACCACAACCCAACAGATAGCTGACAGCTCAAGTGAAAGATATTATTACAAAAAATAAAATATGGATTTTTTTTAGACCTCCGTAAATCCGCCCCTGCACTCAACCATTGACCAAGTCCACAGGATAAAATTTTATACAACAATGTCTAGAAAGAAGTTAAATTTGCTCAGCCATTTTCCTCGACGTTTCCCAAGCTTTTGATAACGTTTGGCATAAAGGACTCTTAGCAAAGATCCATAGGACTCTCCCACAGCACCATTATCTACTGATTAAGTCTTACCTCTCACAAAGGTATTTTAGAGTGGAACATGAAGATGAATACTCCGGGCTAAGGAAAATAGCAGCAGGGGTACAGCGAGGCAGAGTACATGGGCCAGTCCTGTACCTGCTGTTCAAAACCAGCTAGCGCTGTGACAGCTACGTTTGCAGATGACACAGCAATCCTATCAGCATGGAAACGTCTGCGAAGCTGCAGGACTCAGTGAACACAATTATTCATTGGACTAAAAGGTGGCGAATAAAGATGAATGAAACCAAGTCTACACATATGAACTTCACCTACTGAAAAGTGAACCCTACCCCAGCCAAATATCTGGGTATGACACTAGACGCTAAGCTCAAATGGAAAGAGCACGTGAAGAGGAAGAAGCCAGAAATCAACCTGAAATTCGAGAAGGCTTCTGGGAAGAAATTCACTATATGAGCAAGTGATTAAACCATTATGGGCCCACGGCTGTCCCTTATGGGGCCTAAATGAGCAACGTAAAAATCATCCAAACAGTCCAGAAAATTGTGAGAAGCATAGTAAATGCCCCATGGTATAATCGAACAAATGATCTGCGTCGCGTACTCAAAGTTGAGATGGTCGACGAGGTTATAAGAGAAAGAGCTGTGGATCACGAAAATCGTCTCCACAATCACATCTACGTCAACGCCATCTCACTCCTGGACACAGTGATGAGGGTGAGAGGACAAACCCTTGGACCTAGTTACGGATCCAAACCCAAGGAGGTAGATAGTGATCTATAAACCACCAAAAGTGAACCAAGTGAATTGAACCAAAGTTACCAGATATATTTTATTCTTAACAGTTGGAACAATAAAAAATACTTTCAAAAAAATGCGGGTAAATTGATCACTGAATGGTTTACGTTACCGGAACCTAAAAAGGTACCTACCACAAATCCATGCTGCTTTAAATAGGAAATCTCATCACCATGAAAATAAGTTCTGCGGTATTTTTGTACAATATGATAAACTCGTGTTTTTTTTCTCCATTTTTAAACGTTTAGGTAGTAGTAGGTTTTGAATTACCTTATTATAATACATCCCTTTATGAACGTTCATTAAACGAGTTCCAGCCCTTGAATACAAAAAAACCTCCCTGAATGGTTCAGTGCCTTCAATAGCAATCCTTGAGCGGACCCCGAGGGATAGAAATCGCGTTCGAATGAGTTTCGCTAGCGGAGTAGAGGAGGGTTGACGAGATAAAATACGAGCGCCTCGAGTTTCGGAATGGAAAGCAGGAGGTTTTTCATTCGTCAGACACAGGAATAAACCGAGTTTGTCCCGGTGAGAGAGAACAATTCGAGGACGATATCGCTTCGCCTGGGCGTCTCAACTCTCAACTCTCGCAGCAGAATGGATGTGAATATAGAACCTCCACTGTTGGAGTTTGGAAAGGAAGAGAAGTGGCACGACAAACTTGTTTGGTACCTGCTACAGTTAGGTATAACACCACATACCGTCAACTTAACCCTTGTTTGAATGAAATGTGTCCTTTTACCACGGTTTCCTTTCCATTACCATGAAAAGTGGGTCCACAAAACCCCCTCAGACACGTTTTTTTTACGTTTCCTTTAACGTTATCTTCAGCTATTCCCTTTACTCAATATACGTAGTTACTCTTGTATATGTAGTCATCTATTTGTTAGCAGCTAAATAATGCAAGCTTTACGGTATTGGAAATAAACTGATTGATATCCATTTCATTGAGACAATCGGTGACTTTAAGAATACGAAAATTCAGTTAAATCCCCAATCAGTTGACAAATAAGTCGACAAATCAACAATGGAGCTAACCCTCGCAATATCATATAGATCCTCTAATCGAAACATTTGTTTCATTAGACCAACAATTTCGAGTAACCTAATCTGAAAGTAAAGCGATTGAAACGGAATAACAGAGTTGCTAATCCACTCAATGCTTTCATTTTCAAAGAAAAACGTCATTGGTTTCAACTATATTTTTGAATTAGGAAGACAATAAAACTGACGGGCCAACCAGCTGGAATTTAAAGGAAGAAGAAGTTTAGAAAGTTCAGACACTCATAACAGCATACAGAATTTGGCCATTTGATACTGAAAAAACGCTGCAAATTCTTTCCCTGGGGTTTATTATTCAATTGGCTTGCGTTCATGATTTGAATTTCTACTAAGCTTTGGAGTTTTGTTTCACAGGTGATAGAGCGATTATTGAATTTCAGGAGATATGCATAGAGAACGTAGGTAAATCTGTTCTCAAAAAAAATAACTATTTGGATTGATCAGTTGATCATATTTGTGTGCCTCCTGAAAATCAATAATCGCTCTATCACCTGTGGAACACGGACACTCCAAAGCTTAGTAGAAATATAGATATATAATAGAAATGGGATAATAAACCCCAGTGAAAGAATTTGCAGCGGTTTTTTTTAATGGTTATCAGAATACTTCAACCCGTGTATCGGCTATAAACCCTTTTAGGAGTTCACTCCAGTATCCACGTTCACTACATCACTAGGTTACTGCAATCAAAACAAAAACAATAATAAACCAAAATAACGCAAATGTTGGCACCATAAATCGGGCCATACATCGGGAATGGTTTGAGCTATGGACTTGGGGAAAGGCTCATTCGATTCTTCATGGAAATTTCTTTTAAAAAAATCCAAATTTAGGCCGCCTTGATTTTTTTTTGAGGTTTTTAGGGATTTTATAAAACTTTGACAACCCTTAATGAGCACTTTAAATTAAGTGAGAGTGCTGGCTAAAGAATTGGGGCGTTGTTGGACCAATATCCTGAAAATTTCAGATTCTTTGCTCCAGCCGTTTGGGAGAAATCGTTCGTACGGCGTATGACCGGAAAATTTTTATTGTAGATTTCGATTCTACACCCTTTGAAACGTAAACCATGAAATTTTCAGGGTGGGTTAATTTTTTTTTTCCAGAGCGATTACAATGGTTTATTATTGAATAATGAACCAAAAGTTGTCGACAAGAAGCGAAATAGCAATAATCAACACAGGGTACTCCTACTTCTAACATCAGGACTAATCGCTCCAAATTTGAGCTGATCGCCGATTGTCTTCAGTCAGTCTTAACAGTAATGATTATTCTTAAGTAAGTACAGAGGAAAGTAATCATTTTGTTTTATTGCAAGAAGACTATATTGTATTTAGAACTTAACGGAAAACACTATTCGGTTATTGTGGTTTATTAAAAGGAATACAAGAAGGTTCCTGATAAGCAGAAATGTTACCGTTAGAAATTCCTGTAAAATAATGATTATCAATGTCATTGAGCAAATCAATCATTCCTTTTTTAGGCATCCCAACGCTCCATGTGCCTTTGAAGTTTCTTTTGAAAGTGGATGGTGTAACATTGGGTTGAACTGATGCCTAATCGTTCCAGTTTTGCGATGCTATTGCCGAGCTTCTTCGCCCTGCCAGTCCTTGTTATTTGATTCAACCTAATAATTGATTTTGTCTTTCATATAGAATTGAATTAAGAATAATCCACTGTGTGATCGAACCACCTTGTTATTGATGGGTGATTCTCATTTAACGGGACAATCGCTGTCCTTCGTTGATAAATAATTTTCTGTTCAACTTTTCCCAAAAATTATTTTTGCAATTATTATGTGGTAACTAGGCCTACTTATGGCTGTCATAAAGTTCGGCTACTCTTCATTGTACATGCCGGTAATTGATCGAAATGTACCTCTAATCTCATTGTCATGGTCTGTCCGTGAGTCAGAATTTCAACTTAATTCGAAATTTTATCCGCTCAAAGTACGTTTTACCGGAAATATTTTAACTAGTATTTTTTTAGAATTAGTTACTTGATGTAGTGCGCTTACAAGGGGGACTAACTTTTAGATAGTCTGTACGAATCAAGTGCTCAAAGTTTGTCCCACACCTTCTGTCTCATTGTCATGGGTTTGAAGGAAATCATCGTAACTCTCTCAAATGAGGGCATTTTTTGGCAATTAAAAGTTTTTTCAGCGTTGGTAACCCTGCCCTTTGAGGAAACGCCATGCTTCCGCCATTTCTATACAGTTGGGGCTCAAAAATGAAGTTAGCCGTCTGTAAAACAGGTGTGTACGTTTCATACTTCTCATTGTTATGGGTTTGAAAATCACTCTTAACAAAATTTTATTGATCCGTTTAGCATTCATTTTGGGATAGAGATGTAAAAACTCTATTTAATGCAAGTTTCAATTTCTATAAGTGTTCGTTAGACTCCTAATTGCAGAAGGTTTAATGTTGATTTCTCATTGTCGTGGCGATTTTAAACTTCATTGTTGTGGCTACACAAAAGCCGTCATAGCTGTTTGAAACAATTTTTTTTCAAGTTTGGTATTTGATACTAAATAAATACTAATATCAAAATGTGATACTTGTTCTAGCACAAAGTCAGGAAAAACTGAGATCAGATTCTGTCTCATTCAACCTTACCTACACATCATTTACGTAATTCTATCGTTATTTGGTTGACAAAGCTCATTGTCATGGATAGATACCATTCTCGTAACATATAAAATTTTAAAACCTGAATTTTGAGGAAACAAACGAAAATCATGCGTGCTTGTACATCACTATACCATTAGAGTGACATCTAGATTGTATGATAAAAAATCATAAATTTAGGAGAACAAAATTTTTTAGTCAGAATCAAAACCTCGATTGTCCCGTTAACTGAGAATCACCCTGATAGTGAATAGGTAATTTTTTTTCAACTGTAATTTTTCTCTCGTTCCATCTGAAGCCGGTGCAACTATAATTATCCAATAATAATAACTTGACCTATATTTTCCGCAGGGAATCACACTTTGAATAAAGGTTAGAAGTTTAAACGGCAAATAAAAACCGAGGAGACGTCAAAGGGGTAATCTAGCGGAAGTAATGCAAAGCTCTAAGGAGCCAAGATTGGTCTTCCGCCCTCCCGTTAGAAAGCAGAGCTTTATTCAAATAATACAAGGAGCAGCGGAAATGGTTGTGGAGGGGAGATTCGAAAAAAGAAGAAGAAAAACTGAAGGGTGGTAAAGGAGGGTGAGGCAGCTCCTAAAAAAGAACAGATTTCATTAAAACGAGATTTGAGACCCTCTTATCATGCTGAAAATGATTTTAGTTGGAAATTCATTCCTAAACCTTTATTTGTCTTTAATAAGTAGAAACCTCCGTTTCAACAGTTGAAAAGAATAAAAATCACATCAAAACCGGCAGAGGCCAGAAAAAATACATACGAATATTTAATAATGACTTTCCCTATCTTAACCATCGGTACCAACTTCAAAAACATCATAATCGCATTTGATGTTGTTCACCTTCATTATCAATGTTAGTATTTATGTTCATACTTTCTCAACAGTCCGAAGAACTGTGAACAACTTGATTTCTGATGGAACTTTTAGAAACAATATTCCTCACAATTTGATCAGACGATCCGATATTTAGGTTTTATTACATTCAGACACGTTCACATCACATTCGTATAGACTTCTTAATGGTTTATTATCCAATAATAGACCATTGTAATCGCTCTTGAAGAAAAGAACCTGAAAATTTCATGGCTTACGTTTCAAAGGGTGTAGAATCCAAATCTGCAATAAAATTTTTCCGTCCGTCCGCCGTACGCCGTTATGCGACGATTTCTCCCAAACGGCTGAAGCAAAAAATCTGAAATTTTCAGGAAAAATCCATGTTGGTCCGAAAACGCCCCAATTCTTTAGCCAGCTCTCTCACTCAATTTAAAGTGCTCTTTAAGGGTTGTCAAAGTTTTGTAAAATCCCTAAAAACCTCAAAAAAAGTCAAGCCGCCCTTTTTTTTGAAGAACTTTCCATGAGGAATGGAATGAGCCCCTCCCCAGGTCCGTAGCTCAAACCATTCCCGATTTATGGTGCCAACATTTGCATCCACATTCAGTACATCACTTTTTTTTGTTTGTTTGTTTGTTTTGATTGCAGTAACCTAGTGATGTAGTCATGTAGTAATGTAGATACTGGAGTAAACCACTAAAAGAGTTTGTAGCCGATACACGGGTTGAAGCATTCTGATATGCATGCTCCGTCTTACGAAATTTAAAAAATTTTCAAATAGAATATTTTTCCATTGTAATCGCTCTTGAAAAAAAACGCTGCAAATTCTTTCACTGCGGGTTTATTATTCAATTTGGCTTGCATTCATGATTTGAATTTCTACTAAGCTTTGGAGTGTGTGTGTTTCACAGGTTATAGAGCGATTATTGAATTTCATTAAGATATGCATAGAGCACTTAAATCAGTTCTCAACCAAAATACCTATTTGGATTGATCAGTTGATCATATTTGTGTGCCTCCTGAAATTCAATAATCGCTCTATCACCTTGAAACACACACACTCCAAAGCCTAGGAGAAATTCAAATCATGAATGCAAGCCAAATGAGTGAAATTGAATAATAAACCAAAGTGAAAGAATTTGCAGCGTTTTTGAGATGACGATGATTAAAGAATGGTCAAGGATTGAGGAAATGCTCAAAAATTGCTCAACTAACCAAATAAAATATATTATTCTGAAATGTTTTATACTTTTTATTACGAATCGGAACGTTAAATAATTGCCATTCAAAACGACTTACAGGAACAGCAAAAAATTTCGTTAAACATTGAATAATTCACCCGTTAATTAATTTAAAATGTTTAAATGAATTTGAGAAAATGAACGAAAACCACGTGTAAAAGAAAACTAATGACAATTTGATGATGCAAACAACTAACTTCAGAAGAAAAAATGTAAATTCCGGTGAAAAAACAAAGTTTGTACATTCAGTAAAAGTTTTTCTTTTAATATATTATCCTTTATCCACTTTTCGGAGTTGGGTGGTGTGGGTGGAATGTAATTAGCGGAGCGATCGATCATTTCGACGTCATATCATTTCATAAACAGCGGCGGCAACCTCAAAAGAAGCGTTGGATGAAAAAACTGTTTTTGGCAAATTTTTCATCGCTTTTTTCTGCCAACCATCACACGTTTCCCCACAGTTTTCCTCAATTGCTTGTTTCAATGTTTCCAACTATCTACTGACTAAATGATGCTTGCCAAATGTTATGATTGCTTGCTTTACGAAGAGGTAATCATGGTTGTTTTACAAATCGGTTTAACAATATTTTTGTTGTGTTCGCAAAGTACGACAGGTGAAGTGACTCTGTTGGTCAACATTGTTATAAATCAAGCATCGTTTATGGTTGCGGAAACCGAGGCAACTATTTTACTCTTAAACATGAATTTCCCACTCTCGATTATTCAAGTTAGAGCTCTTTTAAACAAAATTGTCAAAAGCTCTCATAATCCTGCAATGAAGTTGTTGATAATTCTGACTTGATGTACGGTAGTTATGAAATTCATGTGAACCTAAATTTACACATACACGTTACTATGGTCAATGACAGTTGTACATATAAGAAGCGTGTATTTAGTAGTTACTCAAAGGTCTCTCGCGAGGAAATGTCTGATTTGAAACACCAAAATTCACTACCAACTAAACGAACAGCATATTGATTTTTCGCAATACTAATCAAGCTCCTCTGGAAAGATAAGTTATGTAATAAGCTCTGAAGATTTCCATGCCGTGATGACCACTCGAATTCAACATCGAGTGGGTCCTAGTACCTCGTTCTTTATACCGAGCAGAGGACAGAACGCTTTGGAGAATGATTTAGCCTACCAAGCAACTACCCTGCGACGAAGGAACCTGAATTAACAAGTGGGTTAGCTTCGCTCCTGCTCTCCTCAGAATTGCTATGTTGAATGTTGTATGCAGTGGTTTGTGGCCCACCGTCGGTCATCCCCTTCCCTCAAGTTCTGTGTTGTTCTCAGAACTCCCGAGTTCAGCTGTGGTAGAAATCTCTCTCCATCCGACCGCTCTACCGAGATGTTATTAGGCTTGGATTGATAGGAAACCCGTATATTGGTTCATGCAGATGAGTTTCCCGAGGTCTGAAATAATTTATTCAGGCACAGCAATCACGAGCAAATGAGCACGCCCGTTCCGCTATTCATTCCAAAACCAAGCTATAATCTCCTTAAATAGTTTTGTATCGGCACCTATTAAGCAAATAACATTTGACGACATCGTAAACGTGACAATCTCTGACCTCAAATAACACTGTAGCAAACGTGCTCATGCAACAAAAATTATCAATGTTCCTAGAATCCTGTTTATGATCTGGGTTTGAATAGTAAAAACTGTAAAATCAGAGTTTAGCCTTCGTTCCATCGCCACTGTACCGTTATGGTGTCAGTTGAAATGGAACGTTAAGGGACCACACGAGTTTGACAGAATGATGTAATTTTCTTGGATGACATAGTCTTGAGCAAGCGACTTCTTTTTCTCAATGAGTGAAGTTTAGGGTTGTGAAAGTTCTATTTCATCCATCTTCTTCTCCCTGGTCCTAGGATTTTCATATAGATTGATAGAACGATTGTAACTTTGATTAACCATTTCCAAATATAAAATTTTCTAATCGACCCAGAAAAGGTATTTTTAACCCTACCGTAAACTTCGTTTGTCATCCGTTGTTTCGATGATTCCAATTTATTCGAAGCTCTATTCCGAAACTACAGGAACCCAGTATTTCTGAATTCACTCGGTTTGAATGGAAAAATCACTGTAGAAACGCTTGTATTATAAATTGTGACAAAACATTCATTGCCCCGAACGGTATATTATCTTCCATCAAGCATGAGACGTTTGCGTTCCCCAGGGTTCATATAGATTTTTCTTGACACCACAAGAACAATATATGTATAAGTAATTATAGTTATTCCCTCCAAGTCTACATATATGTAACGAACCATTGTTTTTGGTCGTATGTACTAATTTTGTCTTACTTTATTTCCATGTAGTTATATTTAATAATCTAATTATTTACTATTTTTTCATCAATGGATTCATTGGGTTTCATTTCGTATATTTCCTTCCGGTACGTTCCTATCGTAGTTATTTACTTACATTGAGGGATCCGTTTAGGCGTAATTATCTTTAGACCAGAACTTCGTAAAAGGACTAAGTATCTAATACAGAAATGATAAAACTTTGTTTAATAAATTGCAATGGTTAGTGGTGCTACGGGATACGTTCACCTGTGAATTCCTTGATCATCTGGTGTTTTTCTTGAGACAGCCCTAAACTTTAAATCAAAAGCCTTTCCTGCTTGGGGGGCGGTTAGTCTGGGGGTAATGTAGTAATTTGGCCTCTACGTCCCGACTGGAAGATGTCTTGGTGGAGTCCGTTTTATTTTATAATGCGGAGATCTAAGATATTTTGAGGAGATTGAGAAGGTCTAAAACAGATTCATAAAAAGTACCCTTTTGCTTCCAATGAACACTCCAGGATAGATACTGAGACTAGAAACAGGTCGGGACAGATTGAGGTTGAAGGTTTTTGACGAAGTTCTAGGCTAGCTGATGAGGGTATTGAAAATGCCTTTGCATAGATACCCTCGAATTTGTCTAGAACTTTTGGTCGGTAATGTAGAAAATGGTACGAGTTTAAAGAAATTCAATTCGGCAGCACAGGTGAAGAAATTATACGCGGAATCGGGTACGCGGGGAGGTTTGACTGGGAGAAGCTGTGAGATAAACGAGAGGAAATGGTTGTTACTTACAAGGTGAAATTAATTTATGATGATCTTCATAGAATATTCAATTCTAAAGCTACAGCAATTTGTATAGCAAACTGACATGTTCGTACCATGCTCCAGAAAGCTACCTTAACTCGATGAATTCACTAGCAGAAAAGTGCATCCTTGCCCTACTTAGCCTTTCAAACATGAACATTATAAGGGAATGCGTTAGGCAAGACGCGATTGAAGTAGATCTAAGGGAAGAGTGTTTGCTATGCAACTGGAAAAAGAAGAATCATTATGTTTTATTGCTTCCGAGTCTACTAAGGTAGCGGAAGCATTGTTTTCACTTTTGGAATGTGAAAACTTTTTTTGTCTCCAAAATCAAAAATTCCACTCGCATTTTGCGTTTTAGACGTTTCTGAACAATTTTGGTTCCGTGTCTGTCCGTGTGTCTGTCTGTCTGTCAGCAAATCCTTGTTACGGGCAAAACTACACGAAGTTATAGTCCGATTTTGATGAAGTTTTCAGGGATTGTGCGGGTTGGGGTGTAGATGGTCCCCTATAGGTTTCATCCGGATTTTGATGAAATCCTTTTACGCGCATAACTCCGGGAGTTCTTGACCAATTTGTGAATTTTCAGGGATTGTTCAGTTTGATGTGTAGATGATCCCCTACGAGTTTCATGAACCCCGGATCAATAGTAGCCTCTGCGCATGCGCAAACGTGAAATCCTTGCCACAAGCATAACTCCGGGAGTTCTTGACCGATTTCGATGAAATTTTCAGGGATTGTTCGGACGTATTAGGTATATTTTATAGTTTGTTCAATAGTTGAACATGCCTACCTTTATTTTCTCAAGTTATGCTCCTGCATAACAATAAATTTACCCTAATTCAATATTTACTTCGCCTAATTGAACGAAGTTCTTTAGTCAATAATAATTTTCAATGATCTATACAGTCATGTTATGGATACGAGGAAGCTATGTGCCACACCCACTTGGCAGACGTTTTTTTTTCTTTTTCAAGTGTCCAGAATTACCGCATTTAAGCAGAATTTTACCGCAGTATAAGTGAGGAACATCTCACAGTAAATTTGTCATCAAGAAGAAGTTTGGCTGAAACAAAAATACTTTACATTTTTGTAAGTTTTGCGAACAAACGCCGTTTCAAGAATAGGTTACTTGAAGAGGCTGGATTAGATTAGAAATTGCCTAATTGATTTTCGATAAAATAAATAGACTAAGTTCGAAATTGAGTAAAGTTAAGGACTATACCCATTTGTTTATTTTGTTTTACGTAAACGAAGTCTTATACTAATAAGTAATTTCAAGAAGAAATATATTTTTTTAAATAATTTATTTGATTTGATTGCATTCGGTTGAAAATCCTAATTCAAGCTCAACTACATTTAGATCTAAAAAATACGCGTGGAAGTTTTCGAGGATACTGACTACAGTCACAAAATCCAAAAACGAAGATCCAGACCCATATTTTTAAAATGTGTTGGTGAACACAATGTTTTAGGATACTGGAAATCCAACTTCCAATACAGCGTATCAACATCATTCGGAATATTCAAGTGCCACACTTGAAGCGAATCGTCAGTGAAAGTTTTTAGCGTTCGCTGTCATTACAGTTCGTTGTAAATACGAGGAAAACGGTGCGTTAGGGGGCTATTAGTGGTTTCACGACTGTAAAAGAAAGGAAGGAGCCCGGCTAATGAAAAATAAACAACGGAAAGTCTCCGTCTGGAGGGTAGTAAGGGAAAAGAAGTGAGGTCTTCTGAAGTAGAAAAAGGAGGCGAAGCAACGGAAAAACGAGGTTGGGAGACAACAGAAAGGAAGCGAGAGTAAGAGCAACTCCAAATACGGTTGAGGAGGAAACGGGTTGAAGTGGCCGAAGAGAATGGTAGGTACTGGTGGTGATGGGGAAAGCTTTTCTTCTTAATCCTTCGTCCTCTTTTTATTTACACTCGAGACACATCAACTATGAACTGGATCTCAATTTAATATTGTGGACTCAGCGTTCAAAGACCTCAAACACATGAGTCGAAATATTTACCAACATCTCATCGAAACAATTAGTAGCATGAAAATAGTTCTTAATCGGATATTCATACCTAATAAACCGCGAGAAAATTACCACAAAAGAATAAAACCAACAATGTCCAAGGAGTACAGGGCAAAAACGCTGCAAATTCCTTCACTGGGGTTTATTATCAATTGGCTTGCGTTCATGATTTGAATTTCTACTAAGCTTTGGAGTGTCCGTGTTTTACAGGTGATAGAGCGATTATTGAATTTCAGGAGATATGCATAGAGCACGTAAATCTGTTCTCAACCAAAATACCTATTTGGATTGATCAGTTGATCATATTTGTGTGCCTCCTGAAATTCAATAATCGCTCTATCACCTGTGAAACATGCACACTGCAAAGCTTATTAGAAATTCAAATCATGAACGCGAGCCAATTGAATAATAAACCCCAGTGGAAGAATTTGCAGCGTTTTTTATGGTTATCAGAACGCTTCAACCCGTGTATCGGCTACAAAGCCTTTTAGGAGTTCACTCCAGAATCCACATTACTACATCACTACATAAACACGTCACTAGGTTACTGATATAAACACAAAAACAATAATAAACCAAAATAACGCGAATGTTGGCACCATAAATCGGGCCATACATCGGGAATGGTTTTACCTACGGGCCTGGGGAGGAGCTCATTCGATTCCTCGTGGAGTGTTCTTCAAAAAGAGTACAAGGTTAGGCCGCTTCAACTTTTTTTGAGGTTTTTACAAAACTTCGACAACCCTTCAAGGATACTTAAAATTAAGTGAGAGAGCTGGCTTAAGAATTGGGGTGATGTGAATTGGACCAACATGGATTTATCCTGAAAATTTCAGATCTTTTGCTCCAGCCGTTTGGGAGAAATCTTGCGTACGACGTACGACGTACGGACGGAAACATTTTTATTGCAGATTCGGATTCTACACCGTTTGAAACGTAAACCATGAAATTTTCAGGGGGGTTAGATTTTTTTTTTTTTTTTTTTGCAAGAGCGGTTACAATGGTTTATTATTGAATAATAAACCAAAACGTACCTGTTTTTTATACATCATTTTTAAAAATGACCTATATTATGCTCTGAGATAATACATGGTTGACACATCAATATGGCTGAAACACTAAATGACAGCCTCACCAAAATGGATGGAAGTCACATTTTCTCCTTTTTCTTATAATACCTATAAACAGTTCAACCAACAAAAATTAGTATTGGCACACGGATTTTCGAAGAAGGTTTATTGTAATACATAAATAACAAACCACTGTGTAATCATTTCTAGAGTTTATCTGTACGTAGTTGAGAGTATTGAGTTATTATGCCATTTTTGAGATTTCTTTCAGGTAACTTCTTTTAATTTGAACAATTTCATGAGCAACTGCGCACACTCCGAAGCTAGAATTCAGTATGTAGATTTCTCAGGACTTTTGCCTGAATGGAACCTGGATCACCTGAGAGGCTCCTAAAGTTCATTTCTACATTATTTACACTCAACATTTCCAACTTACTTTGTTGACTCCTCGGTGATACATAGACCACCAACCACCATGAAGTTTCCGCTAGAAATATGCGACCGATAAATCATATTCCTGGTAAGGGGGTTCATATTTCATGAAGCAGCCGCTCATAAATGAAGGGCACAACAGGTACCTCCCGGTAACGGAGAAAGCTCTTGTCACGAGACATGAAACTTCAAATAGGATCGGATTTGACATTGACGAGGCTCGGGTACAACTACTGTCTCCAAAGACGCGACAGGCTCACTCAAACGTGCCATCATGCGGACTGTCATGTATGGGACGTGTGAGAACTAGACCGTGAATACAGCAAGCATATCTCATTCCGCCCCTTGCGGTCTGGAACTTGATGAATAAGACGACGAGAGGCACTGTAACGCTCTAAACGAGGTTTGCGGGGTTTGTGCGAACGGGCACATCAACGGTCGGCCCACTCGAGTGAAGTGGATCACGTTCACAAAGCATGGGACTACGCATGAGACAACACAGGACAAACTTCCACAAACATGACGCGTTCTAAGATCACATTGTGCACTATGGGTTTGCCGACCAAATTTTCCGTACTCAAATGGAATGCACCCCATGACAATCCTGGACTAACTAGATGATTCCATTCGATTTTCATTTTCCGCATCACAGATGACGCCAACTTGAGAAAAAATCGAACATAATAAGTGTAAACCAATGAAGCATATTTTTGCGTTAATTATCTTCAATAATGCATCTTTGTCATCGTTCAAGGAAAATAAATCGACTCCCTCAAAATTTTTTGGTTTACTTTTTCAGATGTTCAGATTTTAAAAAACTCTGCAGATTATTACACAAAGATTCATTATTTTAATACAGACAACGCCTCCAGCAATTCACAAGTCTATGGTTATTAGACATAGCCCATGGAAAATTATTTAAACCAGGCGCTTTTTGGTGCTTTGGTGCTGCATTTAATTTTTCCAGCACTTCAATTAGGACGTACCTACATTAGTCGCATGGGCCCTTAGCTGATCAGAGTCCTCCACACTTTTCCTTTGTATGCATGAAATCCCAAAGGAGTTTCGTTTCAAATTTCACCAAAGTAGGTCGACTCCAAATACCCTCCAAGTGAGAAGACAAACATTTTCGCTCTTCCTTTTTAAAATGAATTTCCAAAATCGTAGTGAAAAATACTCAAATTTCAGAATTTAACAAAAATGTGATTCTCAGGTTCATCTACGATTATTGGCTCAACAGATGGTTTACAAGGCTAGAACTTTTAAACATCAACCAAGTGCCTGAAAGATGGGTACGGGAAAGAATTGTGTTTCAATTCTGCCGAACGTACGTCGTTCCATCTATGTTAGTTTATCACATTTCAAAATACCGAGAAAAAATTAGTGCAGATGATTAAGCAAGTCCCACAATTAACTGAATCAGTTACCTGCTGATAAAGTAAGTGAGAAAAATTGTCGACCTTTGTAATATTAGTTAGGCAATATTGTTTGGATAATATCTAAATACGGAATTCGCCGAAATTTGTAAAAGGTTGCGAGATTTCGTTGAAAGTTCAGATGTTTCTCATCGAGTTTATATTATATATTATATATTGAACATAACAACTAGTTACATCATACATACATACAGTAAGTAACTATCAAGTTATTTAGCTATAACATAATTACGCAATTTTATGGTGAGAGTTCACTAACTAGCACCACACTACACTATCACATCGGTATCAGCATCCCAAGTCCAAGGGTTTGGTCCTCTTCAGGCGCCGAATAGTACTGGAGTTGTCAAGAAGCTGAATGGCTTCCAAATTAGTATGAGCGTGAAGCCGCTGTTCATATCTTCGAGCTAATTTTTTCGCAGTATCTCTTACGGTTTCCACTCTGAGATCTTTATGGAGGTCGTCATTTCTGATGTACCAGGGAGCGTTTACTGCACACCTCAGTACTTTATTTTGGAAAGTTTGAATCATTTGCATGTTGGATTTTGCTGTGCAGCCCCATAGTTGGATGCCATAAGTCCAAATAGGCATTAGCAATGTCTTATACAGAAGAATTTTGTTATAAACGTTGAGTTGTGAGTATCGCCCCATAATCCAATAAAGTTTGCGAAATTTTATTTGCAGCTCTTGCTTTTTTTTCTTTACGTGTTCCTTCCATTTCAACTTTGCGTCCTGGGTCATACCCAAATATTTGGCAGAGTTGGCATGTGGGATAATGCACTGGTGTAAGAACAATGGTACATGGGGTATCTCATCGAGTGAATATCAATTTTAGACAGTTGAGGATAACAGCTGACTTTACGATCTACTGTCACGATATCTCTAGAGCAGGTCAGTTTCTCTTTCACAGGAAATGTATACCTAGACAAGGTGAAGCGAAGGGGAGCATACCATCACTGTCAGAAGTTCTCTCAACAACGTTAGAGTACTTTTGTGACCTCTTTATATATGAACCACTTCTATGTGGATCACTGATGTAAGTTGTAACGTTGCCCGCTTCCTCACTACGCTTCGGCAGTGTGACCCTCCGTTACTTAATCGTTAGTCCATGCTCAATCAGATCCATATTCAATAGCCCAATCATTTAATATCCATACCATAACCTTTTCACATTAGTAACTTCATTAATTCAGAATCAAATAACCTCACTGTTCTTTTCTCGTTCTTACCTAGCGTAGTTCCTTAAATTAACTCCCTCCTTCTTTCTTCGGAAAATCTTTAAAAACCCAATCAATCGACTTTTGTCAAATTATTATTTCTATTTCTTTCGTCTTCTGACTTTTTCTTTTTTTCCAGCTATCGCTCAGGTTTGTTTTTCTCTTTTTATTTATATTTCTCTTTTTGCTGCTTAAGCACACGAATCTATTCTTTTCTCTTTTTCCCTCGAGGACAGGCGTTTTCTTTTATTATTTCACATCATTATATTATTATTTTCCTTTCAGTTGTTTTGTGTCATTTTGATCCTTGATTTTGACCTTTCTTTCGAGAGTATATTGCTGTATTCCTCACTAGAATTGTGACTGGTAGCAGAGTCTTACATGGTAGCACGGAGCGTGAAATAGTTCACTAGTTCTGGATACCAGCATCGTTTCCATCCGATTATCCTGCTAATTTTCCTATTATTTTCAGCTTTTTCAGCACGTGTGCTAATATTATTGCCTTTATCAGGACCAATAGGTCAAATTACCATTGTTATTCTGCTTCCTGAAACGGAAAGTTCAGGTTCATAAGCCCGTCTTATAACTTATAACATAATCAACTCAACTCATATTTGCGTGGTCATTGGTATGTAATCAGCTCGGAGCTTCACTCCTCCATCTCTTGTAATTTTAATATCATACCGCATTACAAGTATGGACAAGAATGGATTTGTGCGAATTCTATTTCAGCACCGTTGGTCGATTAGGTAAAATGTCAGCCTTTAAGGCTCCTCGACTCAGTAAGCGTTCACACAAAAATCATCCAGCAGGCACTTTTGAATTGTATTTCAATTGGAACCAAGTAAACACCATCCCTTCAAAATCCAGTCATATGACGATGAAATTACCGACAATAAAATGAAGTTAACGTGTAAAACAGGGACGTGAGAAGTTTGCAATCCCGTCGTCTTCCCATGCGGAAAACCTTTTGACTCAACTTCGAAAACTTCCCTTTCTCGGGCTGTGAGACGTCGCCCAACGCCAATGAATAAAATTAGATAACTTCGTGCGTTTCCTCGAACTGTTTCGGCCCTTTAAAGGGTTCTGGAAGTTCAGATAACTACCTTTGTTTCCTAAACGAAATCGAACCCCTGGCTAAGGCCGGTATAATTCAAAAGTTCAACTCCCCGTTCTTTCTACTCGAAACGGGCGTTTCAAAGAAAAAGCGAGAGTCCGGTCGAGTTGAAATAGTTTTATCCGAGCAGAAAAGGCTGAGGGAACGTATCGAATTTCAGCTAATCTGATAACTGGGAGAACCGGAGTGGCTGGACGAGAAGGTAAAACTGTTTACTGTGAGATGACCGAGTTTTCTGCCCGTATCCGATATCGCATTTAATCCTGTTTTTTTCCCCGACCCTCTCTCGTCCAGTTCGCGTCCGACGGTAGCGAAATTAAATGAAACCCTTCGTTGCTCCTACTTCGGGTGTTTTACTGGTTCGTCGCAGGACCCTACAATGAGTTTTCGGTGTGACTTCATATCAATCGTACCTCAAACACTCCTAAAAAATACTAAAGTCAGTTTAAAAAAAAATAAATAAAAAGAAGTTTTCAAGTTATAAACAACTATTATTTATTTAGGGTAAAATGCTGCAAGAATACAGTAAACATTCGGATTTCGGATTCTGTTGGTTTATTATTCAATAATAAACCATTGTAATCGCTCTGGAAAAAAAATGCTAACCCCTGCAATCTCTGCAATACAAATTTTTCCGTCCGTCCGCCGTACGCCGTACACATGATTTCTCCCAAGCAGCTGGAGCAAAAGATCTGAAATTTTCAGGAAAAATCCATCTTGGTCCGACAACGCCCCAATTCTTCAGCCAGCTCTCTCACTCAATTTAAAGTGCCCTTTAAGGGCTGTCAAAGTTTTGTAAAATCCCTAAAAACCTCAAAACAAGTCAAAGCGGCCTAAATTTTTCTCTATTTGAAGAACATACCATAAGGAATCGAATGAGCCCTTCCCCACGTCCGTAGGTCAAACCATTCTCGATGTATGGCCCGATTTATGGTGCCAACATTTGCGTTTTTTGGTTTATTATTGTTTGTTTGTAACCTAGTGATGCCGATAGCGTCGAGTTGTAGTGCATGTGGATACTGGAGTGATAGCCGATGTGGATACTTGTAGTTTATATCCGATACACGGGTTGAAGCATTCTGATGTGCATGAAACGCTGATAATGTATAGGTAAATATTATTCAATATTATTGCTGGGGTTTATCATTCAATATTATTACTGGGGTAAATGAGTATTCTTTCAATGGGGTTTATTATTCAATTGGCTTGCGTTCATGATTTGAATTTCTACTAGGCTTTGGAGTGTCTCTGTTTCACAGGTGATAGAGCGATTATTGAATTTCAGGAGATATGCATAGAGCACGTAAATCTGTTCTCAACCAAAATACCTATTTCGATTGATCAGTTGATCATATTTGTGTGCCACCCGAAATTCAATAATCGCTCTATCCTGTGAAACACGCACACTCCAAAGCTTAGTAGAAATTGAAATCATGAACGCAAGCCAATTGAATATTAAACCCCAGTGGAAGAATTTGCAGCGTTTTTTTAATCTATTTTTAATCAAGGATTATAAATAAGAGTAGATTGATAATCGCTGCTTAGTCTTACACATGGGTTTATTATTTTCAGATAGCCAATTATGCAGATCACTGAACTGTGGATTATTATTAGACGGAATGTATGATAATTATCTAAGTACAATTTAACATTTATCAATCTTTCGGAGAACGGGTACAAGCGTTAAATGTGCCAAACAAAAAAATCGAGAAGAACAAGAAATTAAGTAACCCGGCAAGAAATATAACAAGTATTACTACGTGTTACAAGAACCAATACTATCAAAGCTCAATTTGTTTATGTGCATTCGGATGTATTCACATAACATTTTAGACAACTTCATTTCCATCATCATGTATGGGACGTAATCGTCCATAGATTGATTTCCTTGGTCCATTATAGAGTCTTGCCTAATTAACCCTTAATGACGCCCAGTATCTTCCTGGATCCCTTCCCTTCAAAATCACCCCCATGAAGTAGAATGAAGGATAAAAAAGGGTTCTTAATCCAATTTAAAACCAAATTGGCATGATAAATTATCTGTCAAGGGTTGTTTTTAATTTTTTTATTTTTCTGGTTTCTAAGTTGGACGCTAGAGGACATGAACTATACTTCTCTCTTCCGGGAATTGTTGAATTTGAACGTAACAAAATCATTCTCTAAACTTTTGGTGTTTTAGTGATGGTTATACCATACACGACAGAAATTTAACTAGAGTTTTACAATAACTTCTAAAAAACCGAGAAATTCACAGATTATTTTGGTGGGGTACCATGAGTTTTGGGTGTCTCGAAAACCATTCCTACAAGATAGATTCGTACAAGATTCCTACACGTAAAATTAAATTTTATCATTCATCCTTATTGAATAAATGTTGAATTTGAAAAAAGTAAAAGAAAAATTGTTAAAAGAAAATGTCGAAAAGATTGGAATTCATCGAGATTTTTGGATCTTGGGATATTAAGGGTTAACTTCTGAGAGGATTAGGATGAAAACCAAAAATATGTTCGTGTGGTCAATTGTGTTGTATTTTGAGTATATCAACGCAAGTATATCATAAGAACTTTAAAAAAACCTATAGTAACATGAATCTGCTTCCTTCTTATTTTCTGATTCTTAAGAGATTTTCCTAAAGAGGAAGGAACAGTGAAAGCTCGAGAAGAGACCTGGTTATCATCCTGATAAGCAGATTTTGCAGCGCTTCCTTGTGAAGTCACAGTTGTTCACCTTTTGGTACTACAGAACGGATATGCAAATAATCAAAAACCTCTTCATTCCTGTGTATATAGTAGCCGCTGAGGTTTTTGAGGAATAATCGTGAGATCCCTGATCAGGAAGGCTAACCCAAAGGTGTAAATGTTTGTACAAAGATATATTATTTCGGTGTGAGATAGCCCTCATCGTAGATCAGAGGATTGAAGATAACTACAATAATCTGAGTTGAAATTACTGGTACATCCCCGATATTTATTATAGATTTGTGAACTTTTAACCAAAATTTCGTAAACCTTGTCCCAGTAGTTTCACTTAAAAGTTTCGAACCTTCATGGGGCATGGAAGAATTTTTTGAACTAATCGTTTTCTAGGATGCTGATGGCAGACAGACATGGTTGTGGATAGTATATGATGCTCGCTCTTCCCTCACGAAATGAATTTCGAAGCTTTGACAGCAAAGTGGACAAAGTGATTTCAAACTAAATGTGAAATCCTCAAGCACAAAAAATGTTTCCTAAAAAAACTTGCGAATGGTGTTTCGCAACTCCCGTACAAACTTTCGAGAGCGAGAACAAACACAACTACACATTTGCTTTTAATTAACTCAATTTGCCTAAGAATTTCATTTCAATCAATCTAAAATTACTTCTTTTAACTATTTCCTTGTCTCTAGCGTGGTCAACTCTTTTGACCTACGTCAATTAATAATACACCCCCCTTGATTTAGATAAATCTCCTAGTCTTCAACCGGCACCTCTGAAAATCATGATGCCCTAAAGCGACGGTCTAAAGAAACCATTTTCTTGAAAGTTACGATTATTTGCTGTTTTTATGTGAAAGGATATGAATCAGAAGGACGGGAGAGCAATTACGGCAGCTAATAGCTTCTCTAATAGAATGTTTCAGACTGCCTAAGGACTTCCTCTACCCCCTTTTAGGGCAATTAAAGGGTCTTCAGGAGCTCAGAAATAAAGGAATTAGTTTACCAAAAAGTAATTTCTAATTGCGATGGAGGTGGAGGAATCTTGGAATGGAGAGCTTGAAGTTGAAAAGCGGAGAATTTTAGAAGAAGAAATAATCGAGTGACCACTCTCTCTCTCTCTCTCTCTCTCTCTCTCTCTCTCTCTCTCTCTCTCTCTCTCTCTCTCTCTCTCTCTCTCTCACTTTTTTTTTTTCAATAATAATAATCTCCCCGAAACGAAAAACTAAATAAAAAAGTGGGGAGGACGCACACACACACACTAACAGCTGAGAAGGAGGGAGGTGGTAGAGGAACGAGAAGCGAGTCAGCAAAACGGAAGAGGAAATTCCCGAGAAGAGATCTGTTCAAACAAGACTAACCAAACTAGGAAATCTAAACATTTCGAAAAAATATTTGCATACCTACATATTATATGCAATATTCTGAAATGATTTTATAAAGTAGGTATGCAACGTTGTAGAAAATTTGCAAAAGATATTTCTCTCAAATGTTACCACTAGAATTGTCTCTCTGAACTTTTACAAATCTCATTGCCTCTAAGAGGGTTTCAAAAAACCAAACCTAGAGATTCCAAAATACTCACACTCTAAACACATTCGTAACATTTTACGCTTAAACTAGTACCTACTCGTTTTCAGAATTGCAGAAGTCATGTTTCGTTTAGGGGATTTCAAAAAACAAATCTGGATGTTTTTGAATGTGCTGGACAGAAATTTCCGAATGCCATCAGTATTTTGAGATATTATTTACTTGTTCAAATTTGAAGCCAGATCTGTTTAGCTTTTTCAGTTGTTTTGGAATGGAGTGATGTACCAACAACAGCTCCCGAATGGCAAATCGCATTACTGGAAATCAGACCAGATTAGAAGAGAACTGGTTATAGGGAGATTTACTGGTAATAGGATTTTCATGGTGTAACAATAATATGAACAAAAAAAACTGAAAATGTGGTATCATATTACGGTGTAGTGTAAGTGAATACAGTAACTGAATACGAGAACATTCAGGATTTGTGACGAAAGTTACAATTCTTAAGATTAGTACTCACTGATTTGAAGTAGGATCTGAAAGCAACGTGCTAGTTTTTCATAACCATCGAGTTTTTAACCACACCTGAAAGAAAACACAACCAAGTTACTAAGTTTGTACGTTCAATGGATTATGGGAATATCAAGATATTTTTAATATCAATCATGATTAGTTATATCATAAAACATTTTCCGCTTCCCTTCAAAATTATTGTAAACTCCCTATTACAAACTGTAAATGCATACGGAAAGCTGGATCAAAAATACCATGCGTCATGAGAACCAATTAGGATTCTTTCATGTTCGATTAATATAACATACAGGTTCAAAACATGTAATAAGGCCTTTAAGCGTAAAAACTGACCAACTCAGAGGCTCTGAGACTAAATTATATTTCATTCTAACAGACAAGGGATAAGGGCAAAAAAAAGAAGCCGAAATACAATATATAACGGAACTTAACACAAGTGCTCCTAGTGAGAGCGACTCAAATCCCCCAGTTGAGGTCGAATTGAGGTGAGGCTGGGTGAAGTGGCGAGGTCAGTGACATAAAGCCAACTGATCAGGCAAACTAGACGTTCAAATACAAACGAATGAGTTTCCTTCACCTCCGCACGGAGCTCGGGCCCTGGGCGACCTTATCGCTTTCATTTTTAATAACTTTTTTCATTATGCATCTCCGAGCAAAGTAT
Organism: Creontiades dilutus; assembly: GCA_031894815.1. Lineage (NCBI taxonomy): Eukaryota > Metazoa > Arthropoda > Insecta > Hemiptera > Miridae > Creontiades > Creontiades dilutus. The sequence continues at coordinate 602,349 of JAVIWC010000204.1, forward strand.
TCTTGGATTTTTCTACCCGTCAGAAAAATATGATTAAGGACATCTAGGAACCGTTAAGGGAGGTTGAGGGCTGAAGCCCCGAACCGCCTCTACCCACTCTAATCTCCTCTAGATGTCCGTAATCATATTTACCTAATATCTAATAAATCCAAAAAGGCAACGGCCCCAGAACCGATATGACCAACGTTGGTACAGATGCTATGTTATTCTCCCGAAGTAAAAGAAAGAAAATTGAAACATTCAAGGAACCCAACCTATGTCTTCCTTGCTTGTAGCCAGCTATCAAATCAGCAGAATCGCTGCTATTGGTTCGGTAGTAGAAATTATGGTAAAAACGGATCTAAAATGGTCCGCCCCACCACCCTCCCGCCAAGATAGTTCCGTCATTGGGAGTTGGTCTTAATCACTGTTTCTAGTTAATTATCTGGCTAAAATTGTTCCAATATGGCTTTCACTACGAAAAATTGTTTTTATTCTGAACGAGCCGTGAGATCCTATCTGGGAATACTCAGCTGGACTTTGGGAATCGGCTGCCTACCATACCAACAAAATTCAGACAACTCAAAATGGAATACCCAGAATTATAACTGGGGCCCCCTGATTTGTCCGCAACGTTACTCTCCGCCAAGATTTGGATATACCAACCGTTCACCAAGTGATCCGTACTAATTATGAGAGACTGAATGACAATATGATAGGTCACGAAAACACATTGATAGCAAACATCCCCTTGAATCCCCCATCACCACCTGAAAGAAGACGCCTGAAAAGGAAAATACCACAAGACTGCGTTCTAGAATGAAGTTCTAGCATATCAGTTAGGCTTTGTCTACTATATTAATCTATTTTGTCAAAACTGTAATGTCAATAGTCACAAAAAAAGTTAACTTGTGTTAATTTAAAAAAAAAAAACGATTCGTGCTTTCATACTTTTATGGAGCCGGATAGTAGATAAGAGTACCTAGTTGTAGGCTGCATAGATATCCATTGTAATGTGTTTGTGTACTGTTTAGGGAAGGTAAATGGATGAACTTACAGCAACCCAGGGCTGTTGAAATCAATGAAAAAGAAACATAAAACACTTCTCTCGTTCCGAAAGTTTTCCGGATCTTGTCAATTTATGGAAAGAAATAAGTACCTCCTACAACTCCAAGCTTGAGCACCCGCAGAATATTTTCCCAGGTGGGGCAAGCCCACCGGGGGGTATGAAACTTTGCGATAAAAAGGTAAAAGTCAAAAATGTTTCAAAGTAATATGTATTTGCTTCAAAATGAACTTAGGTGTGACATGATCTGAATGGAAGTAAAATATTATGACTTGAACAAGAATTGTACTCATCTCCTATCCATTCCAAAAACATTGGTGGTCTTTTCTGCTAGCTCATCTTTTTGTTGTTTTACTGTGTTCCTATGAACAGACAGTGGACAGAGGCTGGTAAGCCGATCGTTTGACATGGACAAATTTATGCATACTATCCTGATTCTCAGGGGGGGGGGGCAATGGCCCCCCTGGCCCCTCCCTGCGGGCGCCCATGAGGTAGATAGGATTAAACTACATATCACTGAATAACTTGAAAGATTCACGAGCTGGCGATATACAAGATTTACATACTTACCCAGGCAGACCAAACCCTCAATGCGCAATTTTCTGGTTTCAGTGAAATACAAACTCATGTCCCAAAATAAATAAATAAATGTTACCCGACGAGTTAGCACACAGACAGTATTTCTGATTTGACGTGAACACCACGCTGAGCCAACTTTGAGGAGAGGCTACAACCAGAATTTCTTTCCCCGTTTCCCCCTCTCTTTCCATCCGACATCGCACGAACGAGCCCATTTCTCTCTTCTTTATCCTCCCTCCCCGCCATTTTTCTTCCTCCTCCCGTTATCAGAATCAACAGCTGCGGACCGTTTTTCTTCTGCCCTATCTACCAGAAAACGAGTTTTTTTAAACTTCAGAGATTAGAGAACCGTCAAGTAGATTTTTTCCCCCCAGTAACACTATGCTTATACAAGGTTTTTTGCATTGCAGAAGAAGAAGATCTATGTTGCGGTTTCCATAAGATATCTACTGCGACACTTCTTCGTATTTCAAGGCCAAGTAGATGTGCCTGAAAAGTTTCTAAAGCCTTTCATATTTTATTCATTTGCATTTTTTTCAAAGATAGTATAGTATGCGTTTCTTTTTCCGAGTAACAATTTCTAGATAATATAAAGAATACATAGAAATTCTCGCATCCCATTTTTGAATCTCCAACAGCCTAGAAGGCAAAGAAGTTTTAGATATTTCAGAATCACTGTTGTTACGCACTAATTTGGTGGAGTTTCCACTAACCGGTCCGAACTTCCACATTCTCTCTCTCCTAAAGGCATTTGAGAAATACAGCGTAAGGACATCTTGTAATGGATCGGTGTCTATTCTACTTGTAGCACTTTGGTTACTCACTTTACTGAATACTCATATTCTTTCTTCCTTCACCCAATCTAGATGACAAACGCCTTGGAGAGGAAGAAGTGAATGTGGGGAAAAGCGTTTATAATTGGTGGACAATCACAGTGGTAGTAATAAATACACACTTCGTCGAAGTCGGCCATGTAACTACGACTGACGTATGCCGAGTAATTCCTGATGTTTTCATCGGCAATGCAAGACGTTCTAGACAACGTCCGGTAGGAGAAAGCATAATGCAAAACAAGATTTCAGCCATGTGCCTTTTGTGTGTTTAGTGGTAGCAGGTGCGGAGTTGATTGTAGCCTTTTATCCTATGGTTCAGTCATATGTGCTCACTTATAATGTGAGCAAGGTGTCTTCCTGAAGTTCTTCCATGATCCTGTACAGGGTTTCACATTCTTAGTTAATCTTCTCTATTACTGAATGACTCCCCAAGGAAAGCTATCGGAGGTATGGCGTAGGAATCGTGGGCTCATGGAGTATGCAAAGGAGACCTGCTTCGTTTCGATAATCATTCTACTCATAACACGCGAGTCTCTCATTCAACTCTTGTTTTTTTTTTTTTAAACTCTCGACACGTCTCTCATTCTACAAAGGCCTACTGAATGACTTCTTTGAACTTCTTGGAGTCTTCCATTCTCTCTTCATACCATCCTCAAACTTCTCTCATGAACTTTACCAGATTCATTTATACTTCAAAATAGTTGGAGGTCAATGACAGATTTTGAGGGGGTTATAATGCATTTTTCTCGGTCGATTACAAAGGCCCATAAATTCAGGACCATAAAAAATGAATAGAAATTATCATAAATATAAAAAACAGCATTATTGGAAACAGTTAAGCAACTGTTAGTTGTCATTTCGTCATTTCGAGGGGGTTATAATGCATTTTTCCCGATCGATTACAAAGGTCCATAAATTCAGGATCATCAAAAATGAATGGAAATTATCATAAATATAAAAACAGCATTATTGGAAACAGTAAAGCAACTGTCAGTTTGGAGTTGGCCAAATAAGTCCGAAGAAAGGAAAATCTTGAGTTTGTAATTTGTTACATGTGTATACTTTTGTCGGTATCGTTTTCACATTTTATTCGAATCATTACAAATGAACGTACGCCAATTATGAATAAAATAATGTTCTGTAATAAAATGACTGTCTAGTTCCTCGTAACTAAGTAAAATAACAACCCTTTAGTCCTTATAGCAGAGAAAATCCATTTTCCACTTCTATGGCGAAGGAGAAAAGACAAGATACTGTTGATTTTGGTTAACCCTCTTGTTTGTTCTGAGCGAACGTCGGCGTCGTATTGAATCTACGTTTCCGGTTTCCCATCCCTCGGCGAAAACCTCGCTATTGTTTCAAACGCTTTGCCCGCTCGCGCAAACCTCCTACCAACCACTTTTATTGCTCCGAAAGCTGTTCGTCCTCCCACAACACTCGTGGGAATTCCCTTCCCGACAGCTCAAGCGAGTGAGAAAAGAGGAATGGTTGATAGGGATAGGAAGAGAAAAAACCCTCCCCTTTGCCACCGTTCAGGAATCGAAAGGATTTTCCCTCCTTTTTTTTTGGTGCTTCAAGGATACAAGGAAGGGAAACCCATGGCAGAGGGCAAAGGATCCTAGTGGTCGTTTCAATAAAAATGCCAATAAAACCCCTTCTACAATTCGAAAGCTTCATAGAGCAGCGCTGTGAAGAGTTGTTTAAAGACGGAGGCCTTTTATAACCTTGCCACCATCCGCCCATATCTATTCCCCCGGTTTCCCTAAGCCCAGACTACTTTCCTCTCCTCTCTCTTGTTCGTTCCCTATCTCTGTATACCGAAGAGGTTTTCTCTCTACAAATTGGTTCATAAAATTTATTGCGTTAGCGTCCGCGGGTGTCAGACGAAATTCCGGTCGTTAAGTTTTTATTCTCTTACTCAGCTGTCGCCGTTCACAATTCTGGTACACAGGTGACGGAGCACTCAAACATCTCTGGCCAGACGGAATTAGTCCCTACAAACAGTAATGGATGTAAGGAACCACGAACAACACAGTAAGCGTAGTTTGTCAAGTTCGAACTTGGTGCCGATGATTCAGGAGCGTCATTGAGTTTTGGTTTATTATTCAATAATAAACCATTGTAATCGCTCTTGAAAAAAAATTTAACCCCCTGAAAATTTCATGGTCTACGTTCCAAAGGGTGTAGAATCCAAATCTGCGATAAATATTTTTCCATCCGTCCGCCGTACGCCGAGCAAAAAATCTGAAATTTTCAGGAAAAATCAATATTGGTCCGACAACGCCCCAATTAATTTAAAGTGCCCTTTAAGGGCTGTCAAAGTTTTGTAAAATCCCTAAAAACCTCAAAAAAAGTCAAGGCGGCCTAAATTTGGAACTTTTTTGAAGAACTTTCCATGAGGAATCGAATGAGCCCTTTCCCAGGTCTATAGCTCAAACCATTCCCGATGTATGGCCCAATTTATGGTGCCAACATTTGCGTTATTTTGGTTTATTATTGTTTTTGTTTTGATTACAGTAACCTAGTGATGTAGTGAACGTGGATACTGGAGTGAACTCCTAAAAGGGTTTATAGCCGACACACGGGTTGAAGTATTCTGATAACCATTAAAAAAACGCTGCGAATTCTTTCTCTGGGGTTTATTATTCAATTGGCTTGCGTTCATGATTTGAATTTTACTAAGCTTTGGAGTGTGCGTGTTTCACAGGTGATAGAGCGATTATTGAATTTCAGGAGGCACACAAATATGATCAACTGATCAATCCAAATAGGTATTTTGGTTGAGAACAGATTTACGTGCTCTATGCATATCTCCTGAAATTCAATAATCGCTCTATAACCTGTGAAACAGGGACACTCCAAAGCTTAGTAGAAATTCAAATCATGAGCGCAAGCCAATTGAGCAATAAACCCCAATGAAAGAATTTGCAGCGTTTTTAATAAAGGTTTCCAACATTCAATAATCAACTTCCATTCAGTAGTTTTAGAGAATAGCACTGGACATCGGATAAATCGATTTTATTTTCTCCTACTTTTAAAATTCGATTTTGGGATTCTACGCATCTTAAAAACCCACAACTTTTAGTGGATTACGCTCTTTTCTCGGTCAATATTTAAGCCGAGATTAACTATTGAGAATAACCGGAAGAAAATATTACAGAAAGACTTCTGAAATGAGTGCTTCTGTTTCCTACTGATTTTAACATTTTTATATTCGACGATAAAATTAATATTGCTGAACGTTAAGAGAAGATTCATTTATGCGTGGGTACTGCCCGGAGCACCAATGTGCTAAGCAATCATAGATTCTCCTGGGATCAGCAACTAGTGATCCATGAATCAAAATCTTTCCTGTGTTTTGCATCCCGATATATACCTATGTATATACACATAAGAAAAGCAATAAATATTTGTATATTATACAAATCAACTGGCAGCGTACGCAAGAAGAAATGAGTGCTCTAGCCTACAACTTTTACCATGAACCGTCATAATTATTAACAACATGTTATCGTTTTCCATCTACTTTATGAATAAGTAATAATTTTCTGGTAATTTAGTCAGCTAATAATTTAAAACAAAATATAAATTTTTGAAGATAATAGATAACTAATTTTCCAAAAGCGAGCTTTTTATATTAGGAGAGAAAATGAGAGGCAAAAAACTCATTCGTCTGAAATTCCTCCAAAGCCAGACATAAGTGGTACGTGTTCCAACGCCAGGGTAGGTACGTGGTAATTCGTTTTGCCACTCTGCGTAACAAGATTCCAACGTAATGGGTTTTCCTGACTTTCACATGCTGCGCGCTGTAATTCAATATCCATTAGCTCATAGTCGCCTAAAGTAGCCTCTCCAGACTCTTTTCGAATAATTTTCTATCGTTTTCTGTGCACTCTCAATCGGGTTGACCGTCCACCGTCATCATACTGCAAGATAATGCTATTTATTCGGTTGTTTCAAATTACACTGCTTCCTGTGTTTCCAATAGCCAATAGTTATGATTGTGGCAAGTGTTATTTATTTATTTATTTTATTAATTCTTTATTCAACTTTCTGTTTATTACAATACGAGTGTTATTGAAAGGACAAGGCTTAATTGTACTTTGAACGAACCGTGAACGTATATTTGGAATAATAAGAATTAGTAAAATGTAGCTAGAGGAACCGTGGTTACTGTAATAATAACTTACTGACTAAATTACTATAATAGAACTTCACAATATTCTCCCCACTTCAAAATGATCACTGAATATAATCCCTGAGGTATGACGGGTTGACCTACGGCGCTCAGAAAGACTTGGCTGTGGCGACGGTGACAACCTAAAGGCTGGGGTGAATGGTATGGAAGGAATCGGCGAAAGACTAGGTTTTGGGTTGAGTGGTGTGGAAGACCTTGGAGAATGACTATTTCTTGACGAATTTAAAACTGCAATCTCAGGAGTTTCTTTGACAATAGGAATTCCTCTCCTTGGTTGAGAAGTTCCAGTGTTGACAAGTGTCACGTGTTTCTTTGTCACAAGAGACGCAACGATCTGGTTTATTTGACGTTTTAGAGAAATGGTGCCAAACTGCCGAACATCCTGGTTGCCTTGATGTGAACGCCTTGATTGTGAACTTCACAATAGTTGACATGATTCATTTATACAATTTTTTTTATAATTTCTGGCTGCAAATGCAAAAATATTTGCACCGTCACAAATCAGCTTCACACCCTTTTTCCTCTTAGCACTAGTATAAAAAAACCCGCTGGTGGTATTTTTTAAAAACTACCCGATTAATGAAACCCAAATACATCACAATGGGGTTGATAAGGCACGCTGTATTGATATATCTCTTCTGTTTCCAAGAGACTTTAATTATTTAAGAACCGTACTCGACAGATTTTGCAACAAGACACTAAATTTAGGTAAATGCTAATGATTCGGTATGATCATCACTACCAGCTTTTATGGCTTTGATCGATTGATCCATGAGGAATCGATTCAGCTTAAAATACTTATAGTCCTATAGGATTAATATTTTTTATTTCGAAGCTCCTGCAAACGCGAATTGGCACACAAATATGATCAAATTCAAATAGGTATTTTTTGACAGATTTACGGGCATATCTCCTCACAAAATTCAATAATCGCTCTATCACCAGTATCCTCGAAAAATGAATGAGGAGTCGTAAGTGCGTCGATCGCTCCTTGTAGGTACGTTGGTTGATACCTTCTCAAGATAAAACTGAACTTCACGTTCAGCACCCGTTTACAATTTAATACAAAACAACAGCATGTGTTTTGAGACCCGGAAGTACACAGCAAACGCGGGAGAATGAGGGATAAATGGGAATCGGGGAAGTAGAAATCGGGAAAAATGACGCTGTCGGCATGAACTGGAGAGGTAGGGGTGACAATAGCGTTTCTCCCAGGGGATCCCTCTTGCACAGCTTCTGATTACATCGCTATTGGATGCCGTATTGGATGATCTCAGCCAATGACTCCCCATTTCCAGGACAAATCTAATAGCGCTTTTTCGTTCACCTTCCCAGCCTGCCTCTTCCCTCCTGCACTGACTTTTCGTTTACGTGCGCTCGAAAAGAAGATTCCTCCTCACTCTCGCAGTCTATTCCGTTTTTTTTTTTTTTTTTTTTCTTCACTTCCGCCAGTAATTGGTTTTGCGATGTCTACGGATGTTTTATTTCCAGGCTATTATTTCCACTTGTCTCACCACCGGTATAGGAGCTTAGTACAATGCACCTTCACCGTACAGCCTGATAAATTCAGTTTGCTTCGGAGAAAATTAAAATAAAGAATTCATTCTACCACATTGGTTCACCCTCCGAAACTGTTTGTGATTGGACTGTTTTCAGAAGCACTCGTGCATCCGTTGTGACCCCTCAGTATAAATAAAAGAGAAGGTAGTATTCCCATTCCGACATCTCAAAATTTAATCAGCAACTTTTTTGAGTTGTAATTTCTCATTTTTGATTTCAGAGTCGGATTCTGTGTTTCTACTTTGGATTTTTAGCTCAATACTTCGAATCGTTTACACAAAAAACGAATGGTAAGAAAATTAATTGGCATCGTAGGATAATAGTTTTATTAAAGGGGTATGTAGTTTTCTACGTGGACTATGTTTTTGTTTCGAATGCTGTTAGGAAGAGAATCTGTCTGGCTCAACGAAAATGTATACCAGGTAAAGCAGATTTGCTGTTCAGAATTCATCAGCTTACTATTGAATAGCTTTTTAACCATGGACGCACCTGAATCCTAAAATACTACCCCATAGTAAATGTAATTGGTGGGGAAAACCAAAAAAAAATCAAAACGAACATGACTGGGAGTAAGTAAGTGTGAACATGGTAAAAATCGTCCAATAAATCGTCAGCAATCAATAAATGTTGAAAGGAATTATTTACGGTTATGTGAAATCTTACCAATCTGCCGAAATTCGGAATGAATCTCAGCTAAGTCATCTACAATTACTAGGTATAACGGCTCACTGAGAAGCTGAGAGGCCCTTGTTGCTAATTATTTTCTAATCGATGAACGGTGCTGAAATTTGAAATGGGGTTCGAGACATCTACCTCATCTACAACTAGCATGCAAATACTACGTCAGGGGATATCAACTGAGGGACCTTTGAGGCTAATTTGTAAACAATACATGGTGCTGAAAAATAAATGAGCTTCTTTTAAGAAATCTAGAATAAAATTAGAAGGCGACACAACTAGTTAAGGTGATGTACCATGGACTACGTTTGATAATTATAAACCAGTGATGTGAGAAGAAGGACTCTCTAATGCAGAAATTAAAAGCTTTTGTGTAACAAGTTACGTGAATATCACTGATCTTTCAAAGAGGACGATTTGTTCGGAGGTTGATCGAATCTGAGGCCCAAATTGTCCACGAGAAATGGGAAAGTGGTAATATGAACTTTGTGGATGAGATACTTGACAGGGGTGGGGACGTGGAAATAACTGGCTGGCGCCTAGGGGTATCCGAATAGTAGCGGTAGCGAGGTGGCGGTATTTCTCACGGCAATGCGAGGGAGCCGTCGAGGGTGCAGGTGAGAAAGGAGAAATACTTGGCAACATTCGGAAAAGGAGCCTCTCAGGAGCGTTAAACCAGCCCTCCCGAATCCACCTCGCCGCCCCCAGTCATCCAACGCCGCCCCCAATAGGAAGGAAACCGCCTTCGCTACGATAGCTCACACTGCGGACTTATCTTACCTCATCCGAACCCCCTCGACCCCGAGAGATCGGGCGGTGGCGCGGAGTATGAGAGCTCGAAGGTCATGACCGCAACTTCTTCGGGCGGTCGATACCTCACGCTGCTCCGTTCCCTCTCCATCATAACAAACACCAAAGAGAGAGGAGGGGGGTTCGCTTTACAACAAATGTAACAACGTTAATTGGCTCCTTCCAATACCTTTCGTGGCCCAAAAAACATTCATATATATACTACACGTCAACAATATAATTGCTGAGGGACCCGTGAAGTTTAATCCACATCACGCATTTTCCTTCCTCCTCTATCACTGTGGTTGTACTTAACCAAAGGAATTCAAAATTCAATTCAACGAGTGAATTCGAAAAACGCTGCAAATTCTTTCACCGGGGTTTAATATTCAATGATTCACGATTTGAATTTCTACTAAGCTTTGAGGTGTGCGTGTTTCGCAGGTTATAGAGCGATTATTGAATTTCAGGAGGCACACAAATATGATGGTTGAGAACCGATTCAAGTGCTCTATGCATATCTCACGAAATTCAATAATCGCTGTGTCACCTGTGAAATACGCAAAGCTTAGTAGAAATTCAAATCATGAATCATTCAATAATAAACCGCAGTGAAAGAATTTGCAGCATTTTTTTTTCAAAAGCGATTACAATGGAAAAATATTCTATTTGAAAATTTTAAATTTCGTAAGACGGAGCATGCATTTCAGAATGCTTCAACCCGTGTATCGGCTATAAACCCTTCTAGGAGTTCACGCCGGTATCCACATTCACTACATCACTTGGTTACTGCGATCAAAAAAAAAAAAAACTATGTTGCTTTTGTTTTGATGTAGTGAATGTGGATGCAAATGTTGGCACCATAAATCAGGCCATACATTGGGAATGGTTTGAGCTACGGACCTGGGAAGGGGCTCAATCGATCCCTCATGGAAAGTTCTTCAAAAAAGGTCCAAATTAGGTCCATAAAGGTTAGGCCGCCTTGATTTTTTTTGAGATTTTTAGGGATTCTACAAACCTTTGACATCCCTTAAAGGGCACTTTAAATTAAGTGAGAGAGCTGGCTAAAGACTTGGGGCGTTGTCGGACCAACATCGATTTTTGCTGAAAATTTCAGATTTTTTGCTCCAGCTGTTTGGGAGAAATCGTGCGCACGGCGTACGGCGGACGGACGGAAAAATTTTTATTGCAGATTCGGATTCCACACCCTTTGAAACGTAAACCGTGAAATTTTCAGGGGGGGGGGGGGGTTAGAATTTCTTTCTCAAGAGAGATACAATGGTTTATTATTGAATAGTAAACCAAGAATTCGGCCGATTTGGACGTGGCACTTGTTTTCCTCATGTCTATAACATGAATGTATAGGTCATTAAAATGTTTTAAATTTGTGAGATGTGTTAGATTCAACAGAACTGGAAAAGTAAGCTTAGTAAATTATTTGTTTTAAAAATCAGTAATTAAACATTTATGTAAGCGGAAAAGCTACCAATGAGGGTACGAATAGGGAATCAGAACCCTAATCCGCACATTCTTGGTATATTTTATAAAATTTGTGGTGGAAACTGACGGAATTAAGCGTGTCACAAACATTTCTTGGCACAAAACCATTTTCCAGAATGATCTTAACCGTTAAATGAAACACTTCTTACTTCAGTTTCGTTTTCGAAAGTGAACACAATATTTTCGCTACTTGGAAGACTCGTTAATACGTCAATATAAACTATATTCATAGACCATCAGGAGCGAGATGATCCCATTCACAGCTGAATGGGAGTCGTCAACGTCCTTTTATTTATTTCTAACCATTTAACAAATCGAAAAATTATAATCCATATGAATGATTGACATACTTCTAAGGGATTATGTCTTTGTACATAAATCTAGTGTCTTAATAAAGTGAGTATACCTATCTGAAATGAGCTCTAGCCTCTGTATCACACTTGATTCAACACAAAAAAAATTCATTTCTGAAGGGATTCGCATTTCAAATACTGTTGATTACTATTTTCTGATTAATGGTCATTTCTTGAAATGATTTCCCCTAGTTAATGATTTAAACAAACCGTTATGTGGTAAGTGCATACGTAGGATTATAACGAATAACATTGTTAGACAGCTACTCTATCTTTTGGTACGGAAAATGGCAATAGATCAAGTGTAGTCGCTTCTTCTTACAGCTCCTAAAGCTACGAGTCATAAACGATGGATGGGGCAGTGTAAATGTCTGAACTTGAAGATGAAGGATGCAGAAACGCTACTAGGTTGTAACCATCGCCTATATCCATTTCCCACAAGCTGAAACCTGGCGTTTGCCTGAGTTTAAGAGAACGGCCCTACGTCACGCAAACACTGCATAAATTGTGTCGTAACGTTTCGTTTCAAACGCTTTCCAGTCCATATTCTCCGCTTAGCGGTGTTCTTAAACTGCGTCTTGGCCAAGACTACACCACAGCGGTGGTTGTGGGGAACAACGACGTCCCGTTGCAAATACTCGCACTAATGGTAACTTTCGGTTATTTTCCGCCTCCGTATTTATGCTGTGTGATACACTTTGGTAATATTTGCAGGAAAATAAAATAAAATGTGATTTTCCGGGGATGAATCAGCTTGTAAAACACAAGAAACTGTAAACCTCACCATGTGAAATGAAAGTAACCTTCAATTGTTCCTAATCGTGATTGTACAAAAAATAGAGAGAAATCTTCGTCTTAATTTAGTTATTGCCCTCGAAATTCTCCCTTTGGCCCCCGACAGAGTGCTTTGAATATCGGAAATGACTAGTCATTATTTACATCATTAGTGTTCTGTGTAAAATAAGGTGTGCGAACCCCTCTTTCTGCCGAGTGATCATTCATGGAATAGACAACCGCTTCGATAGCTCAGTAAGTTGCCCAACATGACAGCCCGTATACATCTCTTCCTGCAAGGTTTATACCTAAGAACGCTTCAAATATTTTGAGGCTCCCTTGTGTAAAAACTTTGGTGAAACTCGGATTATGTTTAAAAAAGGTAGTCTCCTGTATATTATCCAAACTCAGCTTCAAACGCCGCCATACCCTGTAATTACATTTTAGATGCCTTCGAACAACGACATTCTAACGAATATCTCCATTTATATTACGACACCGTAGATCGATTAGGGAAGAAATGAGCGGTTAGGGTATTCAGCTCATGAGTGTATTTCCATTCCCTCAGTACGTAACAAAAGTTGGTATCTAAATACTTAGTACCCATACTAATTGTGTTTCTCTTGTTGCTTACGAATACGTGAACTCTTGGAAACAAAAACTCCCTTGCGATTCTAACAGCTGATTCGACAGTATTGATAGTAACAACTCAAAAAACAATTTTCATTATAATATACATATTATGCAAACTTGCATCGTATTTAATACGATCACATTCAAATTTTTGTTGACTCTTTTCCTTTTTGTGTATCAAAGTTAAAGCCGTTAGGGATGGATAAGTATAATTAACTTTGGCCCAGTAGTTTTGGAGAAAAGCTCCGGGCCGCGGAAGGAGGATTTTTTTTATTTATTGGGAAAGATCCGTCGGTTATAAAGGTTCGTCATTGGAAGTAATTAACCAAAAGCGGGAAATATGCCAATGAGGAAAGTTGTTTCGAAAGTTTGGTTATGAAGAGAGCTCAATAATTATAAATCTGGACCGATGGGTCATTGTTGAACTAGTTTCTAACTCCATAGTAGATTTAAAACGCTGCTGATTGTAACACATAGGTTTATTATTTTGACGTGAATATGTCTTTTGGCTGGGGGTCAAGGAATTTTCCGCGACACCTTTTTTTCTCCACACAAAATGCAACACTCCGGCACTTTAGATTATTATCAACTCGAAAAATGAAGGCTAGGTAGAAATCAATGAGGTTCACTTTTCTCTAAAATAAACCGTTGTTTTTCTATTGATTTGCACGTTTCTATTGATTGTCACGTACAACAATGTGTGATCCTTGTCCAATTTCAAGAAAGAGAACTCAGTCTTTCCAGGAATGAAACTAGTCTCTCAGTTGAAGAGCTCAACTCCTTTCGCACATCATTCAGTAATGTGCGTATTGCGTTCATAGACGAGTGTGGTGTGGTAGGCTCTAGTCTACTTCGAAAGATAAACCATCGTCTCCAACACATTGACTGCTACAACGATATACCATTTGCTGCGATGAATATGGTCTTTTATGGTGATTTAGTCAGGTACCACCCGTGTGTAAGACACCAATACATAACAGGAATAGGATTGCCAGGACATTGTATGGAAATCTTTAGAATACTACCCTCTCGTTCAAGTTATCTGTCAAGCTGACGTTACATTCTCTAGGATCCTTACCAAGGTTGGTAATGGAGATAATCTGACTCGAGAAGAAGAAGTCGCCATAGAGTCCTGATTTTGAACAACAAAGTACATTGAGTGATCTCAATGTGAATTTTAATACCACAAAAGATGCAGAATTTGTAACTTTCATGCGTGAAACATTCAATCTAGAGTTGAATAGCGATCAAGCTATCCCTACAATCCGAAACAATACAGTCACTGATGCTGTATTCCCACGATATATAGATCATATGGAAACAAGGCATTTTGTCTCAAAATGTTCTTACTATAAACCATTATTTAGCATTACAAACGCTACCACTAATATTTCCAAATTTTGTTCATCAATGTTCAATGCCAGTAATAGGTATTTTCATAAAATATTTTGTGTGTCTACTTTATTTATTTTATCATTTTAATTTTCTAATTACACCTCCTACAATGGACAAATCCATGATCTATCGTTTTTCCCCCAAGGAAAAGTTTTTTAATTTGTGAATGATTAGTCTCAATGAAAGAAAAAAAAATTAAATAGAGAAACGTTTTTTCAATTTTTATTTTAGATTCGTCTTTTACGAAGATCAATCAACTGTAGATAATTATTAGAGTATATCATCATTATCTAAATTTAACGTAGTAGTTAAGAATCTACAGGGACCCGAGAACAAGAGTTGAATGTGCCGAAAACTAATTAATGGCGTAATCCATGGTACATCTTAACTTGGCACCTCGAGCCTCTAGATGCCATTGAAAGAGCCACACGTTTATTTCAGCACAATGGAAGGAAGATAGCTTTTGCAAAAGGTACCATTCAAATCTGAGGTTTCTACGCTGATCAGGAAAGAAAATAGCCACTACAGTTTTATATTTACCAGTTGAGGAGTGAATGGAACGTCAACTCCTACAATGGTGCAAAATACTGTATATGAAACGACGTAGAAATTCCAGAGTAGAACAACTGAATTTTAAAGAGGTCGAATAAAACACCTACCTACGCATCACTTTCCCACAATTGTTAAGAGTTGAAAAACTCGATTTCAAAAGAAACCCACGAAACAAAATTACACAGCAATTTTATCAGCTGATTTCATCCTCATACGATACCAATCGATTTTCGCTATGTCCATGCACGTTCACATTCGCATACGTGTTTCTATTCCGTTTGATGTCAAAGTTTTAGCCGTTAGGGAGAGCGAACAATTGAACGTGGATCGATCAGCTGGCTCATTCGACTCTTTGAAGGCGCATCTATCAATAACGAACATGAAAACAATATAAAGGAAGTTTTTGATGTTCGGATTTTTGTCCACCGATCAGAATTGACTGAGATCATAGCCGAAAAATGAGAGAAAAGTGAAGTGAAGAGTATCAATCCAAAGAAAACTTATAAGTACCAATCTCCAGGGGGCTTTAGCATTAATACTATCAGTTGAATATTTTTGAAATTACAACAAAACCAAAAAATTCTTGTAAAATTCACTATCTATGTGGAACCTTCAAATATAAACGGCAGGGCGATTAACAATAATCAATACAATGGAAACATAACATATTCGTCAAAAATTGTGTGCCAGGAGTAATGCTTCAGTTTGCCCTTGGAGTTTCGGTACATAATAGAAATACATATTCTCAGATTCAATCAGTCATTTATTTTTTTTTAAATTATTATTTCTTTACTGTTTATTGGTTGTTTGTACGATTATACTGGAAAAAGCCAAAGTTAAACTAAAAAATATTCATTTCTCCTTTTTTTAGACTGCCTTTTGAAACTATTTGAATGTAAAAAGTGTAAATGTTTTATCTACATCTGTCAGGCCCAGTCACATGGAGTAAAATGTAATCAGATCAATTTGATTTCAAGGATCGATTTCAACCGTATTCAATGCCATGATCTGCGATGTACTAAATATTTACGGTCAAATGTATAGCACGAGAGTGTCATAACAATCAGAAGTCGAACAAACAAAACATACATTTTCAAACTTGGAACGACTCATGTTTGCGATGAAATGAACCATTCCTTTGAACGGTGTAATAAAATTATCTGATAATCCAGGTGGCCGAACAAATCAAATTAGGCGAGAGATTCTCTCACGGTAATAGCCACCCACCAGTACCACCTCGATAATGTAATAAGCGGAAAGATCCCTACCAGGTTGGGTCCGTGGATTATAATTGAGAGGGAACGTGCGTCAATAATCTGGGAGAAAGCGTGCCGTAAACTTTCTGAAAGAAGAGTGCCAATTCACGTCTGACTTGATATACGGATTTCCGCCCCTGAAAAGAAAGGAAGAGAATAAAGGTCGCACCTATCGCTCGAAGAAAGGAGGCAGTATAGGTGTCACTGGCCTACAGAAAAAGTATCAACCCACACCAGTCTCAGGGCCTCTGTTCATGAATCATCTGGAAATACGCCCTATCTCACCCGAGCCTCTACACGGGAAATTTACATGAGAAGCACTTCATTCGTTTTCGCAGAATAGTGAAGTTAGAGAGGTAATATTGACTTTTGCGAAGGAATTTAATTAATAATTTAAATTAATCGGGTCCTAAAAATACAGAACATCCACCACCTATGGTAAGGACAATCGATCCGTTAATGTCTCACGTTCGTTGCTGTTTGTGTGTTTTATGCAGTTTTCCCTCTTTTCATTACTTCAACTGTCTTTTTGAAGACTTCCCCTAAATCAGTGTGCTTGTTATAGTTCACTTCCAGCAAGAATGTCGACGGGACGGAAGCCCATTGAGACATTAGTAGAATACCGCAAATATTTTAGGCGATGGATATCCATCAATTCAGGGACTCCATCGAATTACCTGGGTGCATACGTAATGGGTATTTTTGTATAATTTGCAAGACGCGAAAGAGAACAGCTTCTAACCCCGTGAAGATCACGCATTACTACCAGAGAAAATACATTCGAATGAATAACAATGAATAAACGTATCAGCAGAAGACAATCACAATTTCAACTCTTCGAAAACCGTTTTTCACTTCTTTGGGCTAGTAGATACATATTTTTTTTTGGTTAGATAATGTGACGGAGAGAAAAAATATCGCAAGTCCCTTATAAATCGGCCATAATAATCAACTGTCCCCAGGATGGATTTAATTCACGATCATTCCTCAAACGTGGCATGTCTTGCCATGCTTTCAAGTGGTCCACTTCTTTCCTCCTTTCAAGTGGTCCTATTCCTGTGTCATTAATTAAACGACCCAAATAGTTCTACGAAGGTTGAAACCATTTGTTTTTGATAATCTGAGTTAAAATCCCAGCACGGTCTAACCTAAACAAAACTTCCAGCACCCCTACCTAATTGGTACGGGACGGCGAAGTGGTTATACAGTACCCGCACGACCGCCAGGTCTTGAAGGTGGGGTCGGCCTAGCCCCTTGTTCACCCCAATCACTTAACTTAGTCGGTGGGTGGTATGTACAGGGTGTGTCAGATAAGGTGCGCAGTACCTCACCCACGTATTTCACAACCAATTTCCAACAAAAAGTGCCTTCTAACATTTTTTAAATCTCGCTTAGTATTTCACTTCTAAATTTTTTCGTGTTTTCGACCTTGTCTCAGCAAAACGGCTATAACTCACATACAGTATTATGCAAAGTAAAATTTGAAGATACCGTTGGAAAGTGCGTCAAATTTCCTATCTTTTAAGCGCCAAACCAATTGTTTTTGCTCACACCTACTTTGCGAAAAAATCACTCTACAAAGCAAAGTTCAAGGAAATTTGAAAAAAGAAGGTTTTTCAAACGTTCAGTACTGCACACTAATCTGAATTTCATCAGGTGCCTGTGGCCAAAAAAATGCGCCAAAAAGTCAGCTAACGAATGGTATATCAGAAACAATTTTTACTATTTTATTCGGTCGAGAAAATCGCGTTCGAGTGCGAAAATCAGCGATGCAAGTCGAGGTTTTTGACGCTTGGTAATTGGTTTCAAATAAGTACCTTGTCATTTTTACGATCAAAAATAATCTGTTTCATCTTCTAAGGTGCAATTTTGAATTTGTGCAACTATTTTCTAATACTCAATTGCAGTACATTTTCAAAATGGCCTCTATTTATAATACAGGATAAATATACCAAATCATAAATCTTCACATGGTTACATCCAAGACACCATTCAGCCCCGAAAAATCAGAAAACAAATATTCTCCTACTTTTGAAAAAGATAGATGTCGAAATATCAAAATTACTCTCACATCTTTTTTTCTGTGAAATTTATATAAAAAATGAAGAGGAAAAGATTTTTTTTAATATATATGTTTTTTTTCTCCTCTTCCTCAGGGATGGTTTATGTTGACAATATCAATGAAACATTGGATCACAATCAACTGTGATGAATTTTGATATCTCGCCTGCAATATCGCTCTGTAAAGAGAAGAGGCACACATGAGTTGGGTTACGTGAACGTTTAACAGTCAGTTAATAAGAACCCCATTAAATTGTCGGCTTGATGACTTCAAAGCACTCGAAAGCATAAACAGGGTGGAACAAGCCACGTAACGGTGCAGGAATTGCAATCAAACGAGAAGGAGGGGAATACGACGGGGTGGAACGGAGAGACAAATTCAGAACCGTGAAATCGCAATGCTTCAGCCTTCCATGACCTCTGTCGGATCGATATGGTGATAGAAACCTACGCAAGTACGCTTGAAACTGCCAGGTCATTGAGCACGATTGCACAAAGATATAAGTCGGTTCACGTCACCTACGAGTGGTAATCGAAAATTTAGTGGTGCAACTATAAGAGGTGCAGAGCTACCGATAGTACGAAGTAGGATACTGTATGGTTCCAATTTGCATCAAATAATGGAGCGAATGGCCTACTAAAAAGCATCTTCAATTAATGCCACTCGGAAAACCATGACAAATTCTTGGTACACAACAACACCATAATGATGACTACGACATAATATGTTGTGGAGAATATATTATATTCTCTAATCCAACATTGAAATACATGAGCCCTCAATCTTAAACGACGGATGGCATATTTATACTAATTTTGGTTCATCATTTCAAAAAACAAAAATAACCGACAAAAAAATTTGATACTTCCTGTTTTACTCAACCTATATTTTAGGTCCTACAGAGTCAAATAGATAGATGAAATGTATATTTGATCATAAAAGCAAACAAATAATAAACAATACATTGTACTTTTTTCTGTTTTAATCAACCATATTTTAGGTCCTACAATGTTAAATATGAACAAACATGAAAGAAAATTAAATTATAACAATTTACCAGTAATAGATTATTATAATAGTTATTATAAAATTATGGTTATTATTACATTTACGATCATTGGAACTTTTAGTTTGATCGAACTAATTCCCAAATCCGAAATGTATCGACATTTAAGAAAGCAACTTAATTAATAATATTCAATAGAAACAATGTTAAATAAATGAGGTTATTACATTTACCCAGAAGATTTTCCCACTTATTTGGGTTTTTACATTCACAACTCCGTTCGCCCGCCGTCTGGAGCGTTTCGTCGAAACTACTGAATGAAAATTGATCAAACTTGGGCCAAAAACTATATTCGGGGTCTAGGTAGGACTGAATTCTCGGCATCTATCTCAGTCAATCCTGAAAGGTGAAATGAAAGGGCTGATATTCCAAAATTTTGAATATTGAACATTTTTGATACGGCAATGAATTGTTTTAATGTTCGTTATTGATAGACATGCCTTCTAAGAGTCAAATAAGCCACCGGATCGGTCTCTAAGGGCTAGAAGTTTGACGGAAAGAATAACGTAAACATTAATTGGATTGTGAAAGTGTCTATCCATAGTAAAAATAGGAGCGCCTGGCTCACATGAGTGTCCGCACATGAGCGGAGGACAAGAACTCCCGAACATTTCCGAAGCTTTTGGAGATCAGTTCCAGTTGTTAAATTCACCGTACTTAACTGTATTTTCCTTTTCTGTGCTTCGTCCTCGCTGGGCTACGTCGTAGGTTTTAGTCCTCCATTCTGTAAATACTTCTTCCTGTTTGGAATCGGAAATTTATTAAATTCGAAGGTTGCCATTTTGTACTCCATCGGATATGAATTGACAGATTTGGTTTTTATTTTTCTAGGTAAAGTACTGTAGTGAACATTTTCATTAAATGACTCACCACTTATGGAACCACCCCTTGGATTACAACAATAGAATCTTCCCCGATAGAATTGATAACGATGGAATTGAAAGATAACTTATAACGATTGAATTGATATTTAGAGAGAAACGATACATAGACTAGATGCTCTAGGATTGAATTTCAACCAGCTGACAGCAGTGATGAAACCTGAAAATGAAACCAATTGTCGGATTGGTGCTAAATTGAAGGATTCAGGATAATATCTGAATCTTTCAATGCCCAATTTTAGTGTTTTAATATCCAAACAAAATTGTTGTTTATTGAATACTCGAATGTTTTCAGTGCTTACAATGACGTTTACCTTGTTTTCTCATTGGGCATCTTCGTTTCGGAAACAGCCTAAGATATTCCTTTTGTTCTCCCGTAAAATCGAGAGCTTTGTATTGAGAGCGACGAGGAGAACAAAAGCCGGTTCCCTCTGGTATTAAAAGGGTATAGAGAGCGAGGGCGAGGGACAGACTCCGGGTATGGAGAGAGTACAGAGGAATGGAGGTAGTGGATAAGGCCACACAAATCACGCTTAAGGGGACACAAGAACGGGCCCCCTTCACTTTCCTTTTTCTCCAAAAGGCAATATCGGGTGGCAACCCCCCTCCTCTCCCTTCCATCGTCGTTTCCCTCTCCATCCTTTTCCACCACCCACCACAAAGAAGAAAAGGTGATATCACCCTCTTTTTTCCCCTTCGCCCACATCTCACCTGATCAACGTTTTCTCTCCCTTCGTACTCTCTCCCTCTCACACTCACTCACTCTCTTTCTCTTATTTGACCCCCTCCCCCTTACTATATCGAGGCATTTCAGTCACTTTCCATACCACTCAGGCCTCGATACGCGAGTGTGTGAGTTTGCTTCATATATCGCGTTATCAGCACCAGCTCGGTTTAGTTCCGTTATCTGATATCGTTCAATCACTTTGGACTGAGATCCTTTCTTAGGATTCATATCAATTTCTACTCATTTATGATAAAGTACACCATGGACAAATGAACATACATTTCAGCACCTTGGATGCACAGAAATAACTAATTATAAGTTTAATGGCCAACTAGCATCATGAAAATAATATCCCGCTTCAATTCGTGCGATTCATAAAGTTTTTACCCACTTTTTGGCATATTTTAACATTATTTGGCACCATTTTGTACATCTTCTAATATCAAAACCACATGTGATGATATTTTTTTCTGATTAAAATGATTCACCATTTATGGGGTTTGGATTACAACTATGATGATTTGAATTTCTACGATAGAATTGAAAGATAACTTATAACGATAGAATTGGCATTTAGAGAGAAACGATACATAGATAGATGATCAATCCAAGGATTGATTTTTCGACACCAGATTTAGCAGTGATGAATCTCCTGAAATTCAATAATTGTCTATTGGTGCTAAATTGAAGATTCAGGATAATTCGAATCATTTCAAGACCAATTGTTTTAATATCCAAACAACATTGTTTTTTATTGAACCTCGAATACCCCCCACATCAAAAACGTTTACCTATAATTTATCAAGTCATTGGGCATCTTCGTTTGCGGAAACAGCCTAAATATTCCAAATTTGATGTAGCCAAAATCGAAAGATGTATTGAGAGCGAGAGGAGATACAAACTGATCAACCCAAATGGTATTAAAAGGGTATAGAGAACGAGGGATTTACGTGGTATGGAGAGATACAGAGGAATGGAGGTAGTGGATAAGGCCACACAAATCACGCTCTTAAGGGGAACAAGAACGGGCCCCCTTCACTTTCCTTTTTTAGTAAATTCAAATCATGGCAAGCCAATTGAATAATCTTCCCTCCATCGTCGAAAGAATCCTTTTCCACCACCCACCACAAAGAAGAAAAGGTGATATGGAACCCTCTTTTTTCCCCTTCGCCTACATCTCACCTGATCAACGTTTTCTCTCCCTTCGTACTCTCTCCCTCTCACACTCACTCACTCTCTTTCTCTTATTTCCCCCCTCCCCCTTACTATATCGAGGCATTTCAGTCACTTTCCATACCACTCAGGCCTCGATACGCGAGTGTGCGAGTTTGCTTCATATATCGCGGTATCAGCACCAGCTCGGTTTAGTTCCGTTATCTGATATCGTTCAATCACTTTGGACTGAGATCCTTTCTTCGGATTCATATCAATTTCTACTCATTTATAATAAAGTACACCATGGACAAATGTAATAGATTTTAGCACCTTGGATGCACAGAAATAACTGATTATAAGTTTAATGGCCAACTAGCATCATCAAAATAATATCCCGCTTCAATTCGTGCAATTTGTTAAAATTTTTTACCCACTTTTGGCATATTTTTACATTATTTGGCACCATTTTGTACATCTTCTAATATCCAAACCATATTTGATGATATTTTTCTGAGTGTAATAATAATAAAAATTATAAATTTAATACTTTTTAGCCATTTAGTGCCATTTCAGTGATTCTTTCGTAATTGTTCTTTTTGTAAAATTTAATGACTAGAATAGTCATTCCCGTGAAGAATTATTTTCTTTTGGAATTCTTCTCAGTGAAAGAACGGTATTCTTGTCTCTTAGGAGTTTGTTCTTGGGATTTTTTATTTGAAGTTTTGAAAGAAGATTCAATCTTCAAACTTATGGAATGCAATGCGTAGGACGATTAAAGTAATCTAAGAATAGTTTGAAAGCTAAATCAGCTTTATTAACAATGGCAGCATGTTATCTCATCGTAGATAACACCTTATCAAAATTACATTATCTTTTCAATTACAGTAAAGCGACAGCAAGTGGCAGGTCGTAGCGGTTGGCTGACAACTCCGTTACACAATCTGAAGATTGAAAAAGGATAACTTTAATTAGTTCTCTAACAAGTTTACTACGGTGTCAGTCACACGAGTTGGGTAAGACATGAATCTAGAGCGATACAAACATTGTGAAGAAAATTTGATTCGATCTAAACTTTTTCAATAATAGCTTGGTATTAAGTGACGCAATAATCGTAGATTATAAATCATTCCACATTATTGACAGCGACACGATCTGGGAAAAAGACCATTTCGGAAACTGAGAAACTCAAATGCTGTGACTTCTAATAGAACACTTTTAATTAATATCCATTGGTTTCGGTTGTGATAGGTAACAGACACTAGTACTCAGCGTTATTTTACCCATGGGTGCCCGCAGGGAGGGGCCAGGATAGTATGCATACATTTTTGTCAGGTTTTAGTGTTTTGAAAAATTCATTATGTCCAAAATTACTAAATATCGGCAATTCCGCACAAACCCCGGGATAATGTCACGTTAACGAAAAACATGACTAGATAAATAACCAAACCCTAGTATTATTATAGCAAAAGAAACAACGTAATTGACAACAGAAAGAAGAATAAGCAAGTCACTGAAGAGCAAGTGATACTGCCGGGTAGCGGCATAGACACCTAAATTCATTTTGAAGCAAATACATATTACTTTAAAACATTTTTGACTTTTACTTTTTTACCGCAAAGTTTCATACCCCCCGACCCCCCGGTGACCTTGCCCCCTGGGAAAATATTCTGCGGCCCCCCATGATTTTACCCAACATTTACAGTATCACCTCTGGTACGAGAGCATCACTCCAAGATTTTGAAAGTTATTTGGAGAAAATAGGTTCATTAACGTACTTCAATTACTAAATGAATACCTAAAACATTTGCTATTGACAGGAAGGAGTAATACCCCCAAACCTTCATACCTACTTAGTTATATGCAGCCAGTCCATTTGATTCTTCAAAGCAAATTATAACTTTCATGAAAAATTAACAAAAATACGTGAATGCAACTTTATATTTCAATGAATAAATATATCTTTATTTGCATGCATTGAAGATATGTTCCGCTTTTTGATTTTTTAGGATTTATTTTGAGCCGCCACTTGGTGCACCACTGGCCAAGATTCTCAACAAACTGTTGTAACCGAGCCGTTGCCGATTCAGAGTCTGGGTAGCTAACAGCATACACTAAATCGTCAGCATAGAGTGCGGAGAAATCAGGTGGATTAGGGAGCGACAGATCTTGGCAAAACAGCGTATACAGGTATGGTGAAAGACAACCCCGCTGGGGAACCCCTGCACGTTTGGGTCTAATCGTGGAGGATTGACCTTGAACAGACACTTGAAACGTTAGACCAGTCAAGTAGTGTGTCATCACGCTGAATAAATTGTTTGGCGAATGTGGTCCTAATTTATTGAGGAGCCCGTCGTGCCATAGCCTGTTCCGCGTCGAAGTATATTGCCCTGCATACATGGTTGTTTTGATAGGCTGATTTTATGTAGGAAGTGATGCGTTGAAGTTGTAGCGGATATGACAGTGATTCTCTGAAGCCGAACTACTGGTCCGGGATTAAATGGCCGGTAAATTTCAGAATGTGCGGGAGTAGGAGGTGTTCAAAACTGAACTTTAAAAAAAATTAACCCATTTGTTAGAATTGGCAGTGTTTGGTTTTCTTTGGACCGTTGGACCGTTCTTTGGACGTTTTTTGAAAATTGCGCCTAGGTACCAGCCAGATTCCGGGCCGACATATGATTGTTTAAACGAATTTCATAAACTTTGGTCCGTTAGTGTCGTAGGAAAGATTCGCGAGGCGGATGGACGGATATTTTAGAATGAAACATGCTTTGGCTTTGTCCGAGCTGGTCAAAAGTTTCACGTTTCTATCGGAGGAAAAACTTCAACACAAATATTCCATCCACTTTCAGGTACAACCAAATCGTTACAACACGTTGGTGAGGAAATGGAACTTCCGCAGTTTATATCGCACAGACATTGTTCGCCATATTTGGGAAGATCCCGAATCACCTCGTATTTCTAGTAGGATAGTTTGAATGGTTAGTAAAATATCTTACGTGTCGCGTGGTAAATTACTATGGAAACATCATTGCTATTAATGATATAGGATATCCTAATTATTATATCCATGATGAAACTTAATACGGGTTATACAAACCTGTTTCATGGTTCTTGAATTTTAGGCATAGGCTCTAAGCAAAATATAAGGGAGTCCAAGGAGACTCGCCCCTGGAAAGGCGTGGAGCGCCCAGTTTCGATTCGAGTTTTAAAGGAATAATAAATAAGCCTTCTGATCTACACAGGAAAGATACTCGACATTAAAATAATGAAACCTTCATATCTTAATGTAATAATTTGAGCAATAAAAAACAACTTGAAAATCGAATCAACTTGAGGGAGATGACCACCGAATCGGTTCACCAATCAACTTCAATTTTTACTCCTGAAAAAAAGTTTGAAATATCTACATTTTTTGGACTTTGAAAAACTTCACTTCTCTCTAAGGACTCATTAATGCACAATTCAAAAAAAAAAACTTCTACCGACCGTCCGTTTTTTTTTCTTGTTTACTTTTTATGGACCACCCCACTTCCACTTAACATTAATTCAGCCTTCCACCGACCCTTCGTAGACACACGAGCTTGAAATAATGTAACAAAGTTAGGCAGTTTAAATTAGCATATCCTTTCAACTTTTCCCCAGAGAGCATCTTCATTCTTTTCATTTAATAATACAACCGATTCGATCTAAAAAAAAAAAAAAAATCCTCCACGTTTCACGTATAAGAAGATGCCTATCGTTGAATAAAATTAATAAACACAAGCATGAAAAATGGATTCAAAAGGTATCCCAGGTACGTTGCCGATTGCTACCCCTATCTAAATTCTGTATTGTAGACAGTTTGTCTTTTTTTTTATATCGATTTTATAGTTTTTAGAGGAACGTTTTCAATTTTCCGATATTACATCATTAGAGTGGAAAGACCTTGACTCTCTTAACCTGCACTGTAAATTTAAATTTGATTACATCTTTGTAAAGAACATTCCAATAGAACTTGAAAATTGACCGTTTTGGTAATGTATAACTAACTTTTTGGGGTAAACTTACATAACTATGAGAATAAGCCAGGAAATAGAACTTGGTGAAATCAAGGGATCGCCTTCTTGATTCCGACTCCGCCAAGCAAACAGAAGCATTGTTTCCGCTTAAGGGTTAAGAAAATACCGGCAATTACCTAATACGTTTTATATAATTACGAAAAATTTTAACTTTGTATATGTTTATCTGTGTATCCATAAATACTTATTTGGAGCTCAATTTTTATAGGTTCCATCAGAGTTTTATCAGGGGAAAGCGAGAACAGGCTGTGGACGATCCCCAATCATTTCTCTGCTTACAAACCACTCAGTGCATATGCATGGGTAAAATCCATCAACAAACATTTCTTGAAAGCCTAAAAGTCAATCTCGCTCAAATTTGGAGGGCAGTCGGTAGATCAAGATTGGTGGAAACGCTGGAGAAGATATACAATTAAAATCAAATTCGAGGGAAGAAAGCCAATTTATCTTTCACGTTATGAGGTATTTACCTATTGTCAGACCTGTTTATAACGTATAAATTACACATCATTAGTCGTCACTTTCGCCTTAGTTGCATGTGTTAGAGCAATGGACAAAGTTGTTCTACAAGAATGGTTTTTTAATTGTTATTACGAAAATAATTCGCTCTTTCGGGAATCCCAGCGGTATGGACATATAAAGTGATGAAGATACAAAAACAAAAAAGGCACCTGCCCATCAACTTGTTAACTACGTAGGCTTCGCTACTATGTTTGTGTGGTACTTGCATAAACGAAACCTTGAAGAGGAGGGATTCTCATATCGCTCTTGCGGCTCAACTATGAATATCCCTCAACAACAGAAATACAGCTAATTTTATAAGAATCATCAACTCTTCGTAGTAGCGAGGGAAAGGCATTTGACTACGGCGCACAGTGGGCTAAATCACCAATTTAGGTGGACAAAATTCTGAAACTTGTCGATATGCAACCTTTGGGTTCCCAGATTACGGAAAAAATAATTTGAAAAATCGAAATAATTTTTTGACACGATTGGTGAAGCACACAGTGGTCTAAAATCAAATTGATTTGCTAAAATTTAAAACTTTCCTACATTTAACGATTGAAGTCCCAGAATACGGGAAAAATAATATTTAAAAATTTAATTCATTTTTTGACACGATTGGGAAGCACACAGTGGTCTAAAATCAAATTGATATGCTAAAATTTGACTAAAAAAAATTATGTATCACCCAAAACGCACAAAACCGTCAAAATTCTTTGCAACATTTAAAAACTAGAAGGATTGATGAAACAAATCCGTGGAATAACTTGGCGTTAACATAGTTTTTCGTTATTGAATAGGGGCATACACTTACAAATTTCTAAATCTACAGGTAATTCGCTAAGTTGAATCTACAGGTAAAATGTAGTGTACCTATATTCAATAACGAATGTGGAAATTTAATGTCTTAGCTGTCTCAGCAATGTCCATTGTTGAATAAAAGCAATAAAACTTCGCCCTACACACACCTTGAACATAATGAATGGCCATCGAATAAAGATAATCCTACTGCCAGTTATCAGGCACATGATCTGTCATGTAAGCATGACAGATTAACTCCTTTACTATTTGTTTGTAAACACGGTATGGCGGGCAATATTATTATTAAGAGTATCACTAACTAATAATAAAAACGTAAAGCACTCAGAAATTCCAAACTTTTGACTTGACTTTTGTCCACCTAAATTGGTGATTTTGCCCACTGTGCTGCGTAGGAGGTTGAGGGTTCAAATCCAGTAAGATGGCAAATTAATAATACCGCAGGATTTTACATCAACATGCAGAAAAACTCCCACTGATGCCAACAAACCGATTCCGACCGATTTGTCCAACTAATCTATACATAACTAGAAGAATTGATTTAGTATATTTATTCATTCTTAAGATGTTGTTTCGAACACAAGACAACGCAAGGGAGAAGCAAATGATAACAGCCATCCGATTGTTAGATTATTTTTGCCTCTCTTAGTTGGTAGATACTCGAGAACTATGTGGAAACGGCATCCCAATATTCAGAAGAATACTTCATCAGTCACTAGAGCGCTCTGGGAATCCCTTCTCTTGATGGTTTCGTAGACGCAAGGTTTGAGTAGTGTCGTGCTAGTTTAGGGGTGTTTGATTCAATTAGGTATTTAAGGAAAAGTCGGCAATCAAGCTAAATAAAGACTATAATTAACAACTTTGTCTTAATCCTAATTATCTATTAATTAACCCTAAACTAAAGTCTCTCCTCGTGTGGTACCTTAACGTCGAGAACGATGGGGCGACCGCTTGTTCCGAACGCGAAGGGGACTGCTTTGAGCACTGGATACTACGACGGGGCTAATCTTCTTAGGAGTCGTGGATGTGGTAGGAAACAACAGCGAATTGTTCTCTATCGCAGCTTTATCTGGACTAAATTTTGTGCAGTTCGCTGCTTCCTAAGAAAACTCCTGCCGTCTTCAATTTCCCGGGGGAAGGCCGCCTTGAGCCAGGTGGAGGGGACACTGGACGCTCGCTTCCTTTCTGTGGACCCGACAATAGTTGGGTTTTTTAGACAGAAAACCTCCATGATTCCACGTTTTTAACGTTACCTGAGAACATTGTTACTTTTTCATGGTGGCGTTCACCCTTGCCTTATGCTTGAAACCATTACCAAATACCGGGAGCAACGGTAAAAAACCAACTATCCGTGAAGTGGACGGTTCGGAAGAAGGGTTGACATATAAATGGGCGCAATTCCAAGCAGCTCATCCCTCGGCCCCTGAGTTACTAATAGCCATCAATACGCCATAAATCCTGCGAGGGACAGGACGGCAGAAGAAAAACTGCTGCGGGCGCTGGCTCGAAGGACAAGGGTTATTGGAATGGGGATAGATCCAGTGGGGTGAGGGACGCGACGTGACTCTGGGGTGGGGGTTCGTTCTAATTGAATATTGCGCTCCTGGAAATGGGATTCTCGGAGCTGATGACACATAATGTTCCACTTCCTCTCAAGATGCATGTAGGCATTATCTGTTTCTGCCGTTTAATTTATTCACTTCGTTGTTCAATCTGATTCAATTATTTTTTTAATGATGGTGTGGAAATGATCGCTGCCACACCAACATCCACTAGTTCCAAATTAAAACAATTAAGTAGACTACAAGGCTGAAGGAAAGATACAATATACTCGTAGGTTGTTATTGAAGCCAGCTAACATACAATAATTTCAATTGTACGCCAAACCACAACAACTGTTGTGCACATATTATATCAATCAACTGGCTTCACCAACAACCCCTGTTTCCTCTTTCCATCAGTGTTAACATCTGACTCTTAATATCCAGGACATCAATATTCGCTTGGTTACAAACTAGACTCTAATAAAAACGGAGTAAGATAAACCGTTGTCTATATTTCCACGAAAGTTTCCAACTTTCGTGGAAAGTTTCCAACTCTCATGGAAATATAGACAACGTTCCATCTTACTCCGTTTTTATTTGAAATGGTTTCCACAACTTCGTCGCGAGTGACTTAGTCCGTAACTAGACTCTAGCTAGAAACATTTTTAATTAATAAAAGTTATAAACTCAAGACTGAACTGTTCATTAAAAACCTCTTGAAACTAAAATATACTTGCTCTCACAAATCCGAGTTATTTTTACGCATATTCCATAAATTTTGAATGTTGGAACCTCTCTTGAGTAGAAATTGAATGATTAGAAAAGGGTAAAATACTTAAATTTAAAATCAATGGCTTCTACCTAACGTGCTCT
This sequence comes from Creontiades dilutus, assembly GCA_031894815.1. NCBI lineage: Eukaryota > Metazoa > Arthropoda > Insecta > Hemiptera > Miridae > Creontiades > Creontiades dilutus. Next base: position 632,183 of record JAVIWC010000204.1, read on the forward strand.
TCGTTTGAATATCGAAATACGCGGGATTCATCAGCTTTCAAGTTGTTTTCTTCAAAGTTTAAATGTGCCTTTGCCATCACGCCTGTCAAACCGATATGAGGGGAATATGCGGCAGAATTGCGTGCCGTGATGGGCGGTGCCGGTACCGGAGAAGGAAAAAGGATCTCGAGTAGCGAGGTGCTGGGATGAGGGTTTGTCATAATGCTGCAAACCCGGTAGCTCACGCAACCTCTAAAACTCATCACGACCAAGATCGTAAGCTTAATTGTTACCTACCGGTCCTGAAAAGGTAAAATTTATATTCTTCCGCAGTTCGGAAAAAATCGCTACGTCATGATAGCTGAGAGAATGAGGTGGGGTAAAACAGTGAAAAGTTACTACATAGGCACCAACAATCGTAACTTTATTGATAGTTTCAAGGTGGGATGGAACAAAAATGGAGAATAGAAGTATACTTATCAGTCTCTCATTGACTGTTCTTCTTATAGCTAAGAAAAGGTTTTTTTTTAGCTACTGTTAAGGAGTTACTACATCCCAGAAGCGGTGTGAAGAGGGAACTAATAAACATTATCGCCGTTAGTTGCAAAAACGCCAAATTGCAACCCGAATGGTATTCTGTTTTTACTAGGCTACATTCATGTATATCTCTGTGGTAATTATGAAAAACGAACTGCGAAGTAATGCATTAAGGCTTATTATTCCTGCATAAGACAGCCCATCAACGCATTTCAAAGGTTTTTATCAATTAAACGCACTTACCGACTGAAAATAATTAATTCATTTATGATTAGTGAGTCTAATTAAAACCACTATTAGTCCGAGTGCGAGCGGCTGAGAGTATGGCTATCCGAGTGGGTTCATCCAACTTATTAAACTGGTCTATCAATTTAAAAAAAAAATGAGAGACTTTTCAAAATAATACTTCAGTACTTCAAGAGAACTTTTCGGCAACTAGACCTGATATTAGGTGTATGAAGTAGCATATCCAGTAGAATATACAAAAAATGCAAACAGCGCAAAAAGGGATTTTTTCCCCGATTGGTTCAATCCTTGTATTTTTAAGTCTACGCCAACGGATATTATAGGGGGTTTAAAGCTTTGTTTCATTTCGCCGATTTTAATATTGAAAATGATAAACAAAAAAACCGTTTCTGGTCGGCTCTGCTTGAGTGTGGGTTTTGATTTCAACTGGAATTAAATATTCCATTTCTCAACATAGCTACGAAGGTCACCAAAAGTCGAAAGGTTTTGCTTTTTGATAAAAGTAACTCATTTCCAATTTTGGCAACATAATTTCAGGGAGGACTTATTCAAGTAACTTGGATCAGTCTTGCTTCTGCTTTCGTACTTCATTCTCAACTTGTCAAGGTATATATGGTTTTATTTCGATTATTTACCCTAGACTTCCTTTCAACATTACCTACAGGATCTTCGTAGAATACAAATATAAAATACCTTTATGTAATAATTTGCAGTGGTCTTCAACAATTGTAAAATAACGACATTCAGGCCCATTTCAAGTATTGTAATTTCTGTTAATCGGCTATCTGAAAACCAAATTTAACAACGAAGGCAATTCAATGAATGGAGTTACAGACTGGAGCGTAGCGTTCGTTGGAATGATGTTTGTAGTGTAAATGGAGAGGGACGGAAAGGGTCATGGTGCTGAATACTCAATCAACTTGCTCATTCAGATGGATTACCGTTTCGACGTATTGTCAGTTACACTCACGTACTTGTTGGTATTGTACAACTTGCAATCAAATAGATTAGCTTTAGCTTCTATTGAAGTGAAAATTACCCTCTGCGTAATAATTTACCTCTATAGTTCCTATGTAACTCATGCCCAACACGATATATGTTGAGTAATACACAATCGCTGAATGGCTGCCTACCCAGAATTAACCCGTGAGATGGGTTGAAGGAGCTACACTATTATACGTCATGAGTCTGTTATTCTACTCGTGTTTATTATATACGAGAACAATGTTTCATCATTAGGGATGATGAATCAAAATCAAAATTAAAAATTATCGAACCCAACGAAAATTGAAAATTTTAATTTTATACATAGAAAATGACTGGAAAGAACTATTCTCCTATGAGATCTCATCCAACATCTTCGTGAATGTTGAAAAATTTAAATAGGAGAAACGTGCGTAACCATCCGGCGCGGTTTTTCAAAATATCAAATCCGATCTGCGTCAAGAGGATATAAGAAACATGGTGATAAATTGTCTATGTGCAGAACATATTACATACTTTCCAAATTGTTCGAAATTTCGGAAAAATAATTTAATCAACTTGGAAGAAAGAAAGAACAATTTTAGAAAATTACAAATTGTGTCATTAAAAATTTTGATTAACCATTTGAAATATCAGTAAAGTTTACTTTTATTTTATTAAGGAACTTTAAATTCATTAATACTGTTCCAACGCATTTGTTTGTTCGTACGATAGTTCTAATCGTTAAGCAAAAAAGGCGTACTTTTCATAAAGCTTAGTGACTTATGGCTAAATCCGTTACCAATCTATTAGGCCTAACTGTTGATTTAATTTTAATTATTACGCTCCAGCATGTGTACTTATAGGATAATGGACTAATTTATAAAACTCGATTCTTCTCTTATTCAAACAACCCATGAATTTACAAATAATTGTATAATAAAACCATTTATTAAATTATGAATCAAAAATTGCCACTGCTGTTGTTGATTTAGCTTCCTTGTAGGAAGAGCTACTGTGGCTTAGGCTCTTTAAAATCTAATTTCAAACTTCATAGAATAAATCAACTTCGCCCCTTTGATCGCTAAAGGGAACATGGCTGGTATGAGTAATGCAAACGACGACAACTTCGAATCAGTGTATTGGAGGAAACCCTATCGATTTCCTCCTCTTTAAACAAATCTTGAGCTTCCTCTTCCTCATGAATTATTTAAGCGGCGATTAAATGCACCCGGTGTTCCAAAAGAAATCTGTCTCTTGAATACATTCAATGCAACATTCAAATGGTTCAAGAATAGAAGTGTAGAAAATGGTAATGGTAGATACATAATTCTCAATAAATTTGTTGAGTATATGGTGTATTAATCTAATTATTGCCTGGTTTAAATTCCTATTTAGAAACTCTCTAATGGATGGTCTATTCGTCTAAAATTTCTCGATATGCTTCTTCTGCTAATTATACGCAGGTCCCTCTTTTTATTATAGAAAATTCCAATAAGAGTCGTCAAGCAGATAAAAGTTACACTTACATTTGTGTTGTTTAGCCCAGTAAGTATATATCTGCGAAATTTGGATGTTGCGCTTTCCTTCTTCCTCCTGCTTTCAAACCAGAGGTTTCTCCTCGTGTTTACCAAAAGATTAAAAATCTACGTTTCTAATGGACACTACACTCTAGGGATCCAGTTACAGGGGCCATATTTCCTCGTGGTTCACCAGTTCATAGTATCAACACATAGGTTAAATAGGTCCTGCCACCTAGCTAGTGGTAATTGGACTAGTCTGAAGAAGGCAGGAAAACAAAAACCCTTTGTCTTTAATTTCAACACATGGCTAATAAAACCGTGCAAATGAATTCCCGTAGACGCTAACGCTGTTTTACGAAGCTTCCTTCGTTCACTGCCCCTGAGATAGAAGTTGCATAAAGGCGAAACTTGGCCCGAACCTAGTAAGTGCTCTGCTTAACGCTATCTTCCTTCACTTTTGTTACGTAATTGATTTAAAACATAACAGTAATTTGGGCGCGCCACGGTAGACTTACTTTTTTTCTGATTCCCTGGCAACAAGGCACCGCGAAGAAGAATGTGCAAAATGTGATTTGTTGTTGAGTAACTTCTTGTCTAAGAGGACCTAGAGCACATTTTACTGGCGAAAATCTTCCCATTTAAATGTTGAAGAGGTTCCTTCTTAAATGTGTTAATAACGGATTAGAGATGGTGATAACCAATTGTACTCCATATTTCTTCCATTTCACCTTTGAATATGTAAACACAGGATGATCAATACTCTAATTTTCCTGTGGTGATTCCTGAGAAGGTGAAAGGGCACGCGAGAGGCAGATGAGGGTCTGACCTCATAAATAATTGTTGGCCTATGGGTTGGGTCAGAATGAGCAGGAGAATAGGGCTACAGGAGGACCGGTACAGATGGTCGGTGCAGTCCGAAATGTATAATGTAACAGCAATCCTCTCCACCTGTCCAGCCCTTGCGGCAGACAGTCAATCACGCGTCAAACGTGACAAACAACACCGCTTGGTGGAACGCGACGTATCTCACATTATGTAATAACTGAATAAACGAGGCAATACCACACCACCACTTAACGTCCAGGCGAAAACCAATGGGCAAGTTACAGTTGAAACTCGGAACAAATTATCGTTAAGTGATGATAAACGCCCTGTTCAGTGTTTAGTTGCTGAGCTACTTAACAAGTAGATATTCGATAAGCTTACCCGATCAAGAAACAACAATAACGAAGCTACTACTACTGTTGTACTTCCACGATTTCACGATTTTTGGAATACTGTATCAACTGTCTGCTCTGTAGAAAGTTTTGAAATCGGGGGGAGGAGTCCACAAATACAACCAGTACCATGTTAAATGATGATATATAGGCGATTTCTCAATATTACCAGCAATTTAACGTATAACAACGACCAAAGCTCAGGAAAATGGAACAAAAATCCGATTTAGATTTCTTTAAAAGGGGATTCCATTGAAAGAGTAAGGTATGTGTAAAGCATACATATAATACAACAAGAGTTTTAATAATACCACGTATTCTGTATGAAAGTGGCAATAAATTCCCAATTAACCTACTACAGCCGAACCTGCTGTTACTTGGATTATTTGGTAACAATAATTTTGCAGAAATTGGATTAAAGAAAACACTTGTTACCAGGTGGCGGACTAGTCAACGGTTGGTAGTTTGGTATTTATTTTATCTTGTTTATACCTATTTTTTTCAAATATAGGTGCTATACATTTTTAGTTATCCTACCTAATTAGTTCTCACATATAACATCCGTATAAAACTAATATAGACCGGTGATCTGCGGGAAAGGGTTATGTACGCGGAAAAACAGATACTTGAGTATTCATTTGCCGAATTTTCCAAGCCCGAAGTTATTACAATATGAATACGACTTTTTTTACTCTAAAGCAAAATATTGAAAGATATTGAGATCTTGAAATGCGTGGAAGCGGATCAGAGGTGTAATAAATTGACTTTTCCATTGGAACAATACACACGTTACACTCGTTATAACAATGTGCCGTATTCCCAGGAGGCTACAAAGTGAATGGTAGATTAAAAAAGTTCTGAAAGAACATGCGAGAGAAAGTACGCTACGCGAGGGGAAGAGAGATTACGAGCAGTGAAATATAGGTTTCAAAGAGTCCGTATTTTTTTGCTTCGCTTCCATGAAGCGAGGCGGTTTCAGGGGTTTAGAGGCTCGGCTCGCTCGTTTTGTTGCCTCGCGGAGCCCCCAGGAGCTTTCATTGAAGGGGAAAAGTTGAGAAAAAAGTGCCACCTACCCGTCGAGGCTCCAATATAAAGGGAGTTGCTCCCGCCCTAATCGGAGAGGTTGACCAGGGAAAGGGTTAAAAACTCGTAGTGCACGGAGCCGTGCAACCGTTTCACGCTTTGAAGAAAGTGATGCGGACGCGAAATATCCACTTAGAAACTGATTGAAGTACACGTTTGAATTGAAGACTGGAAAGTGATACAATGATACCACCCTAAAAGGAATTTTTTGTTGCAGATTGTGCAATATAGATTGTATTAATGATGATACCTCGCGTCAACGAAGACGATTGAAGCAGTGATATCATGGAGTGCCGCAACAGATATGAATAGCAGTTATAAAGCGTAAAGGATTTTTCAACACCAATATACAAAAAAATGGACATTTTAATACATATTAATGGCAGCAATTAGTAGGCAGAGGAACAACTCCCGTAGGTAACCACGCTTTGGTTCATTATTTTCAGTAATGAACCTTTGTAATCCACCAACAAATCGAAATGTTCAACCGCTCCTCCGAACACCTGCTCTACTATTCCGAGTTCAATTATTCCTGTCTAAAAATCACCGTTCCACATAAATCACTTAATGCAATCAATAATTAATCCAATTAATGAAAACGAAATTATTGGAGCATGAAGATGATGATAATGAAGAAACCAGTGGTAGATAAATTAGACTAATTAAAATTATTGTGGCCCGATCAACTGCTAGGCTAGCGCCGGACTTACCGAAATGTAGTTGGGAAGAGAGAATGTAAAATGCAATGTAATAGATCCAACAGAAAAATAATGTGAGTAGCGTATTTTTCTCTTCTGAGTGATAATTTTCTTTCGCAAAATGCTCGTCCTCTTCTTTTTTTTCTTCTCAATTTAATAATCTTATATACCCAACTACAGTTGACGCCTCATAAATAATTCAAAAGCAAATAATAAATCCCCTCTGGGAAGACTCTTAATGGTGAATATTTTAAAAGGGGAGGGCGATGTGTTTTATGAGTGGTGGGATTGACGAGGTGATGGTAGTGGTACTGAAGCGTATTTACATTTTGTCAAAAAAACGGAAAAACGCACTCCCGTTTTATGGAAAAGTGTCACGTTGAATTGGAAACGAGAGCGACCCCCTTTTGTCAATTCTGGATATTCCGGTTGCTTCTTATTCTTGCTGTTTGAAACTCGCGAAGAAATGATAACATTCATCAATGATTTTGTTTCCAATACAATAGCAAAAATCATTTTCTGTCTGAGAACAACGTTTTTCTTTACCAATATTCAATTCTACACTTTTAATTCAACGGGCATTGAGATGAGGTTTCCACTTTCCTTCCTTTAAGTACGATAAATTTCTCTTAAACTATAATTATTTCTATCAAAATGAAGCTATTACAAAGGCTCCGATTCTAAGGCACAAATTTTTCAAAATTTCCTTCGAGGGAATCACATATCAGCAAATCTAAATGGTTCCTGAGTTTTAACTTCTTGTTAACCACATATATTCCAAATTGACGAAATGTTCAAGTTCTGCAATCGTTGTATCCATCCATATGTGCCAACTACACTCGCTGTTTTATGTTACATACATTTACAAGTAAAAGTGTTATGACCGTGGACCAGGATCGTGGCGTTATGACCCTAATTTTCTTGTCTTCGAGTTTAGAAAAATATTAATTTACGTAAAACAGTAAGTACGGACGAACGTCCATTTCCCTGCCTTCCCCATGTTTCGTGGTGGTATATCTTCCCTCAAATAAGTACATAAATTATGATCGTAACGGCGATACGAGCCATTTCCTGAAAATATCGTTACACAACTATAGCCGCCACCAATTGTAACGAAAAAAATGCGTTCACCAAGATAAGATCTGCCACATAGCTACCAGAATGAATGGATCATTGAAATATTTCGAATAGTCTTGAAATATTCTTAATCTAAGAAGATAAATTAAGCTTTTAACGGACTTCTTAACACGGCAAATGTTTCCTCAGCCAACAACGTCTTTTAGTTGGCGAGTAGACCTGCCTTGATACGGAGTAAATTGTACATAATTGTATCGAGTGTCAAGTGATGCTATGATCAAGCTGATATTTGTATGAGATTATGAAACCGTCTATCTCCTATTATCCCTCATCCTTTCCTCAAAATTTGAGAGTGGCAGGATTATGAGAAAATGGTATATGGTGGATTTTAAGTTTGCCTATGACCAAAAAGAGGTAACCAGTGCTCATGCTAGAAATTCCATCAAAATCGGATGGAAGCTGTACAATTTAAAATCGCCACAAGGACCAACATACACATTATGCAGCCCCAAAACAAAATTAGATTGTCCCAAAACGTGAAATGAGAGTGGAAATTGTGATTTTGGGGAGAAAAAAAAATTCATCCTCATAAGCAAAATGCTTGAGTTTCCTATAAGTAGGCTCGGAACCAATATGTTATTTGTAAGTTTAATCGTTGTGGTTATTGATGGATAATTATATGCTGTGTTTTGACTATAGTCAATAAGATAGCTATCTTTGTAACAGAACTTTCCATTGCCATTGTCAAGTTGTTCAATTTACAGTAGCCCCTACCGCAGTTCAAAAAAACTGACTTGGGAAATAACTCATTAGTGAACAACAAAGGGCAACTAGAAGCAGTCACGGTGAGGCGAAATACCTTCTACTAATGCTAACTTAACATTAGGACCAGTACAAGTATGAACGATGATTAAACTAGTATCAAATCAAAATCCCGAAATGCTTGAAAATTCAAGTTGAAGACACATTACTTTGAAAAAATCAAATTCCAAAACTATGTAGGGGTTTGAAAATCATCAATATCGAACCGCAATACACACAATGGGGGCGGAATAGTTGGGGGAAGGCATACGAACCATGATAAGAAAATTAAACTATGTTTATGTTTAATGAGATAAGCAGATATTCGCATAATAACAAAATAAATTATAAGCAATTTTGATGATTTCTGGTATATAAAATATTTATCATTGTCCATATCATAATTATCCGTCATATTAAATAAGTTCGCTCCGGTATCCTGCAAAGGGTTGTATAGAAATATCACTGAAAAGCGGGAGGAACGTTTATATTATTCAAAGGTCTCAGCGTTACGAGTTCAGTGTTGTCAAGAGCCCGGCCCTTCCTGACATTGCCCTTCCTGACCGCTTGTGTAATATTTCAGCACTGCTCAAAGATTGCAGATAATGCGACGGGATCGATACCCAGAGGCTTCATGCTGCAGTGAGGTGAAGGGTGGTAGGTACCCCATGTAGGTGAGGCTACAAATAGACTTGAAAACGAATAAGCGCGATATACATTATTCATGATCTGGAAAGCGAAACAGCTGGGAAATATATATCAAACCGAATGTTCGTTTTCATTTCCTCCTCCAATTCGCTTCAGTCTCATTATTCGGGTCGAGAACAGCCAAGAGCTCAGAGAATGTATCACAGGAAACATAATTTTCAAACAGACAAAACAGATATTGGTTAACCTCTTGTCTGAAAGGATCAAAAACATCTTCGCTCCGGGTTGTAGCATAGCTTTCGGAGGGTTATAGCACCAAAAAAACAGGCAGACACATACACATACTATATTATCCTTAAATCTTTCACAATGTACATCGACAGTAAGAAATACATGTTTCACCTCCTCACTAATTGAGGAGGTTGTATCCAAAAGATACTCTATCCGTTTTGGTCATAAGCGAGGAATTCACGGAGAATCATTACAAGCTGCAAACTTGCCCCATGTCAAAACACTTTTTTGTTCAAATTTATTCTACATTTAATATTAGAACTTTCGCAAAAAGAATAAAGTTATTTCGAGACGTCAATTAATTCAGGTGAAGCTTTGAAATTTCAAGATTTTGGATATAGGTAGTAGTTTTTGGAGTCAAACCTGGCGTTTAGTACTTTTTGAAACCAAACAAAGTAGAAATAGCACGATTTGAAATCAAATCTTTTCCTCCTATCAAGGACTTTATTAATCTTCCCAAAGCTGTTGCAAATGCATTCCTAAGCTGTTGCAGTTGTAGTTGTAGGCAGCTGCCTAAAGTTGAACTGTACTGTTGAAGTGGTACATGTACTCATAAAAGTTTAACATCAACCTAAAATAATTGTTATAATACATTTTGAATTTTAAGAGACGTTAAACAGGATGTTTCACGAGCTCAAATACACTCGTTATCACTCGCACTCACACAAATACAGTTTTTAGAATAAAGGTACATCTGTTAAAAATGGCCTCAAAAGCGTCCGCAATTTGGTAATTTATTTTTCTAAATTTTTGAAGCTGTAGTAATTGCTTCGTTTCTTATGAATTCATGAACAGTGGCGCTCAACTGTTTACCTCGTAGTGTTCTAGAAAAATACTGTAATAGATTACGTTGAAAACACTGATTGAACTAACAGAAATAGTGGAATAGTAGTCGTTCGAACAGGAAGACAGAAAATAGTGCCCACACACCAACAATATAGATTCAGATATTAGATCGGTGAAGGAAATAATTATTTTGAGACATGAGAGCGATAGGGAAGGTCAATTTCTGAATGGTTAAAAGTAGATTTTTCCGGAACCCTTCAATTCAAACCACAACTTGCTTCTCTGTACGTGTACCCTTTTTAGTAGGTCATCAGTTTGACAAGGTTCACTTTAATTATTAAATCGTCGAATCCAAGGTGAATTATCGATTGGCGACACCCTTGAGGTTGTGATTATAGAATTCTGCTCATTTTTATTATTAACGTAGGAATACTAATTTGAACTTTTCAGAGCTAACGTCGGAGATTGAAAGTCCCAATTCGGCAATGAAGTTTTTACTATCTGGATACAACTTTGAGGATAGTTGTATATTTGTTAAGCTAAAAATTATAGGTTATTTTTGAAATATTCAAAACTAAATGGAACACAATATTAAGGTTGAAGGGAGCTAGTAAATATTTTGTTATACCTGCTAAGAGAATTATAAATTATAGCGCCTCCCCTTCGGTTTTCTCCCCGTCGAATCAAATTCTTATATACACAACACTTTGAACAGAAAAAGAAACGAGCAACGATCATTGCAATGGTCTTTCTTACATTTATTCTACCAGAGGTTCGTTTAACGAGGCACAATAAAAATATCGAACTCCACACTACCAACCAATGTCTAAAAATAGCATTGGTTGTTTTTGTAATCTGTCTGCAATAGCATCTGAATGTTTTTCGGGGGAGAACATATTCTTTATCTTACAATATTTGTCCTCCCCGAGCCGCTTTCAGTATCGCTTCAACTTTCATATCCTTTTTCGTGGGCAGATTGCTTCAATGCGCTCCCCACAGACACCTGGGCGCCCCCATACGAATGTTCGTTTGTACGACCGCCGCACGTGCTACCTCTGTGCACAGGTGGGCGTGAATGCATTTTTCATATTTCATTCACTTACCTGTGTTTTTACTGTAGCTAGGTAGAAACGTTGTACTATACCGATCGTATTATATATATCAATATCTGTTTTTCTAGGTGCAATGATTTTTCGATTACTACACAGAAAATGGATTCGTCATTTGGGTCGAAGGTTTCCTAACATAACATCAATGTGAATGACGATTTTTGAAGTTTTACAATCCCTTTATGTATTATGACAATCAGATGCGCAGTTGCTGTAGTATGCAAGTTTCGTTTATTTCCCACGTTTGATAATTACCTTTTTGCTTTGTTATTTTGAGGAAAAAAACGTATGACATAGATGAAAAAACGGTGCAAATTACTGCAATTGAGAGTTTATTGCTTTCCTTCTAAAGAAAAAATTAAGATACCAATTATAATTTTTTTAAGGCTAAATCATTATTGTTATTCTAAGGAAAAAACTGACATTAGACGAAGTCTGTGGATCTTTATCTAAACTCGGCTCCTCGTGCCTACATGTGTCATTACATTTGAGAGCCCCTTTTATATTTCAGCAGGATAGGTCGATTGGGAAGGAAATTAACCATAAGAGTCCTTCCGCTGATCACTGTGTCTCCATAGGTACTTAGTAATAGACTTCTATATGTTCCAAGTGTAGTTCGATGACTTTATGTTAAATATAAATCCGTGTACACCAACCTTTACTTGACCCTTTGTACGAAACCAAAAAACTACGATGGTGCAATATTCTGTATACGCACTAATTAAACAACTGAAATGTAAAGGGATAAAATAATACCTAGATGAACTTCACTTGTCCATAAATATGTAACATGAGTTTTAAAACCTCGACTTCAAAAGAAACTCTTGAAAACATATTCCTTTGCAATGATATCATTACTCGTATGATATTGGACTACTATGTAACAGCACGTTCAGCTTCGTGTTGACGTTCTTTTTTCAATAACGAACATAGAAACATTGCTGTTATTTCGACAGTTTCTACGTAACGCCACTGAGGAGCTGCAGAAGTCAGTGAGCACAATTCTTCAGAGGACTAAAAGGTGGTGAAACCAAGTCTACACATAAATACCCACCGAAAGGTGAACCCTTTCACAATTGAAATTAACTCTCAAATGGTACCGCACTGTAAACAGCCAAATATCTGGGTAGGGCGCTAGACGCTAAGTTCAAATGGAAAGACCAGGTAAAGAAGAAGGAGGCAGAAATCAACCTGAAACGCAAGAAAATTATTGGCTTCTGGGGAGGAATTGACAGCTCCCAGTCCACAACAAAATGTTTCTATATGAGGAGGCGATTTAACCGATATGGGGCTATACCAAAATAGCAACGTCAAAATCATGCAAAACAGGTATTTTCGAACAAATGATTTGCATTGCGGTCTCAAGGTTATAAGGATGGTCGATGAAGTTATAAGAAAAAGAGCTGTGGATCACGAAAATCGGCTCCACAATCACACCAACGTCGAAGCCATTTCACTCCTGGACAGCAACGATGAGGTGCGACGACTGAAGAGCACCATACCCTTGGACCTAGTTACGAATCGCTAGTAGCAGTGAACTTTTTCGTGGTGGTAGATAGTGATCTATGAATCACCAAAAGTGAACCAAGTGAATTAAAGTAAAGTTACTAGATGTTTTATATTCTTAACAGTTTTATGAATGGAAACAAAAATGTTTTTAAAAAAGTCTACAGTTCGACAGTATTCAGAGTTCAAGACGGACGGTCTTTCTTGTGTGGGTTACAGGGGTTTAACATCAAAATCAAAAAATTGTTACATTCAACTAAAACAAAACAGCCTGACTAGAGAAAAATTCTTCCTGCAAATGAACTGAAGCTGTACACTATACATTTCCGGCGTTATCACTCTCACGAGAAATTTATTAGAGAACGAAATGACTGGACCGAAACCCCCCTCATTGCGAGTTGGATAAGATCAAACCAACCAGTAAACTTCAACGTCGACCAGTCTCGGAGCCACTCCATTACCCGCCATTGGCAACCCTCACGATAGAGTGGAGCGAGGCTCATCGTTGGCATTGGCAAACCTTCATCAATCGAGATGGGTCAAGGATCAATATCATCAATTACGCGACCCCCGGATGTCTCCTGCCGTCCCTTCTGTCCTGCCGCCATCGCCATGACGCACAGAAATCGGGTCGTTCATCCCGAGGGGTGTCATGATTGTGGTTGCATCTCGAATCCATCATCCCCCAACAAGTCACCTCACAGGTCTTTTGGTCGTTCAGTTCGGAGAAGGTGTGGTAGATCCCTCACTTTAAACTCTCGGTCTCAATATGTTAGCCCCAATGAGCGTTACGCAAAAACTGAAAAACGTCCATTGACATTTACAAAATATTTGTAATCCCATCCCAACACTATAAACTCTGGTAACACTTTCTAGGCACATTTGTTCTCATTTTACATGCCATCAATGTGCTTGTTCATTCGTATGTCTTGTATTCGTATTTGCATTTTCAAACTAAAAACATTTCAACAAAGAAATCACTTTTTTTCACAAAATGATAACGAACAAGTGCAATTTAATTGTATTCGACTTTCTTTCGGATTTTAGCTTTTACTCGTTTCCATTAGCACTTCTCGTACCCAGGGACATACATTTGATTATTAGAATGTGTTATAAGATTTAATTTATAATATATATTATTAATTCATAAATTGAAATACAGTTGGAGGAGCATAATTAGAAGAAACTGTAAAGTGAGGGTATGTTGATGATAATGTTGTTGTATTATTATGTTGTTTAATGTTGTTGTATGTTGTCGATGATAATGTTGTGCTCGTTTAAGCTTGGAACTGAATATGAAATCAACTATGAATAAACTTGTAAACAACTATGCTATAATGCTTAGATTTTATTTGGAATTATCTTGAGCCCGCCCCTCGTAATCTCTGGATGTATTAATATGAAATTCATTTAGCAGCCCAAGGGGCGATTGATAAACACGAGATCAGAATCGGACAAGAGTGTATGAAGAATTAATTATGCATTTGAAAAACTCATTTTTCCTATCCTTTTGCTCCCTTTTACCTTCAACACTAAACATAGGTACCTCATATTTTCAATACTTAGTTTTAAGAAAATGTAGACAACTTTTCCTTGAATGATGTGAGAAACGTGAATAAAAGGCCCCATTTTGATATTTTTTTACAAAATAACGAGAATAATATATGAATAATTTGAATTCAACTTCCATTCAGAACACAATACTTTCAACTTACGATTTGGTTAAAAAATGTATTTGTCAGTTTGTTTACATGTGCCAATCCCAGACTCTGTGGATAATTTTCGTCTTCCACTGAAATGAGCATTCAGCATGACTGAATAGAGTCCAATCACTATTTGGTATGTAAATCATACAAATCATAAAACAACAAACTTAAAGAGGAGGAGGTGTTAAGAAATTATTTTTGTTGGAAGAACTCTAAGGTCAATTAGCAATATCCAAAAGTTGAGTAAACATCTTCAAGAACGTTTGAAGGCAGATCATTGATGCCCTTAAACTTCTGCTTCCTTGCGTCGGCTCAAACTTACACCATGTTTACGGAAGTAGAGACCTGGTTTGGGTAGTGGAAGTTCGAACAGCTCTACGAACCTAATCGAGCTCTCGCGTGCCCCGAGAGCATGTAAACTTTACGACCAACCAAGTCATGACGCTGTATTACACTCGCCTTAAAATACTGGTCCCCCGAGGAAATATTTTATAAAATTCTATCGCTCCCCATGAAACGGCACTCATACATTTTTCGGTTGTTGTTTCCCGCTCCGAAGGCAACCCGGAAAATGGATAGTTTATAAACAATTCAGAATTCTTAAATTAACATTATTTAATATTCATAATTGACGATTTTTGAATCGCTTTGACATACCACTTTCCGAATTTGTGATAATAAGGATTTTATACCCTATAGAGCGAATTACAAAGCTAGAAGACTCTCATTCAAAAGATCATAAAACATCTAAACATTTCGGTTTGCGATCTTAGACAACATTCTTTAACTTTGTGCCACTACTTAATTATTAAATGTATTTAATTATTGGAATATGTTTAACTAATATTGTCATTCACCGTTCATAACAATACGTGTCTGAATATTCTCTAACAACCTTCTTTGGGACCTCATCCAATAGAAACGTCCTCTGTAGTGTACACAACCTTTAGTTGCGTGCCAGGTTGCAGGGTTATTCAGATTTAGTGTTGGAACTAACAACGAAATTGCGTGACTTGCTTGGCAATCATATTTCTTGATTTATGAAAAAGCACTCGTCATATCAGTGGAATTTTGTGGATTAGGAAGATAATCTACTACGAAATAAAGTATTTGCATTCATGAAAATATTCGCAACTTATGCGGCCTACATTTCTTCGTCGTTCTGAATCGAACTAAGTTCAACTCTAGTTTTATTAGTTTAATCTAGGAAATTTCAATATTTTAAACCTATCTTGATAATATATATATATAACTACACTGGGTTATCATAAAAGTTATTGTTCTCAAGGTGCTACACTCTGAAAGAGCAAATTCAAATCCTTTAAATAAATTCTTCATGTATTTGAAAACTTTTCTGCACTTACAGTCGACGATTTTCGGCTTCAAAATGTTGCCGGAAATATATCTCAATTCAAACTTAATTATTTCTATATCAGAAGAAAATCATTCTGTTACTTCTAAGGTTTTCAACATTCTTTTCTTCAAATAGTAATTCAACCATTCAGTTTTACTCTGCAGCAGAGTAGAATTAGGTGTGGCCAATAGAATTACTATTAGACTACAACACCCAATAGCCTCTTCTTTCTCTCCATAACCCAAGATGAAAAGTCTACAACCAAAAATGACAATTTTAGAATCGAAACTAAGTCGAACAATCAAAAACCGAATCACTTTTCATTAATGACGACTAGTAGCTTACAATGAAATTAAATACTGTATTGAATAGCTACTGTGTTTGTGTTTTTTATGTCCTTCTATAACTCCTTAGAACGCTCTGAAACGCAATTTTCATTTTCAATCTTCGCTAATTACTTGATTATTGAGCGTTGAATGATTACTCAAACAAAATACTCAAGGGTCCCTGGGCCCTGATCTCAGGTGTCAATTCCATCAAGTTTCTGAGGACGTGGATATTTCCTTGGAATCAGAACATTGCAACAGCTTGGGTGATATGACCGGTTCTCCTCAATTTGCATAAGACATTTGCACAGCACAAACACATTCACAGAAAACATGAAATATAAAACACATAAAAGGGAACTCCGAATTGCCGCAGCTGTTTTCAATAAGTCAGGCACCTTAAAATAGGTAGAGGACCGTATTATGACGGTCATATCTTGAGCGTTCCAAAATCCATCCACCCTCGATGGAATTACGACACCCCTTTTCAATTTCCCGACTTCCCGAGCTTTTAGAGGAGCAACTGAGAGCTATAGGTAACCGGTAGTTATGCCTCCCAAGTCATCGGCCACTTAAGCCTTGGAAACCCTAAACCTCTCCCTGCGCGGATATCCCCGCGCACTCCTTCGCATTCCCACTCCAGAACCAAGCTCTCTCATCCCACCGCCGTCCACTAACCGGAGTCTGGTAAAGCCCAATAATCCCCTTAACCAATAATCTTATCATTCCACAACTAACGTTGGCCCGTAATTTCCTCAATATCCAAGTTGACTCCGGGCAGGTCGTGGAATGAAATTATGTACAATCGTATTATTATTGTAGATTCCACGAAACTCGTTCGAGTTTCCATGTTTGCTCTACATTTGTATTACTAACGATAATGACTACTTTCCTGTATGCTCTATACGGTACCAATTAATCATTAAATTGGTTCAAGGAAGCGTTCTTTTTTTTTTTTTTTTTTTTTTGCACACCAAACCGTACTACTAGAAATTTTGCTTCTAATTTCTAAAAACATTGTCATTCATTTTATTATGCTATTTTTCCTCTTGAGACTCCAACCAAAATCCGGAAACACCAAAGCATGATGATGGTAAGAAGTAGACTATCTATGCTGCCTACTGTTTTGAATTGATCAATCGAAATTGAATTAATCTGCAATAAAAATTTTCCGTCCGTACGTCGTACGCGGCTGAAGGAAAAAAGCTGAAATTTTCAGGAAAAATCTATGTTGGTCCGACAACGCCTCAATTCTTGAGCCAGCTCTTTCACTTAATTTAAAGTGCCCTTTAAGAGTTGTCGAAGTTTTGTAAAATCCCTAAAAACCTCAAAAAAGTCAGAGCGGCCTAAATTTGTACTCTTTTTGAAGGACACTCCACGAGGGATCGAATGAGCCCCTCCCCAGGTCCGTAGGTCAAACCATCCCCGATCTATGGCCCGATTTATGGTGCCAACATTCGCATTATTTTGGTTTATCATTGTTTTTGTATTGATATCAGTAACCCAGTGACGTAGTGATGTAGTGATGTGGTAATGCGGATACTGGAGTGAACTCCTAAAAGGCTTTGTAGCCGATACACGGGTTGAAGCATTCTGATATGCATGAAACGCTGCAAATTCTTTCACTGGGGTTTATTATTCAATTGGCTTCCGTTCATGATTTTAATTTCTACTAAGCTATGGAGTGTCCGTGTTTCACAAGTGATAGAGCTATTATTGAATTTCAGGAGGCACACAAATATCATCAACTGATCAATCCAAATAGGTACTTTGGTTGAGAACAGATTTACGTGCTCTATGTATATCTCCTGAAGTTCAATAATCGCTCTATCACCTGTGAAACACGCACACTCCAAAGCTTAGTAAAAATTCAAATCATGAACGCAAGCCAATTGAATAATAAACCCCAGTGAAGGAATTTGCAGCGTTTTTTCTTCTGTTTTAGAGTTTACTTAAAGAGAAAAAATAGTTCAAAACTTTATTTACATCATTGAAAGTGCGAAAAAAAACTTATTTTGGAGAATTTACGTAATTATCAATTATCCATTGTACAATGCGATTTTGTCTCTCCTGTGTACCAGTATAGATGCTACACCTCATGGACGAATGTTTATTCATCCTAGAAGATCTAGAAATGGGCAATCAACACTATCGTGGCTTTTGACACCTGGAACATTCTTACTTAAAAAGTTCAATAGACAATCGAAGTTCGACCCACAGGTGGAAGAATTTACCCTCGTTGATGATAATCACGATTAAGAACTGGTTCGGTACCCTGATGGTAGGGAAACCACGGTTTCAACACGACACCTATCGCCAGCAGGAGGAGAACCAAATCCCCTACCTGAAGACAAACTTCCACTCCCAAGTGTTCAACGAAACAACCAAAATTATGAGACATCAACAAAACTAACTCTATTACTTCAAACTAATATCAGAAATAAAATTCACGAACCTTTTTTGCTATCTCAGCAAGATTCCACTCGCAAACAAGAATGACAACAGTTATTGGAATCATTAACCTCGAAGCCTTCATGAAGATAAATTCTTTCATTCAATTTATTTAAAAAAATGAGGATATACGGATAAAAATCGTTAAATTTACATCAAACAAATTTTATCAGCAATGAAATAGGTCATTTAACCTCGAATTTATGCTGACGATTATACTTGTGAATTCAAATTTCATTAAATTGTGCAAAAAAATGGATAAAAATGCTTAATATTCAAAAATCCAAAATCTTCGATTGAATAAATATTATTATTTAGAGCTCGTTTTTTCGCAATCCCAGTACCGTCCAACCAAGAGAGAACTCCAAGCCCCAGTACCTAATTGCTACGTGACGGCGAAGTGGTTATACAGTACCCGCACGACCGCCAGGTCTTGAGGGTGGGGTCGGTCTGGCCCCTTAATCTCCCCATTCGCCAAACCGAGTCTGTGGGTGGTATGAACCTATCTTTAGCGGAAGGACTGTTTTTATATTCAGGAGACAAACTTTCTTGAACGGAATCAACATTTCCAATAACAAACGGAGATTCAAACCACTCTGAATACCTTTTGGTATGAGCAGAGTGGAAGTGTCCACTGATCCTTGTGACAAACTATTTTTACAGCTTAAAACTTTAATCCGAATTACGTATGAGTCCAGTGAAAAATAATTCATTACTGAATTTCATTCTACTACTGGTAGAGAATTCAACCACTCAAAAAGTCTATGAAACTTTATTCATGATAATAATTATGTACAGGATCCATGGAAGTAAATTATCAATATTACGTAGGGTTTTAAAATCAATGTAAGTGAAGTAAGAAGGAAAACTGAAGAAAATTCAATCAAACCAATATTGGTTGGGGATAGAGGTGAGGAAAACCCTCTAATTGATGTACTCTCCAGTAAGGGTCGAAGCCCCAACCCAAGTCTCCAATATGTCCCTACCTTTTTTTACCTGCGATTTGCCTACCTCATCTGTTATAATTCCCCTATTCTTCAATGGAAATTATAAAATTATTTTTTTAATAGTGTGCATTTAACGTCGATGTATCGGAATAGAAAATATTGCCCAAAAATATCGATATATCGACGGAAGAAAATCAATATTTTGATATATCGATATTTTCTGGATATAACATGATCGTACTCTTTATGAGTAAAGAATAATTTCATATTTAGGGTAAGATTCAACACATTCCCTTTGTTTCACTTTTCTTTTCGTAGGTGGAACGATAGCGAAAGATTTTTAGAGGAAAATCAACCTCTCTCTCCCTCTCTCCCCTTCCTACTCTACCGGAAAGAACAATATGAAAAAACATCCTTTTGAAGTTGTTTACTAGGCGGAAAGTAACAAATGACCTTACCCCACTTCCTTGGCGTCACATGATTTATTGATATAGATACTGTCACTCCAAAGATTAATATCCGGTGAGCGGCTTGGGGGCGGGTTTTTTCCCATTCAAACCCGCTTGGGAAACGCTCAATTCAGAAAATACTAACCAGGGTCTTTTGGTTTGTAAGAGGGAAGAAATTCCGAGAGGAACGTTCGGGAAACTTTTTGAAATTAGTTTAGAAGCTGTTTTTCAGGGAAAGGACTCAATAAAATGACTTCATTCGTCGAATTTCAGAACCTCTTTGAAATATTTTCTCGTGGAAATCAACTTGTGTCTTCCGTTAAGGGTTGGAATATAACGGCCAAATGGAATCTGAACGGTTAAATAAACGAAAAACCGAAAAAAATTATTGCCCCTCAATCGCATTAATGCTAAAAGTCAGCATCCTGGTTTAAAATGGAATGACCTTATTCTCAAACCCTGCAAGGGTGATCTATTCCAAATATCAGCTTCATAACGTGACTCTAATACATTACAAAAGTTGTATTTAAGTGTTGCGAAGGTAGTCCAAAAACGGTTCTTTGACTTGAGTATTTGTTAGCACACTTTGTAAAGAATAAACCTTTGTGTAGGGCCAACGAAACTGCAGTTTAAATTTCAGTATGAATTTTGTAACACTCGAAAAAATACTTCGAGAAAATAAAGGAATCATGAGAAAAATAAAATCGTCATTATTTCCTCACTATTCTATTACTCTTCTAGGAAGTAATTATCTACTGGAAGAGTCTTAGATCGTTAGAAGTAGTATTTATAGTTAGATCAT
Source organism: Creontiades dilutus (assembly GCA_031894815.1). Taxonomy (NCBI): domain Eukaryota; kingdom Metazoa; phylum Arthropoda; class Insecta; order Hemiptera; family Miridae; genus Creontiades; species Creontiades dilutus. The sequence continues at coordinate 652,682 of JAVIWC010000204.1, forward strand.
TAGAATTATCATTTCGTTATGAATTATTGAGCCTGGCAGTTGTATCTTCAATAGAAATTCCGTTTTTGCAATCAACATGTCAAGAAACGTAAACAAACGCATTTTATTGTTAACACAATAATTGTACTATTGATCATTATAAGGCAATAGGTATTCTTCTATTATATTGTTTTTTTCAAACTACTACCCTGAACAAAAAAAGGATTGCACGGTTTTTAAAAATTCAAATTAACGTACGAATGGGACATGGCTGCGCGATCAAGTGTTTACTCCTTGTCAGAAGGAAGAATAAAAATTTTTTGAAAAGAAAGTCGTTAATTAGATTGTGAATCGCAAATCGATTTTTGATGAAAAGGATAGGCTAAGGCTCTATTTTTCTGGAAGAACACTTTTGAGCGAGAGAGTGTATCACCCGTATATCAAACGTCCTTTCAAGTACAATTTGTCACATTAGTACACTTCAAAATATTTAAAACGATCTTACCGTAACGAAGATAAACTTATCAGGTATTCACTATTTTCAGGTACCCACCTGCAAGAAGAATTAGATAACATGTCAAATAATAAAATAATTCAAAGAGAATTTCAAAGGCAAAGGCAATTAATTATCCGACCAAAATACATTTCATACAATCACGTAACGGATACGGGTAAGCTTTGTATCACAACCAACTTGCTCGATTTTCCGAAAAATTCAATAAATCCGGAAAAACCTATTGCAAGGCTCAGTAGTGAAACTTTTATAAAATAAAACGCATCTATAGCTCAGTGAGTATGGTACTCACATACAGAGGTACTTAACGGTTTTTACCTCCTCACAAGAATCTACAATTTATTTAGCTTTAGATACTTGCTCGCAAATGTGTATATATATGTTTTTTCAATTATTATTTTTATTTATTTCATTTCAATTATTCAATTTCGGTAGAGGCCTTCAATCGTTCAATTAAATACAGATGACGTATCATTACCCTGTTGATATACTTCATGTCAAACGATCTTGTAATACCACCTAAATCCCTGTACCATCGTCAGTTTCAGCAAAATGCTGAAATTTTCAGGAAAAATCCATGTTGGTCCGACGACGCCCCAATTCTTGAGCCAGCTCTCTCTCAGTCAATTTAAAGTGCCCTTTAAGGGTTGTCAAAGTTTTGTAAAATCCCTAAAAACCTTTAAAAAAAAGTCAAGGCGGCCTAAATTTGGACTCTATTTGAAGAACTTTCCATGAGGAATCGAATGAGTTCCTCCTCAGGTCCGTAGGTGAAACCATTCCCGATGTATGGCCCGATTTTTGGTGCCAACATTTGCGTTATTTTAGTTTATTATTGTTTTTGTTTTGATAGCTGTAACCTAGCGATGTAGTGAATGTGGATACTGGAGTGAACTCCTAAAAGGATTTGTAGCCGATGCACGGGTTGAAGCATTGTGATATGCATGAAACACTGCGAATTCTTTCACTGGGGTTTATTATTCAATTGGCTTGGGTTCATGATTTGAATTTATACTAAGCTTTGGAGTGTGCGTGTTTCACAGGTGATAGAACGATTATTGAATTTCACGGGGCACACGAATATGATCAACTGATCAATCCAAATAGGTATTTTATTTGAGAACAGATTCACGTGCTCTATGCATATCTCCTGAAATTCAATAATCGCTCTATCTCCTGTGAAACACGTACACTCCAAAGCTTAGTATAAATTCAAATCATGAACGCAAGCCAATAAACCCCATTGAAAGAATTTGCAGCGTTTTTAAAGATTAGTAGAGTTTTGATACGATTTCTTCGAAGAATTCCAATCGGGTGATGTATTTTTGAGTCAGTCTTAATATTCTTGTGAGTACGTCATGCCTTTGTGTTCACAAAATATCATATGAGATAAAACAACACAAGAAATAATGGTACTTTACAAGTGTCTTACTGAGTAAGTACATTCAACTGAGAAAGGGTTTCACTTATTTGACGGAGATGATTACAATATGCCATGATTTATTTATATTCTAAGGAGGCGGTAGATGACGCCTTGGGGATAAAGATGAGTAGGAGCTCAGTTGAGAAGGGGAGACAACTTCTTATTACTTCCTGTTCGTGCTAACGGCGTGACTGTCATCTTAACCATTCCTTATTGCTTGCATGAACATCTTCATACCGTAGCCGCCTGTCAAGAACTTTTAAGACGGGATTATATCTATTAAAGCAATTACCCGGAATTGTTTGTAAAATTATTTATACGAGAATGATCAGCACAGCACAGCTGTTTATTTAACTTGGGTTTCGATCAAAACCGCACTCTAGGAAGAAATAATGCATGCTGGATGCATCTACCAAAGCACAAAGTGGTACGCAGTAGACTTTTCCGTGGATCCAAGGTTTGTCAGATGATTAAAATGTCATAGGGAGAACCGTTTAATGTTATCACAGAAACATATTATTTTTCTCGTGCAACCAAATTCCAATTGGAATAATAACAAGCCTCACAATCTTCTGATAACAGCTGGGTTTCAAACGTTTTCTGAATCTCTGTATCAAATTTTGGGGCGATTAGATGACGGATTAACCTCATATTAAAAGCTGCTGACCAGGAAGTTTCATTTCATGTTTCAAAATCAAAATTTCAAAATGCATCAAAATTTGTTGAGGAATTAGCCTCAGACGTAGGGGAACGAGGGGTAATACCGTGCACTTAACTTTGGAACCATACAGTTAAGGGATAGAACGTCATAAAAATGTTTTTCTTGCACGAATAGCTCTAGAATTTATTCTATTTTCGATATCTGGGCATTTCCCTTACATAAAAGGATTTTCAAAGGAAAAACAACCGTGAATGTTAATAAAGTGCTTTGGGCGGCATTTCCCACACTGTGGTGTAATGCCGCCCGCACTATGGGGTAATGACGCCCAACCCCGAGAACTGAAGTTTGTTCCCCTCTCAACCCTCATTCAACCCATTTTTTCCAAAGTTAGAAGGTTAAATGTATTTATAACAATAAAAACCATGAAAACAGTCAATAAACTATAGTTGAAATGAAATATGACTTAGAAATAGGTAAACTACAGTCTTGTATGTAGAACTTTTTTGAACCCACACTAACATTTAGCTTTTCATTCTTACAAAATTATAAAATAGCCTTGCGTACATCACATAGTCCGTGATCAGGTCGTCCCATGGAACACATGTAGTGGCTGCTGTGATTGCAGTGGTCGCAATTCCACTTTGGCGAATTATTATCGGCTTCTTGGCAAAATTGTACACGAGCTGTCCACAAAAGACGAAGTCAAGAATTCTTCAACATCTTCGTCTGTGTCTCCAACAAGGTCTCCCTCAGAGATACCTCCCCAGTCATCACTGTCACTGCTCTCACTTCTGGTTCTCTTGCGATTCTCTTTCTTTTTTTGAGGTCTTTCAATTTTTTCACGATTTCCACCTTTCTTCTTCTTTTTCTGGAAGCAGAGTTGATCAAAATCCAGCTGAATTTGGCGCTTTATTCTTTTCCATATTTTTTTTTTGACGTTTCAGAAATGCACGGCATTCCCTCGATACGATGGGCGGCATTACCCCAATGTTTACGTTTTTCGTAATTCATTCACGCTGACTTCATTTACAATCAAAACTTAAATTTGGTTAGTGCTTCAGAAAGGTGATGAAATTCTGCGTATATACATGAAAACTAATCTAAAAAAGAGTTGAAAATGGGACTTACATTGCTTGTTTCCGATGCACAAGAAGTAACATCAAACTATTCGGAAAAATACTCACTGCACTCACGTCAAGAAGGCTAACTTTGCAGGTAGGGTAACGCTAGAACCTAGTTGGCGGGACATTTCTCTAGGATCGGCGCTCATTCCCACGTTTCTGGTGTCGATTCAAACATCCGAAACAGCCATGGGCGGCATTACCCGATGCACGGTATTACCCCTCACTCCCCTAAATCCGCGGATCATGGTAGTTTTTCTTGTTTTAATTATATTCTGTGCATTTGAAAGAAACAACATTCCAAAATTCCACGTGCCACTACTCAGTGTGTTTCTCGTATTGCAATAATATTCTACGTATACTTAAAGCAACTTCATCCTAAGCGAAAAGTTCAGTTATTACCTTGAAGAATGCTCCATTCCTAGTTGAAGCTCTTCTATTTCGTACATGCTGAATTCAGTCCCAACAGTGCTGTCATGAACAACATGTTACTTGAATGGGGACGGTTCTCGCCCCAGACGAGGGATTCTATGCGATGCAAGAATGTAAGTGAAAATGAAGTGGAAGAGATGTGTGCACTTAGGGCGAACTAGGTGATTCCACCATGAGAGTTGGTTACAACCGTTTCAAATGGAGATAGTGAAGATGATACAGCAACAAAGACGCCTAACGCCTGTACTAGCAAACAAGGACAGAGTATCAAGCGAAGAGCACCTTCCAAGGCGGTTGGGACGGGTTATTCCGTCGAGGCTGAAGAAGCGAGAGGGAACTAGATGCGGTCGACATCGAAAACCATTTTGTCTCATCATAAAAGCGAGTCGGAGTGAGATAGAGGCTCGCCACATTAAGGGAAAGTGTTGGTAAGTGAGGATATACCCGGAGCAGGAAAGGTAACTGAGGAGGTTTTGGGGCGGGAGATGGGCGAAGGAGTATGTTTCAGTTCTGAGAAAAGCACATTAAGGTCTGTTTGAATTGCCAGTTAGAAAGCCACACGTGGGATCACGTGACTCCAATACGAAGAGAACGTGAGAGCTTTCCCAGGTTAGAAAAGAAGCAAAGTGAAAATCTGTTATTCGATGAACGCACACTTACACTTCCAAAAATATGCAATGTTTGAATTGCTGCAATGAAGAAAAATGACACAGATTACGATAATACCCGATTCTTCTAACATCTTCCGTGGCATCTGTTTTCCGAACAGTGTTCGAGTTACCTATTCTCCAGTTATTATCCCAAATGTTTACTTCTATTTCCTCCGGAACTCAATCATTTCTGCTTTGTAACACTATTATAGCAGGTGACGAACGTATATAAATCGAACAGTAGCTTTAGGATGCACTTATTTTCCGTTAGACACTAAAATTATTTTATTAACTAAAATCCAGACCAAAAAAATGTTGTCAGGGTTTTCTATATACTATATATAACTAATCCATTTTGGCTACAATTTTGTTTCTATAGGTTTAAAAACACTAATGAAACAAAACAAAAAACGCTGCAAATCCTTTCACTGGGGTTTATTATTCAATTGGCTTGCGTTCATGATTTGAATTTCTGCTAAGCTTTGGAGTGTGCGTGTTTCACAGGAAGGAGCGATTATTGAATTTCAGGAGATATGAATGGAGCACGTAAATCTGTTCTCAACCAAAATACTTATTGGGATTGATCAGTTGATCACATTTGTGTGCCTCCTGAAATTCAATAATCGCTCTATCACCTGTAAAACACGCACACTCCAAAGCTTAGTAAGATTCAAATCATGAACGCAAGAAAATTGAATAATAAACAACAGTGAAAGAATACTTATTTACCCCAGTAATAATATTGAATAATAAACCCCAGTAATAACATTGAATAATATTTACCTATATATTATCAGCGTTTCATGCATATCAGAATGCTTCAACCCGTGTATCGGCTATAAACTACAAGTATCCACATCGGCTATCACTCCAGTTTCCACATTCACTACAACTCGACTTTATCGGCATCACTAGGTTACAAACAAACAATAATAAACCAAAAAACGCAAATGTTGGCACCATGAATCGGGCCATACATCGGGAATGGTTTGACCTACGGACGTGGGGAGGGTCTCATTCGATTCCTCATGGTATGTTCTTCAAAAAAAGTACAAATTTAGGCCGCTTCAAGTTGTTTTGAGGTTTTTAGGGATTTTACAAAACTTTGACAGCCCTTAAAGGGCACTTTAAATTGAGTGAGAGAGCTGGCTCAAGAATTGGGGCGTCGTCGGACCAAGATGGATTTTTCCTGAAAATTTCAGATCTTTTGCTCCAGCCGTTTGGGAGAAATCGTGCGTACGGCGGACGGACGGAAAATTTTTTATTACAGATTCGGATTCTACACCCTTTGAAACGTAAACCATGAAATTTTCAGGGGGGGTTAGAGTTTTTTTTTTCCCAGAGCGATTACAATGGTTTATTATTGAATAATAAACCAATATCGTAACTAACGGTGTGTTCGAGGAATGAGCCAAATGTAAGAGATGTGACCTTAATTGGAAAGCATACTTTTATCAGATTTATCACTCGTGAGCAGTTCAAGTTATTCAATCAATCAATCAATAATAATTAATGATTGGGCTCATTTCGTTGTGATATATATACTTATGTAATCGTACGGAATCATGCTAAGCTCACGAACTAAATCACTCGCGATGAAGTTGTGGAAACCCATTTCAAAAAATTAAAACAGAGTTTAAAGATTTTTTCTTTAAATTCTGTTTTAATTTTAATGCTAAGCTCGGTGAAGAAAATTTAAAATCAAAAGACATATTTATTCTTATTTACAATCGTATTGATTCATGTTTAATTAGTAGTAGACTTCAATCCCTGAGAAAGAAAGAAGGGAGAAATTCAAAATAACTTCGAAGTAGAGAAGCTTTTCAAGCGTTAGAAATATCCTACTAAACTGAAGATCTGTACAGGGAAAATCCGGAAGTTTATATCAATATTTTCTAAATTTGGGTTTTCTCATACCTCTCATAAATACTGCTCTTTTCAATCCGCTGGTCCTCCGTTTCTGACCGGATATGGTTCCCTTCTCCTGCACTTGTTCCCTTTCTCTCTTTATCTTTCTCTCTCTCGGTTGTACGAGGGAAGGATGGCCTTTTGCTTTACCTTCCCTCCGCTTCCGGTTCACAATTTCCCTTTATTGAAAACGAATTTCTTTAGAATAGGAAGTGAAAGGTAGGGATGACGTAAAAAGGAAACGTAAAGAAAACTCCTGAAAAAGTGTAAGAGGAAATAAGAGGAATCTACCTTTTCCTTTCAGATAAAAAAGGGTAAGGACTGTCGTTTGAATAAATATTAGTCCCCCGGAGATTTAATTTATGGGGCAATGAATTGAAGAAATGAAGATACGAGATGAAACTAAAACATCCATAAATACAACTCTATTATTTTATTGGTAGGTATATGGTTTGTTTTCGATTTTAAGAGAAAGAGGAAGAGAATAACTGGCTGTAGAGGCTGATTACTAGTTTGGAACAAAGTTCTGTAATTGCTCGAACACACTTGGTGCGATCTGCGACAATCAATTTTAAATTTCATATTGGTACTACATAGGTGTTATGTACTAGGTTTTGTCAGGTCTAAGGCGGAAGTCCTGGTATTGTGTTTCAGAATTTAAAAGACACTGAAAATTATTAAACAAGGGTTTATTATTTCTCTATTAGATAACCTTTTACAAAAACCTCTTGTCTATGTTCATTAGACATGGTCTTTAGTATATTTTTGGCTCTGCACTTACATACCTTTTAATTTTATTCCACATGACTGAAAAATAGCTCCATTTATGCTTCACCTCCGTAGATCGATTACGACACGAATTAGCCATAAGCGTCCTTCAGCTGATCAGGGTTCACATCTTGTTATTGACTTCTAGGTACACCAAAGAAAAAGATGGACTGATTCCGCTGTAAATGTACCCAACTCCTGAACACTCAAACTTTACCAGTCCCTCGTACTAAATTCTAGTCCCCATTCGTGATTTACATTAAGCTTGGTCCAGTAGTTTCAAAAAATACTCTAAACGACGGAAAGATGGACTTTTCACGATTTGTGAATTCTACGTCTCTTGAAACGCAAAACAACGAATTGTGAGGGGTGAGGGGGGGGGGGGTCAGAATATTTTTTTCCTGCTTGGTGACAAGCGAACAAAGGTTCATAAATAAGCGTATTGTAATGAGAATTTCTGAATCCAGTGAACCCAGTAATGCACAGTTTATTAAAGTCATACTGTGCTGTATGGTTTCTCCGATGCCTATGAAAAATAAAAAATAAAAAGGTAATAGAGATTGATTTACTTTGATTTGTTTTTTTCCATATACTATGTTGATAATGTTCTAGACATGTAGAACATTACATAATTATATTATATATAGTACACATGATATGGCGTATAACGGTAAACATTTGTACACATAAACGAGACATTTTTGGTCGAAGGAGAAGTGAGGATTTTTTTCCTTTGTTGGTTGACCAATCAAATTCATTTTCGACAATATTACAGCTTAAGTACTTTACTATTGGGTACCCATTAAACGCTCTTAGCATATCGTCTCTCTCTCTCTCTCTCTCTCTCTCTCTCTCTCTCTCTCTCTCTTTGGTAGAAGGAGAAGTGAGGAATTTTGTGTGTTGTTGTTTTGTTGGAATTTTGTTCTCGAAGTCATTTTCGACAATATTATAGCTTAATTACTTTACTATTGGGTACCCATTAAACGCTCTTAGCATATCGTCTCTCTCTCTCTCTCTCTCTCTCTCTCTCTCTCTCTCTCTCTCTCTCTCTCTCACTCTCTCTCACTCTCTCTCGCTCTTTCTTTCTCTCTCCATCCCTTCCTCATATATCTTTCTCATTCTCTCTGCAAAACGCTTTATTCACACTGCAAAACATGGATAAATAAACAAAACATCAGCGTATAACGTATTTCTCTTCAAATTCCAAATGTAGGTTACTGTTGTATGTTTTGTAAGAAATAGAATAAAGAACAATGATAGAGTACTCAGCTACTTTACACGGGCGCTACCTAGAGAAAACATCCTGCTTTGTATTCATGGCTGCGGATGCATAGTTTATCAGAATTCAAGGAGAACTTCCCTAGTATCTCTCATCCTATTGTTCAGGGACAGAAGACAAAACAGTTTCCTCAACTCTTGTATCCGACCTTTAAGACAAATCCATAAACGGTTCAATAGTGCATAATATTTATTTCTCAAAAGCTTGGGAGTCTCTTAACCGGGACACCAAATAAGAGTGCTAACAGTGACGCTTTACATAATACAACATTCGTAATGTATAAGCTTTCTCATCCTCCTTTTTTCATGTCAGGTAAGGAGTGATGTAGGTATCACATATCCTACTCTTGAATTATTCGTTCACATGTACCTCCCAATATTATGTGATTTTGTATTTAACTCTTGTAGGCTAAAAGCCAGAGGTAATAAAATTTAATTGTAATAAAGTAAGCTAGTGTTACCAAGATTGTTCAACTTATTAAATCTCCAACAAATATGAAATCATCAACAGCGGTTTTTTTTTCTAGAATCAATAGTCTGCGAAAACCTTAGATAAAACAGAGAGTTATAACATTGGTGGAAGCTGTTGAACTTCTTTAATGTGGCACATAGCTTATTAGTACCGGTTTTGAATATTCATGAAAAACAATTTCAATTTTAAAAGATGCTTGTTACTAGAATGCACGGGACAACAATGACATGGGACCTTCAAGTGGATGAGCCGAGGCTAATTCTATAGACTATACTACAATGATACGACCCTGGTGAAATCGGTACGCGATTTTTAACCTCCTTCACGGGATTTCAAGGACAAAGACGTGGGAAAATTACGGTTAATTTATTTTACGTTTGCGCATGGGCAGAATGAAGAATTAATGTTGGTTTATTATTTTTAATAATAAGCATTGAATCATCCCCCCCCCCCCTCAAACGTTTACGTTTCAAACTGCGTGAAATCTGCAATGTCCGTCCGACGTACGGGCCTTACAACTGATGTAAAAAACGCTGCAAATTCTTTCACTGGGGTTCATTATTCAATTGGCTTGCGTTCATGATTTGAATTTCTACTAAGCTTTGGAGTGTTCCTGTTTCACAGGTGATGGATAAGAGCGATTATTGAATTTCAGGAGATATGCATAGAGCACGTAAATCTGTTCTCAACCAAAATACCTATTTGGATTGATCAGTTGATCATATTTGTGTGCCTCCTGAAATTCAATAATCGCTCTATCACCTGTGAAACAGCACACTCTAAAGCTTAGTAGAAATTCAAATCATGAACGCAAGCCAATTGAATAATAAACCCCAGTGAAAGAATTTTCAGCGTTTTTTATGGTTACCAGAATACTTCAACCCGTGTATTGGCTATAAACCCTTTAAGGAGTTCACTTCATCACTAGGTTACTGCAATCAAAAAAAAAACAATAATAAACCAAAATAACGCAAATGTTGGCACCATAAATCGGGCCATACATCGGGAATGGTTTGAGCTACGGACCTGGGGAAGGTCTCATTCGATTCCTCATGGAAAGTTCTTCAAAAAGAGTACAAATTAGGCCGCTTCGACTTTTTTGCGGTTTTTAGGGATTTTACAAAACTTTGACAACCCCTTAAAGGGCACATTAAATTAAGAAAGAGTGCTGGCTAAACAATTGGGGCGTTGTCGGACCAACATGGATTTTTCCTGAAGATTTCAGATTTTTTGCTCCAGCCTTTTGGGAGAAATCGTGCTTACGGGCGTACGGACGGAAACATTCTTATTGCATATTTGTATTATTTGTATAAATTTGTATTGTTAAACCATGAAATTTTCAGAGGGGGTTAGAATTTTTTTTTCAAGAGCGATTACAATGGTTTATTATTGAATAATAAACCAAAATCCGTTTGTTTCGCACAATGACTCCATTTGGAATTTAGTTGGTGGTAACTTCTAGCCAGCCCGCTCGTACAACCCGCATGGATGATATGGACCAAAAACTAATCAAAACGTGGTTTTCCGTGTTTTTTTTTTAAAATTTTTTATTTTTTTTTTTTTCTTTTTTTTGAATTGACATAGAAGAGTGGCGTGTCTTTTTCTAGTAAATTTCGAAGATAAAACGATCGTTATTATCAAATACGGTAAGAAATGAAATGTCCCTTCATACAGATCGTAAACATTGTATAACCATTATATTAACAAAGAATACAGGTGGAAGAAGGATCGTACTTGAGAGAATAGTTAGTGTAGTTTTTGTTATAGTCTAGGAATTTCCCACCAGAAAGCAAGGAACTCCTAACAGCAGTGTTGTGAGAAGAAATGTTGGAATCTACGTCGGAAACCTTGAAGTTTCATCTCAGCTAAAGTGCAAAGGCATGCAGTTTCTAGTCTGCATTAGAAGTTCGTTGTCTTCTTTTTGAACCCGTATAAGTTCTCTATTGAGTTGCGCTCCAGACCCTGAGGTTAAACCAACCGTGTACAACGGTCTCAAGTAGTATTTGAGAGATAAAGGTATGAGTATTTACAAATACACATACTTTTATCTCAACCAAGATGAACTCAAGTTCTTGATTTCAATGTCATACTTACTGACATGAATATTATAAAGTGATTACAAATGAATAACCGACAAATTGAAGCAAAAAAACCTTCACTGTCTTACAGGAGAATAAGAAAGAAAATAAAGTCTGGATGTGATAATAGCGTCTCGGACAAATGGAAGATGAGTCACCATGAAATTTAAAATCAGTTTCAACAATTTGAAATTACATTTGGCGCCGAAGGAGAAGTATGATCCCTCAAAAGAACCCTGAACATACATTTCCGTTCACTGGGATTTCCTGCTTGTCTGCTTGAGTAGTGTAAAAGAATCAGAAATGATCTTACCGAGATCACTAATTTGTTGTTCATAACAGAATAAACCAATTTCGTTTTTCTACCATTAGAACCATTTTTAATTGCACTTACGTTTCCCGCTCACAGTTTCAGTTTCAGTTTCAGGAATTCAAGCGATTCGGAAATTCAGCAATTCAGTAGTTCAGGAATTCAAGCAACCCACCGTTCGATATTAATAATAACGAAAATCCTCAGATTTGTATAAATTTGTTGAGAACCAAGTAGAGATTTTATGAACCATGTTCCGATTAATCTTAATAGAACTTTATTTCGTGTAGTTGAACTATTTTCAGTGGTGTACTCGAAATTGCTCGTACATTAGAATTTAGTGGAGAAAATTTCGTTTGAACCGCAGGAAAAACAGGCTTTTCCTAAGAAAATCGACGTTTTTAATGACAAATGAACTTTTCATGCTATAATCACAGGATAAGTCCCTACCAATTCTTTGAACTGTGAGTCACTTGACATCTTTGATGGGAAGAAAGTAAATAGATTCAGGGTACTGAATTATAACTTATTCTAAAATAAGGAACTGCTCGAGGAACTCAACAGCTTCTTTGGTTTCAAGAGAACCCTGTGTCTAATAATACACGTACTCAGTAGATCGATGGAACAGAATCAGCCACAAAATTGGCTGTTCACTGCGTCCCCAAAACTTGTAATCCCAAATGCTTTTGTACGATTTCATCTTAAATATAACTCCGTCAACACCAACCTTTACTAGTCCCTTTGTACAAAACAAAAGCCGATATCAAAATATCTCAAGGTGCAGTATACTGCATATAGACACGACGAAGTAATCAAAAAATAGAACGGCTAGAATTTAACAAGATAAAATGGAACACCTACCTAAGCTTCACCTATCTGCAAACATGAAAGTCTTGAAAAACTTAATTCTAGCCCTTCGGGAGACTGAACGGATGAACGTAAAGGAATCCAGGTGTGGTCACTCGACTCATAGAAGTGAAGTCTATCAACAACCATGACAGCATTTTTGGTCCAATTAAGAGCAAGTCAGGGTTTGGCAAAGTTGGTAGAGGGAGCAATTGAAGTTTCTACTGGCTCAAGTTGTTTGCGAGGTATGGAGCTAAGTTGAAGTTGAGCTGAACATAACTGAGTTTATCGCGGAGCTGTGAAATGAATATGTCAACACCAGGGAGAGCTTCTACCTTGTAACTTGAATACAGAAATGTGCTAGACTACTTTGATTCTTTTACACAGAATATTTGTGCTCGATCTACATTTATAAATGTACTGTTGCTTGCTCCTGAAGGTAATATAACTGTCGAACTCGATATCACATTGAAATTCTTTATTTCGTTGAAATAAACAACTTCTATTTTTGTCGAGTACTGTGCACTGGAACGTTGAGATAGTGTAAAAAGGGTTATATTCAACTCCCATTTCTTTCACATGAAGACGCATTGTGGTTGGAGGACAGTAAAAATTAATCACGGAAGCAAATTTGAGGCATTAAAATATCTTCGTTCACTAATCTCTCTAACTAAATGAAGAGGACTATTAAATAAGGGACAGAGTCACTATTTTCATACGCTATTTATCCACTGAATATATTATGATGATGAAATTTAAAATGAAGCCTTTCTGGAGCAAATGAAATGTTACGACAATCTACAGAACCACGCTGAGTAGCTAAATGAGCTCTGCGGGTAATTAATCTCTTAGACCGATGACAATCACTGAAATGATACTATATTGGTAAGGAATAAAAACTATACACAGAGTTATTGTGAAGATGTATTGGTATGGATCGGTAATAACCGAATCGATTATAATCAATTGAACGCACTCCAGTCAAAAGAATTACACTAAGGATTTTGTACTTTTCGTAGAGTTATAGTTTCGATTGTACTACCCTCACTTATTAGTATGAGCGTTTCTACCTTTTTGTCACATACTTCCAGTATTGAAAATATTTACTCTCCGATATTGTATAAGCATCAGGAATAAACTCAGAGTCAAATACTAATCTATAATCAGAGATCTCATTATATTACATCGCTCCCATGGTAGCGAAGTTTCTCGAGCTACGGCGGGAGGAGATGAGAGAAGAACATCCATTCCGAGGGACAAAGGAACAATTTCAACCGTTGAATAAACTGATCTGAATCCGTTCAACCAAAGGAACGACTTTGCACATCACTGGTTTGAGAAACACAAGAGTCAGACAATAATAAGCAACAGACGGCCGGTATTCGAACAATAGAAGTTCGTAGGACCAACTTCCACTGAACAGAAACACGATGGTCTACCATAGGTCCTGAGAGCAACAAAAAAGCTAGTTAGCTAGCTGTCACTCTTCCAGTATGATAGCGGTAAGTAATGCCTGTTAAAAATGCTGCAAATTCTTTCACTGGGGTTTATTATTCAATGATTCATAATTTGAATTTCTACTAAGCTTTGGAGTGTGCGTGTTTCACAGGTGTTCTCCCGATTTATGGTGCCAACATTTGCGTTATTTTGGTTTATTATTGTTTTTTTTATTGCAGTAACCTAGCGATGTAGTGAACGTGGATGCTGTGAACTTGTTTCGATACACGGGTGAGTATTCTGATAACCATAAAAAAAGCTGCAAATTCTTTCACTGGGGTTTATTAATCAATTGGCTTGCTTTCATGATTTTAATTTCTACAATCCAAATAGGTATTTTGGTTGAGAACAGATTTACGTGCTCTATGCATATATCCTGAAATTCAATAATCGCTCTATCACTTGTGAAACACGCACACTCCAAAGCTTAGTAGAAATTCAAATCATGAACGCAAGCCAATTGAATAATAAACCCCAGTGAAAGAATTCACAGCTTTTCATGCATATCAGAATGCTTCAACCCGTGTATCGGCTACAAAGCCTCTTAGGAGTTCACTCCAGTATCCATATTACTACATCACTAGGTTACTGCTATCAAAACAAAAACTATAATAAACCAAAATTACGCAAATGTTGGCACCATAAATCGGGTCATACATCGGGAATGGTTTGACCTACGGACCTGGGGAGGGGCTCCTTCGATTCCTCGTGGAAAGTTCTTCAAAAATAGCCCGAATTTAGGCCGCCTTGACTTTTTTTGAGGTTTTTAGGGATTTTATAAAACTTTGACAACCCTTAAAGGGCACTTTAAATTAAGTGAGAGTGCTGGAGAATATTGATTTTTCCTGAAAATTTCAGCTTTTTTGCTCCAGCCGTTCAGGAGAAATCGTGTGTACTGCAGACGGACGGAAAAATTTGTATTGCAGATTTGGAGTCTACACCCTTTGAAACGTAAACCATGAAATTCTCAGCGGGGTTAGAATTGTATTTATTTATTTTTTTTAAAGAGCGATTACAATGGTCTATTACTGAATAATAAACCAAAAAGGTGACAGCCTTCTTTAAGTTCTAAATTTTTTTTACGAGTTTTCTAATAGCCTTGAGGATGTACGGAAATGCTTTTTCTTCCACAACAATATAACTAATCCTCTCTAATTCGTTCCCATACGATCTTCTTCGGACTACTACTTCAAAGGATACAAGCAGAAACATGATAACATAATCACGAGGAAGGGGGATAATAGTATCAAATAAATCAAACAACATGAACCAAAACAAGACATGTAAAGATCAAACATAGACGTTATCCGCAATTAATTCAGTATTAAAGGTAATAGGAGCTGTTATACTCCTCTACCATTATTAGGAATGGCCCAGCCCCTTCGTCTTTAATTCTTCATAATCCTTGTTTTTAAATATTTCGGCGATGCTCAAAGAAACGATCATTTCAGTCTACGTATATGCAAACTCGAATAAACTGCAGCGTAAGGTCGTTGTTTTCTCCCCCGGGAGTGATTTCGAGCAGGTGGCAGCGGTGGAAAGACGAGTTGAGTGGTTAAAGTAATAAATTAGAAGGGCTCTTAACTTATTATACGCAACCTCTGTCCTTAATGAAAGTTCATTACGAACTTTCGTATAAATTGGATATTATCGCCCATGTTCACTTTCCAACAACTTAGTTATAGCGTTCGAGGTTGTGAGAACTACATAAATCATTTCTTATGTATAATATTTAGGATAAGTTGCCTAATCAATCTCGATTAGAGCCGGTCAACTGAGAATTACACTTGTGTAATAAGATATCTGCATATTAAATGCCGGATAAATTTTGAAAATGTCCAGCAACCTGCTGCTGTTTGATAAAGGAGTTACCAACCTAACCCAAATTAAAATTATTCAATAGCCACTAATCACCACGAGAGTTTCAGGTCGTCAGTGGTAGTCTAATCACATAATCACCGCAAAGAGCTAAATTATATTGGTCACAAGTATCTAATGAGTGCGTGTAACTACTCACAAGAAATTAATTCAGTATCCCCAGTTCGCATTAGTTTAAAGGAATCACTGTAAGGCACACTGCTTTCCCACCACTCCACAACATATTCAAAGTCTGTTCTCGAGCATGAGATTTGCAGTCGAATAATGTTTCAATTCAACCGAATATTATATAAAATAAGGAGCTTCTATGATACTTCTAGTGCTTTATAGTACTAGGATGCGGTCATCACCTTCTTCCGCGTCCTTAGTTTAATAAGAAGGGTTGTTAAGTACGGACTTTGAAAATGTTGAATGATGGGATTCATAGAAACTTTTAGAATCAACAGTGTAAAAACGGTCTTAGATCCACCCATAGAAATCAGTCCAGACTAACTCGCACGCCCAATAAGTGAACAAAAGGTTCAACTATACCGACCACGCTTGCGGCATCCTACTCAACTATTTAGTTAATTAAATTAACATTTATCGCAGTTGACCTCAAGAATTTTTACACTCTAAATTTTAGCTATAAGTATCAAGAAACGCTTCAATATAATATATATTATATAGTTTATATTCCCTGAAAATCCTAGTTTTATGGAAATTTCCGTAGATAATAAATCTATTTTGATGGCTCAACATTTTCAAAATGAAAGCCAATTTATATTCATGCAAGTCTGGAATTTCTGGAAAATTTCATACACTGATACGTAATTTATACAGTGATACAAAAATGGGCTTGTTCGATCACGCTTAACAAACACGAAAGTAGTCGAGTAACAATCATTAAATTATTGTTATAGATAAAAGTATTTACATTATTTTGTAAAGATTTAAATTTTAAAACTTTACAAAATAATGTAAATCCTTTTTATCTATACATACATTTTTCAACAGGATACAACTCAAAATGTTCCATCTTTGTTACGCTCAATGTTACGTTAAACTATACATGTAAATTTCATTAAAATGAGCTATAAATTCAAAAAATATTAAAGAATCAAAACTACTGTTGAATTAGAGCATATTGGTCTGACCCAATGTTTGCCAAATTAATTAATAGTTCATTAATTGATTCGAAAAAGTAATTGATTTTTATAATAAGTTCACAAAAACATCATTCAATGTTTGATTTATTGAGTCTAATCGAGATGCCGAAAGCGTAAGAAGAACCTGCTAGAAAACAAATTAAATTAAATTTAGAAACTTTCTAACAGTTTGGTGGTTAAGTTTATGGTTTCAAATTAAGTTCAGAACTTTTAATTAGGATTGTTCAGTGAAGGTCATATTGAACACGTTTATCAGAAGTAACAGACAATGAAACAGTAGCGTAATCAGGATCTCCCCTCTCGATCTGCCAAAAGCCAGTTCCCTCCTCAGGTTTACCATGAAGAAATTCTGGAACTGGAGGGCGTTCTGCCCTTGAATAAAAACAGTCACGAGTAGAGAAGGCGAGGGGTCAGTAATTAGAAAGAAGTTTTTACACCCCTCCGGAGCCTGGGGGACTCGGGCTTCTTGGCATTCCAAGCGCCAACCACCTCAGCTCCCTCGCTCAGATAGTTATCAACAACTGAGCGATGCTTTAAATGTTCAAAACGAAGCGAGGTGGGGGAGGCGGCTTTGTAGCCGCTACCGCAGCACCGTCGTAATTTCTCTCCCTTTTAGCTGGAACTTTGTGTGTCGCGGCTGCGGTGGCGAGGACCAATGAAAGAACTTGGGACCTAGAGACTTGGAAGATGAAAGGGTCATGAGAAGCTCTGAGTGACATCCTTCATTTGGTATTTGTTTTCATGAACGGAAACTGATCAATAGAAAACATGGAAGTAGGTAATTAAAAGCAGAATTGATTTATGTATGTGTGAGAACAGTTTCATTACCACTATTATTTATATATTTAACGGCTAAACAATTATCTCAGTAATGAATTGATTGGATGGACTAATTGATTTCTTTATTTTACCATTTCATAACGTTTTATATTTGCAATAAACGCATTATTGTCAATCATCGTTAAATATGGAATAAAACATCCTGCAGTTTATCCACTTGTATGAATTTTAGGGCGCTAGTCTTAAATTTATTCAAGTGGATATTAGGATAGTGGATCTAGGTACCTTTTTTCTGATTGATTGAATTAACTTAAAACTATTTGGAAAAGATCTTAATTATTAGATACGTGGAATTCGACAAGTAATCTATAGCAATACTATATAGAGAGATTTTTCGTTTGTTCGTTAAAATTTACTCAAAAACCACTAGTTCGATTTTTACGATTCTTTTACCATTAGAAAGCTATTCCTTCACTGAGTAACAGTTATTGCTGATATTTGTATCCTGATATTAATCCTCATTCATTTAAAGATAGTGGAGGTTGATTATGTATGTGTAAATTCCACTTCAAATTATTAATTTAGAAGTTATGACTAATTAAGGAAAATGTCACAGTACCCTACGGATAGTCTATTACCAGTTAGCAATTAACGAATTTAGGTTAAATAATAGTTTTAAATGTTAGAATTTATCTTTCAGCTGTGATGAAATTAATAGCCCTACGGACCCTTTGGTGACATTGTTACAGAAGTTAATTTCTTTCCGGTTCATTAAAGATTTTATTAGGGGTCTGGAGCTGATTCATTGTTGCTGATCCATATGCTTTTTATTGTGACCTTGTACATACAAGTAGCCAATTATGGAAATATTGAAGGAAAACGAATAATGAATAACATTACTTCAACTGGGCTTTTGTACGGTAATAATGAGTGTGAACCCCTCACCTATTTTATCACCCTAACCCGGGTAATGCCCTCTCTTTTTCATGAGAAGATGTTTGACAATAATGTATGAGGGTATCAAGGATTGGTCAGCCATCCTTGAGTGCCAACAGGCGTGTGGTAGACGGCGTAGCAGATCTACCCAACCGTCAAGACTGCTAGGTCTTGCGGGTTTAGCATAACTCCTACAGATAATCCTGGTAGGCACACACAAGCCGCAATCCCACATTTTCTTTCCTCATGTACAGTTCGATATTACCTTTACAATTATAACTAATTTCCTAACCATCTTTCAATAGAGTGAAATCAGGTTTTGACGGGCGTCGACACTTCAGAATTATCACAGCTTTATCAGAATCGGCAAACCTTTCGCGGACAAGTGGTGTTGTCAAATTAACTCGTTAGAAAGTTCTATGTACAGCCGTGGAACTTCTGTTGACAGTTCGCAACCTTCTCTTCATCCAATTGATAAAACGTCCAAGATCAAGAACTCCTAACTTCCAATGTAATCCTATTTAGCGAACAAGGGGTAATAACAGCTAATTCTTCCTTGTTGGATCCGAGGCTCGTTCTATTAAGGAAGATGGTTTTATAAACAGAAAGAGATTAAATTGCTCTCCAGAGTACACTTCGGATGTCTTCTCAAGCATTAAAAAGGTTCACTCTCTGGCCAAATGGAAGAGAAAAAACTTCTTTCTTTATTAAAGCCCTCCTCTTTTTATTATTATCCTTATTCTTTATTCCTATTGTTTAAATCTCAACAAAAAGTTGTTAAACGTTTTTTACGATATACTTCAAAAACCAGCTTCTCAAGCAGACTATTTATCCTTAAATGGGAGTTTCAGTTATTAAGCCACAAATTTAGATACTATAGAGCAACATATACTTACATTAATATGACCTTACAATTGTTCGAATTAGTATTTACAAGAGTAGATGAAGTAATTGTAACCCAAAACCATCTGTTTGTCGTTCTAAAATTTGGGGTGTGTTGAATCCAAAAAACCCAATATTGCCCTCCCTTTGATCGATTTCAAGGAAAACCCTATACTTAATTGAAAAAAATAAATAATTAAACCATCATAATTCTATGGTAATTAGGTCTCTGAATCGGTTGGAAATAAGTTAGAAAGCAAAAAAATTACTATCAAAGGGGTAAAAAAAGGGGGATTTTAAAATATAGGGAAACAAATTATTAATTAGTCATTTACGTAAATAATGTCTCACTTTAGTAAAATAACATTTATTGGCTTTATAAGAACTTATAAGGTACTTTTCTAATAGTTAGAAACAATCGATAAAAGTACGTACGATTCATCAATTGAAAATAATAAACCAAAAGGGAATTAGAGATGAAACTAAGGATTTTTGCAATTAATTTTTCTTAACAAATTAAATAATGTTGAATAATGTTAAATTACAAAAAGCAGGTTGAAAAAATTGACATTAACAATCAAATTCAAAGTTTCAGAGTTCTGTGCAGCCTTGTGAACGAACGCAACCCGTGAAAACAATGACCTGACGGAAAACGAAGACAAGAGTTCTCCGAAAGTGTATATCTCACTTCAAGATATGTACAACTAGGGAAAGAATCGATACAATTGGTATCTTCGGATTTTGCCAGGGTCTCATGAAAAAATGAGCCCAACATTTATTTTTTTAGCGTATTACAATAAGGTCTGAAAAAAGCAACCCTTACAAAAAAGTTAAGATTTGAAAGATTTCAATTTTGGGGGTTTTTTCCTTGTCTTGTCACACCGCCCAGGATACCACGTCGTTTATGAAGAAAATTCTAAAATCCACAACAAGCGTAGAGAGCCAAAATGAGTTTCGGGTGTTTATTGTAACGTGAGGTGCCGTTTTTTTTTCAAGAGTTTTCAAGGTTATTTCGGACTAGAATTGATTCAAGTGGGTCCAAAGCTATTTATTCTATTCCATTAGTTTCCTATCGGTATATGACTAAATCTATCTCATTATATTTGAATATTGTACTAAAAACCACACTTGATTATTACAGACCAATGATCAGCAAATAAGGGCTATTTAATAATAAACCATTGTGGAATAGCTTGCACCCGTTTAAACCCATTTTGCTGATGCGATTAGCGGTTCAACCGTATTCTCTAAATAACCGAATGAATGGGTTGCGCAGTGATAATACATTTATATTCAAGCATTTTACCGTTTAGTTGCCAAATATAATTGTTGCCACTTTTTTAACTTCTATTTGCTGTAAATTATGTACTCCTACTTAAAGACAGTAATAATTGGAAATATGCGACGCTCTTCATGGATACGTCTGATTTTAAACGCTTCGTGCTTGCCTCTATATTTAAAAGCTTTTTCGAAATCCATCTGCTCCGTTTCCTCTTTCTACCCTCGGCAATCTTCATTTCTGAGGGTGGAGGGAGATATTTGACTTATTTCCTCGTAATATGAGATAGCGTGAATTATGAGTCACAGATGTACGGGTGGAGTTTATTAGAATTGAACCGCCCTTCAACACCACAGTAAGCGCGTCGGAGCATCGGAATCTCTTTCATAGCCATTCTGCCCATTTCCACTTGCATAACGGCCCATTTCGGTCCTTCGATAAAATCTAGGGAATATTAAAAAGAAATTCACTCACGTACTAAAAAAAAATTAGAAACATAACCAGTGGCAAAACGTGTTTTATCGTTTTCGTGAAGGCTTTATGGTATTAAAGTAGGCTGGGGCTGCAGTCTCTGAATTGATAACAATTAGTAGTATTCACGGGTTTGAAATCGATCGATTTGTTTCTTCAGAACTTTCTATTAGATTAGTGGAATGATTAAAGAAGGATATAAAATAAGAGATGAATATGTTATTTCCAAAGCCGACAAAAGACGTCACTTTGTATTCATTCTACAAGCGTTTATGTGCTACTGCGATGCACTAGATAAAATGGAATTAATAATTGAGACGTTTTCATGGTTATGGGATGTGGTGCAACCACCTTCATATGATACATCAGAGTGGAGCGTATATTGTTTTATTTAGTGGATCCCTATAGGATAAGATTACACCAATAACCCATGTGTGGTGAACTGGATGATGATGATGTTGATGGTTGGTTGCACAATAATTACTTAATAACAGGTGAGAAAAACTAATTTTAATAACATTGACAATCATATTAATAAATAAATATGATAAAAATAGACTAAGTTGATGTTGACAAAACATTTTTTATGCTAAATACAGGACTGAAGAAGTTCCCATAGAGGAACGAAACGTTTCCACTAAATAAAACAATATACGCTCCACTCTGATGTATCAATTGAGAAGTTAATCCTGATATTATTTCCAAGGTGTCTTTACCAATCTTTCCTGTCTGCTAAAACATTGGAGTAGAGACGAATTTTGAAAACCTCTCTCTTTTTAAATAATTGTTTCACAACAGTTCATTAATTCTGAACTAGAAAGCCCTTCTACGAACACAACCGCTATATAAAGCAAATTGTATAAAATGTAATTGAGATAACCTGACCTCCCACCCATCCATGATTGAGTGAAACCGAGCCAAAAAATTGTAAAAGAAACCAACGTTAGAAGAAAACAAGGGTTAGGCATGTACACATGCCACCATTGATCGAAAGAGAAACATTTATACCATCTAAGATCTAAGTCCATGACCATTTCATTAAAATCGGACTTAAATGTTGTTTAGGACTGAAGAAATAATAAGAAGAAAGAGAAGAAGGCCAGAGTTTACCATAGGACTTAGTTAGCTGAGCATCGTCAGCTGCCGATGTAACGAGGTTCTGAGGCTCGGATACATGGTATCGGGAACTGCTTTTGGTCGTTTTTCTACATCGCCTGTCATCAACTGATAAAGTAAAACCTAGGTGCACGGTCTCACTTGTTTTCTTCTTAACATGGAAAACTGTTATTTAAATTCTATGAAATATGCTATCCAAACAAAAACAACACACATCCATTTTCTTCACAACAGAATGTTCTTTAAGCAGCTGGTCAGAATCAAATCATCACTTTGTACTTCAACAAACCACTTTGCACCACTTAATAATCGAAATAGACTTCCACATTCGTTTCCACCCAGTAAAGGCTTACTCATGGGTAAAACTAAGATTTCCTTGAAGCAAAGCTACATCCGATGTTTATTTAAAAACATCTTATAATCGAAGTACATACGTTTCAATAAAATATGAAGTACTACATAAATATGTCCAATAAGTCCGCTGATAGAAATACAGTTTATAGAATGTATTCAAATTCCTTATTTATATCCTAATCCTAACTCTTCAGGCTATGTAGAACATATTTGTTGTCTAGAAACACTCCTGTTGATTCTGTAGCTTTTGCTCTCTTGAAAAATGCAAACATGTGATATACTTGTCCAGTGTGAGAATCGAGATGACGATGAATTTCACCAGCGTTTTCAACATTATTTGAGGCAATGTCAACTATAGGAAGCAAGTTTTGGTGTTTGGCACGGGGCTTTGGACATGTTTGAAATGTATCCCCTGGGGGACCATATCATGGAAAGCTGGCTACGATTTCACCCGTGTACACGCTTTTCTCTTTCTTTCAAACCTCTCTTTATTTTTATCTTTCCCTCCCTTTCCGTAGTCTCCAAGTTGCAGGAAGTTTTATATTAGTTCCACCAGAAATGGGAGCGTTACCGTTACAGGCGCTCCGCAGTAACGGAAGTGAGGTTAAGTTGGAAGCAACCGAGGCGGAAGGAAGTCTCCGAGCTCGAAGTGGCCCCCATTATTCGAGCTCGTCCCAAGACGTTATCCAATTTGACCAATGAAGCACGTACGAATGGCAATAGAGGCCGCTTAAATACACCGATTGCTCCTCCTTTCCTCTGCTTTAATAACCCGAAATCAGGGGCATCACGGTAAAGATTCCAATAAAAATAAACCGCTGCAAATGATTACTTAAGGGTTTTATATTTCTATATTAGATACCCCTACTACATACATAGTTGATCTAAAAATAATTATCAAACGAAGTCTATTCACCAGTTGACAGAAACTAATGAAGTTGAGTAAAACTCCTACACTTCACAAGTCCCTCTGTACGTAATAAGAGCCGATATCATGTACAATAGTACATCATAGTACATCATAGTATTGACACAAACGTAGGTACCACACAACTGAAATTAATGGGAGAAAATAAAATATCTACTACGACTTTAATAACAAATTCGATTTCAGAAAATTCACTTAGAATATAATATCAAGTAAATCGATCGTGGTTTGTGAAGCGATTTTACTATGTTCATACTAGTTATCATAGACACTCATGTTTACGTTCCATTTTCCAGCTAGTCCTGAAGAGGAAGGAATTAATGATCTGGCTAGTTCATACAAACAACCACCAAAATATCATAAGTTTTATTTCGTGAGTTTTCGATATTCTAATTTTTAAATATTTCAGCCATTTATAAAAATAACCCCAACGATTTGGCCTATGTGATTTTTCAATCAACTTTTATTGACCCCGTCTAGTGTTTTGCACGGCATTTCTTCTATTTCCTTTCTTTTTTTGGATTTTGAAGCCTGAGGGAGCGAACAGGTTTTAAGGGATAGAAGAGAGTCGGATGGTATGTTTTTTTGAATTCATGGTTTCTGTATTGAAAATCATAATTCAAAAAGAATAACGCAATAAAAATATTACCTACATCTTTCAAAAGGCTTTGATCCCTTTGCCTTGATGATATGGATAATCCGATAAAGGCATAAGCCGAGGAAATACGTTGATTGGAGAGAAATGTTTTACATAGGGGGTTACATCAACTCGACGGGAAATACGGTTAAGGAACGACACGATGACTTTGGTTACATCAAGGTTTCAAAGCCTCAAGCCTTTCCCTCACTTTCTATGAATAAATTTGCTTTTCTATCGGAAGGAGCGAGATCCTGCGGAGGAGCTCACGCGTCTGACATATAACCGAGAGAGAAGCCGAGCGCCCACACGCCCCGCCCCCCTTAATCCGAGAAAATTTCCCAAGCGGTGCGTTGTATTCGTTCCCGCGAGGTTTTGCGCCCTTTTGAGTAAAATAGGGGCGCGGGGGGGTGCGGTTTTTCCTCAGGGAAGGGAGAAGGTTTCACAGGAATGGGGAGAAGCGGAAAATTGTGACGTCACGGTTTAGCACCCACGGCCCAACCGCATGAGAAACAAGGGTTCCCTTACCCCTAGGGAAGGAGGTACCTACCTAATGTGCGTAGGGTACTTCTCTCTCCCCCTCTAGCAATAAAAACGGTTTGCGTTGAGTATTGTTTAGGTGGGAGATGGAATTAACATACAAATAGAAAATAAGCCAGGGAATATTCTCATGGTCTTCACATTGAAGGCGAAAGAATAGATATGATGCTAGCCCGGAACTTTTATTTGTTTTGAAACACGGAGGGCTGAGAAAAAATGTATTTTTGAGTGAAAAGCGTTTAATGAATAAACCGAATGAACGAAACTCAAACGTGTAAAAACGTACTACTACCCCTACCGATACAAACGGCATACGGAAATATACCAACCATGTAGCCACAATTTGGGCTCTTTTTTCTTTTTTTTTCAAATTACATTTATTGTGAATTGTTTTGAAGTGAACAAAAATTGTTGCCCTAACATGAAAAAAAAATAACTCCATAAAAATTCGTCTCAGATGATGATGTTTCACCGAATTAATGAAAAAAACCATAGGTGAGTGTGTGTGACAAATTTTTTCGAAGCTGTTCTTGTTCTGCCCAAATTTATACCTAGTTGTGCAATGACCTCCGGAAATTTTAAATTTCACAACGGAAGAGAGCAATTGAAGCGGATAGTGCCGAAAATACGTACTAATTCGCGACGAATTTTGTTGACGCTACTCGGGATAAGATTCTCAAAATATTTCCACGATTCTAGTCTGTTCGATTTCAATTTTAATCCAGTAGTGCGAAAAACCTAGAAAATTTTGCATTTGCTGACTGGGGGAATAGAAGGGCTAATAGCCAATCCTTTTAACCGCTGCTCTATCGAAAATACCTGATCGGATTATTTTTCTGGTTTGCTCTCAATTTTGGTTTAACAAATCTTCGTTGTGCAATTAATCCATGAAATTTTGAATTCTATGTCGGGCAGGGGGATGGAAGGGATAATTGGCGATCCATTTAAACGCTGCTCATACCAACAAATTCTGGGCCGATTTCGTGCCTTCTATGTTCGCATTTTATATAGTTTAAAAAAATATTCATAAGTGTATTTATTCATGTTTATAAGTGTGATCATCAGAAAACCGGAACCAAGGACTTACCTGCAAAGAATGCATTACTTACCAATATGTTTTTAAAGTAATATACTGCAATATCCATAAATAATATATTAAATATATTATTTACAAATTTTGTTTTACTATAACACACATTTTTTAATTTCCTAGGCTCATAGTTGGTGAAATTTGTGTTCAGTGACATTCTCCTACAAAATTAAAATTCATCGATTTTCGGCTTCTTTGTCATTGTTCGCGGTTTTTCAAACACATTTTTTGAAATTTGAGCAATTTACTGAGATAAACAACAAACAACAAAGGAAAGGGGAGAAGCGGAGGAAAATTGTGAAGTCACTGTTTAGCACCCTCTGCCCATCTACCGCATGAGAAACAAGGGTTTCCCCGCCCCAAGGGTAGAACCTAACGTACGTAGGGTACTTTTCTCCCTCCCTCCAGTAATAAAAGCGGTTTGCATAAAGTATTGTTTAGGTGGGAGAAGAAATTAACATACAAATGAAAAATAAGCCTGAAAATATTCTCATGGTCTTCACACCAAAGGCAAAAGAATATACACCCTTTTTGCCGGGAACTTATTTTTCCAACACCCGAAGGGGTAAGGGAAAGCTATGATTGACGAGTGAAAAAATGTGTCCTGAAAGAACCAAATGAACCCAACTAAACAAATACTGGATCGCAACCTGTTGATACATAGTGCACATCGAACAAATAAAGCAATTAAAAACCCATCGTTTCAGGCGGTTTGAACGTTTTTAATAAATTGACGGCAAGGTTTTCAAAGTCGGCGCTTACGGAAAAATCCCAATATCGTCATTTTCCGTATTTTAGAGATCCTAATTTTCAATTTTATGATATATACTTTTATTATAAATATAAATCTATATATTTATAAAAACATAGTATTTTTGTTCATCGGATCGTACTACTATATTTTTGTTATAAATTTAAATGTATATATTTATAAAAAATATTTTTGTTCATCGGACGATCGTAAAATAAGTAGTGTTTGCCCGATTAACCGTCAAGAGCAAATAATAAAATCAGTTCATCTACTCAAACACAACCTTGATTTAGAAATCACTCTGAGAGGAAGCAATGAAAGCGATTCACGACTTGAGAAATTATAAACGTTTTTCTGCTGATTTCTATTCGTTTTGTTGAAATGTAAAACATTAGATTGAGAATGACCGTTTTTTTTTCTCGCGATGATTAGAAAGTTTTGTTATAGAAAATAATAAAATGACACAGCGAGATCAGGTAGATAGAGTTCATTTTCCTCCTATCCAAATGAGAGTCCCTTGGAGGTTGTAAATTCAAATCTGTAGTCTTGGATAGTGCAAATGAAGGGAATAAAGTGCAGTCGTTGGAAAAACACAGTGAGAGAGGAGGGAAAAAGCCGTAAATTCATTTAGATTAAAGTAGGATCACTAATACCTGGCCCAGAGGGGGAATACAAATCAACCTTACTCCCTCCTTTCTCTCGGTTTTCCTTCCCTAAAGATGGTATCGACCTTGTTAACGCGATGTTCGCCTTTTTGGAAGGGAGAGTCGAAAATCGAATGAATCAGAAAACACATTCAACCCGGCAGAATGAGAGTTGGGGGATTCTGGGAGTTTCGGACCTCACAACGTCGCCTGCCGACATCTGAAGGAAAAGCCCGATTAGAGGGGCGGAGAGCTTGGCATCGATGTACACACTTCCCCTGAGCTAACTGATCGTAAGGTGATGTCTCTCCCCAGTGGAAATCTAATATTTAGTGTAAATCCCATGACATGTAATTACTAAGTTGTTCACTACTAACATAATAACAACAATTACTGATAGGTGGTGTGTTGTTCTGACATCCTAAAACTGTGGGCTCTCGCTTCTAAATGCTATAAAGAAATAGGTCTGTGTTCAAACTATTAAAAGTCTTAATCAATTGAGATTTGGCTGAAATCATTTGAAGCAATATTAAGGTCGCTAAGCAATTTCGATCTGAGAAATTCTATACGGACTGAGGAGAGGAAGCTCCCAAAATCATCTCGGTTTTCATCTCTTTGTAGGTATTTTATTTTACGAGATAGTTGAGATAGTACTTGGAGTCGAAACGTTTCTCTACAACTCCTCTACAACTTCGGCGCTTATAAAAATTTCTGTAGGACGCACGGCTCGGGGATTGTAGGTGAAAACGCTGCAAATTCTTTCACTGGGGTTTATTATTCAATTGGCTTGCGTTCATGATTTGAATTTCTACTAAGCTTTGGAGTGTGCGTGTTTCACAGGATAGAGCGAATATTGAATTTCAGGAGATATGCATAGGGCACGTAAATCTGTTCTCAACCAAAATACCTATTTGTATTGTTCAGTTGATCATATTTGTGTGCCTCCTGAAATTCAATAATCACTCTATCACCTGTGAAACACGCACACTTCAAAGCTTAGTAGAAATTCAAATCATGAACCCAAGCCAATTGAATAATAAACCCCAGTGAAAAAATACTTATTCACCCCAGTTATAATATTGAATAATAATCCCCAGTAATAATATTTACCTATATATTATCAGCGTTTCATACATATTAGAATGCTTCAACCCGTGTATCGGCTATAAACTACAAGTATTCACATCGGCTATCACTCCAGTGTCCACATTCACTACAACTCAACGCTATCGGCCGGACATCACTAGGTTACAAACAAACAATAATGAACCAAAAAACGCAAATGTTGGCACCATAAATCGGGCCATACATCGGGAATGGTTTGACCTACGGACCTGGGGAGGGTCTCATTCGATTCCTCATGGTATGTTCTTCAAATAGGTATAAATTTAGGCCGCTTCAACTTGTTTTGAGGTTTTTAGGGATTTTACAAAACTTTGACAGCCCTTAAAGGGCACTTTAAATTGAGTGAGAGAACTGGCTCAAGAATTGGGGCGTCGTCTGACCAACATGGATTTTTCCTGAAAATTTCAGATCTTTTCCTCCAGCCGTTTGGGAGAAATCGTGCGTACGGCGGACGGACGGAAAAATTTTTATTGCAGATTCGGATTCTACACCCTTTGAAACGTAAACCATGAAATTTTCAGGGGGTTAGAATTTTTTTTTAAGAGCGATTACAATGGTTTATTATTGAATAATAAACCAAAATGGAGAAAAATTACATTCCAACAATCTTTGTTAAGCCGCCATTTTGTGTCCCAACCGTTTTGAGATGGCAGACAAGTTACTATCTCTGAGGATGAGGTAGGTTAGTTTAATGTATGTTATTTAAATAATAAAATTAGTCATGGTTTTGGTCCATGGAATCCGACTTTAATTCTTCCAACGGATCTCGCGTCTGCATCTGGATTTCAAGCGGTTATCTCACGACTTCGGCTATAGAATTCTTGGTTTTTACATCTTTGAAGCGACTGCAGGGAAATGTTCTCATATCGTCTTCTGACATTCACAACTCCGTTACGTCGGAACTCAATCACATATCAAGTCCAACGACTAGTAATGGAATTGAGGTTTCGGGACGGCAACTCGGCATGAACGTCATTGCGGGAACAGCGAAGCCGGTCTCAACGAATCCCTTTTCATATTATTCTCCTTTCGATTAAGTCCCCTTTGTTGAACGCTATTACATGGATACTCGATTTGGTTTATTGGATTCACAAGATCATTGATGCTCCAGCTAACATAGCAATTTCCATCACGTTGAACATTACACTTTATCCCGTTGAATTCAGGTTTGGTCAACTGTGCTTCGGTCGAATTTCTTTGAGAATTATCATCAGGGTATTCATCGTGCCCTGCTTAATTAGAACAGCTAGAGAAAAAAAAAATTACGGATGTGTATTTCGTTGTGAGTAGAAAGAAAGGCTTTGTAGGAGGCTTTTGTTTTATAATTTTTAGCGCCGAAAAAAAACTTGAGCGGGAAATGAGAAGAAGGAAAGATAAGGACACTATTAAAAGGATGGACCCCGGAGAACAATCGTTTGCCTGAGAATACAGTTTTTGGCTCTGTGAATAAACGAGTTTTTGTTACGAATAAAGGGATGTGAAAGGCAAAATAAACATTATGGTTCAACACTATTCCAATCAATCAAGATGACATTGTTTTATTGAAGAGTCCTTAGGGTGAAGAATTCTATGGGGAAATCAGAACGAGAGCTGAAGAAACCCCTCTTACGTTCCTTTTTTCCAATACTCCGATATTCTGGAGGTGTATTTCTTATTTATTCTCCAATAAACATGGGTCTACGTTGTTTACATGGCTCTTAATATGCAGTTTGTAAGTGTAGCAGTACAAAAACGAATTAGCAAACATAATTGTAAGCAACGAGTTAATACATTCTTGCGGTTACATCGCAGTTGTCACCGACTGAATCACATGTGTGATAAAATTAAATTACAATAAGTGAGGAAGCTGTACCGAATATGTCAATTAAGGGGAAAGCACCAGTAGTGGACATGTTAAGAAAATCTTGTGTGATTGTTTGTGTTACTTCATAAATTTTTAGCTCTCAATTTTTTTTTTTTTTTTATTAAATTTATTTATTTATTATTATTATTTTTTTTTTTTGGTGTCTATACGTTCTTCAGACATTTTTAGTTGAGTTTAATCAAAGGAAACACCAATTATATAAATGTTTGAAGAAATAGAGTCAAATTTTGTGGAATAACAGAAAACACCAGTAGTGGACAGCTAAAATTTTCTAGTGTTGATGTAGTGGACACTTCATGACCCAGTAGTGAACACGTCGTAGATATCAACAAGACGACGTAAAATCTTGTTTAAAATCATGTATATATCTAATCGGTAGTAAAACAAAAAGAATTCCATTCAACTGGAAGAATGAAGTGAGCACCAGTAGAGAACAATTCATGTATAAGTAGAAGATAGCTCATGGACTAGTAGTGGACATCTCTTGCACTAGTAGAGGACACCGCCTGTCCGCCTCTGGTCCGCAACACTATATTCATTTGAAAATCGTACCGAGAGCTTGTTCCAATACAAATGAACAAGTAGAAAATTAAGAAAATATCCTTTCGTGAAAAGGGAAGTTGTACCAGTAGTGAACAGGGATGTCCACTACCGGAGCATCCGTCATTTTTGTTGTACTAGAAGTGGACATGCTTTAAAAGCCCACTTTATCAATATTAACGGAGTTAGGCGACTGGAAAATCGTCAATTTAGTTACTGAAGTATATATTCAAACCAATGGGCACAAATATTTGAATATTGCATGTGAACATTGCTTAAAACATACTTTCTACTCCTTAGCATTTTGCACAGCGTCCTGCTCAAAATAACTCCAACCACTGGCCACACCAAAGACCACACCAAAGACTGGTTGTTTTTAATGTCAAGTTATTATTTTTCATTTTGGCCCTAACGTTTTCTTTTGGTTCATCACGTTTGTTAGGCTATTACTTTAGTTAATCCAAAAAGATTCAAGTGCCCTGCTCAACCCAAATCCTTATTCTACAACTTTTTTTCCGAAGTGTCCACTATTGGTACAGTGTTCACTATTGGTGCTTTTTCCTTACTTGATGTATTTGAATGAAGGAGACTTAACTAGTATATGTTTTAATGATCCGTTAAGCTCATGAGAATCCGGATTCGAACCGAACTGCAACCGAAATTGGGAATCGAAAAACCCTGGACAATTCCGTGTCGAAGGGAAATACAATTCAACAACGAATGTCTGCATTACATAATTATGGTCCTTTACTTACAGAGAAAAACTAAGTTATTCACTAAGATTCATTCTTACTGCCGAGGGTTATTTAATCGAGATGAGGGTCGCGAGGAACTCGCTCCAAAGTTGGGCCGCAGTTCTCTCTCCAGCTTTACTTCATTCGCCGGCTGGCTCACCGACCACGTCAAGGGAGCCCTTATAACTTTGCCGATTTCCAATCTCGACTCTCTCTCCCTTAAAGTGAGTTTTGAACGAACTCGTTTCACTATTTAATTCATTTTACGAGTTCCGTGGAGGAGGAAGATCGCAAGGGGCTGGGGATGTGGCTGGAAGGATGAAGCATGAAAGACGGCAAATTCTCATCTACAGGGTCGTATCGAAGATGAAATCGAGAACCAACAAACCTTCCGGAACTTTCAATCATGAAGTTTTGAAATTTTTGAGCTTAAGAGGTTTTATGTTGTGGGTAGATCCCTATTTAGGCTTTTCCCAGGAATAGCGGAGTCGGGAAGTATCGATTAAACTGTTTTCTCAGAAAAGAAGCACATAGAAAAACTGTTTCTGAGAATACTCGTAGGAAATAACGTTGCCTGAATCTCCCAAATTACTTCTTCCAAATTACGGTTTTGTACCTGGTGTTCCTTACATTGTCTACGTGTAAATCCATCTAAATGTGCGTCGATCGTGATTGGCCCAAATAGGCTTTTAGTGCAGATAAATCAATCTGCCTCACAATTATTAAATGCCAAGCTGGGAAATGAAAGTATTCCGTACGTTGATACAGTGAAAAGTCTAGGAGTTTATATAGATTCTGTCTTGAGCTGGGACATACAGGTTTCAAAGCTTTGTAATAAGGTCTATAGGGGATTACACCAGCAGAAAGTAGTTGCTTGTGGTTTTCCTACATACATCAAAGCTCGAGTGGTTCAATCACTTATCCTTCTAATGTTCGACTATGCTCTGTTATCATACTGCGATATGACGCAGGCCAAATTAGGTATACTCCAGCGAGCTCAAAACGCCACGATAAGATTCATATTTGGCATAAAATCTGACGAACACATCACAAATTATTATGTTAGGCTAAAATGGCTGAAAATTAGGGAGAGGCTGGACTTATCTGTGGCAACTATGTTGTTCAAGTTAATGAAACTATTTGCCTAGACAACTTGTATTTAGAAATGTTGTTCATGACAGAAACATGAGTTCTGCTTCCACGATCCTAGATATCCCAAAGCACCGCACATGGTTTTATGGCAGATCATTTATAGTTAGTGGAGCTAAATTTTTCGACGATCATAAGGAACTTTTTAATATTAGTGTGATATCATTCAAATCAAAGATGGCAAATCACTTATTATTGAGGGATAATGATGAATTCTAAGGCAATACATTACTTTGTATAATTTCGTTTATTATTATTTTCCTAGAGGATAGCACTTCATTTCAATTTACTGTAAGTCAGGAAACCTGACAACATAATTATAAAAATGTAATTATTATTACAGATCTCTCTCTCTCTCTCTCTCTCTCTCTCTCTCTCTCTCTCTCTCTCTCTCTCTCTCTCTCTCTCTCTCTCTCTCTCTCTCTCTCTCTCTCTCTCTCTCTCTCTCTCTCTCTCTCTCTCTCTCTCTCTCTCTCTCTCTCTCTCTCTCTCTCTCTCTCTCTCTCTCTCTCTCTCTCTCTCTCTCTCACACACACACACACACTCTCTCTCTCCCTCTCTCACTCTTTCTTTCTCTCTTCATTACCTGCTTGAAAACTAAATAGAATTACTGATTTCTTTAAAAAATCAACAATAATTATTCACAACCCTGTGAACATTAAAATATTATCTTATTCATTTTCGGAACCGGATTCTACATCCAAAAGTAAAACCCTGACTGATACATAGGCCATTTGAAGTATCTCCTTGTAATAAATGTAGGTTCGCGTACTTCCAGGTTTCTGAGTTTCCTGAACTTGGAATATTTCCTCCTACATGATTACATATTATATTAAGCTATATTGTATTTAACTCCAAACGTATTTTTTTGCAATAGGTTGATTGAGTTTTGTATTTATTATTTACATAACTAAAGTTATCCATAAAAAGGCAAGATACATACAATAAAGCTTATTTTAGAACTACTACCTGTTAAAATTATTACCAAACTCCAAATCACTATAAAAAACAACAACCTAAAAGTGATAGCATTATCTTATATTCCTGGAAAGAAGGGACATAACCCGACAATCATGGGAGGTCCTTACGATGGGGGGTCGATCTAAACCAGCTTCAGTGAACACGTAGACAAAATAAAATCTGAAACCCGAGAGATAAGGAAAGGGATTTAGAGGTCGAGATAAAGTTTGGGAAAGTGCTTGGCACATCAACCAGGATCAGGGATCAGCTTCAAGTATGCATGAAAGTTTCTTCATCTTACTTGGATCGGAGGGGAAGGGTGAAACTGAGCGTGAAATGATCCGATGTTGACGGAGCTTTATGTTAAAATGCTATGCTATATTCGGGACGTTTATCGATTTTATTCTGGCTTCCACGGCGCAACCAGGGTTTGGAGATGAGCCACTTGACGTGTATCACTAGAATCCGCATTCGGGGTCTGCAATGAAGTTTCAGGATATTGAATGATACATGACTCTCCCATAACTCTACGGAAAATACCATACTACCAGCAACTTATGCATTGAATCACACTGTACTCATTACACACATATACCACTCGGTTTAGTGCTTATTCCGCTGGGAAGATTAGGAAGGTAATTTGACCATTTTGAAGTAGAATTGAATTTCATTATAGAAGTTTGACAGCAACCGCACTACCCAATGATACATTTTTAATGATCTATCGGGTATGTTTGACGTAATCCTGGGGCGGATGGGGGGGGGGGGGCTGCTTTGGCGTATTGAGGCTCAAAACTACTGGTCATTCGACAGTGCTGACGATTTCAAACTAATTGGGACGGAATTTGTAATGTAAAATTATAAATGAACTGCAATATAATTTAATAAAATTATATTCTGCAATAAAATTAAATTATGCAACATAATTTAGAATGAACGCGCGGGCAACGCTCAGGGCTGGTAGACTTTGATTTCATAATGTTCTATTTTCCAAGCGGAGGTTTAATTCCTTTCATGAAGCATATTCACTCGTAGTCAATTCTATTAACACCACTTCTCACCATAAAAATTGCTGAGAAAAATTTCTTGATATGAGACTTTGAAACGAAAGAAGTTGGTCGGATTCCATAACCATGAATATTAGGTTATGGTTACAAGTGATTTGTAATTTTGAACTGTTGCTATTACCTATGGTTTTAAATGTATTGGATTTCCGAGAGTACTAATAACAGTGAAAACTTCATTTTCAGAATACAGGGGTGAGCATTTTCGATATAGTTTGGACTGGGAGTTGACATTTACATCGATAGTTTCTTCAATGTAAATGACAAGGTAGTGGCGAAAGAATATTTCTGATTTACCTAAGGATCATTTCCCAATTATTGCGGCTTCGTTTTACTACTTTAAAACTCCATCTTGTCAGATCTCATGTTTCCCGGAACTGATGGAAACCACTGTAGAATTCTACTGTTTACAATCTCGTTAAATGTTCGAACTAAACGACTGACATCGTTAGACTGAATACCTCTAAGAGACCCGGTTCTGTTCGCCATGCTGAATATTTATGAACAAATTCTCCTTTGTTTTAAACACAAACGCATGGAAATGGGTTTCAATGAATTGATATATGCAAAGTTAAGAAAAACAAGAGGCTGTGCTTCAAACAAGGAACGCTATTTATAATCGTAAATAGAACATAACTGTAGCCGTAAATATTTTAGGCTGTAAACGCGCTACACTAGCGTCTCACGGAACTTGAGTACATAAAAATGAAATTCTTTATAGCTAACCGAACTATATAGTATAATTGTATACAAAAAGTTAAATACAATATTTAAATAATAATAATTATAATAACAAATTGTGTCTAGAAGGTGAATATTTGTTCCATTTGTGAAAGAGCGTTTTTTACAATATATTTTTGTGTCAAAAAAATGTTTAGCGATTCAAGTGGTCTATCAATAAAAAAACGTACAAAAGCCATGATTTATGCCATTTTTGAAACTCATTAGAGACACATAAAAAAATTCGGGATAAGGGTAACATATTCTAAAAGGTTAATTGTCTCTTCGTTTATTTCGGTACGTTTTTCTTCTGAATTAATGTCTGCTGATTAATGACTTGTAAAACACACTAAGTAATGAAGACGATTGACGAAATTTAGCGACAAGAATTTACTTAATAATACTGGTATTGAAACGTTTAGAAAATAGATGCATCTACGTTGCGAAACGGCAGGTTAAAAGAAGAATTGATCCTAATCTACATTTACTAAACTTTCCAATAATTTACTGCAACTGCACAAGTGGTATCTAAATACTAATTTCAATAAAGAGATGTTAATTACATCTATAATGGCCATACATTTACTGGTTTTGGACTTGAAAAAGATGGGATAAGTCTGAAAGTATCTTTAAAACGTGCACTTTTCCTAATAGATCCCCTCTAGATACCTCGAGGAGGCACACCCTACATACGTTTCCAACGACAGTTCCGATGAATTCTGGAACTCTCAAAACCGAGAATCAGTAAGCGATCCACAACTAATGGAACCACGAAGTGAATATGTTATAAATATGACTATGAATAAGGATGTGTTCGAATTCTAGAATTGCGTATGCGTGAACATCGTCCTAGAGGTTCGCAATGCACTCAATTCTACATCTGAAGTTCTAGCATTGCAAAACGACGAAAGTTTGTACCCCATGCTCAGAACCAATCGAAACTGAGACTGGAAGGATCGTGGACATCTTTTACGCAAAACAATGGGAAGATGGGCAACTCCAAAAGGGTGCTAAGATCCACAAGCTCTAAATCCACTTTTCTCATAATGACACATTAGCATTACAAGATCAATTCTTATTCGCAGTATCTGGTTTTTTTTTGCCCACTATTCATCCATAATATTCAATAGCTCTTTCAATAAAATGGCCATTCAAACGTATAACATATTTCATGGTGTTTTTAGAAATAAATATCGCAAATAATTTGCTAATACTTACAGAAGACTCGATGTGCAATGTTTTGTACATACCTGCAACAAAAATACAAAACCATATTTTTCAATCAATAATAAAGTAATAAATAATAAAGCACATAAAGCTCTTGTACAGTATTATAATTATGAACGTATCCGCATGGGGTTAATTATACGCGCCACCAGTACTAGTGCAGATAAGCTGGCACCGTATCATCAACCGTTTGCATTGTTACGGCCGTATTTGAATCAATGCGCACCGAATGTTTCAAGGCTTCAACTACTTCTGCTCAATTGTTTTGCAACACGTACTTATTTAGATCTAATCAAATTAGAAAGAAAGCTAAGTGGTCTCTAAGAATATTTTCATTACCCTCAATAATAATGAGAATTGGTCGGTCTTCTGAAAGTTATACCAAGGCTGCCGAATGTTGGTTCAAAATGAGAAAGCTGTAAATTGTCCGCTTATGATGTTATAAACTAATTGGCGGCTAACAGCTAACGTTTGCTGATGGATGTTTACTGTACTTAAATGTCAATCAAGGAGCCACGTTCGTTCGACCGTCCCTTGCACCTCGTACGAACACAGCCCTGGAGGGCTTGAGAAAACCAGGAAACGCCCTCTCTTCGAGTCATCTGATCAAGGAGAGCACGCCGATCGATCCGCATAAATGAACCTATCCGCAAAAAACTGTTAACCCATTCATTCTCCTTTGAAGTTTCCAAAACGCGCTCAACTTCTATCCGCAAAGGCGAGGGGGAGAATAATGCTGAAGTGATCTGGAAAGAGGCAGGTTCCTCCTGAGCCGAGAATGAAGCCAGGTGAATATTCATTCCCTTCCCTCGACGAAGGGGAGACTTTCGCTGGATCCCGAAGATGAAAATATACGGTGAATGTGAGGAAAGAGCCGCAAAGAACGAAACGTACCCTCTCTCCCGTGAGCTCTTCAAATATTCCGCACCGTTTTGCATGGCGGATGCAAGACTTGACTCGAAATACGGGCTTTGGTTATGAAATGATGCTAAGTCTTGGGACCTCCTTGGGAAGAGGATGGAAAATTGTGACTTGAAAGCGAGATGGAAAGAACTCGCCGACCTGGTGTACAAATAGATGGAAATGTGAGAAATCCCCTCGTATCCCATCCGTGCCAAAGTTAGTTCAAGCACCACAAAAACACCATGGTAAGGGAGTTGTGAGTTGAACAAAAATAAGGAAGTTGTAAGTTTGTGCGGCTCATGCAAAATCTGCCTACCATCTTACAAAAGTTGGAAAGCGAGAAAATGGATTCGTCCCAATAACTCCATTTCTGTGGATTTATGAACGAAAAAGTGTATGTGATCAATTCGATATGTAAACGCTTTTTTGATATCATATCATGTATATTTGTGTGTGTGTATGTGTGCGTGTGTTATATCTGCCACTATAACTACGTAGTCATTGCAGCTTCGGAACATAACGTGGTTTTGGTTTTCTCAGAATCGTTCACCATTTTATGTGATGCCAATGAATTTTCAAAAACTCAAAAAACGAAGATTCATTATTTCTGTATTAGGTATCCCTTATCTTTTTCCCACTGATGTATATGTATTGGTCTTAGTGTGCTGTAAGTTATCTGAACCGGACACATTCATAACTAATTGTATCCTAAATGCCATGAGATAGTTCCATTTATATTTCCTCAAGGGATCGACGAGAAACAAATTAGCCACAAGGTAATTCAGCTTATCATTGTGTCCCTTACCTTATCATTTCCTTTAGACCCGTAAGTAAATGTAAATCTGTAAACATTAAAACTTTACGTCCATCAGTTCGTTACAGAAGCTGATGTAAATACCTACAATGGTACAAAATGCTTGAAATCGATACAAACGGTTGAAACCAACGAACATAACTGAAATTAAACGAGATAACATTACAACCTCCCTATGCTTGACTTTGCCGAAAAATATAGCAGAAGTTAAGATTAACTTAATTTCAAAAGGAAGTCGTGGAAAGATGCTGCAATTACATCAACAGATACGATCGAGTCACAGTTTACTAGAAGATTTTAACTATGTTCAGAGACGTTCAAATTCACATTCTTGTTGATATTTTTTCACAAATCCCAACTAGCACAACATTCCACCCCATATAATGATCAATAAATGTTTTTTCTCTCCCCAAAAATAAATCAATAAAATCGTAATTCAACGGAGATAGGAACTCGAAGTGACCATCAGAAATTCTACTTGCTTAATTAATTGAAAACATTGTTTATCAAGTCCACAGGTAATGCTCATTAAAAAAATAGATTAAAGATACAACTTACTACTCTTGATAAACTCTGGACTTTCGCCACATTAAGGTTATTTTATACCTGTAGAAGGGATGGGATAAACCGTTAAAACAAATCCCTCGCATTCCTCTTCGGTGATTGTGATAGCCCTCCTCCACTTCCATTTCAACTTCTGCCCCGCCCTTACCGGGGTGATATAAGGAGCGGTTTCGTGGTTAAACCCAAAATAGGGCCCAACATTTGCATTTTGAGAGTTACCCTTCCTGCGGCAATACCCCGGTGTCCAATCAACTCGAGCTTCCCAACCACGAAATGTAAAAAGTAAACAAAACTGAAATACCGAAGCCCCGCCTTCGGCCTTTTTTTTCTAATACTCCCGAGTGGCCGTTCAGCGATTTATTAGTACAGGTTTACGATAGAATGAATACCATATATCTGCTATGGATCGATAAGGCTTTTCTCTCAAGCTACATTATAAGCTATTTCGTGATGCCGCTTTTAAATTCTCGTTTTTCACGAATCACCAATATTTATTTCCCTTTGGGTAAATAACAGCTGAAATACAACTAGGATATTTGCTGAGATTGTAACTCTCGAAATTAAGGGGGAAGAGAATACAAAATTTACAGTTGATACGTAGGTATGACCTGTTGAAACCTGTCATCAAATTAGTCTATATTGATAAAGGTTTTGTACCTATTCAATGTATGGGAGCTAACCCACCTTCCTTAAATAAACATATTTCTTCTGGGAAGTCCTTATTAGCATGAAACTTCATTTACGTAAAACGAAATTAACAAATAGGCATAATACTTCACTTCACTCAATTTTAAACTGAATTTAAACTCAAAGAAAATGACATTATATTATTGACAATCTCAATGAGGGAATTTCTAATCTAATCGGCGTTTGTTAACATAACTTATAAAATAAGCGTAAAGCATTTTTGCTTCAGTCACACTCTTTCCTGATGAAAAATTTACTGTGA
Organism: Creontiades dilutus; assembly: GCA_031894815.1. Classification (NCBI taxonomy): domain Eukaryota; kingdom Metazoa; phylum Arthropoda; class Insecta; order Hemiptera; family Miridae; genus Creontiades; species Creontiades dilutus. The sequence continues at coordinate 692,663 of JAVIWC010000204.1, forward strand.
GATGTTCCTCAATTATACGGTTGAACCCAAAGGATGTGCGTCTTGAATTTGAAACATGACGTAAAGAAGAAAATCCTGAAAATTCTGACACATGGGTTTTTTTTTTTTTTTAAATTATTTGCTATGCAATTTTTAAGACTCTGAGCCCTATGCCAGTCAATTTTGTATCCGAAATTCGAACGAAACGACACCCCTTGCCTATCTCAGTGAAGAAACGTTGAAAAGCCACGTGATTTGGTAAGACAAATTTGATCTCTCTCTCTCTCTCTTCTCTCTCTCTCTCTCTCTCTCTCTCTCTCTCTCTCTCTCTCTCTCTCTCTCTCTCTCTCTCTCTCTCTCTCTCTCTCTCTCTCTCTCTCTCTCTCTCTCTCTCTCTCTCTCTCTCTCTCTCTCTCTCTCTCTCTCTCTCTCTCTCTCTCTCTCTCTCTCTCTCTCTCTCTCTCTCTCTCTCTCATCATAATTGCTTCACTCATAATTATCATCGTTACCTTTAAGAATAAATATTATTATTTACTTTTCCACGTTTCGGGTCATTTCTTATAGCTCCTTATTTTTTCATTCGATAGGATAGAAACAGAATGAGGAGTTTGGACGTGAGAGAAAATATGAAAAAGTTTTGTTTCATTTAGTCCGCTTGCGGGAGTGAGAAAAGCTTAGCAACATCTGTATTTCGGGTGGGAGGTGGGGATATGAATCTCTATTGCACTACAGCTGACAGCTCTTTCCCCCTTTCTGCTCCTACAAGAACAAAACTCACAATCCGCCCCCTTTTTCTTAAGAGTTGGGAACTTACATTCATAAATAAGCCGTCGGAGTTTTGTTTTGAAACAACACTGCAAAGAGAAAAGTTAGGTTCGCTACCACTTTTTTGATGAATTCCACAAGAGCGAGCTCAAAAATGATTTATACCGTAAGCCGTTGTTTTGCTGTCAATAGTACATAAAACGACGTTGAATTTTGAATGAATCATTTATGCGGGTCATCTCGATTAAAAAATTATAAAACCTTGAGTTTTTTCGGTATTTTTCAACAAAAATGTACCTACCTTATAAATTATGCAGATTATATGAAATTGAACAAGGTTTGATAGAGCTGCTAAGGCTCTTAAACAAGGTTGAAGTTTTTGATATATGTAGTGAAGGCAACATTTTGATGGCAAAAATCTCTTCGACAACTTGCTTCTTCGACATTCACCATTGAATCTGTTTGTAGCGAGTAAAAAAACAACCACGCAGATTGCGTGAACAGAACACGAGAGATACGTAAAACGTAAGCAAATGAACAGTATTTCTAACAGTGTATTTTTTTTCTTTTTCGTTAATCAGAATAGTCCTCTTCACGAGAAAAATAACTGTTAGAATTATTGAAAAAATGTTGTAAAATTGTTGTAGTAAGACAGATGACAAAACTTTTCAGGATGGAGCCCGTAAAGTCATTCGTCCGTTGTTGTCCTAGAGAGGCTCCTTATCAATTTACAATGTCTTTCGATGAGCAGGAAAGATTTTAATTCAATCATCTGATTAGGATAGCTTCCCTCACTTTCTCGTGTCACATCGTCTGCTCTCGATGCAACGGAGAGATTTGAGCTAGATTTTGTCATCATTATAATTGACATTATCGGCCACGGTAAGCTGGAGGAAGGAGGAGGCTAAGAGGAACGAGTTCCGACGTCGTAATACAACATATACAAATTTGATCCAAATCGGACCTACAGTTTTAGAAGAATGGTGAGCGTAATATTTTGATTTAAATATATATTTAATGAAATCCGAGAATTAATTACTATTATAAATGTATCTACACCCTCTGAAACGCAAAACAATGCATTCTCTCTATTCGCCCAAGCGCGACCGTATTGGCTTTCTGTGAAGTGTTGGGTAAAATAATTCTGTCGATATTCGTTTTGCTCATACCTTCTCAAATTTCAACCAATATTATATAATTCAATCATTTCCTCTTATATTATCAAAACAAAATTGTTATAATATTATAAGGCGAAGCCCCGAAATTTACAAATATTGGTGAGCTTAAATAGAAATCGACATAAGACGGATTTTAATTATACTAATTGATTACTAAGATTAAGAGGATTACTACAATAAATAATCTCCTTTTTATTGCCGAAACCTACCTCCATACTTATCAAACTTCAAGGACATCTGTTAAAGCTCTTAAATGTAGGCATCACATCCGATGAGTACAAACTCAACAAAATAAGGCACTACGTATGATATGCAATGCCCCCTGGTACATCAGAAATACCGTAATTCATAGTGACCTTGATATTCCAACTGTGGAAAATACAATACGAACTGTTATGACAAATATAAATAACGCCATCAATACTCACCATTCGCCTGCTTTTGTAAGACTCCTTACGTCATGGGAACAACAAATGGGCACCAGGCGTCTCAAGAGAAAAAGAACAGTGGACTTATTGGAACAGTTCAACAGTGAATAATACCTTTAAATAATGCTCTTAACTTATTTATTATTGTTATATATTGTTAAAACTATACTGTTATAATTGCACAGCCATTTAATTATCTATTACTATTATTATCACATTACTACATTACATAAGAGGGACTGTCAATGGACAACAACCCTCTTACATGTGTCATTGTACTTCGTACTTTTAAATCATTGTTCTCCAAACTATAAAGTAATTGTATTACTGAAAGTTATAATAAAATAAAAAAAAAAAAAAAAAAAAAACATCCGATGAACCCAATGGCTGAAAAGTATTGGCGTGCTCAAAAAATTGAATTGAACCGAACGGTTGGTTCTAGAATCTTCTACTACTGTAAATCATACTTTTTGGTGAATCGAGATAAATTGACTCAAGAAGAATCACTATTGTGCAGGAGTAGAAAATAGTATTGAATCAATGGAATCAATAGGCGACCATTTGGGAGCTAATCCACACAATCCCTAAAAATCTCATCAAAATCGCACTAAACCAGATAGTTTTGAATCAGACTAGTATTTACCACGGACAGACGGATATGAAATCAAAATTGATGAGGAGCAAAGAAGTGGAAACGCGAAACGTGAAACAGTGGAAATTTGATGTTGAAGAAGAGCAATGATATTCACTTGCACGTAAGCTCGGGAAACAAGATACGGTGTAAAAATGTTCAGTCGAATGGGTGTATGGTGGGGAAAGGAATTTTCGTTTCCCATTTGTAATTATTGGTTAACTTTGCAGTAAATTTTGTAATTTTACAGCAATTGAAACATTTCCTATATATCGTGTGGGAGTAAAGTAACTTGTGAATCAGGTAATGTATGTAAAACTGAAATGTAACAATTGTGTGACAATTTACAGCGTTTTTGATTTTCCCCCTACACGTTCCCCTAGAGACCCATCGGTCCTCGTTATGAAAGCAATCGTAGCCAGCAGGTTAGAGGGAAAGAGTTTATCGCTAGTCGATAGGGGGCTACGGGAACGCGGGTATGGCAAGTTGAATTATAACCACTAGCCCCATAGCCCACTTCGTACGGCAGAGCTCCTGATTTATGGCGGTCGACCTGAGTAACTACAATGTACCTACATCATGCTATTGTTTTCCCAAAACATACATTTCAAATACTAAGCCTTCGGAAGTTTCAAGTTGCCTAACTTCGTCGTGAAGAACAAAAGCGGTGATTTACAAAAGCCCCTTGTCCCCGGAGGAGCGACCGCTATCATCTCTTCCACGAGGACATTAAATTATTCAGAAGTTCATACAGAGTTGCTTGAACAATATTTTGCGCCAATGTATCACCGAAAAGAGCGGCTTACTTATATGTTGATTCGAGTTGGCTCTTGATTACATCCATCCAACGTGAAAGTTTCCGTCATAAACTTCCTTATAGGAGAAGAGGTTGTTTATTTTATTGGTTATTCCATTTCTTCCAAAACAATGAGTACTTTTGCCCGCAAATAACACAATTGAAAATTAGTGCATTCGTGAATAACATAATAATCCATAATATAGCTGTGCAAGGGGTCGAAAATTTATGTAATCAGATTACTGTATTGGGTAAAAAAGAAACATAATTGTATATTATTCTCATAGTGAAAAAAAGGCATTACACGACATGAGAATGATTCTCTTTCTCAAGCATTCAATTTCATTGCCTAATCTCAACCTATAAAGAAAATTGTGACCGTCCAATGGAACAGTTTTTCATATCTGGCAAATTTTCATAGAAAACCTTCGGGTATAAGATAAAGACTTGGCTCTCCCACAGAAAAATTGGCACAGTAAGTTTTGGCCACTCCAGAAAAAATCAATGAAGAAATGTTCTTAAATATCTAAGAGTACACATACTTCAAAATTCTAAAAATATTCAAATTATTACACAAATTTACACACTAATTCGTAAGTAGATATCCCTCCAATCACCCTCCATCACCAGACTACCAGAACTGGACTCTACAATTATAGACACTTCCTGGGCACATTAAGAAACACAAGTAGAAATCCAACTGCAATGCAACGAGATATAATGAAAATATCCTAAAGGTAATCAACCAATCAGCACAGGTAAAACAATGGTTTTGCTCGTTTAATTGAAGCTTGGGTGATGTGGCATCATAGGCAGTATAATCGTATAGCATGATTCGTTCTGGCAGGGCACGGGTCACACCATCCACCGGTTTAAGATCATAAAAGCTGTGGTAGCCCAGTTGTCTTCCACGAATATTTTTCAAATAGTAAGCGAACAGATGATCGTACAGCAACCCAGCGGTCTCATTCGATTCACGAAACTAATTACAATCGACGCCAAACAAACAACTACTCTCAAACATTGTAAGTTTCCATATGAGTTTTCAATAGTTCTATCTTATCCCGAATCCACACCCCTTTTGAGCTCGATTTCGTAAACTTTGGGATCGTTTTTTTTTTGTTTTTTTCTTTAATTCAATTTTTGAAATCTACATATCTTGAAACGTAAACCTAAGACTTCTGAGGGGAATTGAAAAAATTGTTTTCCTGGTCGACTACAAAGGTTTTCATTCTCAATAATAAACCTTTGTAGTCGACCAGGTAAAACAATTTTAATTATAATTAACAATTATTGTTAGCTAAACAATTACATTGTGTGTAATTGTCTGTGAACAATTATTGTTTACACAAAAAGTACTCGAATTCCAACACAATTCAAATTAGGCATAACCCAGCAACTTACGAAAATTCACTTATGGTAATGTTGCATGAACTTTTTAAATTCCAAGTGTTGCCGAACCGCTTTTTTCCAGATCGAATGTAATCGTTGAGCGCGAGTCGTCTGACAGACACAATGGGACTGTCAGCTGCAGTGGATGGAGGGCCGAAGGGTTATGAAGGGTCAAGGGTGGCAGAGCCAAGCAGCGGTGAGAGTACTCCAAGTCGTTAGCAATCAACCACACCATTGTTCAGCAGATGCTATCATTAGTGTGCCCCTCCGCCCCACTCCCCAGCTCTCATCTCTATCTCTTCGCCATCCACAAAAGCTACTCACCTAATTTCAACCGAAATACGCCCCCTTATCGGTTACCATTTCAGGCAAGAAATTACTGAAGGGGAGCTTTTCTTCAGGGCCCCATAGCAAAATCAAGAAGGTACCTTGGATCGATAAAAACGCATTGGTTCTGGCCCTTCCAACCACCGTCAGGAACTGAAATTATATTTGTAATCTTATCTGCTTAATCAAAATCCACACAAAAATCCATAGTTACTCCGTATCATCTGTACGCCTTTGTTATAGAACATATTTTTATTATTCCAAATGTGGAAGTTGCTTAGACTTTTTCAACGACTTATTTATTTCGATGTACAAAGAGAACTTTTTATTCGAATAAAATTGTTGGAGCTCCTCAGTTTTAAACATATTTATTGTTGTTGTGAACGTTTCGCCCATGCATCGTGAGCTTCATCAGCACTAGTATTTTCTTAATTTTTATATAAACAACAGTCTTTCTGGTGTTGAATATTCTTGATATGTTTGCATCATCGTCGGCGCGATCATCAACTTTTTTATTAATTATGTGTATATGTACGTTCACATTGTAGCACAGTCCATTTGCAAGGTAATCAATTAGATCTAAGTTATAATATGAATTTCATCTGGATCCTCCACCTCCAAAAAACGTACTCTCACTCTTCCAAATTTCAAAATTAACAATTAAAAAACGCATTAATCCAAAATTGTTCTAGTCAAACAGAATAAAATGTAGTGTGATGCACCTAAAGAGCGGTACAGCCAGCGAAAGTGACCTCTACAAAACTAACACCAAGCATAAAAAGTTTTTATCCTGGAACAGTTGAATGAAGTTGGTTGTTACCAAGGTACTTCAATGGAAGATCCCAAGCTGCAATATTGATATAAAATGCACAAAACTGACGACTGAGGCAGCACATATAAATAACTTGGATCTAATTGATTACCTTGCAAATGGATTATACTACAATGTGAACATACATATACACGTAATTAATAAAAATTGTGATGATCACGCCGACGATGATGCAAACATATCAGAATATTCTACACCAGAAAGACACCAGAAAATACTAGTGCTGATGAAGCTCACGATGTTTGGGCGAAACGTTCACGACAACAATGAATATGTTTAAAAACTGAAGAGCTCCAACAACTTTATTCGCATAGAAAAATGGTCACGCCAAACCCCACCAACTCAACAAACTTTTTATTTGCAAAAGGATATTGTCTTAAATGACAACTGTAACCATAATTTTATTCAAGGTGGCACTTTCTATCCAGAACCTCACCCACTCTCCCCTCTTCCTGTGGCTGGTTAGTTCGAACATAAGGAACGAGCTTTTCCACATTCAGCTTGGTGTGGCCTATACGGCATCAGATCCCCACAAACTGATCAAATAACAGTTCTACGTCCGTCTCTAGTCTACAGGTAGCCCGTTGAATTATTGCAGAGTTGATGATGGTTCTAGTAGCATTTGTATTAAGGACGAAATCACAAGGATGGACGACAAAGCAACGATGCGCCCATTAGGACTTAATCGTTTGAATGTGGACCCTTATTCCGCGCCTCCCATGATCAACTCAGTACGCCGTAAAGGCCAGCTTTTACAGATATTTCCAGATGAGTCACACCACCAACAAACAACTGGTTTCCACTGTTGATTATCTATTGAGGTTGCCTTGGTAAGGTGCATTCGCACGGCTCAACCTCTCAGCTGAACCAACATCAACCATTTGCATTGGGATTCGTGATGTGGGTTACGACAAACGTGCCACAGCTTCCATCCTTAGTGAATCCATCGTCTTAAGCCAAGAGCTTAAAATTAGCTCTCGAACTTTTGAGTTCCTAACACCCTTCATGAAGTGGAATACAGTAGATTATTCCAGTTCGTCTTGGTTTCCTAATCCTGTTCATGCTGACGGGATACAAAACACTGCAAAACAACTATCCCACCAGCTGCCACCATTTTTATGATTTCGAAAGTTGAAATTCCCTAGTGTTTTTCTATAGGATAATTGGTCCAAATGCAAAAACAGAACTGCGACTTTTTATTAGCAACAGGAAACAACTGCAACCATAATGGTACTAAAGGTGCCACAGTAGTATTCACAACAGCATTTATTGAGAGCTCGTCTAAACAGTAGGGTCTACATGATCTGACCAACATCTAAGAGTACAGGAGCGATATAATATATCTGATATTATCAGCTTGATGGAATCTTTTATTAGCAGCAAGAACGAATAATGCGGAGCAATCAGAATGGTCCTTCCCCTGTTGTTGAGTCGGACGGATCCGATACTGCCAACTAAATCACAAGTTCCTATAGTTATCTCATTGTCAAGTTTCATTTTCATTGACATTCAACCAATCAATCCTAATGAATAAGTTCAATAATCAAGTTACAAAACCTACTTCCTCCCCTGAATTTTAAGGAGATGGTACAAGTAATTTCTATTCCTCTTTACGACGGCTGACGTAATTCTCATTCTGTATATCCTTCTAACTGGGGTCTGAGAAAATCACCTGCAGTTATTTTTTAAATCGGATTATATTATTGGCTTGGTTAAGCAATAAAAACGCTCGATTGCGACCTTATTAAGTGCTGATGCCATGACAAAACATGCAAAATAAAATATTTGACAGGATTGAGGGGTACCTATGATCTAGATAAATATGATTTGATATTTTGCAATTAAGGTTAACTCTATAGTGAGAATCCTGACATAAATTGGACATTTAGTTTCGTAGTTTGAACTTTTCAAACGCCTCCCTCCCAAGTTATGCCGTTGCAAGTCACCACAGGTATCGACTTGAGGTAGAGGAGGATTTAGTCATGGCCGATTGACGTTTGTTGTTTAAGGTGCCGTCAAAAAAATATCGTGTGAGTGAAGGTGAGAGTAAATATATTCAGGAACCAACCCTTGGAAACCGTGTGAGCTCAATACTTCGAAGTCAGACTTCATAGTAATTTGGTTAGCATATTCCCTATTGCCTACAAGTTAGAATACTGAATTGTCTGTCACATCAAAATAGTACTCAGTTCTAGTGTATTTTTCACCTATAATTTTCTTCGGAAGAGGGATCTCATTTGAAATCGCATCGAGTTAAGACGAGAGGGCGGAAAGAGCTTGCCCTGAGTAGATGAAGCCGAGAAGCGAAGGTTGGTAGCTTCAGTTCCCTTTTCTCTCTTAAGCCTCAATCGCCTGAAAGAACGGTAAAATCCACTCAAGTAGGTTGATCAAGTTCTCTTTGAAACGGTGAGACTTAAGACGGCAAACTAGCCTCTTAGCTGCGGCAGCGGCAGTGATTGCCATTCATTCGACCTCTACCTCTCACCTTTTGAAGCCGGAGGGCGCGCCACAAGTAGCTTTCATCGCCTCAAGGGTGAGGAATGTAAGTAAGATCGCTGGCCCGGTAACGGAGACGGCAGGAAGAAGAGCCTGATATTTTCCACCGTTACTTTCAACACTTGAATAGTAAAACGAAGACTATACAATATAATTAAATCGTATGTCAAAACGTAAGTTCAGCCAATCCATTCATAGGAAAGCCCAACAAACGTATTTTCTTATATTTTGCATTTTAGTGACATAATGAATATTCCCAAGACAATAAACCCTTTCAACCAGAACCCATTATTCTTTGTTCATCCGCGTATCGCATCCAGCGGCGATAAAAGAATGAAATAGCGCGAGACGACCAAGTTGGCTTATAAATCTTGCACAGGCAATAAAAGGGATGCGGGTCGGATGACTGGAAGGAGGGAACAAACGGGCAAAGTTACGTCTAAATCCTGCCGAGCACATTTCAAAACAGGAAATATACCAGCAGTTCACTTTCCACCCGGATATTTGTAAATAGACTTATTTCTCGCTATCAAAATCACATTTTTCTTCTGATGCATGGGTGGTTTTTCTCAATTGAGAGAGAAATTGTACTATGGTTCAACACTACAAACGCATACAATCCACGATAGAAAGAAGAGCGAGAATGGCAATATATTCAAAATACCTCTGTCGGTAGTTCCACAAATAGGACTGAATACTTGTAAACCTTGATTTTTTTCCGCATCAATATGTCCGACGCGTCTTCTAGTACCCCAAAAAGGCGTGCTATATGGCTAACAATCAGAGAAATGAAAAAAAAGCCTGCCTCGTGATTGTCGTAAATTTAAGATTTTCGGTTTGTGTAATACAAAAACATTCGTATACTGAACGAAGCACTGTACTTTAACCGATTCAACCATAATGACTTCATATGAAGTCAAGGGAGACAAATAATGCTGCCGGATGAATGCACATGTAGTCAAGGCACCCCTACAGGAGATATGCATAGAGCACTTAGATCGGTTCTCAACCAAAATACCTATTTGGATTGATTAGTTGATCACATTTGTGTGCCTCCTGAAATTCAATAATCGCTCTATCACCTGTGAAACACGCACACTTCAAAGCTTAGTAGAAATTCAAATCATGAACGCAAGCCAATTGAATAATAAGCCCCAGTGAAAGAATTCGCAGCGTTTTTCTTATGGTTATCAGAATACTTCAACCCGTGTGTAGGCTATAAACCCTTTTAGGAGTTCACTCCAGTATCCACGTTCACTACATCACCAGGTTACTGTAATCAAAACAAAAACAATAATGAACCAAAATAACGCAAATGTTGGCACCATAAATTGGGCCATACATCGGGAATGGTTTGAGCTACGGACCTGGGAAAGGGCTCATTCGATTCCTCATGGAAAGTTCTTAAAAAAAAGTCCAAATTTAGGACGACTTGACTTTTTTAGGTTTCTATGGATTTTACAAAACTTTGACAACCCTTAAAGGGCACTTTAAATTAAGTGAGAGCTGGCTCAAGAATTGGGGCGTTGTCGGACCAACATGGATTTTTCCTTAAAATCTCAGATTTTTGCTCCAGCCGTTAGGAGAAATCGTGCGTACGGCGTACGGCGGACGGACGGAAAAATTTTTATTACAGATTCGGATTCTACACCCTTTGAAACGTAAACCATGAAATTTTCAGGGGGGGGGTTAACATTTTTTTTTTTTTTTTCAAGAGCAATTACATGGTTTATTATTGAATAATAAACCCCAAAAGAAAACAGCAAAGTTTTCACAAACTGATAGCAGTAGAGCTACCATTTGGGTGAAATAAATACCACAGCACCAAAATGTGTGATGCCTCGGCTGGTCGGCTCGCTGCTGATTTCGACCGCAGCATCGAATGGGTTAAGAGATTACGGTGCTTCTATCAAGAAGAAGCGCAAATATGAATCACCCGAAAGCTAGACTTATTAATTAAAATCATATCTGATGAAATTCAGAAGGCTAGCAAGGTTGTTTACCAAGGAAACCCCAACGCTTACTGAGCCACGCATGTGGCGATCTTCCCGATAACTAGATGGGTCGTTTCACCGTCTTCCTAGTGGTGATGATACAAATATTGAAGGAGACTCAACGAAATCCATAGTAACATCAAATCCTTCTTGCGATTTAATTATTTGGAACGCTAAAATCACTATTACACTGATAAAAGGAATGATAACCTAGTTAAATGGAACTGAACTCCTAACGTTTAGTGTATAATGCAGAATTAGGATGATTGGGGTGGGCCTGGCGATATGGAGAGAGGAAAAAAAACGTTAACTTGGGAATGTAAGGTGTTAGGGCGATGGAGGGAGTTGAGAGTATTACAGTTGTCTGAAACTTTCAAAAAGGGCGAAAGGCGTTAGGATTGGAGAAGGTTAAAGGAACTCGAGGTATACGGTGGGCAAAGTAGGGTCCAGGAAGAAGAGGGGAGGGAAGAAGTTGTTCCAAGATTAATTCACAGTTTCAGCGGGAAAGGGAGGATACGTGAGACAGACAACTTGGGAAGAAGCGAAAGAGCAAAGGGATAGCTTAGATGAGAACCAGGCAAGTCTGTTATAACAAGTTGAAATTGCCGCTGCACACAGCTACTCCTTCAGCGCTATAAAGTCACTTGATTCTTCGACGCCTTGACCTAAACCGGAGGAAGCGCCTTTTTAGGTACTTTTTTTTAAGTTTTATCTCAATCTATGAGCTTTACAAATGGATGAGTAAAATGAATATTCAGTGTTCCATTAATTCTTTTCATTTTATGGTTGTTAGCTGTTAATTTTGTTACAATCCTCACCAATTGAAGTCCCCTTTACTTACTGGCCATGTACTGCATCCTGCCATAGCATAAAAATCATTGCTGTTAAGCAAATTTTTTGTCTAATGATCGTTAGGGCAGACCACTATCAAGTGCCTAAAATGTGGATGATCTATCATGCAATTGGCATCAATAAAGAGCCTCTGAATCTTAAAACCCTTCAAGACCGACTTTTTCAGGGTGAAGCAAGATGACCAATACTCCGGCTTGAAGCCCATAAAAGCAGGGGTCCCACATGGGAGTGTCTTAGGGCCAGTACTCTACCTCCTGTACACACGGGACTTACCCCAACAAGAAGGCTCAACTGTTGCCACCTTTGCAGATGATACGGCTATCCTCTCTGTTGGAGATGATATAGAAGCTGCAACACGCAAACTACTGACGTCTACTACTGAGGTTTCTAAGTGGACCAAGATGTGGAGAATGAAGCTGAACGAATCAAAATCAGCCCACAACAACTTCACTAACCGAAAAGTCCCAATCTTGGATGTTGAGATCAATTCGAATAAAATACCGCATACTGAAGCAGTTAAATACTTGGGTTTGACACTTGACTCCAAATTAAACTGGAATAAACACATAGAAAAGAAGAACTTAAAATCAAGTACAGAAGGATGTATTGGCTAATGGAAAGGAATTCCCATCTCTCTCTTTACAACAAACTGCTTATGTATAAGCAGATCCTTCGCCCTATTTGGACCTATGGAATACAGATCTGGGGCTGTGCCAAGATAATCAAATATTAAGAAAATCCAAACCTTTCAGAATAAAATGCTGAGAAGTATAGTTGGAGCTCCTTGGTACATGCGAAACGATTATATTCATCGAGATTTGAGGATGGAGACAATCTATGAAATTATTGCAAAATACGTAAGGAAGCATGAACATCGCCTCCACAAACACGAGTACCCGGAGACGCTCTAGGTTTTGGACAACGAAGGTGAAATCCGACGTCTCAAGCGAAACAAACCACTGGATTTAGTTGTGCTGCGTGAATAGAAGTGCAATCGAACTCAGTGCTAATTAATTGAGCTATATAATAAAGGGCTAGGTTTTGTTGTAAACCTACCCTCTTGGAGTGTACCTTTATTGATATGTAAAATTGCTAGATGAAATGTATTTGATTTTTCAGTTGCAATTAATAAATCACGAAAAAAAAGACCGACTTTGTAATCAAGCTGTCTACAAATCCGGTTTCCTGAGTCGTGTAGGTTATTTACACAGTCATCATTTCAGGTTGGGTGGTCCATATTGATCAAGAAGTTCAGCTGAGAACATCTGGCTCCCATGTTCTGCTCCAGATTCAGAGGGCATCCGATACTTTTAGCCAGCCGTCTTATGGTTGTGTATTGTGTCTCCACTTTACAAAAACAAAGCCGCTCCATTGTTACCAACATTCCCAAAACTGATCATTCAAGTTTCTGTGAATCAAAACGCATCCAAATGCATAAACTGTCATTGATGTTGTAGGTGGTAGAGAATATTTGACTTTGCGATATTTTACGATAAATCGAGTTTCCAGTGAATCTGTTAAAGGAACTCCGAGATGAAAGCTAACAAGAAATCAGAGCGACTTTGATCAAGATACGAGTATATGCCGATCCGATAACCCTTGCCCTGATTCGATTGCGACATCAACTGCCATATTTGCATTTCACCGCCGTTGATTTTTTCATCATCTCCATCGACTCTTCGACAGTTCACCGACAAACATCGCCGGACCCACCATCAAGTTAAAGCCATCGGTCTGATATGCCATTCATCTCCGTTTAAAATGGGTCATTCTGAGATTAACTTCGATTATTATGAATTATTGTACAAAAACAGTTTGGTACTGTAAACGAGATATTGTAATTTTATTTCGATGAAAACGTTAATGAAGTGCTAATATTTTAATATTGTAAGAGGCAAATAGTGAGAAATTCTTGTGTTAGAGATAGATTTTTAAAGGGCAATGTAAGAGGCTATGTAGATGAAACCTATAAGGTAATTGAATGCTGTTTAATGTATAAAATATTAGATAACGCGGTGGATTGGATACTGCGGAACTACACCTCAATACGAATAATGTAAATTATAACTGTTAGGTGATGAGTGAGAATTAGGTGAATTGTAGCCAATAAGGAGATAAACGATGAAATCTGCGAGAAATATCTGCACGTTATGGGAAGAATTTCATCCACACCAGCATGAGATATGGCCAACTACGTCGGACACCAGAAAACCTTGTTATTGAGCACAAGAATTTCACTCCATTTCAATTTCAATTTTTTGTTGTTTTCACTCCTATTTTGAAGGTAGAAAACAAATTGTGACAGTCGATAACCACGATAGTGATAATACTGGCATTGAGTTCGGGGTGATTCAGGGTGGGACCCTCGCTGCTATTTTTTCTGGATAATTATCAATCGAATAGAAATGTTAAATCTGCAGTTATGTCTATATCTCTTTGCAGACGATACAGCCATACTATGTGAAGGTGATTCGTGGGACGAAGTATTTGAGAGCGCCAATATTGACGCAAATAACATCTTTCAATGGCTATGTGCGAACTCTTTCAGTTTAAATATTACCGAAACCAAATATTTAGTGTTCTCCAAATCACCCACCCGAAAAAAACCTAGATAACTTCAAGTTAAACATACACACGTGCAGCCTGAACCCGTTACGATCATGCTCATGCCTTCCACTTGAGAGAATTCAAGCCACTTGGGGTTGTGATCGACGAGGATCTATCGTAGAAATTTCATCATACGGCGCTTGCTTCAAGAACTCGCAAATTCATCCACATCTTGCGGAATCCGTATGCGGAATTGTTTGTCGCAAACCAATTTGATCCTGATTTACAAGGCCATAGTTCAAAGTGTGCTTAGCTTTGGAATCCTAGCCTGGGGTTCTGCCCGCCCTACCCTGCTCTACCCCATCACCATAATTCAGAAGTCCATTCTAAAAACGATTGCTCGTAAGCCTCGTCGGTTCTCTTCCCAAGAACTTTTCGAATTATTACCGGTCTTCACCATCAACCAGTTATATCTAAAACCAGCACTTTGCTTCTTCCATAAACACCCTGACTTTTTCAACTATCCCCGCTCATCGACATACACCACTCGCCCAACTACTCAAGCCATCATTCCAGTTCCCCCCTCTCGCTTATGTTCTACGTCTCGCCACATTTATTACGCCTTTCCCTACATTCTTAGAGTCCTGCCTAACGACCTAAACACACCTGAAGATCATTCTCGTTCAGTTTATAAGAAGAAAATTTTCTCTTGGTTAGTCGCTCTAGGCCCAGACAGCAGCAGTAATATTATGTGCAGTATCTATACATAGAAGTCTACCTTTCATCTTTTTTATTTTATCATTTTTTTATCCTATTTTAATGCATAGGAGCATCAAGATTACCCATTGTATAAGAATAAAATAGGCTACTCCCCCACACCGCGCACAGCTTGTCTCTTGGTGTTGGGGTAATTCCATACAACCATATAATCTATTGTTTTCTATAAGCTTCCTATATTTATTTTTGCTCATATTATTTTTGTCTTTGATGGAATAAACTCTCATTCATTCATTCATTCATTCATCCATTCATTCATTCATTCATTCGTTCATTCATTCATTCATTCATTCATTCTTTCATTCATTCATTCAAAGTTCAGAAAAGCTACCAATTTAATTACGACTCCATTTAGCTTACCATTCAAACAAAAAATATTAGAAACATAGTTATAAGAAAATATTACATTTTTTAGCGGTTGGAATGGGTATTTACAATGTAGTTCGAATTAAAAAAAAACTGTGAAAAGTACTTCTGGTCCTTCCGCCTTTAACAAAAATAACTTGGGGTTGACGAAGTGAGGGATGGAGCACACAAATTTCCCCACTACGGGGGTTAAAGATTTTGTCCCTCTCTTGTAATCAATTCCAACAAAAAGAATCCACTAAGCAAATAAAAATAATTAGGTCATGGTGTTTCTCCGATGTTGGTGGAGAAGTGTTCGAACCCTCGAAAGTAATCGAGCAGTTGACGTCTGTTTGTACAGGAACCCGAGACGGGAGGCCACCTCTAACGCGGAGGAGGCTTTCGCATTAATGGAAAACCATTATGAAAACGGAGCCGTTTCCTCTTAATTGTAAACCAACCGGAGGCGGACGGTTTCCGGCCTAACTAGACTGACCCTGAGAGGAGCCCCCCGCCTTCCGACGGCCCATTCAGGGTAAAAGAGGGTACAGCCAGCTGGGAAAGGGATCTTCTGGATTCCCAGTCGTCTAACGATATGTAAATAGAAGACGGCTATATGGAAAAATGGAGGGGAAAACTGATTTACTGAGACCCAAGTGGCACCACTCCACAAACTGAAAGGAACTATAAAAACCGCAAAATACGTGTATGCAGGAACAAATATTCATATCCACCATACAACGTGGTGCCTCATTTCATGAATAAGTAAGACAGGTGCTTGACAAACCTTCATACAACCCATAATGGAGTCTTTCTTGGTTGACCTGCGAAGTTATCAAATACACCAGAACCATGTGGCACCGATATTCGAACTGAAGCGAACACAATAAAAACCTCAAAATACATTTATACAGGAACAAATATTTATATCCACCATACAATTTAGTGCCTCATTTCATGAATAAGTCAGACAGGTACTTGACCAACCTCAGTACAACCCATAATGGAGTAGGTCATGGTAGACCAGCGAAGTAATTAACTACACTTGTAAGGGGTTGCAAAACTATCTTACTGTTTATCTTCCTATTTTGATGATTTTCTATTATGACTGAATGTTTTGGTTTGTTTTTTCGACGATAAAACTTTTTTTTGTCAAAATGTATTTGATTATTTAAGTTTCAAGACACCATATAGATCAAGTATTAAATAAATTCAATCATAATTATAAATGCACTTTTCACTAAGTGATGAGATTCTAATACACTACCTATTTCGACTTTTTTTCTACGATTGTGCCAATCCATTATCGAAAAAGTAGTAGATTCTTACATGCTCGATGCAAGGACCAACAATCGTTCTATATTTTATGTTGTACTAACATTTTTATATTTGTGAGGAGTAAATGTAATATTTTTCTTTCCATCCCAAAACAAATTGAAGTCTCCAGACGCAAAACTTGAAAAACTTCCGAAAATACCAGCTCTCCTAAAATGGAATAATTTAAAACTTTAGGGCGTCATAAATAAAACGATGCGCAAAACAGTATTAGTAGTTGGCGTCCGCTTGAATCACGACTTCTGAACCATAAAACTGGCTGAGAAAGAGAAAGAGATAATAATCACATAAATGGCGCGTGATATCCTCTCTAAGTGGAGAATCTTCTGTATTTATTATTCTGGCGGATGTCCAAAAGGGCGTACTTTTTAGAGGCGCCAAGAATCTTCTAAAAGACCTTTGATATAGGCTACTCTAATGGGACATTAATGCGGTTTCTAACGAAAATCCAAGGGAAATTAGAATGATCGATCATACACAACCTAGGTGTAACTTCATGAATTTACGCTACCGAAAGAAAATAAACAAATGAAAAAAGAGCACTTACCTAAACCATAATAACCTGTTATTATTTTTGAAAATGTTTTGTGCAATAAA
The DNA here is from genome assembly GCA_031894815.1 of Creontiades dilutus. Lineage (NCBI taxonomy): Eukaryota > Metazoa > Arthropoda > Insecta > Hemiptera > Miridae > Creontiades > Creontiades dilutus. The sequence continues at coordinate 709,934 of JAVIWC010000204.1, forward strand.
CTTGATTGTTTTACAAGGAAATCCTAGTAACAATATCAGTTAATTCAATTGTTACTTGTTCAAAATTAATCCTCAGTAACAATATTATGTTAATCCCAAACCCCAAATATGTGTCATCAAGATCAATCCAAATAGGTGTTTTGGTTGAGAACATTAAATTTACAAATTAGGCATATCTCCTGGATTCAAATCATGAACGCAAGCCAATTGAATAATAAACCCCAGTGAAAGAATACTTATTTACCCCAGTAATGATATTGAATAATAACAGTAATAATATTCATATTATCAGCGTTTACTGAAATTTCCCATTCAATAATGCAAATGTCCACCACAAATCGGGAAATAGATCGGAAATGGTTTGACCTACGGACCTGGGGAGGAGCTCATTTTTTCTGTTTTCAAATAGGACATTTTTCTAGGATTTGACGTTATTGATTTTTCTTGCGTACGGCGGATGGACGGAAATTTCTTTTTTTGCAGATCCCATTGAAAATAAAAAGAAATATTACAATGGATTATTATGTAAATATAATAACCTGTTATTATTTTTATAATTTCAACTTGCAATAAACTTGATTGTTTTACAAAGGAAATTCTCAGTAACAATATCGGTTAATTCAATAATTTTAGTTTGTGGATTTCACAAGGTTTACTGAAATTTCCATTCATACTCAGGTTGACGTTAATTTTTCTTGGTTTACCCCATAGAAAGAAGAAATATGAATGTACAAATTGGGTGGTCTCAATTCTTTGTGTTCTTAGTACCACATTCTGGTACTAATTCTTTGTGTTCATAGGTACTAAACATTGTTATTTCGAAGACTTTTTCCTGCGGCTCGCATTTCACGGATGGAATAAACGGAAAACGCCCGATAATGGATAAAGCCGGTATCCCCATAGAAAAACGGAAGAAGGAGCAAAACATTCATCCGATACCCGTGCCAATTATAGGTGGAACGTTTGAAATGGGAAATTCTATAGGAAATGGATATAACTCATCCTTGAAAAAAAAAAATGATCGGAAATGGAATTTCATCTAGCTGCTTGATAACGGGAAAAAATGGAGAAACGTGAGGCGAACTGGCTCCCTGAAATTTGTTATTCAAACGTTGAGCATCGAGTGGAGTAACAGGATGGTTGGAGTAACCGAAGGCAAGCTGAATGAAAATGAGGATGCTTGTTCCACTTTAATTGACGGCAAAGGGTATTCAAATTAAGATCGACGAAACGTTAGAAAAGGCTATAAATAATTTTCTTAAAATTGTATTGGTTGGATTTCCATACCCACCACAATTTGCTTTTATTATTTTTAATTATAAACCCTTTTAGTCGATAAAGAATAACAACTGTTCCCTCCAAATCTAAATAGGACTAAATATACCAAACCGATGTACATGAAACCCAAAAATAATATTCGTAACTACTTAATTCTACAGCTGTACTCCCATACTTCACCCTGCAGCTTTCCTTTTTTATTTACCATTTAAATATCTTAGAATGACGGTCCATAATTATCCCTATGTTTCTCATTACACTAGAAGCAATGACATTGAATTTGATATTGGGATCAGAAACTTGAAATCCATTACACCAGTACACCATTACACTCAAAAGTTTCGAGGAATGAACCCAAAGGATGAACAGTAAACGTCGAACGTTGAAGTACATTGCTCATAATCACCTGGATGAGTAGTTTGCGTTGCCATTAAATAAGCTAAATGTAGGAAGAAATTTGAATTCAAATTAAACCCAACCTAATACTGACGATTTATGATAACATAACCAAAATAAATGGACGGATTACCTATCATTATTGAACATTAACTCAAATAAAGGTGGGGCCATACACACAAGGATCTTTCACGCGTGCGATGGTTGTAATGGCCAGTTTGATGTAAATCACACTCTCTACCGTTTGAAAGGTGAGCTGAACACGGAATAGAGTAAACAAGGAACCAGTCAAGGGAGAAGCTGACAAGGGACCTCCGGCACTAATAAAAGATATTAAAATCCAGGGGTGAGAGAACGGCGTTTTTCGATACTGACGCTGAAAATGCTGATACAGCCTTATTGTATCCAAGACTTGGGAGGTATTGAAATGTGAAAAAGCAACAGAGCATCTATGTGGCTCGTTTACTCCTTTAGTGGTCTCCAGATACACTGTCCTTCACACAGAATTTGAGATATTTAAATTTAATGGCGCGCACTTGAGTTTATTATATGTATTACGATGTTTGTGTATTTCGGCGGAAAACAACCTGATACATTTTTTCACCAGAAAATGGTTAATCTAATGTTTACCGTACATTACTGCTGTTTCATTAGTAATGAGTGGCGCTTATTTTCAACTACAATGAATTCGCCTACCGACACAAAACGCCGGAAATTCTTCCACTGGGGTTTATTATTCAATTGGCTTGCGTTCACGATTTGAATTTTCACTAAGCTTTGGAGTGTGCGTGTTTCACAGGTAATAGAGCGATTATTGAATTTCAGCAGATATGCATATAGAACGTAAATCTGTTCTCAACCAAAATACCTATTTGGATTGATCAGTTGATCATATTTGTGTGCCTCCTGAAATTCAATAATCGCTCTATCACCTGTGAAACACGCACACTACAAAGCTTAGTGAAAATTCAAATCATGAATGCAAGCCAAATGAATAAAAGTGAATAATAAACCCCAGTAAAAGAATTGCTGCGGTTTTTATTTATTTTTTTTAAATGGTTATCAGAATACTTCAACCCGTGTATCGGCTATAAACCCTTTTAGGAGTTCACTCCAGTATCCACGTTCACTACATCACTAGGTGACTGCAATAAAAACAAAAACAATAATAAACCAAAATAACGCAAATGTTGGCACCATAAATCGGGCCATACATCGTGAATGGTTTGAGCTACGGACCTGGGAAAGGGCTCATTCGATTCCTCGTGGAGTTTTCTTAAAAAAAAAGTACAAATTTAGACCGCCTTGACTTTTTTTGAGGTTTTTAGGGATTTTACAAAACTTCGACAACCCTTAAAGGGCACTTTAAATTAAGTGAGAGAGCTGGCTAAAGAATTGGGGCGTTGTCGGACCAACATGGATTTTTCCTGAAAATTTCAGATTTTTTGCTCCTGCCGTTTGGGAGAAATCATGCGTACTACACCCTTTGAAACGTAAACCATGAAATTTTCGGGGGGTTAAAATTTTTTTCCAAGAGCGATTACAATGGTTTATTATTGAATAATAAACCAAAATGAATATCAGTTTTATAGTTTTCTGTATATCCACATTCTCCATTCCGAATAGTGCTTATTATTCCCAACTTCACCCACTCCCCGAACATTATACGTTCGTTGCGTACTATGCAACACTTTTTCTTTTTCAAAGATTTCTTAGAATGTAACATGTTTCAGCCATTATCTGACTGCCACTGATGTCACTTGTTCCAAGAAATTTGATCTGGCATTTGATTCCAGAAGTAATGGAAAGTAACTTGATTCTCTATTGTTCAACCTAGAGAGTAGAAATGTTGAAGGTGCCTGCCGGTGACAACTAGAAACTGACGCAATGACAGGATCCAACCAGATCAGATATCGAGAGCTGGCTAAAGCCTTTTCCATGTACTGAATTATAGCCGTTAGGTTTCAAGTGGTAGACCAGCGGTCCAACTTTGATATCAGCGGAACTCGGCTTCTTCCATTTCCGAAAATTCAATATTGTTTCCAATGGTGTGCACGTTGTGATCTATATGGTTAGTTGGCCCTTCCCGATTTTAGAATTTTTCGCCCTGGAAGATGAATCACCCGTTTTCAACCGTCTGGGTGTGGCGGAGCATTTTTACCGCATCCAGCTCATCGGAAGGGGCAACTATACCGTTCCATCACCTCACAACGTTACTCCCACCTTTTGGTGCGACATTGAACACACTACAGATTAATGGAATGGAATTTTGACGCTCTAGCAGTCTGTCTGATCTTGAAGTGGCAGTCAAACAATAGGAAGCAATTGCTCATAAACACCCCGTACCAAAAAAGTAGGAGTCAATTAAGAACATTGTTCTGCAAGTCAGTGAGAATGGCTTGTGGCAAACATGGATTTAATTCACCCCTAGCCTCCATACCCCCGAAGAGCAACATAAAAACTGTCTCACTGGGTTGAGATCCACCACGGAATCACCGAAACAGGAACAAGTACCTTTCACCCAAACTGCAGAAACATGCCGATAGTGAATCTAAGAATTACTTCTACTGATAACAAATTGAGCCTTCCACCCTTCACCCTCTCTTCCTCTTGATTCATTACATAATTATGAATTTTGAAACTTTGTGTGAAAATATAACTTCATTATATGATCGTATAAGTATGATGAAATTTGCTACGAGTTCATTCTGATGCCGTGCAACACTCTTGCGACCTTTCCTTACCGGTAGTTCCGATACCATTCCCTTATACCCTGTGAAATGTGTAAATTGGGTAGATTGATGTTGTGATAGATGGGAAGAGAAACACGCAAATGAAGGCTCACATATCAATTCACTCTACTTCATTTGAAGCTTGTCCAGAGTTTCGTCACCTCTTCCTTCATCCAGTAACTTCGTTCCCCATCAGCCCCACCATCCTTCATTAGGGAGTGGATTGGGGCTCCATTGAGTTGGCTGCCCGAGGCCTAGCAGAAGTTGGTTCAGTTACCCTAATGAATGGACCCTGACTGGTCGGCAATCCCGTTCATTTTCTCAACGATCCCATCACCAAAATGTAGTTGACTTCCCCTGTTGAAATATTGATGTTTAATATAACGATTGAGATAAAGACGTATTAATTTTCTAGTAATGATAGCGTAATATTTTATATTCGTACAAATTTCTTCAAGACGTGAGTCTTTTGGTTTATTATTATATGGTGAACCAATATAAACGATATTGTAATCCGATCTAAACCCTTCTACAAAAGGGCGAAAGGGTGGATTTTATTTTTTAGATTTCCAGATCTTGAAACGTGAAACATCAAATTTTTAGGGAGGGTAAAAAAACATTTCTTGGTCGATTACAAAGGTTCATTATGGGATGTTGGTTGCCTAACGTCTCAAGTTACGTGGAATCCAAAAAACTAACTTTTAATTGGGTATGATATCTGATACCTCGTTTCCGTCGTCGAACTCCGAGGTGGACTCAGCGAGCAAAATTAAGGATATCGATAGAAATAAAATTGATGGCTTTACCCAGAAAAATACAAATACCGGAATGCTGCACTTAAGTTATATCCTTCCCTCAATTTATCATAAACCTAATATGTCGCCAAAAAATAACCACATTGCTCCATTTTTTACTAGTAAACCTTGACACCTCATTTTAAACTCAACTGTGTCAACATCAAGCAAACTGTGATTCATTGAACCTGATTAGCACACTAGTTTTGACTCAAGTGATTAACTATTTAGTATGTGTTGAAAAGAAGGATTTATAACAACAATTTACAACATGTAACGATTAATCTGAAGTGGGGATTGAAAAAATAAGGACATTGGTAAATCGATCGCCGATAATTCCAGTGTTCCCTTCATATTTCCATTAGTTTATTCTATTCACTACTTGTGAAACTGCGGACATCGTGGTCCATCGTGGTGTTGGAAATGAGCTGAATTCTCGCGTTCTTTGTTCGTTCAAAAAGGTGAAAGGTACGTATCAGAGAAATGTTGGTTCTCCCGTGTAGGATCAAGAGCATAAATCAATGTTGATGGTAATGACCCAAATGGAAATTCCTGCGAGGAGCAGGGCTCGGCAGATGTGACTATTTGGTAAAGCGTTGCGCCGCGTCGTGCGGATGCAAATTCTGGGATTTGATTTAAACGAGTGCCCCTCCAACCCTTTCAACGGGAGACAATCTGTATTCGGTCGACGTTCATGGAAGGAAGAGAGGCGTGAACAACTCGCATTGTCAAGTGTGCATATGCAGTTTGTTACAATCGGCACAGTTCCACGACTTCCGCTCGCACTCGAACCTTTCATACACACAAATAGGGAACATAATCTCGCAAATTGAACAACCTAGAACTGAAAACCATCTACATAATCTTTCATGAAGGGACAGTTTCCAACTTCATTGCTATCAATTAGAGCTTTATACGTTCGCTCTATTGTTATAGATTTGACATGTACAGAGTTTTCGATCTCCTGATTGCCTCATCGTATTCGGATATGTCACAGAATGAGTGAGTTACGATCTCAGACCTCTCTCAAGTTGATGGATTGAAGAACGTCTCCCTATCAATCAATGTGACTGTCAATGACGATGAATCATTACAAAGAACCTATAAATGCAGTAAGAAAGAACTTGAGAATAGAAAGTGTTAAATATAAAACCCATTTTTTTAAATTTATGACTCTACCTTCCAGTTCACGCAACAATTAAAAAAACTCTGCCAGTGGGTGTGGCACATAGCTTCCTCGTATCCATAACATGACTGTATAGATCATTGAAAATTATTATTGACTAAAGAACTTCGTTCAATTAGGCGAAGTAAATGTTGAATTAGGGTAAATTTATTGTTATGCAGGAGCATAACTTGAGAAAATAAAGGTAGGCATGTTCAACTATTGAACAAACTATAAAATATACCTAATAAGTCCGAACAATCCCTGAAAATTTCATCGAAATCGGTCAAGAACTCCCGGTGTTATGCGCGTAACAAGGATTTCACGTTTGCGCATGCGCAGAGGCTACTATTGATCCGGGGTCATGAAACTCATAGGGGACCATCTACACATTAAACCGAACAATCCCTGAAAATTTCATCTAAATTGGTCAAGAACTCCCGGAGTTATGCGCGTAACAAGGATTTATTGACGTTTGCGCATGCGCAGTTTTGGCGTAACTATTGACAGACAGACACATGAAACTCATAGGGGACCATCTAAAACATTGAACCAAACAATTCCTGAAAATTTCAAAAAAATTGATCAAGAACTCCCGGAGTTATGCGCGTAACAAGGATTTCACGTTTGCGCATGCGCAGAGGCTACTATTGATCCGGGGGTTATGAAACCTATAGGGGACCATCTACACTCCAACCCGCACAATCCCTGAAAATTTCATCAAAATCGGACTATAACTTCGTGTAGTTTTGCCCGTAACAATGATTTGCTGACAGACAGACAGACACACAGACAAACACACTGACACACAGACAGAAACGGAACCAAAATTGTCGCAAACCAAAAAAGGTCTAAAAAGGTCTAAAACGCAAAATGCGAGTGGAATTTTTGATTTTGGAGACAAAAAAATTTTCACATTCCGAAAGTGAAAACAATGCTTCCGCTACTTTAGTAGACTCGGAAGCAATATGAACATTTGGTACGGACAAGTTATGAAATTCCATGTCACCATTATCAATTTGTCACTCGCCTTGAGGGTGGTGCAAATAGCGAACGATAAAAGACGGAGATGTAGTTTCAACACACTGCAAAGAAGAGGTTCTCGTTTATAGGCATCTAAGTCACAAGAAGATTACTGTTGAGACGTTATCATACATAATGGAGCTCCAAACATAAAATTCAGCATAATCCCCATTTTATAGCACCATAAAACTGATTCTCGTTTCAGGAGGCCTCTTAATGAGAAAGCTTTCCAGAGAAACTCTCTTCTAGACTCTGCCTCAGCCATCTGTTATCTACACCCCGTCGATCTTCCATTTTCCCAGCTTCCACCCAGGAAGAAACCTCGTTTAAATTCTAAATTCATTAGTTCTCCAGCCTAATTTTCTACCATTTTCCTCAACCTCGTCCATAATTTTGGTTGATCCTAATATTCGCGGATCTCGGCACTTTTTCACCCAAGATGATTTTTTCTCTTTCAGGAAGAACCTCGGAGCATGAATTTAACAGACCAAGTAAAGCATGAAATTAACTTGTATTTCCCGTTTAATTCATAAAACGCGGAATTCAGAAACAACTATGTATAGAAGTAATTCAAAATATGGGAAAGCCCGTGACAAAACAGCAAGGTAAGGTTCACTGATTACATCATAAATTTGTCTTCAAAACTATTATCCAATAGGATTAGTAAATCTCCACTAGCTTGATTAACCTATCGAAGACAATGAGTTCACGATTTGTAGTAAACAACTGCAGACTAACACAGACTAACATGAAGACAGACATCTATGCATGCTTAGGCAAGTCGTTTCGTAATAAAAACGTCCCTTCGACTGGATACGGACATCAATGCATGTTTGGACAAATAGTTTTTAAAAAACGTCCCTTTGCTAGAAAATTTATGATCAAAACCCTGTATCACATCAGATGCTTCAAAGTGTTTAGGAAGCTAAGGAAGTTCAGTTACTTTCAAATAGTCTTATTCAAAGTCCAATGCAACATTCTTCGATGTGGACAAGGATAATGAGAACTTGTAAAGTGTAGGGCGCGTTTAACCAACAAGCAGCTGTTCTTGCATTACGACCCCTCACTGTCAATACCTCGATTGTTATCAATCAGAGGGGCCAGACACATTTGTCCAGTGTGAATAAATTGAGAGAAAGGGGATATCCAGGAGGGTTCATTGAGGGGAGAATGATTCCTGCTCATATGAATTATATGAGATCACAATCATCAACTGATTGAGTTCCGTTCAATTCAATGAATGGGAAACTCAGGAAGGTTCAATCAATCTTATCTATTTAAGAAGATAGCTTGGATGTTGCATAGAGGGGGGCTAAGTCTGAATGGCTTAGTGTTAGCCTGAAAATGAGCAGTACCAGGATCATCGCGCTTATCTCTGACCAAGATGTAAGCTGTGCGAAATTGCGATTGATGACCCGAATTTCATTTCCCTAGACGAATATCACTCCTATGAACCACAGGGTGCTGCTGAATGACAATCACGTTTAGCGATTGATCTGTAAAATGAGCTGAAAGAATCAAGGGGATTCTAAGTTATCAAACCAAGCTATTGAACTTGGATGAGTCAATGGTAGAGCCGATCATAGAGTGTAATTGAACTAGTTTCACCAGTCACACAAGATCACGAAGACTGAATTAGCACTTTTAATTAATGCTTCGGTGTTAAGATCTTGAAGAATACGACAGAGTCGAAAAATGATCGGCTATTACAACTGTCAGAACGGACGCATTTATTGGTCCTTGGATCAAATCTTCCCCAATCCTCTCAATGATTGAGTCGCTCCATCAATGTGACACAATTATCAGGACAAGAAGATACACTGGTAAGCTCAATCCCAGTACTCAAAACCATTTTCCTTCTAATTGGAATAAAGATTTTCCGAAGTATTGAATAGTACTTCCATCTTTACGTTCATCTGTAAAACACCTAGAAATCTAATTTACAAAAATAAAATGGTTCATAAAAAAGCCAATTACCTAACGAATGTATATGCATAAATATTTGTATACTTATTTAGTTTTAAAATGTAACACTTTACACCAAGATATCGCAATGCGTTTGATTGAAAACGGTTTTGTATTGAAAACAATTAGGATGAGAGAAACCAACAACAATTCAAAACGAATCCGTTCGGTATCATCATACTCACAAAAATCTGGGAAACATGAAACATTCATTTAGACTGAATGCGTTGTTCGCCAACCGATCCATCAAGTACAACCGGCGGTTTGGTTGTCAGTATTCCGCTGTTCACTTTATCTCCCTTTTTCATCTCAACTTCTGAAGTTCTATTACATTATTTGATTAGCCAGTGCCACTTTCCAGACCACCATACAAACCTATTGCACAACATTTTTCTGTTGAAATTTATCATTTCTGGTCCAAGACTCGAATTCAGCGCCCGTGAAAATCCTACTGCAAATTTTCATCTCCGAATCCTAAATGGTTTGCCCAAACTCCAGCTCAACTGAAGAAAAAATAAAACATATTAACGTCGAAATGCAATTTTTTCTCGTTTCTAATCATTTGTTATTCTTGATGCTGCACCATTTTAAAAAAACATTCGTTCAGTTGATGGTTTAAAACAGGTATGGGCAATCTTAGACATGTTGTGCTCCAAACTTTGGTGTGCAAATATGTTCCAGACTAAGTCACTCGCGACGAAGTTGTGGAAACCCATTTCAAATAAAAACGCACGTCACAGAAAGCATATCTCATATAGGATCAAGTGAGAGGAGATTAAATCCTATTGGCTCAAGGAAGTGAGAGGGGCGATTAAAAGGGGCTATTAAAAGTAGTATAAAAAGATAGTTAAATTTGGAATTGTTACGAAGTGCGAAAGTTAAAAAGCGACAGCGAAATCAATGAGAGTTGAACTTGAATTTGGCAAACTAATCCATTGATGTTTGAATCAATTCCACAGATACAAAGACGTAAAAAATTTTCCAAATTATCGTCAGTCATCGTTATACGATGTTTTGATGTATTAATTTGCATCAATGAAAAGGAGTATTTGCATTTACAAGTCCCTTTTAACCGGGAAATTCCCATCATCCCATCTGTTGATAATCTAGAGTAAAATTTCGCACAATACAGATTACTAAAAAATATACTTCTAGAAGGTTGTAAAATACATTTCTACCGGATAACTATCACCTCCACCGAACGGTCTCGATCGTACTAGCCATCCACTCCAAGAGATTGGGCAAAGAACATTGTCATATTCGCGGAAAGACGGTGAAATCCACGGCTACCTTCGATTGAATTCTTGGCCTGTCCTTTTTGGACAGGCTTTCCTTCTGCATAGGAGCCTCCCTACCTACGCACATATAATGCTTGGAAAAAACTTGAGAAGGAAAGTGCCGACTCAGGCCGACGAAGAGGAGCAGTTAAAAGGGAGGTACAATTTATCTGCATTCGGGCCTCCTTCCCGGCCAGTCATCTGCTGTCAGTGAGAAGTTCAGTAACGTGATGATCTCCTGTCTCAAAACCGTTACAACGGGTCGGGGGAGCCCAGGCTACCGGCACATCGATGGCATCCGCTGCTACAGTCCAGCCAGCCTGCCCCCCTGATGAAGTGAGATTCGTGGCGGCAGTTTGAGCAAACCCCACCCTACGTGATTTGCCCAGGGTACTAAGGGGTAGAGACTGCATCAATAGGTCCTTGCACCCCAGCAATGTATCTCAACATGTGGGTTTTGTCACAAACCCAGGCTCAAACGTCCTCAGCTGGTAGAATCAGCTTGAAGGTTCGATTTGACCTCCTGAATGTTGACCAGTACTATTCCTCTCGCCCACTTCGGGCTTGAGCAGTTGTCCCATCTGCTTGCTGGCGGGGAGAGAAGAGCAGTCCAGGGAGGATAGCATAGGCAAATGCTCAGTATCTTACGAATTTCCGCTTCTGCGAGTAGTTATTATCCAAACAAGAACTGGAAATGGGTTACAATTTAGACCCACGATTCTAATGTGACTTCGTATCATCAAATCACTTCCCCATCTGGATTTCATGAAATTTCTTATGGTCAATCTGAAACCGACATTATTGTATGCCTAGATTGAATTAATTTTTTCTGTTAAAGGTACTAGGCACAATCTTGAAATTATCTAAGGAAAATCTAAAAACAATTTTGCTTGCCGGCTTGCCCTGCCGCCTTGAACTTTGAAGTTGTTTTTGAAAACAATATCTGATAGGATTCTTGACATTTTGAGACATATAACGCCAGATAATTGCGAAGTACTCCTCGTTCATCGAACCATCGAACGTTGAAACAGTAAACAACCCATGGCAAGCCCACCATCGGCAAGCTCCACCCTACAGTTATTGGAATGGTTCATTAAACAATAATTCAGAACCTCTTTTTCCACAAAAATAATGAGAATACTACCGCTTCTTTTCAATTTGATCAATAGCCTGGAGGTTTTCGCCACCTTCAGCGTTGGCTCAGAAGCAAAAACGAGAGATCTCTCAGAAAATAGAACTTGTAGACACAGTCGTGGAATAACCGAGGCTCTTGTATGATCAAAGAAAAGAGCGAGTCCGTGTCAAGGCTCTACTCTTTTCACTAAGATGGATGACTACGTTATCTCGGAAATGGCCAAGGGGGGGGGGGGGGGGTTCGTAGGATGAGTTCATCTTGCGGCGTTTTCCCTTTTTTCTTGGTTTCTCTCGGCCTCGGCGCGAAAATCAGCTCTCGCAGGTCATCGCTGCTAGCTATTCCCCCTTTTGAAGATTCTGAAGTAATTTCCAGGCGTTGCTCTGGCCCTGGTGATGTGATTACGTTTTTATAAATGGTTTGTTCACTCCGATATTACTTTTTTGAAGCGAGGGTTGACCCAACTCTCTTTGTGCGAAGGAGATTAACAAAACGTCACGAAAGATTTAGATACTTCTAAATATAGTGGCATCGTAGATTTAATTAAAGCTTCTCACATAGTAATGCCGTCTTGGGAGCATGTATACAATCATTGGATTCAGTCGAAGTATACCAGTTTAAAATTTGAACTCGACAGCTGTCACAAATTTTCAACTTAAAGTTATATAATCGGCTCGAACCACTTCTCAACCTCAGAGGGGGTTTTCGTATGAAATGACGATCAATATAAGTATTTATCCTACCATTTGGTTACATTCCAATGGATCCATAAACTAAGAGCTTTTATTTTTTTAAATTGTAACAAAAGGAAAAGGTGGAAGATGAAGTTTGACAACCAGATTGATACAATTACAAACAAATGAGTTGACTGTACGGTGTAACTAGTATGGAATTCAGAAAGAGAATATCGTAATGTTCATAATTGATATCCAACTATACAGGGTGTCCCGATCTTCGTGTAAAAAACATTGAGTGAAACTAGATCAAAAATGGAGCAAAACGCCGCCAACCGCACTCTTCTATCTCAACCCGTTCTCTAGATATAATTTTCCCAAGGTTTTTTTTAAATAAAACTAGGTTTTTTGACAAAATAACCTACGTTTCTGCACTTTAAAACAATTTTTTGCTGCTTCTGACCACATTTTCGGATTCAACGTAAAATTTCCTTCATGACCGATGCACATTCATAATCATGAACGAACCCCTAAAGACCGCAATCGCAGTTCAAACATTGAAAATTTTAAAAATTGCTAGTTCCTGAATTACTTTTTTTTTTACTGCACTTCCAAAACACGTGCTGGAACTTGTCAAACATCAGGAAAACTGGAAAATTGAATCAGCTTTCTGATGGTATGGTCAACTTTGCGATTCCGCGTCGATCTCATGGATAAATTCCAGTTTGAAGGCGAAAAAACATTTGGCACCTTCCGGTGTTAAAAGGAGGATATTCACGTTTTCTCTTGCCATGAGCCTGCAGGTAAACTAACATTCCCAAGCCAACGTTTCAAGACTAGTTTAAGCGTGAAAGCGATTTGAGCCGACAAAACGACATGAAAGCGTTCAGTTTCGCTAAAATCATGGCAGGCATCACAAATGAGGAATCGGCGGTTATTTTCATTCATGGATTCTGTAATGTGAATGCGCTCAATTCCCGTCGCGTATATACAAAACGTTTCCCGCAGAGGGTAGCCCCTTCTCCTCATTTTTAGCAGTGCATTTCAGCGGTTGAGAGAAACAGGTTCAGTGCAGAGAAGGGATGTGAAGTCGGATAACAAATCCGGGATGTTGGAGTGGAGGCGTCAATTCTTACGCGTGTAGATGATGACCCCCAGATCAGCATCAGACAATTACAGCGAGAATTGGAAGTTCCAAGGTCAGTTGTCCACCGAGTTTTTCAAGAAAATGGTTTCTACCCCTACCATTTCACACCTGTCCAGGGATTGCAACCTGCTGATCCAGCCCAGAGAGAACAGTTTTGCAGATGGCTACTGAACAGGGATATTGAAGAATACCATTTTTTACGAAGAATTCTGTGGACCGATGAGTGTACATTTACATGAGGTTGTGCATTCAACTAGCACAATGAACATCTTTGGAAAACCTACAATCCGAATGCTGTTCGAGAGAGTTCTTTTCAAAATAACTTCCGTTTGAACGTTCGGGCCGGAATTATGGGGATCGCTTGATTGGTCCACTTTTTTCCATCAACAATCAATGGCGCAATGTACTTGAACTTTCTTCAAGGAGCATTGCCCCATATGCTGGAGAATATTCCTCAACACGTTCAAGGGACTTTAATTTTCCAGCAAGATGGAGCCCTACCTCACTATTCTTCGGCTGTTAGAGACAAGCTAAGAAAAAACTACGATACATGGATCGGACGAGGACGCGTGGTGCCTTGGCCCCCAAGATCTCCTTAATACCATTGGTCTTCTTAGTTTGGGGGTTTATTCAACAACGCGTGTATCGGCGCCAGTTGACTCCGTGGCAGCTGTAACATTGCGAGATAGTCCAATGCACAACTTAACAATTAGAGCCATGCGGAAAAGAACGAGAAACTGCATAAGAAACAATGGTGGTCATTTTGGGAACACATTGTGAGCGCGACTTCTTTTAATTTGAATAGTCTGATTTATTTAAACTTTACTAGTCTGAATACTAGAAATGTTTTTTCGGCCATTTTTCTAGAATCATTCTAGTATCACTTTATTCTTGTAACCTACCTATTAATTAGCTGGTAATAAAAGGTATTTTTTCATTCAGTGATGTACTCGTACTAACGAATAAAACACTGAAATTGTCGAGAAAAAGAACGTAATGTTTGTACTTCATGTCCTGTGACGGAATTTGCAACGATGTTTGCCCAAGTAGCAAACCTGTATGTTAGTTAGCTAATTGACTCTTTCATCAACGAGGTTTATGAAGAATTAGTTATTGTTCTTACAATAACTTCCACCGATTGTGGAAAGATGGAGCCAACAAGTTTTGAATGCAGACATGATTATTGGATCTGTACCATTTACTATTGATACTTTAATTATTAGTTTACTATTTGAGCTTTTAGCGTAGCCCTCTCTAATTATACGGTTTCAACAGCAAACGACTCATTAAATTAAGATTAATGTACCACCATTTTATGTGGTAAATACGAACGACTCCTATTAAAGCAATAAGTGTTCCGAATTATGGTCCATTCGCTTTTCTGTTTGAATAAATAGGATCGGACTTTTGCATTGGAATAGCGGGTGGCTGCGAAGAGAGGGTTAAATGGGATGCAGATGTTGTCAACGGCGAGCAATTTGCACACCTGTAAACCGTTTACGGCGCCGCGCCGCTTTCATACTCTCACCTGTAGATATAAAATGGAGTACTATTCGGGCTTTTTTCTACCATGGTACGACCAATAAGTGATGTGCTCGACAAACTCAAATAATCCATAGAGCTCTTTTAAAAGAAAGGAATTTTTCAATACGTTGGTAAGAGGGAAAACTTCTTGGATAAACCCCTCATGAAGGTATACAACCAGTATCCATACAGAACAATTTCTTGTAGGAAATAACTGGAGATCCTAGCCGTTGAAAGTGAATGTTGAATTTGAAAAATAAGAAATTATCCTAATTGCAATATGAACGATAGCCTGAATATCATGCTTGGAACATAGGGAGCGATCTATCATTAGAAAATATCTCTTGGAGGAAGGTGGTAAAGAGTTGTGTAAAGTCAGTTCCCTAAAATATTGCTTTCGTTGAACATTTTGAAAGCGATCGTACACCCACCACATAAAAAGAAAGTCATAAGACCTTTTTATGTCAGAGACGTATCAAAAATTGTGTTCAGAAAAACAAGTTTGGTGATGTGCAGAATCTAGAAGAAAGCTAGGTAAATTCACCTTTTTTTTAGGAATAGAGAAAATGACGTCCAGACTGCAATATTTTGAACTACATTACCACTTATATTTAATAACGGTTTGAAAGGTTACAAACCCATCACCCTTTCACTGCAAAAAAAAAAAAAACAGGTGATAACTGAAATCAGAGAAACGGATTTCGAGCTAGATCCTCTCGAGGAATCAATGTACATGGTGAATACAGACAAGTTCTATGCTCGACTAGCTAAATATGTTTCAAGTAAACCGTATTGCTGATTACATCGTAGAATTGCCATTCCCAACGTAAAAACATTTCGCTCGACAAGAATAATTGAGAATTATTGTAAAAAGCTCTGCTCTGCTCTGCCAACATGTATACAACTGACACAATCAGTAACTACACTAGTGTGATTGCGTTTTGACTATTTTAGTTGGCGTAGCAAATTACCGACCAACCAACGAAATAAACGTTCTATTCATACAAATAGTAGAACAACTAGTTCCTGCAATCAGCTGAAACTCATTTTTTACTAAGCCAGCATAAGTATACTTCATTTTAAGCTGGTTATTTTATGCGTGAAATAAATTACTTTGTCCCATAGATTAAGATCTTTGATCGTTGCACCTCCAGGGAAGATAAGATACTGAGCCTTGGTAGTCAAACCTCTTAAGGTCAAATAAACTATTACTATTACAATAACCATCAGTCATTCTGGTTGTCCTACTATTTGTAATCAATTTTCAACCATATTCTTCGTTGCTAATGATCATTAAAACCATTGCCCTTGCCCTTCAGCATAAGGAGCTATGTGGAAGGTTCGTATGAGTATACAGTGTATACTATACACCATTCAGGGAGGTTCATATACGCCGGCTAATAGTTCATCGTGTTTTATATTTTAAAATATTTTCTTGAAATTGAACATCGAATTTTGATGAAATTCACTAGAGTGAACACACTTTTCTTAAGCGTTAGAGAAATAAGCATGTGATTCACGCTCAAGGTAATGCTTCAAATCATTATTTAGATGAAATGCGCACATTTTGGAACAATTTAGACGTACTAAGATTAAATTGATTTATATTGCGAGCTTTTCATGCGATCAACAAGATAATTATAACCGTAGATGTGACCTGTGGTGTCAGTACACGAATAAAGTTAAAAAGTGCGAAGAGGAAGCCTTTCAAACCTTTTAATTTATTTCTATGTATCAATGTCTATAGAGTATTCGTATTACAAGTGTTTTACATCCGTGTAAAACCCCATTGTTTTGATTTCATAATTTGTTGGGTAACTTTAGTATAATTCTCTGGTTCCTTTGACTTCCACTTCTAACCTTTATTTTGCAAGGTGGATTATTATTCATCTACTAAATTCATATCGCGAGCCTCAACTTGATGAAAGTACAAAAGTAGGCTTGATGGAAAGTAATATCACTAAAAGCAGGGAAAAACTTTTCTTTAAAAAGTGGGTCATGTCGGATGAGATGAGATAGGAATTGTGCCCAACTGAGTAGAGGAGGCGGTTGCAGAAAAACGCGATGAAGGAGGGACAAGGACAAATAGGAAAGCATAACAAACTGGCAAACTCACGAAAAGATTCCAGAATAATAAAATAGCTATAGAAGCTTATCGCTAATCTTCTCTACAGGAAAGGCCGCTCATTGACAATGTAAGGTATGTAATCTACACAATATCCCATGGAATTTGGCATTAAAAAGATACCATTTTAGCCTTATTTATAAATATGTTTTTAAATAAGGAATTCAAGGAAGTACGATCCGATGAATACAACGAAACCCACCGTTATGGGTGGTGACGTCGTCCAATCTTGGTTTATTATTCATTAATAAACCATTTTAATGGCTCTTGAAAAAAAAATTGTCCAACCCCCCCACTGAAAATTTCATGGTTTACGTTTCAAAGGGTGTAGAATCCAAATCTGAAATAAAAAATTTTCCGTCCGTCCGCCGTGCGCCGTACGCCGTACGCACGATTTCTCCCAAAGGCATGGGAGCAAAAATTTTGAAATTTTCAGGAAACATGTTGGTTCGACAACGCCCCAACTCTTTAGCCAGCTCTCTCACTTAATTTAAAGAGCCCTTCAAGGGTTGTCAAAGTTTTGTAAAATCCCTAAATACGTCAAAGAAAGTCAACGCGGCCTAAATTTGGACTTTTTTTGAAGAACTTTCCATGAGGAATCGAATGAGCCCATCCCCAGGTCCGTAGCTCAAACCATTCCCGATGTATGGGCCGATTTATGGTGCCAACATTGCATCCACATTCACTACATCACTAGGTTACTGCGATCAAAACAAACAACAGCTTTTTTTTCTCAGTAACCTTAGTGATATTTTTTTAACCATTGAGTTTTTTCTTTGGGATGGATTTGTTGGAAGGCCAAAGCATTTTTGAAATCTAACCACCTAGGGAGAAATGCCTTGCGAGACGCGGGAGCGAGCGGTCAGCCAGTCGGTCTTTGGCGCGCAACAAAGGAGTTTCGGCCTTGTTCTTTCAATAACGAATTGTAGACAATTGTATTTAAAGCAATTCTGATTCTTTTAAATAATATTTTTTTAACCATTGAGTTTTTTTTGGGATGGATTTGGTGGAAGGGCAAAGCATTTTTGCGAGGCAGGTGTATTGTCTTTATTCGATTATAATTCTGTAGTCTGTACAATCGTGCGTATTGAACTAATTCAGTATTATGTCTTCAATCATCTCCATCTGCATGTCCTTTATTAATCCATTGCCATATTGCAACCGTTAGCGAAAGAGTTCTCTGACCCACCAACGACGATGAAAGCCAAAGCACTGGCTGCACGGGGAAGAAGAGGAACTATAGAAACACTCGCCATGACCGCCTCGCGAGAACTGACGGCACACCACTGCCGTCGTGCCTCGAGAGTCTGTTTCACGGTTTGTTTCGTTGTGTAGTTTCGGGCGTTTTCTTCACTCATCAGTCTCGCGAGGAAATTTCGCAAAGTGTAAACGCACCTTAACATGATTAAGGATTATTTTAAATCAGAATAGGCAAGGTAATAATAATTTTACTGTAATTCATATTTTGAATTTTTTGCCTGTTCAGTCTATATCTCGAATGCGGAAACTAAGAACGAACAGAAATTAATATTGGGGCAGCTTATTACGAGGCCCTTGTTTTCGTGGTACGGACCTTTTTCGGACAACGTTTTTGCCTAAAAAGTAAAGCTTGTGTGCTAATGGGTTTTAATAAGGTATTTTTGTACTTCAATTGAAGTATATTTCGGACTAATGACACCTACCGCACGTTTCGGCAATGAATTGTTTTCTTTCCGTGGTTGTTCAAAGTTGAATTCAGTTCAGATTGTAATAGTGACATTCGTCTCCAGGCACTCAATCATTTGTGCGGCTGACTGTCGGTAGATGGAAAACCGAAGTACCTACCTACGTAATAACTTGATGATTACGTGCCTCAAATCTTATAACATTTGTTAAAACTGTCGTAAAGGTTGAGTTGATTTGTTTTATTACGTGTTAAAGATACCTACATATCCACATTATCAATCTTACAAACCAAGTTTACTTAGAATCCAAATGTAACTAAAAAAGTTATAAAAACGAATCATCAAGAAAAAACAAGTCTATCCTAAGGAAAAATAGATAGTAGACTTCCACAAAGTGATTTCATCACTTTGCATGGCACATCAAGAGCTCATTCTGCTATATTGACAAACCAATGTAGCTTCTTTCATTCCCATCATAATGTGTCATTCCCATAAGTATGTGAGACATTTCCATTCCCTCACTCTCAATTTATATTTGATTTATTTTAGAGTACTCACAATAGCAGTTCTATTACAAACTACCGACTTCTTTCGCGGCACAATAATATTATCACGTAAATGTGGTTTAATGTTGGTACAGTCGAATTGAGGAGCTTACTTTCAAACAGGCACACATCCATTCCGACAAAATGTTCAGGAAGTGAAAAAACCGATTTGCAGATTAGTGAAGAGGTTTTTCTACAGTTTCTCGTCGGAGTAATGTGTGAGAAAGCACAGATAAAGATGCCTCAGAATATGAATCAATTTTCTCCAAAACGCGACTCCTGTATATCCATTTTCACTTTGGAAATGTGCCCTTTTGATAAAAACTCATGGATTTGTGCCTTTTTGAAAAAGAAAGAATTCATTTTCCATTCTGTAGGTTTCATTGAAAATTCACCTGACTCCATATTTCCATTTGTCATGCCTGCCATCTATCCAGTCTCGTGTAAATATTAAACGTCAAGACGAAGGCGCAATGCTTCTTTTTGGATATGTGCCTTTTTGAAAACCCACGACTTATAGCCTGACGAAATTCGGAGGATACCTATGTACCATTTCGATTGCAAGGCACTGAAAAAAATGAAGGGGACGGATTTGTTACCTTTTGATGCAAACACATAACTTTAGCCCCGGAATTGACGCGGATGTGTTCTGTTTTGTTCGGAAATGATAGGGGGATCTGATTCAACTCATATTCAGAGATAGAAAATTGAGAAAAAAACGTTTTCTCTTAGATTTGGATATGTGCCTTTTTGAATATAAGCTCCTCGATTGAGCTAGCCCCAATTGTCCTAGCTATGTCCTCCATGTTGTCTACCTCTTGTTCAGCTGCCACCCGGCCTCGGTAGCGCAGTAGGCAGCGCGTAAGTCTCATAATCTTAAGGTCGTGAGTTCGATCCTCACCCGGGGCAAATTTTTTTCGCTTCCTTCCCGTTTTCCTAACAAACTTCTCTGTTTTTTACGTACCTATTCCATTTTCCAATTACTCTGCCTGTAATAGTACAGTCACTTCGACATCACCTCACCCCCAAATAGGACAAACGTACCTTTACATTTCTTATGATTTCAATCAAACCTTAGGAAGTGGATGTCTTGTTTTGACCCATCAACTATTTTAGAGAGCTAGAACCTAAACCATAAAAGTATTTTTTAGATTTGCTTTAACATTTATTTTCATTAATTATACATATAGGCTACTCAATCACAATAGTGTAAGATTGTTTTTACAATTTACATTACCAGCAAAATCGATTTTTCAGGATTTTCCTCCAGAACGACACAATTGAATTATCCCCTTCATTTGTATTTGAAATCAAGTGCATTATTTCCCAATTTTTGTATTCAACCCTAAATACTCCTACAATTGTGGGAACGTACTGCTGATCATATGTCACTTTTCACTGACCCCAACTCCTACCCTAACTGTAATTTTATCTCTCGTAGATAGGAAAGGTTCAACATTTCAAATTAGGGAATAAATTAGCCTCGAGGATAGCTAACTGTTTTAGTTAAACTCTATCTGTTCAAAAGAGGCTCCGTTTTCAATTCGTTCCAGCATTCCTGTAACTTTGATTGGTTCAAAATCAATATAATTTAATCATTGTAATGTGAGGGCACTTCTTCTATAAGTTGGTTCTGGTCTACTCCTTTCCACATTAAATTTCTCAAGCAAGGTAGGAAACATTCGGTTTTCCTCACTTATTCCGTCTACCAACTAAAGAACGGACACACCGGAGAGAGAATACCTTCTAACCCCTTAATGAGTTTTTGAGAATGCCCTCTATTTTCCTGAGGCCGTGCTCCAAACCAACTCCCTGTTTTCCTAATTTCTGGAAGCTTTGGAGATTGTTACTTTATCCGCAGAAAAGAAAACCCCGAGGGGAAAACTTGATCGGGAAAAGTTGCTTCACTCTTATCGAAAGATGGGATGAAACCCGCCCCCACGGCCGACCTTTGGCCTAAACAAAACGCATTCAAACTCTGGCAACCCCCTGATTGAGCGATCTTGACAAAGTTTTTCCCGTCTATTTAGACAGCTCTCAATATTTTTTTGAATTCGTCTTCCCTCTCTCCACTCTCGCTCTCGCTCTCAGCTCTTTAAAAGTCCGTGCCTATTGTTAACGAGTTTTTCAGAGCTGTTGGAATAATGAGACTTTAACGATGGTGCTAAACGGCACTTTTGGTTCACCGCTTTCAAGGATTCTTTTATGTATTTCTCACCCCCAGGAACATTATGAACTTCCCGGTCCGTCTTGAACCTCAAGAAGTCATCCAAACCAGGGAAAGCGATGTTTGCTTCTGAAAAATACACGATCGTTCATTATCACTAATGCTTTGTCCCAACAGAAACCAGCTTGGTGAAGAAACCTACGTCTTAACGATTTTTGCTACCAAGTTGTGAGGAACGAATTTAACGAAAAACCGGCCTGCAAGGAAAACCTACTGGAAACGGAACTTGGACGCTCCCGCCTAGTTTAAAGGGCAGAGCTGCTGAGCTTGTCAACCCGCTCAGCCGTCGATGCTCCACCACTCACAGCAGCGGAAAAAAATACCTCCCTCCAGGATTCGGAAAAGGCTCCTCGAGAACAGTTCTGAAAAATCAAGTATTCCTCGTCTGATTTGCGAACCGATTGTTTCGGGCAGTGAGCGAATCCTTTCCCCTGCTGAAGCCCCTCCAGACTTGGAAGAACCTCAGCCCAAGCTGCACCAGGCCTAGGCAACCCACGAGCGGCTTTCCTCAGCACGACCGTACCTCCACAAGGTACCGAACTGTTGATACGTGGCATTGTGCCATAAAAGATTCAGATTGTACAAATAAAGAAAAGTAGTGTTTAATTTAACCGAAATTCTAGTCTTTACTGAACTTGTCCTTTCCACGGGGTGTTGAGGTAAAACAAAGAGATTTTGGGATACAATTTTAGAAGGGGAAAATTGCAAGATCTCGCCGGGGCGAACACTAACTTTGGTCCCGTCGTGGAGTTTGAACAAGGGGATTCAAACTCCCCTTAACAGAACAAAAATAATTGCCGATCCAAGTCTACCAAGCTGGTGGAAGCAATGTTTACACTTTTTGGAAATGAAAACCTATTTTTCGCCAAAATCAAAATGTTTACCGACATTTTATGTTTTTACCCTTTTGAATAATACTGGATTTATCTCAGTTCGCCCATCCATGTAATAAATTTAATTATTTCTACAGTAACTCCTACAGTTACTTCAGATTTTGAGGACTAGGAGGTTTAGAGAATGTGCTATAATCATCGCTTCCATAAATATCAGTTCCATTGCTTACAATCAATACACTACACGAGCATCACATTATCAAGGTCTGGTGGTCCGATCTCAAGATCATAGGGTAGTTGGGAAAATACCCCCGTACAAATGTCATCACGTCCTACCTTCAGGGGAAGGTGCACTTGCGTGAATTTTAAATCTTAGTAACAAACAATATTCCTACAGTTTTGATTCAATTTCAATGACATTACCTGAGAATGTTAGCATGGGGAAACTCTATCAGTTTCTCACTAAAAAATAATAGTTTCACTGCGCTTGCGCAAAAGTAAAGAGATAGTTTTTCTTTTCCTACTCGTCCAATCTCGCTCGGATTCGGAGTGCATTTAGGAATTATCTTATAATATAATGAGTTCCATAACGATCGCTCTGTTTTTAATTGACCGAACTTCGAATCTTTGTGATAAGCATCCTTCTTCTTCTTTAAAAAACAGATCAGGCGTAATCAGCAATGATCATCGCTCCCGATTCCACCGGTGACACTATCCCGACACAGAAACTTCCATCAAGCCTAATATCTCACTCCCTACATACCAATTTTTGCTGAAACTTGGTGAATATTGGCGCGCCATCTTCAATTTGTTATTTCTCTGAATCCCTATGGATTCTTTTGAGATCATTCAAAACTCTTCAACGATCTATACGTTCACATTACAGATGGTAGAAAGCTACAGAACGCTCGCTGAGGTATTTTGTTTAAGTTAGTGTTCAAAATGATAACGAACTGCCAACACTCAGGAATATCTTATTCAGATGGATAGAAATAGTATAGACTACCTTTCCATTTATTCACTGTAACGAGGGGAAGGACGATTTTAGGATTAAACGAAAAAACGAAATCGAAGTTGGAGGTGTAGAGTTGGTACCAGCTGGTACATAGGACTTAAAAGCCCTTGAAAATCGCTAAACCTGTGATCAGCCGTTGTGATCACTTTCATCTTGTTCGAAACGTTCTCATGCATAATCTTATTTCAAGTTTTCTCCTGCACTTATTTCTCCTTAAATACTCCTGGAAAAAGGTCTCGGTCTTATTCTTTGTATTTTCTTTGTGCCTTTCTCTTTTTGAGCAGCTTTTGTAACTAAAAGGAGTGTTTTTCATCCTTACTTCCACGTATAGTTCTTAGCGTGCTCCCGAGCTTTTCTGCCTCGAAACTGAGGCCTTTGTGTCGAGGCGCAGCTTAATTCAATTTTTCTTCTTTGGGAACACCCTCCACATCTGAAACCCCTCTCTTTCTCCCTAACGTGACCTTGTCTCTTGCCTTTCTACACTAGCTACTTCTCCCGCCTCCACTCGCTAACAGTGTAGCCTGCGTCGTGATCAGTGTGGCAAGAGGGAGTGGAAGGGGTTATATAAAGGACACAGGAAAGGTTTTAAGGCCCTTCAGCACAAAGTGCAGGGTCACCGCCTCAAACACTAACGTTACTAATGGGGGCAGCGAATGAATCTATACGAAAAGGGGAGAAGGCGTTGTTTTCATCCATAACACGATAAAACCTCCTTGGTGAATACAAAATTTCCCATTTAAATATTAAACTACACACCTCAAAAGAATGAAGGGATCACTGCATGAACTGATCACAGATTCCACATTGTTTTACATTGATCATATTTTACTTTTTCTTCCTTTTATTTACCTTCTAAGAAAGACATTTTGAGAGGTGAAAACAATTGAAGTGTAACCTGAACGTGCTACTGTAAAAACACAAAAATGGCTAAAACAGGAATGTCTCAGCTGCCACCTCCTATGCTCGAATGGCGAATTCGACTCTAGCGGCTTTATGGCGGTTCGTAAAGGCGGCCATACACGACGGATCCTTTTGGCCCGGAGCCGTTAGCACGAGTCCATTTCGCCTCGGGCCAAAACTCTAGGGTCCCACACGGCAGAGCCCGTCTACTCTGTCAGTGACCGAGCCATTTGTGTCTGGGAGTAGTTTGGGAGCCTATGCGGTACACCCATAGAATACAGCCCGTAGAAATTCGTCTGCCGACTATGCAAAGCGCACAAACCAAGCCAAGGCGGTTATCGCCGGGTCGGAAGTCGGTTTGTGCGCTTTGCATAGTCGGCAGACGAAGTTCGCCTTCCGAGACGCAGCCGCCTTCTTCCAGTTTTCATAGCTATACCCTGAGCGTTGTGAATGATAATGCTCTTGGCATTCTGTGCAAAAAATGGGGTTCGCTTCTTCCGGCGATTCTATGGGTGTACCGCATAGGCTCCCAAACTACTCCCAGACACAACTGGCTCGGTCACTAGAGTAGACTGGCTCTGCCATGTGGGACCCTAGAGTTTTGGCCCGAGGCGAAATGGACTCGTGCTAACGGCTCCGGGCCAAAAGGATCCGTCGTGTATGGCCGCCTTGAGACGAGGCACTTTTACGGGACAACGAGCCTTCAACCCACTTTCTAGCAGCCTATTCCGAACAGGCTGGTCGGACACCCTGGTTCCAGTACTCCTACACAAGTCATTTTGGAGTTCTCTAGCCGTGGAAAATCGATTTCTAAGACAATTTAGCCTTGAAAATCGGTCTTCAGTGAGGGAAGTAGCCCTTGGACGACCTTGCCCGGGTCTTCGGTTGAATGACCCTGTCTCCTCATACCGCTGCCAAAGCCTAGAAATCACGGATTGGCAAAAGGAAGAAAAAGTAAAATATGACCAATATAAAACAATGTGGAATCTGTGATCACTTCATTCAGTGATCCCTTAATTCGTTGAGGTGGGTAGTTTGTTTGTCTTTAAAACATAAGCCTCAATCCGTTTGAAAACCGTGTCAAGTGTTACCTCGAGAATTCTTCTTAAAATTTCTATTTTGGAAAAACGCAAAAAGATTTGTGTTCTGTGGTAGAATGAAGTTGGTTAGTTATCTGTGTTCCTCTACATAAATTATCAACAGGTTATCATAAAGGTTATCATAAAGCATTAAGACAATATGCCTTGCAATTTCGTAGAAACGCAAATGGTAGTTGTTGAATACGTTATGGAAACTAAATGATGGATTTTTATTGAAGAAGTGAAAGTGGAAGTAAAATTAGGATTTCTTTATAGTGGAAAAGTTGGTTCGACGATGGCCCTATACTTACCTAATTGGGGGTAGAACTCGGAGTTTCAGGAACAAAAATTCGTTAAAAACTCTTAGTCGAGAATCGCTTGTTAGGAGTTGGAAATGGGAACAACGGGAGCAGCGGCTGGCTAGCGCCCGTATAAAAGTTGAAAATCCGGGAGAGGGTTGGCAAATAAAACGAATGGAGGCGCTAATTAAAGATAAGTCGGTAGGTGGGGTAGTGCAGGTGTTTCACTAAGTCCCGAGTCACCTACCTGCCAGGACCAGCCGAATGTCCAGAGCTTTGAAAGTAAGGGATAGAAAAACGTGAAATATTTCGCAGAGAAGGGGTCATTGAAAATTTATTACTTCGACGCAAATTAATCTAAACCCACTTATACTACCCTCACCTCATCCTAATTATATAAAATTATTATGGCTACAAAAACATCGACGTGCCTACACAAAACAGGTATGAGCGGAATAGTAACTCTAGTGGTTGCCAGAATAGAGCTACTAGTTTTTACTACTACTGTACTGCAAGCACTTGTCCTAAACCACTCGATAAATATTTTTCAATTTTGCTGCATGTTTGACAAGTTTAAGTCTTAAATTCTGTTTAATTGTTTCATGTTTTATCATGGTTACTAATCTTTTTGACACAATTGTGTAAACATGTCATATTACTTGTTAAAAACGCTGCAAATTCTTTCACTGGGGTTTATTATTCAATTGGTTTGCGTTCATGATTTGAATTTCCACTAAGCTTTGGAGTGTGCGTGTTTCACGGGTGATAGAGCGATTATTGAATTTCAGGAGGCACACAAATATGATCAACTGATCAATCCAAATAGGTATTTTGGTTGAGAACAGATTTACGTGCTCTATTCATATCTCCTGAAATTCAATAATCGCTCTATCACCTGTGAAACATGCACACTCCAAAGCTTAGTAGAAATTTGAATCATGAACGCAAGCCAAGTGAATAATAAACCCCAGTGAAAGAATTTGCAGCGTTTCATGCATATCAGAATGCTTCAACCCGTGTATCGGCTACAAAGCCTTTTAGGAGTTCACTCCAGTATCCACATTACTACATCACTACATCGCTAGGCTACTGCTATCAAAACAAAAACAATAATAAACCAAAATAAACGCAAATGTTGCCACCATAAATCGGGCCATACATCGGAAATGGTTTGAGCTACGGACCTGGGGGGAGGGGCTCATTCGATTCCTCATGGAAAGCTCTTCAAAAAAAGTCCAAATTTAGGCCACCTTGACTTTTTTTGAGATTTTTAGGGATTTTACAAACTTTGACAACTCTTAAAGGGCACTTTAAATTAATTGAGAGTGCTGGCTAAAGAATTGGGTTGTTGTCGGACCAATATTGATTTTTCCTGAAAATTTCAGATCTTTTGCTCCAGCCGTTTGGGAGAAATCGTGCGTACGGCGTACGGCGGACGGACGGAAATTTTTTATTGCATATTCGGATTCTACACCCTTTGAAACGTAAACCATGAAATTTTCAGGGGGCGTTAGATTTTTTTTTTTTTTTTTTTTTTTTCAAGAGCGATTACAATGGTTTATTATTGAATAATGAACCAAAATGTATGAATTTAACAACCTTCTGCAGTTTTTCAAATTTTTAATGATTGGGTTAACCACATTTTCTGAATTTCGCCCAACTCAATGTTCTCGAAAAGTTCATCGAACCCATACTTCCTTTCGAAATGTTTGATTTTTGTGGTGTAAGAATTTAACTGTTCTCAAAAATTGAGAACAACTATTTGATCTCAATCTTAAGGAGCGTTACCATCTGGGATGATTCATGAAATGATTTGAAATTTGTATGTTCAACCGGGTAGCATTTAGGAGCAGTGTTTTTCTCAACAATAAAGAACAGAAGCAGAAAATAATTGAATGATTAAAATTTTTGGATATGTAAAGTGAATTTATCTGTAGAAAAGTTGACATCATTTTGATGAAAAAAATAAAATAAATGAATTCAATCAAATGGCCAAGCAGCCATCATCAACTCCTTCTCACATTATCATTTTGCAGGTAAAAGTACCTTTTTAGAAGTTATTGATTCATATATTAACCTCAGAAATGGGTTTTCGGCATACAGCGAAATAATTTGACTTTGTGAGGGTAAACGCGAGCGTTGGTTCGTTTTCATTCGATCATAATCGAATTTTCAAGTGCATCAGACTGACCCGAGTTCCCTCCCACGACATCAGAGAGGGGAAATGCTTTCTCCGTTCCGATGATGGATTATCGCTCTCCCAAGTTGGCCTTCGTGCATAACAAATCAATCATCCCCGTTGAGCTGGAAGTCATTTTACGTCAGCCTGTGTGGTGGGAGTTCCACCGGTATTGAATCGCGTGCCCCATGCACGAGGTTTCGTAATTGATTTTCTAACCATCCCACGAATACAATTGATATATTTAAGAAGTTGATGAAACGGAAATTTAAACATTTGGCTGTTGAATTACGTATTTGATAAGGTAGTATGAAACGGTTCTTGCATTTACTCCTAGATCGAAACATGTTCTCTACTTTGTAGCAAAACTAAACGGAAGTTTTCGTGTTGTTACAGATTCCATCTCACGATTCCGTTGTTTACTTACGGACAGGTTAGTTATACGAACTGAACAGTAAGGAGAGTACGCATCCAGAAATCTAACAGATATAGACAATAATGTATTATTGAACGATGCATCTTGCATCGACCTAACAGCGAAAAGAGCCACTTGGCGTAGTCATAACCCTGCTATCTGATGGGCATTACGTATTCATTCAACAGCAGGTGTTGTCACGGTTGGAATATTTGGAACATTGTTACAAAAAGTTTGAAATTGTCATATCTCATTCAAAGACGTTGAACAATCAAGCAATGAACACGAGGAGGCTATCAATAATTGGTGAACTATACTATAGTCTGGAGCTACTTTATTAGTTCTCATAAAAACTAGCTCTATCCTCTCAAATACCTACTGATCCTACTATTGAAGGGCAGTTAGGACGAGAATCTTTGCAAATAGACGTCGCTGGTGGGAATAACAAGCCCTCCACATCGGCCTTGGCGAGGTTTCAACGATTTCCGTCCTGTATAAATTACGACCTGCTATTAATCTAGGGAAACGTGACTCGCCTAAATTCGGACAGAATGGAGGACTACCGACTAATTCTCCATTCCTGAGGATGCACGACTCGATCTCCAGCCATTAAGATAATTATCGTGATGGTTTAACAATACATACTAATCAGAATCCTTTTTTAACACATGAGACAATGTGTAACCGAGGAAATATTGCATGCCAGACTTAGTGCGCCGTTTTTGCCCTCAGGCTCAATGAAATGAGAAGGTTTTTAAACCTTTTTCTCAAAAATTGCTACCCATACCCACATTGAAATTATTGTAATGATTGCTGTTGAAATGTGAGAGCCCTGCAACATGGTTAATTAATACATTTTCTCGTTCGATTTTGAAGGAATTGCAAGGAGATGTGCAAGCCAAATTAGATAGCCACCTGCCAGTATTATTGTTATTCGCGAATTAATCTTAACTAGGCTAATTCGCAAAAATAAAATATCAAGCATCACTTTCTCAACTCTTAATTAACTGATATGAATATTTTACGCTCCATTTCAACATTTCATATCCCCCAACCACAGGAAAACACTATGAAATCTTTCAAAAATTAATTAAAATATTTGAATACGAAATAAAAGGTGGCTACGGTCACGAGGAAGCTGTGTGCCCTACTTTTAATCAAAATCCTAAATTTCAAATGTTATCCAATATGCTAAATGAACTACGGTCACGAGGAAGCGCCCTACTTTTAATCAAAATCCTAAATTTCAAATGTTATCCAATTATGCTAAATTCAAAATATACATGTTAAAAACTCTTAAAATGAAAGTCATTTCTAATGCGTGAATTGCTTCGATTAGCACGCTGAGAGGGTCTGGAAAGTAGGTAATTTGTTTTGATTTTGGATCTCAAAGCACGTACAAACCCCTTTTAAGCCGAATTTAATTAGAAAAGAGTGAGCAGCAATCCCGTTGTGTTTATACAAATACAAAAGATCTCAAAAATAATGATAATTTAGTAAATTAATTAATTTCATAAACGGTTCGAAAGTTATAACCCTATAAGATTAATGTTAGCGACAAGGAGGCGTCATTGGAAAATGTCTGCGGCAGTGAAATATCCTTCTTTTATGACTTGGTAATCACCTTTTACATAATCAGATACGTATAAATACCCGGACACTCAAACTATCAGAAACTTAATAAAATTCCGCATCCGATTTCATTACAATCCTCATTCCATATCATTTAGTTGTTTCATTTCTATTCAGTAAAACTATCTGGGAAACATCTAGGTAATCAAATTAGTAGGGAATTCAACACCGTTGGTTGAGGTAGAGCGAAGTGTACGAGTATGTGGTTAGAAGAGGCCTTGAGGGGAGGCTTATTAGCCGAGGGCAACCAATCGATCGGAAATTTCGGGTAGGCGCCTGATTTCTGATGAATTTTTCATTGCTTTCTGACTACACGATCAATATTTGACGTGTTATCGAACGGAGAAGTAAATTATTATAGCTATGCACTCGAAAATGTCTCTCAGGTGATGATTGCTCTATCATCTAAAACCAGAGCTTCGGTCTATTCTTTTAAGAGCGTCGCGTCATTAGTTATGATGTATGCATAAATTTAACAGTAAATACTGCAAGCGTAAACGGAAACATAAATTATACAAAATTTAGCATTAGGAAGCGTGTGATAGAGGATGAACGTATAAAGTAAAGCACGTGAATAAATATTGCCATTTGGAGGAATCGTTCTTCTCGATCACGAACTCCATCAAATTCATGAAGTTCCAACAATTCATATCCCTTGATAACTTGTCCCGCCCGAAAAAGGTTCTTAGGATACTAGGAAGTTTTACCGTTGTAGTCAGGCTCGTCCTGAATATTGTCGCACCACGAACGAAATCCAAATTATGGAAACAAAATTCGTGCAAGATGGGGATGAACCCACGTTACCAACACAATAAAATCAAATCGCTCTTATTAAAACTCTCCAAATGCGTAGGATAATAATATATTTCAAGGGCTGGCAGTAGCAATGATGCGATATGGGACACCTACGAAATTCGTAATAAGTATATCGGTTTGGATTATATCAATAGTACAATGGAGAGCTAAAGAGAGAAAAACATTCATCTTACTGCGTTTGTAACTTAAAAGATATACAATCAAAAATGAAAAGATAACACTGAAATTAACACCACATAACTATTTTTTTAATATTTCGGCTACTGCTTTTACCATAATTAACAAAGATAATGATTTTGTGGGAATAGACGACGTCGAGAGAGAAGCTCAGGTTACCGTGGGACGTTGCTTGTTATTTTTTGATGTTGAGCCCTGTGAATCGAATGCACCCAAAACTATAATTTCATTTTATTTCAATTTTTTTCCAGATGAAAAAAGAACTCAGTCACTGTATTGAGTAGAAAAAACGTGTTTGCTTTGTATACGACTAATTGCGACGTCTCTTCCCTATTTGTTAAGTACTTTATGTTACAGTGCCTAACAGGTACAATGAGAATAAAATCAAAATGTATAAAATTATCTATGCGTTCAAGTCACCTAGACGAAGAAGCTATGTGCCACACCCAACTTGGCAAACGTTTTTTATGTTTGTTATTGACAGACCTCCCTTCGACCCGACTCCCTGGTCCCCCTGAGGAGTAAAACTTTGGCAAAACAAAATGACATCAAAGCGAATGTGAACGTCCTAGAGCATAATATTTTTAAATTCCTAGTAGATTGTGACGAAAGACACAGCTGATAAAATTGCAATGGAATTTTGTTTTCAAGAAATCCTTTGGAAATCGAGTTGTTCATACTGTTTACATGAAGTATAGATGGTTGTTGTATTATATCCCGTAAAAATTCAGTTAATCCAATCTTGTTTTTCAAGCTCCTTAACGATAAACAATATATTATATATATTATTATAATATTATAATGGGATAATTATCGGTATTTAGATATCAGATTGTGTTACTTATGTACTGAGGGGCTAGTGACGTTCTGGTGATTAATTCGTTTTTTTTTTGCGACTAAATGAATTATATGATGTGAATATACAAAGTTTTCGGCAGACATTTTTCGGAAGCATTAGAGAAAGATATCTATTTGAAAATAAAAGTAATATTTTGTAGTTTTTACCAAGTTTTTAATACGTTTTGTACCAATGACTTGCTTCCATTGTCAAATTTCGTTTGATGTTATTCAACATTTGGTTGGTCACTCACACTCAAGTTTTCCAAATAACCTACCTTATAAATCGGTTGTTACGAGACACCCTGCGGAACAAACTTATTTTTGGATTTTCAAAAGCCATTGAATAGATTATGCTAAACGTCTATCGAGAATCTAAAAATGTACGATTTTTCAACAGATTGTTTTGAGGGAGAACATGACGAACCAGACCATCGTGACTTTTATCGACTTCTCTTGCTATTGATAGCTCTCTAGTAGATAGGAATCGTTATATATTTCTCTCCATATTTTCTTAATTGGAACCACGCTATTCATAATGATGAGAGATAACTGTCACTCTTGGAAACGTTTCTCAAAACAGGAGGAGCAGAAGCATCTGAGAAATTGGAGTAATTTAATTAGTTCTTCATTTTCGATATTACAAATTACATAACTTCGTTTGACACAACATTTTCTATTCAGTTGACTCAATCGTAGCAAGTCCACATCTTTCTAGCCTCGTGTACATGAAATATTATTCCTAGTTCGTTCAACAAATTTCACTTTGATTTTTCATGGAAATAATAAACCAAAAGCGGGAACTTGCAGTCTATTTACTTTGCCAGCGAATCTATTTTGTACAATAAATAACGCATCATTACCATGAATTCTTACTTTCACTGAACAGTAATTTCAATGTTCATAGCTACCTAGGTTTGTAATCCAATTGATTTTGGTTTATTTTTCAATAATAAACCATTGTAATCGCTCTTGAAAAAAAATGTCTAACCCCCCTGAAAATTTCATGGTTTACGTTTTAAAGGGTGTAGAATCCAAATCTGCAATACAAATCTTTCCGTCAGTCCGCCGTCCGACGTACGTATTGGTCCGACTTGCTTAGCCAGCACTCTCACTTAATTTAAAAGTGCCCTTTAAGGGTTGTCAAAGTCTTGTAAAATCCCTAAAAACCCCATGAGGAATCGAATGAGCCCCTCCCCAGGTCCGTAGCTCAAACCACTCCCGATGTATGGTCCGTTTTATGGTGCTAACATTTGCGTCCACATTCACTACATCAAGAGGTTACTGCAATCAAAACAAACACATGATTTTTTTTTTTTTTTTTTTTTTTGCAGTAACTTAGTGATGTAGTGAATGTGGATACTGGAAGTGAACTCCTAAAAGGATTTATAGCCGATACACGGGCTGAAGCATTCTGATATGCATGAAACGCTGCAAATTCTTCCACTGGGGTTTATGATTCAATTTCATTCATTTGGCTTGCATTCATGATTTGAATTTCTACTAAGCTTTGGAGTGTGCGTGTTTCATAGATGATAGAGCGATTATTGAATTTCAGGAGATATGCATAGAGCACGTAAATCGGTTCTAAACCAAAATACCTATTTGGATTGATCAGTTGATGGTATTTGTGTGCCTCCTCTACATCAGTCTACCTTTGGCTACATCGTTTAAATTTGGATTTTGTTTAAATTTGACGCAATACGAGTGCTAAAGTGACTTGATAAATTATAGATGTTTTTATTGGGGGGGGGTATTGAGGTTCACTAAAAAGAACGCTGCAAATTCTTTCACTGGGGTTTATATTTCATTCATTTGGCTTGCATTCATGATTTGAATTTCTACTAAGCTTTGGAGTGTGCGTGTTTCACAGGTGATAGAGCGATTATTGAATTTCAGGAGATATGCATAGAGCACGTAAATCGGTTCTCAACCAAAATACCTATTTGGATTGATCAGTTGATCATATTTGTGTGCCTCCTGAGATTCAATAATCGCTCTACCACCTGTGAAACAAGCACACTCCAAAGCTTAGTAGAAATTCAAATCACGAATGCAAGCCAAATGAATAATAAACCCCAGTGAAAGAATTTGCAGCGTTTTTATACTTATAACCAACCGAATTCAAACGTCCACGAGTTGTTTCGTTCCGTATTCTGAACAGGAAAAAGGATCTCACACATCTCAACATATACGATACAGATCAGCAGTTGACCAAATCTTTTTTGAGGTTGATTTTCTCTGGAAGATTGTTTTCACTCCAGTTCCCTCGTGAACTCCGCCTCATTTATGGTTAAGATCCGTTCGTGATTTGTGGAACGGAGTTTCGGTGTCTCCAACTTGTCGTCTACCCCTTTCATTCTCCATGAATTTTTCAAGATGAGTCCACCCTCAACCGGCACTACATCACCCCGCCCACCCCTATCCACACAATCCCATTAACATTACAGCAGCAGACGGAGGCGTGGGCTCAGATGGGTCATGGTTTCTCCCATCTCTGTTTCTGTGTTCTTTTTGGGGTCAAAGGTCACCGTTAGGAAATGCCATCGATCGTCATTCCTACCTCCACACCAGAAATACCGCTCCCAGCGAAGTATTGGGCTTATACTTAATAGAGTTATCTTTGTTCTATAATAAAATGGAAATAGTATGTCACAAATCCAGAAACTGCATAAACTGTAACTGCCCTTCCATTTTTCAAGTTCCTTTTATAAAATATTTAGGAGTAAACGTTGATCAAACATTGTCTTGGGATGATCATACCAAATGCTGAATAATTGCTGAATTTTAAGAAACTAATCCCTATTTGTTTGGAGGTTAGAAACTTTATGGATTTAAAACTAAAAAAAAAACTATTGTACAATGCTTTGGTGCAGTCGTTGCTGGTGTACGGTGTAGTTGCCTGGGGTTTTACGTTTGTATCCAGGTTGAACCTTTTAAGACGCACTCAAAAATGCGTTTAGAAACCGGTCAGATTCCCTTCTTCCCTGCTCTTCAAAGACTTTGGTGTGCTTGACATCACCGAAATTGCCGAAAAAAGTACTCTGATCTACACATTTAGAGAGTTCTGTTCCGGTAGGATTCAGAGTAATACGAATGTACCAGGGCTGCAGACAGAATCACTCTGCTCTCTCCAACAATGAATACGGCGTTAGGCCAGAGACTGTATCTGTTTTGTTTTGATCGCAGTAACCTAGTGATGTAGTGAATGTGGATGCAAATGTTGTCACCATAAATCGGACCATACATCGGGAATGGTTTGAGCTACGGACCTGGGGAGGGGCCCATTCGATTCCTCATGGAATGTTCTTCAAAAAAAGTGAATGTAGATGCTCTACCAGTCACTCTCACAAGAAAGCAAATTCCGCTACTGACTTTTAAAAACAATTTGAAAAACTACTATATTTCCCAGCTATGAAAAGTTACATTTGTTTTCTGTACAATATTCCTAGAGTTTTTTTTTCGAAATTTATTTAGTAATTTTTCTTCTAATAATTTAGTAAAGTAGGTAATTCATGTATTTCATCTAAATAGGTTCCTACCTATAATTATTATTGTATAATAAATTGGTGTAAGTAGTTTTGAGAAATTTTGAGCACTCCGACACCCAGCACAAGTTATCTTAAAAGGGGTCGTGGAATTGTCTTGCTTAACTATTGTACTCATTATACCAAATAAAATGCGTTTAAAAAAAATAATAATAATAACAATGTACCTATTTAGAACAAGGAATTACGAAAAGTACCACAACCCAAATGGTTTTTTTCTCATTACATTCCAAAAGTGTTTCCTACTGATATGAGCGTCACCAATGTGTTGCTTTGAAGGACAAGGGAAACTTATGTTTTTTAATGAAACACTTTATGTAACGAACTTAATAGAAAACTGTTCGAGCTTCCACTGTTGAGTCATTCATCTGTCATTTAAGAATATAAAGTATCAACAATCAATTTTTTGGGCTAAAAATAGTCAGCAAGTTTTTTTAAGGATCTCAAATATGACATATTACACATTGCACTACAAGCTAATGCCAACAACTTAACTCGAACAGGAACCACCCTCTTTTATTTCAAATTCTGATTCTATTTAGTGTGTTTGGAAGTAAGTTTTTGATTATAAAAATGGCTGAAGCGTGTAGGAAATTTAACACTGAATTCGAAAATGTGATCAAAGTTGAAAAACACTGTTTCTAGATGGAGAATTGAGAGAAATTTTATGGCACAAAACGCTTGAAAAAGGAAAAAAAATCATATTTCAGGAAAGGGTTTAGATAGAAAAGTACGTTCTGCTCCATTTCCAGTCTAGTTTTGCTCAAAAATTTGTGTTATTACGGGGAGATTTGTGGTATTATAGATCAACACCGGATATGAATAATATCCAAGGTGGTCCAGTTAAGGTTCGAATGTTAGTTTGTATTCAAGGGCCCTGTCGAAGAATACTACGTACAATCGGAATATTCAGTTTACATATATTTCACTGGTTTGGATATGTTGAATTTTGAAATCTAAGATCAATGAAGTCAAGTTCTATGATGTCGTTAGATTTACTGAACTCATCCCTGACAGGTCCAGAGCTCAAACTTAAAAAAGGCTGGAGCCTATTTTTTACATGTTGTACTTCGTTGTATCTTTAAAAAGCAACAATTTATAGTTTGTAACTCGTTTAAAATAGTTGCCAGCGTTCAATACCTTATGAAAACTGTCAATGACCAACTTGGATTTCATTGGATTTTGTTAATTGGTAACAAAGGATTTGGATTTTGTTAATTGGTTATAAAGTATGCTCAGTTGAAGAGTTTGAATTCGTTATTTTGGTGGTCCCACTAGCTAATCAAATCGGACTACCTAGGGGGCAATAAGAAACGAAATATTATAATGGGTTTTGAAAAAAGCTGGGCGCTGGTTTGATTGTTCTCAGGTGTCCTTTAGATAATTTGAGAAGTTTTGCACAACAATAGTAGTGATATTAGTTCTTTATTTTCTACACCTTCAAGGTCAAGATTAATTTCATTCCAGTTGCATTCCGGTGATATTCTGTGGGAGTATAATCTTCAGGTGTAATCTGAACTTGACTACCTACGTAATATAATAGACGCGGTACACAGGTCTTCTTTACGGATAGCGAAGTTATGAAATCTTTCAAAAACGTTTGTTTGAGAATAAGTTTAATAAATGCGAGTGATTGGGTATAAATAGCCAATATTTCTCAGTGTGTGGATGACGTTATGAATTCCCCTAGTTGGGAATCAGCTGCAACTGCTCTCATACACTGTGAGGAGTGCGAGCATCTTGAGAAAGTATTGATTGTAGTTTTACGTTACCCATGTTTATAGAAACGATCCAATAACATAACTCGGTAGCTCACCCCATCCCGAAACCTGGATTAACGCAATTATCTCGGACAGTGTTGTTGGACGGGTTGGCGAACTTCTCCCCTCCGCTGGAGCCCCCTGCACTTGACTGTTCGTATCATGTTGATGGGCAGACTGTCCCGTCGCCCACCCACGTTTCCAGGATTCCCATCCTAATTTGATAGCTTTCCGAAGCCAAGACGATAACCTAATACCGCGCACTCGGAAAGGGTCGAGAGAAATAGTGGAGGGGTGAGAGCAAAAGGGGCCTTCTGGGAGTTGGATTATCGATTTCTTACGTTAGTGTTCTCAACTCCTAACAATCTAGACGAGGAGACGCATAGTAAAACTTTACATACAGAAATACAAAAACTGGTATTGGAAATTCTTCAAGCTCTTTACTGGTTCAAAGATACCTGTGCATATCATGACATAAACATCAATCTTCAATTACAGCTTGTGTTGGACAATTGTGAAAGAGAACCAACTAACGAGAAATACAGGATGTCTACAAAATAATGTCGCTGTTTTTGAAATTCGTCTCTATAGTAGTTTTGAAGGTAGCGAGGTAAACTTGATTTTAAATGAAACCGGGAAACCTACTTGTAAGTAGTTTTGCCTGGTGATAAGAGTGCGCGGATGAATTTCTGTAATTTTTTCCAAGACTCAATTAATAACGATGAAAGATCAGTTCGCCTAATTTTCAGTGTCGAAGCTACATTTCACGTTTCAGGCAAAGTTAACTGTCACGATGTGCGGATCTGGGGTACCGGAAATCCTCGTGAAGTTCATGAACATGAACGAGATTCCCCAAAAGTGAATGTGTTTTGTGCCATTTCTCAACACAAAGTTTACGGTCTATTCTTTTGTTTTATTATTCAATAATAAACCATTGTAATCGCTCTTAAAAAAAAAAAAAAAAAAATTCTAACCTCCCCTGAAAATCTCATAGTTTACGTTTCAAAGAGTGTAGAATCCAAATCTGCAATAAAACTTTTCCAGTCCGTCCACCGTACGCCCGATTTTTCCCAAACGGCTGGAGCAAAATATCTGAAATTTTCAGGAATAATCCATATTGGTCCGACAACGCCCCAATTCTTTAGGGTTGTCAAAGTTTTGTGAAATCCCTAAAAACCTCAAAAAAGTCAAGGCGGCCTAAATTTGGACTTTTTTTAAAGGATTCCATGTGGAATCGAATGAGCCCCTCCCCAGGTCAACATTTGCATCCACATTCACTACATCGCTAGGTTACTGCGATTAAAACAAAACTGCGTTTTTTTTTTTTTTTTTTTTTTCGCAGTAACCTAGTGATGTAATGAATGAGAATACTGGAGTGAACTCCTAAAAGGGTTTATAGCCGATACACGGGTTGAAGCATTCTAATATGCATGCTCCGTCTTACGAAATTTAAAATTTTCAAATAGAATATTTTTCCATTGTAATCGCTCTTGAAATAAACCCTGCTAATTCTTTCACTGGGGTTTATTATTCGATGATTCATGATTTGAATTTCTACTAAGCTTTGGAGTGTGAGTGTTTCACAGATGACAGAGCGATTATTGAATTTCAGGAGGCACACAAATATGATCAACTGATCAATCCAAATAGGTGTTTTGGTTGAGAGCCGATTTAAGTGCTCTATGCATATCTCCTGAAATTCAAAAACCGCTCTATCACCTGTGAAACACGCACACTCCAAAGCTTAGTAGAAATTCAAATCATGAATCATTGAGTAATAAACCCCAGTGAAAGAATTTGTAGCGTTTTTTATGGGTTGTCAATCAATGGAGTCGTCAATCAATCTATTTCAACGTGCTGCAAACATGGTTATTCTCCCAATTTGAAGATCAGGGCAACTTCGAAAACTTGATATCTCAACAAGACCACACAACAAGGCACCACCTCATTGGTCTCTTCAGGTTAGCGAGTTCTTAAATGACTTTCTCCCGCACCGATGGATAGGTCGAAGTTCTGAGGAAGATTTGGTTCTTTACCCATGGTTCGTTCCCCTGACATGACGCCTTGCGATTTCTTGTTATGGGGATACATAAAAGGCAGTTTTCGTACCTTCTTTAGCCACGAATTTGGTTGACCTCAAAGCCCGCATTATAGCCGCAGTGGAGAACGTGCCCGCGACATGTTATCAAGAGTGTGGGATGAACCGAGTTATCGTGTCGATGTGATTAATGCTTCCGATATTCTTCTGTAGACACCCTGTATATCTATATTAATTTCACATTGACAAGTGTTCAGAAAAAGCTAACCATGACGTATTTCTATAAAAATGTAGTGTAGAACGAAATGTATATTTGCAATGTTTGAAGGCCAATCCTCAAATATTATGTTTTGAGTACTGTCACATTCAAAGAAAAATTCAAGAAAGAATAGTCCCGAACTCGCACTATAGGTACCCATTGTCTCAGACAGAATTAAGATTTTATTTGATCAAATCAATGGAATACATATGACTATGTTTCGTGCATGTTCAGGCGAGATGGTGCTACATCAGACCTGTATTACGATATCATCTCAGAGAACTTCCTCGAAAATCAGAATTCAACTCCACAATCATGTTTGAGCGGAAACTACCATCGATTGAGCGCAAATTACATTCGTTAGACAGATAGTACGTTATTAAATTTTTCGTTGATTAAGAACCAGAAACCACGATCAGAATTTTGGATCTTAATTTTTGTTATAAATCGTTTTGTAGCCCCTATAACTTCATGGATATGCACGATTTACTAGACTTGGAAGAAGAGGTGGATTTCGGGGGCCTCAGTCGTTGAAACATTTGATTTCTGAAAAAGGACTCTAGCGGATATTGAGGATTCGAGAATTCAGATTTCACATTTCATGTTAAGAAATTGAAACATATTCACCCTGACAGTAATTAATATGTGATATTTACAGATAACTGAGTATGAAGTGCATTGTAGCTTCAAGACTTACAAAATTCATAATTAACGGTGACAAGTCCATACAGTTGCCATTTATTGATGGTGTGTTGTTAAATAGCTTCATATCAAATTAATATAATATATTATTTCATACAGTATAACAATTATCTCGGATCTAATTTGAAACAACTAAAAGAAAATTACTTGAATAGTATCACCCTTACTCCATATTTCTGTGAGTTTTCCCTACTTTCTTAAAAACCCTTGCACAACACCAGGATACCGGTCGGTTACCGCTGATGTAACGAGTGAGTGCGGATCTGTGTAGCGTAAAGCGATCTCCGTCTCGTTTGAATATTTCGACAGTTGTTTCGTTAGCTCAGTATAATATTTCCACCGCTACATCCGGAGAGTCTGAGTGTTTTCGGTGGAAATGAATATGCGTTCCTCGTGGAAGTCGTATGTATCCTATACTTCTTGTGTATCATTAAATTAATTGGCGGTGTATTCAAAGTCTGAATTTAATTAACGCCACACCCAGGCTGTGAAAGGGTGCCGGTGGCTGTTCAGAGCGGGAAGGTCGGTGAGGGGTTTCAGTATCCACTTTCTAACCCGGGTCAACTCCGTTGGAGGTGGAATATTGAATTAATATTCAACTACTACGAACACCGTCTCGTCTCCTATCGTTGACATCTCCCTTCCACTTCCACCTGCTATCATTGTCTTACCCGGTCCCGGGTGGTATTAGAAGAGGTGACAGACGGGTTATGCTAATTCTCTATCAGAAATCAGTAAATCACATTATGCCAGTTTCCGATAAGTGAAGACGCTAATAGCCTAATCGTCACACGTTTCCAAAACAGTTAATTCTTATTAATAGTGAATTCTTGTGGAATAGTAAAAAAAGAAGTAAAGTAACCGTTCCAGCCAGGGCTTTTCGTGTGACTGCCATGGTGTCATGTACGTCCTCAGCTGTCCATCAAAGGGAGGATCAGAATTTGACAGATTTCGCTTAAAGCTATCGAAATGAAGAGTTCACTCCCTATGCATCCATTAACTGATACAAATAATCAAAATTCAAGCTGTTTAAATTCACAAATTAAGGTATGGAACCATTTTTAAGCTACCGTAGTTGGATTTCCGAATGGATATGTTGAGTCACGAAGTCTTGGATCACCGATCAATCAATATTCCCAATTCCAATACAACTCGAACAGTCTTTTTAAAAGAAAAAATGTGTGAATGTTATGTGAAGAATGCATAAAATCGATGTAGAAAACTGTCATTACATTTCAATAGGGGAAATCACCTAGCT
The DNA here is from genome assembly GCA_031894815.1 of Creontiades dilutus. NCBI lineage: Eukaryota > Metazoa > Arthropoda > Insecta > Hemiptera > Miridae > Creontiades > Creontiades dilutus. Next base: position 751,349 of record JAVIWC010000204.1, read on the forward strand.
ATGCACTTTTTTCTTTGGTGCAAACCGCTAAACTGAACGAGCTGGTATGACAGAAATTTTTTAGGTAGGTACCACAATTTTTTGTCCGTAGAATCAGATATTGAAAGTATCAGATTTACATACAAACGCTCTGGCAGGACCTGACCTTTATAATTTCAATGGGGTCCACTCGTCACTCGTTTGGGCGTAGAATGAAAAACGAGTAGTCGACGCGGGCTTCACAATGCTTTAACTTACCCGGACGGTAGGGTTCTATTCGTTGTTAACGGAATTCATCAGCGCCAACGGGTGGGAGCTTTTTGGTAAAAACAGTGGATAGCTAAAAGGATATACATTTTCAAAAGTTTCCCACTCAACCGACGTTACCTAATTACATTCCTTTGTGAGCGAGTTCCACGCGTGTAATGTCTCAGATCAAATCTCGAACGCTCTTTGTTGGGTTTCGCAGCCTTTCAAGTAACTACCCACATTGTCAAACAAAACCTCTCGACATGTTGAGTAATTGACTTGAATTTGCTCAGCGTGAACGCATTGTGAATTCGTTGGTCGAGAATTAGAGCAATATTAATGTAGAGCATTGTTAAAAGGCTAATCTATTATTCAAATGTACAGAGTGAGGTAATTCTGAGAACCATGTTCCCATCGAATTTCGTAAACGTGAAGCAGTTCAGCAAAGTGTACTACTCTTTTCAAGTTCACAAAATTCAAGGGAAAATTCCATTCATACAGTATCAGCTAATAATTCCAAAAAATCGTCGTATAGAATATATACAGGGTGTATCAGATAAGGTGCGCAGTACTTCACCCACGTATTATGCATCCAATTTCCAACAAAAATTGCCTCATAACATTTTTTTTATCTCGCTTAATTTTTGTGTTATTTTACTTCTGAGATTTTTTTCGTGTTTTCCACCTCGTCTTAGCAAAACGGCTATAGCTCACGTACTGTATTATGCAAAGTAAAAGTTGAAGATACCGCGCCAAACCGATTTTTTTTTCTCTCACATCGAGCTGGCGAAAAATCACTCTATAAAGCAAACTTCAAGAAAATTTGAGAAGAGAAGGTTTTTCAAACGTTCAGTAGTCCACTCTAATCTGCATTTGATCAGGTGCCTGTAGCATAAAAAATGCGCCAAAAGGTCAGCTTTTGAATGGTATATCAAAAACAATTTTTAATATTTTATTTGGTAGAGAAAACTTCGTTTGAATGCAAAAAAACAGCAAAGCAAGTCGAGATTTTTGACGCTTGGTAATGGATTTCAAATAAGTAGGCATATTTACTAACAAAATTAATCTGTTTTATCTTCTAAGGAGCAATTGAAAATTTGTGCAAGGATTTTCTAATACGTAATTACAGTAAATTTCAAAATGGCCTCCACTTTGTTTATTGCGCAAATGTGTCCTTTTGTGGATTGCGTGTTTTTGGGTTCGAAGCTCTCGTCGGTTTTGTTTCATTCGATCTGAGACATGAGATGAACTCTCGACTCAATCCTACGTTGAACGCTTTTGCTTTGATATTCCCCCAGATGTAATGGTCCATCGGAGTAATGTCAGAAGTGCGCAAGAGCCACTAGACGGGTTCATACTGACCGATCCACCTACGAGAAATTTTAACAGCCTGCTAGGTGTAATGACACAAATGCAAAAGTTAGGGGATGCACTACCTACCCGAATTTAGTCAACATAAATTACCAATTTCTGTTTTCTCATTCCTTTTGACAAGACACTGATGCCTCTTTATTTGAAACCCATTACCAAGCGTCAAAAACCTTGACTTGCTTCGCTGTTTTTTGCATTCAAACGAGGTTTTCTCGACCAAATAAAATTTTAAAAATTGTTGTTGATATACCATTCAAAATGTTAACTTTTGGCGCATTTTTAAGCTATAGGGACCTGATCAAATGCAGATAAGAGTGGAGTAATGAAAGTTTGAAAAACCTTTTCTTTTCAAATTTTCTTGAAGTTTGCTTTGTAGAGTGATTTCTCGCCAGCTTGATGTTAGCAAAAAAATCGGTTTGGCGCTTGAAAGATAGGAAATTTAACGCACTTTCCAACGGTATCCTCAACTTTTAGAATGATTTTAGATTTTTTAATTGCCATCGGTTTTTTCAGACATTTTAGCGAAATAATGTTAAATCATTTTTTAGCATAAGTTTTGATCTTCAATCTCCGAATGGCCTAACCTTTTTGAGTGGTATTCTGCGAAACAATATAAATTTACCGATTTCAGCGGTTTTTGGCAATTTTGTGATTTGTTTTAGGTAGTAGATTTTTGAAATGTGACCCATTTAATGATCTCAAAAACTGTTGTCGAAAGAATCGTGACAGATATGGAATGGCCCACGGTGGCTTTGTGAGGTATTAGTTTTGATATCAGCTTGTGTTTCGTACAAAGGTGTTCACGGTGTTATAGTTATGACGAAATCATCCATGTGTCTTTGGACACCTAGAAGTCAATTACAAGGTAAGGATGTCTGTGAACGGCTGATGGCCGTTGTATATGTGTGGTTCATTTCGTTTCTGATCGATCTAGCATACCGAACAATAAATAAGGATTTTTTTATGTCATCTAGAGTGGACACATACAAGAGCAACTCTGTTGAGCTTGTGGCCACAATGCTCATCCGGATGTTTCTTAATTCCGGTGTCTGTTCGGATCAACAAAAAACGGCATCTGGTAAGGCTTCTCTTACCATTGTTAGGCTTCTACAGCGAACCAACAACCTACATTGCCTTATACTACATGTGAATCTTTCTCCCATGGCCTCTTAATTTATATTCCTCGAACCGATTCGTATAGTATCCACCATGCTCAGGAATGTTGCTAGCCACCCCTTCCAGTAACAACCCTCAGCTACGTTAAACACAAGTCACCCATTTTCTCCCAAATGAGAAGCGAACGTATGATCGTAAAGCGACCCGTGTGGTCTCAGTCAATTCACGGAGCTAATATCTATCTGAATTAAACTTGAAAAAAGCTGCTAAGTATTACTGATCTATGTGTATAAGACGTAGTCAGTTGCTAAACTCGGAGCCTCGAGTCTCCCTATCTCATCTTGTCCACTCTATGCCGTAAAAAGAGCCCCCTTTATTGTTCAGCATTGTGATGGATATGGTTAGTTAGCCCTTCCCGGTTTTAGAATCCGTCGCCTTGGGATATGAATCAGACGTTTTCAAGCTTCTGGGTCATCCTCTGAGCGTGGCTGAGCGTTATTACCGCATTCACCTCAATGGAAGGGGCAACTATACCATTCCATCACCTCACAGCATAGAAGCTGGTATCAAAACTTATAGCTCACGAAATTCTGCACGCCAGACCATGGATCATTCCACATCCATTACATTATCCAAGCTTTCAAAATGTCACCCAAGATTTTTCGCCCCTGGACTTTTTGGAGTGAGTAGAAAAACGAATATAACTAAAGAATTGAGAAAAATTTTATCTTTCTCAACTTGTTCAAGTTTTTTTTTTTTTTTTTTTTTTTTTTTTGAGATTTTTTATGGTTCAAAAAGATTGTAAACTACAATCAAGATGAAATGAAATGAAATGATTTATGCGTATAGGCCTTCCTGCGTTACAAGGTAACTACAATTAAAATTGCCGAGCCTCCAAGGCATTTTTGATAAAATACGTTTTTTCTGAAGAACTTTAAGTAAAGTCGGTGATTACTGCATGTTTCAATGTAATGAAGGATCGAAAAGACTAACAACCACCAAAAAAAGGCATCATTCGAACCAACCGAAAAATACAGCTATGATTTTCGAATTCAGCACCTCACAAAACCAAAAGAATAGATCAAAAGAAGTCAGCTACTCGATGGGGTTTTTTTGTGAACCAGTGTAGTAGTTGTTTTAAACTGCTGAATGATCCAGTACTCTCGAAAGCCAGAAAATCGAATGTTCTTGATCGAAGCTGGACGTGGAGGGTGGCGCGAACCCCTGTTATTGCTCTTGAATCAGAAGATGCTACACATCTGGGGGGAAAGCCTTTTCGTATAAAGGAGGAGGGAGGTCCTTGAATCATGCAAATGGACCAAGAGAAGGTGTAGAAAGGAATGTTGATAGAAGGCAGGATAGAAGAAGATGCAGGATGAAAGACTCAGTGGAGCAGCCTAACAGTGTAACGGAAGCTAAAGGAAAAGTAGGACACGGAAATGAAACCTTTGAATTGAACCAGGGAAGTGATGTAACGCAATTTCAATAATGAAAATGTGTAGTTGAGTGTGGATATAAGCTGTTTCTTCATAGCCCCCCATAAAGGATTTCGCACTAATTCACATGCTGTGAACCGAACGGCACAATTAATCTTCCACAAATATTATTAACGTTGTAGTATTTAAACTTTTTTTTAATACATAACCGGTTTTTGCAAATTACACTTTATTGAAAAGAAGGTTGAGTAGTAAGCTGGTTAACCCCATCCAAAAAACATTGATTTTGAAAAAGATTGATAACCCCGACGCACATAGAGGAGACAACCATTTAATAGGCCGGTTGATGACACTACTTTTCAGAGGGCAAACAGTAGGCAAACGCTTCATCTTCATATGGGTCAGGGGTCACAGTGGAATTCATGGCAATGAGAAAGTCGATACTCTTGCAAAAATAGCAGTTGCAGGGAACAATCGGGACGACTGCGAAATTCCATTCATCGATTTTTACTATATGATAAGGAGCCGCACCCGAACAGAATGGCAACGAGTATATACGTCCAGCGACAAAGGAAAATTCTATAAGGCGTTGGAACCGAGGATACTTCGTCAACATTGGTTCAATGGATTCCAAATTAACAAAACCATTCTGTAGGGTCATATCTAGAATGAGATCCAACCACGGAATATGTGACGCTTACCTTCATCGATTAAATTTACAAGAAGATCCTAAGTGCAGTCGATGTGGAGATGCCATAGGTTCAATTGAACATCTCGTCATGGAGTGCCCGATATTTTATAATGAGAGAGACAACTTATGGCAACAACTCACACCCTATGTTCAACACCCGATAAATTTTACCTATATACTAGCAGTGAAAGAGATAGAAATATATAGAGCCCTGTATGAATACATAGACGCATGTAATATATATATGTATAATTTAAGAGTAATTGTGAAATTTATAAGATACTAATTAAAATGTAACAAAATATGATATGACAAGTGATGGAAAATAATAATAATTATGTACTGATGGCTGTATAACATGAGTTAATGCCAAATAAAAAAAAAAACCCCATCCAAACTAAAACTAATTGTTTAGTCGGCCAGACCCCATTAGGATTAACAAATCTAAAACGACAGTCAATTATAAGTGTATTCCAAATTCTTCAATATTTTAAACTAGTTTATGACAAATGTTTTACCATATACAATTAAAGAGTGAAAACGTTTTGTTTGATGAAATAGTGTAGTGATGTAGTTTGCAAAGGTTTTGAAAGTCCTTGAAGGGGGAATATTTTCACCGAAGGTTTCGTGGATAATGATTACTAATTACTTATAATGATTACTAATAAATCAATTTATTACATTTTAAATGTTCCAATTGAACTACTTATTTTATTAAAAGTCACACACGTAGTATGCGCATGAGTGCGATGAAGTTTAAACGTTGCTAAAAATATCCGCTCAACGTCTACGTAATACATTATGCCAGCGAAATCAGACAGCAATATGATAATGAGTTGAATTGCAACTAAGAGAATGGATGAAATCGTTTTCAAAATGTCGACTATCAATACAGCTGTAGTTGTAATAAGCACAATTGATCATTTACGGCGGTAAATTTGATTCAATTTCCGATCTCAAGGTTTGACTACCAGGTAATATCAATTTCAAATGGAAGGGAATCGTTGTTTACAAAGTGTGAACGGGTGTTTACCTCTAGTTTCCTGTTCTCTCAATTGTTGTTTGTACTGAATAAAGGAGGCCAGAGGATGCCTCATTCAATACCAATAACAATGGCCAATTATTGCAATATAATAAAGTAATAGTAACAATAGAATTCCATCCAACCACTGGTACTTGAATTCGTATACCAAAGAAAGAATTCAACGGATTTAAATGAAGAGCTCAGTATGAAATGCAGAACTAAAATTGTATTTCACTTGCTCGAAAGTTTAATGGTTGGTATTGTATGTTATGACGTTGTTTTCGTTATAATGAATCGGTTCTCAACTACTCGACAGGAGTTTCTCAACAAAACTCAACCATGAGGTTCATGAGGTTATGACGTTAAGAAGACCGAAGCGATGAATGGCCTCCTATTAAGTGGTCGGGCCGGCAGTTGGGAATATTTTGTGCCATTGTTCAAGTTACTGAGGAAGTTGAAATTTCCTCACGCTTCCACGGGCCTTGTCAGAACACCGATAACTAAAGGATTGAAACGGCAGCTCGAAATTCAGCCCTTCAAGCCAAGTTGTAGCACGTCGGAAATCAATATATTGACTTTTACAAATAAATAGTTGATGCTCTCTCTTGGAATTACCGACCCCTGTTCTCGAATCACATAACCTCTGACCAAAATTGATTTGAGGTCTAATGAATGCTCTAAATCATATGGAATTAAAATGTGATTGACCTGTATTTATGAATAAAGACAATGACCACACACATTTTTATTTTTACAACGAACAACGCGTTAGAATGACGTGACGTCCTTGACCAGACAAATTTTTTATGGAACTTCCATTAAAAACAGTCTCAATTCAGATAAAAAATATTTTTCCCCGATTCAAAAAACTTTGCACCCGGAGCTAACAAACGTGAACAACGTTTCAAAGCCAGGAGAGGCATTGGAAAATCAGGTGAGTGTTATTACATTCAAGAGCAAAGCAGTCCACATTGGAATTACTTTAGTAATTTATTAAATTAACAGTAAATACGGTGATTTTTACTATAATTTTTCTCTTCGTAGCGTGAAAAAGGTTTTCCATTTCGTTGCATAACTACATAGGTACCTGTTTGACGGTGATACACATTCTGGAATAATCCACAGAACATTTTTAAACCTAATAAACACACTTTGTGGAGGAATATGAATAAAATACAAACTTCCTTATACAGAACTTTAGTGGTGTGTTCTCCAGGACCCAAAGATCTGGGGTTTACGATAAGGGGTTGTTTTTTTAAAACCTTAAAGAGAGCGACAATCTCGCACATGCAACCTCTCGTCTCGATGGAAATTGTCCGAATTTGGTGACGTTCGTTGAATCGAATAAGGAATTCAAGTGTCTATATTAATAAAATGTGCTAGGAAAACAAGCAGCAATAGCATCTGCAGGAAACCGAGAGTACTGTGCTTCCCAGAGCTTAGTTAACCGGACGATAAAATCGAGGATCCTAAATACCAGAAATAATTGAATAGTTATTTTCCTATTCAAACACTATTCAGATGGAAGGTTAAATCACTAATTGAGTGGCTCATCACTCAATGATCGAATACTGGACACTTTCAGGTCTCCTGGAGAACTGCTAATGGTAGTCCTCTCTACCCTCACTATGTCTACGCCACTGAGTTCTGAACGAAATTTGGATTTTGAACACTTTTTTGTGTGGAAACAGACCAAAATTTGCTCAAAACGTTAAAAATTGTCCGTACTTAATTTATGGACAGGAGAGATTCACAGGTGACGGGAACAGATCCTCACGCGCGTACAGTCGAATTAGGCGCCGATTCTGAGCGGATGTGGGAGATTATCGGAGAGAGATATGGCGACGGATCCCGCAGAGGTGGGGAGAATGAATGAGCGAGACCAACGAACCCATTACCATTGAAATTTTGACTTGATACGGTGCTGTAAGAAATGTAAATGTTGAATGATACAACTTAACCAATTAGTTAGACTTGTCAAGAACAGAATTCAGGATATATTTTTCTAAGATGTTTGGAATGATTAAAACCCAACATGTGATTACATGAAAACAGTAACACCAATGTTGTAACTATAAACATTGGTCAACAAGTTGATGCACTTGAATAGTGTAGAGGTCGGTTCGTGATATTGCTATCATCGAAAGTAGGAGATTCTTGGGGATGGACCGATTGACGATCCCTGGGCAAAGGTACATCTTCCTCTTGTAAGATCCTCAACTTCTCCCCTACGTATGATCTGAGTACGTTTATCGGGAGCTTTGGCGTGCTGTTATCTTTCTCTCCCTCAACCAAACACATTACCAACCGCTATCGCTTCTCCTATACGAGAAGAAGGCTCTTGCCTTCGGGTTGCAGTTCCGCTCTTTCAAATCTTCCCCTCAAAAATACTGTTCATCTCCTTAATACACTAGTCTTTCTAGTATATCATAAGTAATTCAAACCCTAATACTAACTCAACTGTTTCGAATAGGGTAGTCGTTCGCACCTTGGAATGTAAAGTGACTAAATGTCAGGCGAAATAATTTTAAAACATGGGTTATTTAAAGAACAACTAATCAAAATGCGAAACAGTTTTTGAATAAAGTAAGACAGCTATATACGATTTTTCATTTTATATGACCGTTCACATTCTAAAGTTTGCCATTCCTCATTTGCAGTAGACTGATCGAACGAGTAAAGCGAATAGTGACACACAGCTTCAAGTACTAATTTGGAAATACCCTCCCCAGAAGGATTTGCAGGCCAGTATATGATGAGGGGCACATGAGAGATTCGAAAAATTCAAACCTACTGGGGCTGTATCGAGAGCATGGGATAGCTAGATATCCACAAAGTGGTAGGAAGCAATGATTGGAACAGCTGCAATAAGCTCTTTGAGAGCCGCATTGGCTGGTCGACTTTGGAGACAGCAACTGCGACAAAGACAACGTTCGAAATTACAGAGAGGATGACTTTGACACCGCACCTAAAAACGTACTGGACAGATCAATCTGGGACGTGAATGCTGATCGTACTAACAACATTCTTTGCACTACCGCGAATAAGCTCCGGAGCGTCGTAAAACGGGATCTGTAAAAGAACGGCGTTTTGATCGTTTGACTGTTAGGTTTTATCCACCATAGATCACATCAGATTTAGGTACTTTTCTTGAAAAGTTGGTTCTACAAAGTAGCACCAACACCTACTTCTACCGATTCCTGGAACATGATTACGATCCTACTTGAAAATTAATACATTTACGTCGTATAACCACTGAACGAATATTATAGTTCTCTATTTTTTATTTGCCACGTTTCACGAACCATAATTCGTTTAAAACTATAATACGTCCGGTAAAATAGTGAAGAATTACATCAAACGGATAAGTTAGACAATATTTCAAGATGGCGACCTACGCTTAAGTTGCGGGTCAGCAGTGATCCTCGAGTTTTCTCTGGAAGATCTCGAGTCAAGCGTTGGAGAACGGTCATTCCGGCGATTTGACGAGAAAATGGTCCTGGTTTAATCCTTGGAAAACTCCTGGGGCCCCCTGAATGCCTTTGAGTCAAGATGAAGTAACATAAGGAACCTGCAGAACTCCGTACGTTCCGATTTCAAGGTACGAACACCAATTATAAACTAATTAATCCATAGAAACCTGTCAAACCATATGAATTTGCAGCTTTGTAGAGGAACATGAATGAAATACAGAGCATTTTGAGGCCCAAGATCTACCGCCCCTCAAGATAAGAATTTTTGAAGTGGTGTACTATATAAAGTTAGTCAATTTCAATAGTAGTTGATGTGTTAATTATCAAGTTATCTAAATACTCAATTTTCCAAATTGGTTTATAAATTTTGCCACATTAGCTTCAAGGTTTTTCTTGTTGAATCATCTTCCCTGTAGATTTATTCATTTATTTATTATAAAACGGGCTAACGCCCAATTACAGAATTTATAAAATATTACTGGTTTTGCCTCTGTTGGTGGTGAAAAATGTTAACAATTTCGGTAGGAAGGAGTTAATTGATGGGTGGAGAAAAAGTTAAGAGTCGGGATGTTTTGAAGTAGGTTATTGGCTAGACGAAGTATTCTATAGAGAGGTTGATTTCGAAGGTAATTGGTTGAAGCGAAGTTGAGATGAAAGGTAGGCGGGCTTCTGGAGTAAAAGGTGGGGACTCTCGAGCTGGATTTCCGACACAAGGTGAGGGCAGTCGATGTTGCCATTGATCAGGTTGAAGAAGAACAGGACGTGTCTCCAGGGTGACCATTGCAGCCGTCGGCCACAGCCCGGGAGCTGTAGCCATCGCTTGGTATCCGCATTTTCCACCCGATATAACGCAAAAACCTCCTCTGAACCCTCTCAAGCTGGTCCTTGTGTATTTGGTAATGAGGAGACCAAACGATTGAACCGTAGTCCAGTATACGTCTGACCAATGTTGAGTAGAGGGTTATCAAAGCTGGTGAACTGTCAAACTCAGTGGTATTCCTCTTCAGGTAACCCAATGCACCCATTGCACGGCAAACCACTGAGTCGATATAGGCGGAGAACGAGAGGTCGTGGCTGAACAGAATTCCAAGGTCCTTGGACCTTGGAGATCATCACGGGATTGGCATATTTATGACATCCTATTCGCGAGAAGCTTTTCCGATATCATGAATAAATAAACCTCCAAAAAGGAAAATTTTTGTATCTCGTTCCAAGAGTTGAGAGCCCAACTACCTACTTGTTGACTTCATACATTTGTTATACTCGTATCCACAAAAATACATTTTGAGTGAGGACCCAAATCCGTGTTAAACGCCGTAAATTATTACTGAAGTTTATTATTTCTGTATTAAATCAGAATTCAACTCCACAATCATGCTTGAGCTTATTAGTCTGCGTTAATCACCGATCTATGTACATTATAGACAATGTCAGTGGTACATTGACATAACTCGCTGCCTCAAACCTTGTTTGTTCGCCTCTAGATGGAATCAAAACTTCACCACGTCAGATTCGGCCATTCGACACGTTAGATCGATTAAGAACGAAACGAGCCGCTAGGGCTTCGGCTGATCACTGAATTACATACGTTCTAATTGACATCAAAGAAAATGGATGAGTTCGTCTTTAAAATGTAATTCCGTGAACACCATCCTTTACTTGTCCCTTTGTAAGAAGCGAAGAGCTCATGGAGCTCTGCACGCCAGTCCACGGGTAGAAAATAACAGGAGCACCTTCGTCAGGTTTCTAACGAACCGCAGACGCAACCGAAAACTGCACATAATACGAGTACATATCTTAAAATGTAAAAAAGCGAACTTTGAGGGGGTGTTAAAATGTTCTTGGTCGACTCATTGTTGAAAATAATCAACCGAAATTTTAGGCCGATTTCAAATCTTTCCATTGACCATTGTGGTGTTACGAAAGCATTGTTTTGTTTAACAATCACTTCATATCAACCGAAAACTGAGAAATATCAACATTCTAACTGTTCCAACACTCTAAATTTTAAAAGAGTTATGATTTGCCTAAACATTTTTCTTCGTAAAATGTGGTTCTGAGTCCAAGCAGACTTTTTTCCATTGGACTCTTGGAAACTGGCGAAGAGAATTTTGCCTAATTCATGCTAAATTCCTTTTTCTTCGTTGAATTTCCTGATCCAAGAGTAATAGTCTGGCTCTATTATGTGGAGAGTATGTCTACTTCTCTCACGAATTCTCGTAATTTTCATAAAATCACATAGTTTACTGTTTACGATAGTATAAATAAATTAAATCCAATCCTCGATTCCATTTCGAAAACTGTGAGAGAGTTAATGAGCACAAAAACGTCAAATTAGGGAATTAATCATGTTCAACATAGAAAACCACCCATACGCGTAAATGTAGTATGTTGAAAACTGTGAAGTAGATCTTTCAATAACTTAGTGACAAAAGTATATCCTTAATAATCATACACTTCTGCATCGTCAGCTCATTGCATACGAATATTATGCACCTTCGCGTAACCAAAAAGCGTTTTTTAAACTTCCCCAATCAACTTTACAAGATATCGACTTCACACTGCACGGCTATCATTTATTTGTTACTCATATTCTCTCCCATATGTTTCTTCATTTTTCGGAAGTACCGATAATCTTTTGATGAGAACGAAGATCTGTTGAAACGTCTATTGATCCCGAATGGTATCAACTCGCGATCAAATTAATATTAATCCGATACAACAGGATAAGCAGGTCTGTGACCCCTACCAACAGGCAGCATAATTGTCTCCAAGGCTCACACTAATCCAATGTCACACAATATCGTGACGCAATAATCCACTATTAATGAATTCGTGCTTTGGCGTCCATTATCCGATTAATTATTAACGCTCTGAACGGGGTGCTTTGGAGAGAGAGCTTACTGTGTATGTAATACCAACAGCCGGTTCATTGCTTCCCCTCGTCAGTTTACAAGCAAGAATTTTGTTTTCTTTTTCCAAATGGAAGTTAAGTAGATTTCAACTCACTTTTTTTAAATATGAGGTTCATGAAGTTCCCGTATCAGCATAGAAGAACCTGCATTTCTACATTTTTCAAACTCAAGTATTCAGGAAGTTCTACAGAAGCAGTAGATACGACTTATGCATTGTTACAGCCACCCCTTATCCCAAAGTCAAAAATTGAGGTCACAATAATCAATTCAATATACCTAATTGAAAAGCGCAGAAAAGGCATCAGTAACGCAGTCTTTTGGTACACGATTACTCTTTTACCTACATCAATCGGTTTAACAAACGTACCAAATGCATAACCATACATTTCAAACCTCATCACTATTTGACAACCCACTGTTGACTTCCAGCTTCTTAGTACTCCGTCAAAATATTGTGAATTAGGTACTCATTTTATCATTTGTAACTTAACTTGTTGGCGCACATTTCAGCAGCGCAATCCTGATACTTATTATAAAAATGAGATCTTTTGAGGGGCCTTCGTTTATAGTTATTTCCACAGTGGGGAACACACCGAACCAACGTGTAATGACTAGATACACAATGGATGAGGTTCGATAGTACTGTGGACATATTTGGAAGTGATCTAACGCTTAAAATGATGTAAATTACAAATAAGGGTATCCAAATAGTAAATTTTCGTTAGCTGATATGGGAATTTGATTGTCAAGTTTCGCTTTCGTTTGACAGTGAACTATTGAGAATTCGTTCACCCTGGATGGAATAGTAAGTGTGTTACCTGTTATTGGAGATTGGGCGAAGAACTTTAGAGTAACCGAGTCAGGAAAATACGCAGCATATAACCTGGAAGGGACACCGGGACAAAACCGCAGAGTTGATGTTTCGGATCGGTATTGGATAGGGGTCCTGCAATATACTGATGAGCCTGTCAAGGGGTTAATCACCCTTCCGCCGCGGGCGCTAGCGTCGGGGGCGCATGCGCAGTTGACGGGGTGATATTGCTTCCCTTGCAGGGCGTCCCTCACCCCCTCGCCAGCCTACAACCCCTCAGCTCCGCGAGGAACCGCTGCCGCTGTCACCCCCTCGCCGTCCTACCGATCGCAGTGGTCGTGTGACTCACCCGCGGGAGGGACAAAGTTCCCAGTTGAATCATTTCCGCCGAATAATTGGCCGTTTCCAAGTCGGGACGCCAAAACAAAAACTTGGAAGAACGAAAAAATATATACCGTTTGTTTCGCAACATGGTTATTGATTTCAGGGTCGTGATACTAGTTGCGTGTTTATTCACGCTTTTCAAAAATGTATTTCACTTTGAGAATATAAATTAATACATAGACATACGGCTTTTAGATAATTCAGAAGAAAACTACTGAACTGAATCGTTCCAATCTTTACTAACTACAATATATCTTGCTGTGTTTAATCCTAGCTTTTAAATACTACAATTCTTCGTTACGTACGAAGAATATTGCTTCCGAGTCTACCAAAATAGCGGAAGCATTGTTTTCACTTTTGTAATGTGAAAATTTTTTTGTCTCCAAAATCAAAAATTCCACTCGCATTTTGCGTTTTAGACCTTTCTGAACAATTTTGGTTCCGTGTCTGTCTGTGTGTCTGTCTGTCTGTCAGCAAGAATAAGATTTGACGAATTCTACCATCTCCTTTTGTTTAAGCAAGCGAAACATCTTAGGCCGAATACGCTTTTAAGTTTTGGGAGGAAGCTAAAAATGTTGCTTCACAGTCCTCCAACAAGTAGCAGAAGCAATGTTGCATTTTCAGTATACAGCACAATACATAATAGCCCGCTTAACGTACATTCGGACTACGCACATTGTCTTACTCTTGAAAATTGTATCCGCATTATCAAGATTTTTCCGAAGAACTTAAGAAAGTTAAGGCGAACTCTACACTAACACCTCTTCCATCTTCTCTTCCTCCTCAGCCCCCGTATGTCTACAAATCCCTTCTTTGTCGGTAACTGTTAATTATATTTATTTATTTACTGTTTTGTCTTATTCTTTCTTTACTTATTTATTATTTCTTCAAATGTAGATTAACGTACCCTTGTCCTATCGGTATAAAAAGGGTGAGGAGTTGTGACGATTCAACCTCCTACCTACATCATAGTCAGCTGTCACCTCAACCATTCTGTTGTTGCAGCTGCTGCAGTCATGTGGATCATGTACGTTAAGCGGACCGCCATTGTACTAATTATTTCTCCAAAGCCAAAATTTCCGCTTGCATTTTACGGTATGGACCATTGTGAACAATATTCGTATGAAAGTGTATACGACCACTTCCTGGATTGGACATCCCTAGCAACTCAGATTTTGAACGGAATAAGCAAAGAAATGTTTCCACATGAAACTTTTTTTTTAAAGAAAATGAGGTTTGAATGCAGAAAGATATCGTGAAATTGACTTTTTCGCAAACTGAAATCGGTTTGCTACAGCAAAAGAAGTTTGTAACCGGATTTTTTTTACGTACTTTGTTTCACCGTATTGAATGGTTACACCCTTGGGGCGCCTTGTCCAACAAATAAGGGATTTTCAAGCCCTTACCTCTGCACGGAAGGGCTGAATCAACAATGAGCGAATAGTATCTTATTATTTGAAACTTACAGCTTAGAATGTTCACATATATACTCCGAGGTCCGAGAGAGTTACTATTCGATTCAGCCAAAAAAAAAAAATACATGAAACTCAATTCCTTTTGTTTAAGCAAACAGCTATTTGATTATGAAGAAAAAATCAACTTTCATCGTACCGGTAGTTATGTATCGGAAGTTTTTATTTTTAATGAGTTAAATCACCAACAATTATGTTCAGGTACACTCCAAACGTTATTGGCAGAACATGAAAACTAAGATCCCATCTGTAAGCTGAACAAATTTCAGAAAGATTCAACTATCGGAATCAACACTGCTTCATCCCACCACTACATCACACAGCCATCTCGCGCCGTTTCTTAGTCAGTCCATTATGTTATGCCGTTCTTTTCGTCAAAGTTCTAAATATTTTATTAAAACTATATATTTTTGTAATCCGCGTTATTTTCTCTGTCCACTTTTAAATAACAATGACAGAAAGAATAATAGATAGAACGAATACATAAAAAATAATTCAGGTTTTTTTTTTAGAAATTGTACGTTTTACTGAACGTGGAAGAGCACCGTGGTTCTGCACCGTTTGTCCGCCGCATTGTGGAAACATCCCGTCAGATCGCGGCTGAGCGAAGAAAAGCGCGAGAGAAATGACCACTTGACATCGTCTGTATTTTGGCATTCCTACACTTAAACCACACTTCTTCGTACATGATTAGACCTAGGAGGCAGTATGGGACGAACCGGACTCTGATTCTTGAGTATTTATATCAACAAACACTAAGAGGATGCCCATGCGAAGCCCGTTTCTCGGATGGCCAATCGTGGGAACCCGATGGAAACTGGGGCTAACCTTTAGTACTAGACCTCCCCGTTGGTGTGTAAACTGTAAACTAGACCCAAGGAACTAGTAAAATGTAGCCGTTCATTCCACAATGGTTCTTCCCCACCGCAGTTTAAATGTAAAACAGATTAAAATAGTTCATGGGCATGCAGTATATTTATCAATATTGCGAGGTGGCTATATACGAATGTAGATAGGTACTTGCAACTAGAAGTCTTGTAATTTGCTTAAAAGAAAAGGTATCTTACTGAATGGATATGCATGATTTTATATGTTCCAGGTTGGAGTGGTTTTTATATAGTGGAACCCAATCTAATTGAGCTCGAAGTACACCCCAGAGAAAGTATATATGTAGTATATAGTAAGTATACTTATATACTGCTATTGTACTTATCCTAGACGGACTAGAATTACAATGTCAGCAGCGCAGTCAATAAGGATGTAGAACTTCCTTGACGACCTTACAATTTTCTTTTCGTTCCTCTCTTCATTGAAATCATACTTTCAAATGAATACAAATTAGGAATGACATTTATCAATTTTCGCATCGTACAAAAATATGAGAACTTTTTAATTTTTGAATATTGCTTATTGCCATCTATTTTAATTTACGTTGTACCTTTACAAAATGCCTACCTTGAATAGGTACTTCTTGGGTAATATTATGCATTATGCTATTCTATCAAAAACTTATCTTATTACGAAGAAAGTTAAAAGTGTATGCATCACAATTATTGGTACGTGGACAAAGCTTTAACCATAATTTAACATCGACACCTTTGCCGCAATTTTCTCGAAAAAAAGGTACCTATTTTATTGTCAGAATGACCGACATGAGAACTGGCGACTTCAGTGATGGAACAAGCAGAGAACTGGCCTGGAGGGACCCATTTCCTCCGTAATTTAGTATTAACTCGGTAGCCCCTATGACCATTAATATACCTTGAGGGCAGATTACTTTACGGGAGACTTTTTAGGCTGCTGACCCCCATCAAACCCCTCGTAATGGAAATTGGGAAAAGAGAGGAAAAAAGGTCCACCGACGGCAGCTACTATTTACCAGATGGAGGTTTTAACGACCCACACTGGTACTGTCGTATATTCGATTCAAACCGTTTTGGTTCATACGAATTTCCGTTGAAATGTACCACTGATTCAATGTTTTCGGTGTCGTCTGTCCAGCATGAATTATGAAGATCTACTAATTTAATGTAGGAAGTCCCTCAATTTCCTTGTATATTGTCTTAAAATGTACCTTTGTAATCGACAATAACAAAGCCACCTTGAAATTTGTCTGATTTCATTTTTGAAAATAGGTAAATTTCAAGAAAAGAACAAAATCCGTCCATTTATCGTCCGAAGTCTTTCTGCGAAACTAATAGACAGAGCAGGAAACTGATGGAGAAACAGGAAACAAAATCATTCAGAACAAGCATACACCGGCCGGGGATTTAAATGTAGATACAAGTTTTAAAATAGACTTTTTCAAGAACGTTCCAAATAAAACAGTAATGTTCGTCGATTTGAACAGACATTCAGCTAAATGGATTCTCCCCAAGTGGGCAGGTTAAAGTATGGACATGGAATGTCATTGCCTACGGTGACAGATCATACATCATCATATGACGGAGTGGAACAATTGAAATTGGGCGAGGTAAAATAAAACACTTACCTACGCTTCAGTTGTCCACAATTTTATTACACATGATTTCAAAAACTGTCTTTCACAGCTATTTGATTTTGGAACCTGAACGCTGTCAACGAAGAGAAATTAGTGTTCATAAACGACACCAACAGCGGACTGGTTTATTTTCATGTTTGACAAAATTTTACAGCACGCGTGAGAGCGTCGGTTCTTTACATGGATACTTCAATTTTGGTTGAAATATTTTGTCCAATTTTTAACCATCCACGGTTGCACCAAAGGGCACTATGTACCGTTGTATTTTGTTTCCTGAAAAATAAGTTAGAGTCACTTCTCATTACAGCCCTCACTCCAGCTTAGTATTGCGTTTGACCCAAGTCAATGTATTTTATAGTTAGTGATAGTTAGTGATTGATAGTTAGTGATATTGATGATAATAAACCAAAATGATATCGTCGTATAGTGATGATCAAACTGACGTTTCTTGGAAACTAACACAGTATCTTGTGGAATTTTCAAGTGAATCGTTTAGTAGGTTGATAGATTTTGTAAATCTTTCGTTTCCAAAATTATTTCCACTCGTAATTTTTGGCATCTGGGTTCATTAGATTTTTCATTAGACTACCATATACCATTGACCTTTTCATCTTCAGTGTCAAAGAAAATCATCCGAGAACTGGACTTGGAGAATGTAAAAGTGAGTATCATTCCCATAAGTACCTAAGATAAAATCTTTACGGCTGTTAGGGATTAGCTATCTACTTTTTTTTGAGTAAAACATCAAAAAAGAGCCTGGTTTTTGTTGGTCTTCAGTGCACAATGGATTTTAGGCTTAACGCTGAGAAATCTTTAATAGCTACTTTCTTTTTTTTTTCTTTTACATCTTTAATAGGTATTGAGTTAGAAGACGATTAGTGCTATGTGCACGAAATTTATCGTTCCTTCTAAGGGAAAAAGAGTTTCAGGGGTAAACATAAATAATGCCTACATTTTTGCATCAAGGCATCCTTGTTCCTGACCACTGAACTCTACTTCTTAATCCTCGCGTACTCACGGGGTCAGTCTGGATAACAGGTTAAGTGTTAACAAAATACGAAGGTACTCTATGTGATGAGAACTTTTATAACAGTTTAAACCCTAGGAAAAAAACAGCCATTTCTAGCTCAACTATCACACCCAGTGTGAACTAACCATTATGACAAGATGATGACGAAAATCACCGTATCACAAAGCGGTCACCAGTGAAACCACTCGGTTTTGCTAACTTCCAAAATGTATCCAAAAAAATATGTCGTTCTGCATCTGAAAACTCGGTGCACACTTCATACGTCATTTTTCACCCAGCAGGAGGGCCCTGCTGATCTGTATTTTTGGCTGACAATAGTACTTTTTAAACAAGAAATAAATGTCATGACATCGATTGATGTATAAAGCCAAAAAGAACGGTAACAGGTGAAAAATGAACATTATTGCCTTACCTCCCATTTTGTCACTGTTGAGTTGATGCAGTTAAACAATAATTGTTTAACACAATTATTGTGTGAATATACATGACACACATTGTGTCATTGTCTCTAATAAAACGTTCCGCTTATATCCCGAGAGGACTAGTGCGAGGGGGAACAAAAATTCCATTTTATCATGATTACTGTCGTAAAGATTTGCCATTTCTTAATCATTTGACAGGTTCGGAGTTTGTGCATTATTGTTCTCAGAAGGCGATGTACGTCGATTGATCGTATTAAAGCATTTGGGAATTTTCTTGATCACTTGAAATTTCAGTTTAGCTAGAGAATCCAAACTTATTTCAATATAAGAATACAGTTTCGATTCATTATACCATGAAATCTAATAAGGATTACCACACTCCTAGAGTTTAGGCTCTAATAATCCAAATATAATCGAGCATGTTACGGGATGGATAAATAAAATTGCCTCCCTCACACGAATTCGTGAAAACTATCGTAAACAAATTTTGGAGTGTTATTCAAAAATTTATTAATATTTCAGTTTTTCGGGTTCCCAGATACGTATATGGATTTAATCATAATTGAATTAATTACCACCTATTGTAGAATTACAGACTTTCCGATACAGTTAAATCTCTCGTTCTATATCCGGTACTCAAACTTATGTATCCGGTAGGATTTGAAGGTGAAGTGCATTGTCTTCAGTATAACACTGAGCGTTCCTTCGAAAAATATCTTCGCACGAAATGATTGTATGTCTTATCAATCATCAAGTAATGTGTTATGTGTTGATACAGATTTTATTTTGAAAAATATCGTAAAAAATGAGCAAGAAAGAGAGTGTAACTGACGTCCGGCGGGCATCAAGCGAGGGGAAGAAAAGTTCACCTGAAAAACCAAGGTAAACATCATCACATCCCACATTTTTCCTTTGCTTTTCATATTGTATTTTTGTGATGTATTCATTTGATTCGATGCGCGTCTTGTGATAGTCTCATTTCCTTCTCTTTAAAAGTCAGTTCAATTTTTTTTATTGCCCATTTATTTCTTATTTAAATTATTGCTTTATAGTTAACTGCTTTCAATAACAAGTTTCTGTTATCACAAGGAGGCATCTAACAAAGCTATGCTCTTCTAAACTCTCCCATATTGAAAACGTACAAAACAGAATAAGTTTTTGGCATTTCGACATAATAATCAATCACGTGAATCTCACCTCCAAAATTTATCAGTTTATAGAACAGAAAAAATGGGTACAATTGCAATATTACGGCAAAAAAATAAGAAAAAAACTATCTTTATTGGAAATATAACGCTGATCTCTCATTTGACCATCAAAAAGGAATTTATTGATATTTTTTTGTGAGTAAACCATCCAAAAAATGAAGTTAGCGCTTGTTTTCTCAGCAAATTTTGGCCTGTACATTTTAGGCTTTCACTCCAGCAAAAATTGAATATTTTTGTCGACAAAAAATTGATACTACCGCAGTAAATATTTAGGTATTCCTCCACAAGCGACTTATCAATTATCCTCAGATCAAAAAAACAAGCTTTTGATATCATTCGAGAACAGCAGATGCAATGGAGAATTTGGAGAGAATAAATTTGATGAGAAATGTTCAATAAGAATGTAAAATTATTTTTGTATTAATTCCTCCTATCCATAATGAAAATCCAAAACGTTATGAATGGTAAAATAAATTTTACTCATTGAATGAATAACAACGGAACCTAACATGAAAAATTCGTTAAAAACTGACGATTTTAGGATTTTACCCATTGTTTTCTTTAAAACGCACTTTTAGTTGTGTTAGTCATGTAGTTCTACGCGTTGAACTCAGAGACTATCTCGCGAATCGATGAGAGAGTTGGGCTGCGCGCCAAAAATTGCATGTTACAGAGTAATTTAGGTAGGTACCAACACTTCGGATTTGCGTTTTAGGGAGTAAAAAAATCGTTAAAATGCCTTTCTTTCTTCTCAAAGTTGTCTCATTCGATCATGATCAAAATGGATCCTCACTACAGAGGGATTTCCTCAAAAGAGAGCCAATAATAAATCGCGATAAAATTCAAATTACAAATTTGAATTCCAAGGTCACTAATTATAACAAACTATTATGTGCCAGTGATTACTGTGCGATCTATTCCATTCCCATTATTCACTGTAAGCGTGATATTATAGTGGGTAGTGACATTGCTGAAGGTGAGATGTCGCTATTTAATTCTTAGGCTCAAATATTCATATGTCGAGTATGGTTTTGTTCCAGTACATTAGTACCTTCCCTAGAGTTGGAGGATGAAACGTCAGGACATAGATCAATAAATAATTGTTGGTTTTATAGTGCATCTTTTATTCTCCCAGAAGCCCGTGTGGAGTTGAAGTTGATTTCAAGGATATCATGATCACGCAATTATTATCATTATCATTATTATTCTGCAACTTGTAACATTATCATTAATTATTATATGCTGAAGGTATATTACGCAACTTTCGTGCGATTGTTTCCTAAGACGTAATTTAGCTTTCTTTAAAACGTTAATTTGGCCGCTTCCTATAATCCAACAACCTTCACACTCCTTTGTAGAGCTGTCTTTAGATTACTTAAAGATAAAAAACAGATGAAGTCCATTCGATAAAATAACCCCCCCTGTTATTACCAACCCTACATCTATGGATAGCCGTTGGCTATTTTTCACATTGATAATTTGAAAAACAATAAAATGGCAATATGTATATCACACTGCTGATGTTTTGTTACAGAAAAGATTCGTTGGAAGCTCCGTCTGTGGCCCCTTCAGGTAAGAATTAATTCTCGTTTCTAAAGTTGAACAAGTGTTGACACTACTACAGGGTGTCCAGCGTATGAGCCGAAAAACTCCGCACACGTGTTCTACAACTAGTTTTCAACAAAAAGTGCCTTTTAAAGTTTTTTTAGGGGCTTCGTTTTCGATTTATTTCACTTTTAAGATTTTTTCGTGTTTTCGACCTTACGTCACTAAAACGGCCATAACTCCGACGTTTTTGAAGTATTTGCAAATCTAAGTATGCCGTTGGAAAGAGCATTGAATTTCCCTTCGGATCAGATTCCCGCATGGTGAGTATTGGTGGTTGATATCAAAATTTCGAAATTCCACCGATTTGGAAGTGTTTTTGATTTCTGGACTTGTTACAGATTTGTTATCGCAGCTCCTGGACAATGCAATATTTTGTTATCTGGAAGATATGCTCCTGGAACCCATCAAAATGGATGGTTGCCCAGCTCACAAGGTCGTACCGACACAGAGTGGATGATCTTCAACTTTGAGAATCGGTAACAAATGTCTTCGTTTCACCATCCCTATACTCCAGAATTCGGTCCACTAATTGGTCCCTCGACTGAATTCTGACCTCGTACACCTAGGATTTCAAGTTTCCCCAGAAGTAGAAATCCAAGGGTGTGAGGTTACGACTGCGTGGTGGACAATGAAATATTTTATTATCTGGAGGGTATGCCCCTGGAACAGAGAAGGGGTCATGATTCGAAATGGAACCCAGTCTATGGTCTATGGGTCTAAGGTTCCCAGCTCACAAAATCGTACAGTCACAGAGTGGATGAACTCCAACTTTGAGAATCGGTAACAAATGTCTTCGTTTCACCATCCCCATACAAAAATGAAAAATGCCCCTTGAGGTTTGTTATGAAATGATGAACCAATAGGATGATGAATATTTAGAAAATACTTGATTCAACAGTGATACCCTCAAACAATACATCCATACTCCTCATCCTATACTCTCATTATCTAATTTTGTTGAGCTGACGGGGTTGTGGTTCACTTTTAGGTAGATCAGCCAAAATGGACCAATCCGGTGGCCACCACGCTGTCCTAATCTCACACCCTTGGATTTCTACTTCTGACGAAACTTGAAATCCAAGGTTCACGAGGTCAGAATTGAGTCGAGGAACCAATTAGAGGACCGAATTCTGGACTGTGGGGATGGTGAAATGAAGACATTTGTTACCAATTCTCAAAGTTGGAGATCATCCACTGTGTGTCGGTACGACCTTGTGAGGTGGGCAACCATCCATTTGGATGGGTTCCAGGGGCATATCTTCCAGATAATAAAACATTTCGTTGTCCAGGAGCTGCAATAACAAATCCGTGACAAGTCCAGAAATCAAAAACACTTCCAAATCGGTGGAATTTTGAAATTTTGATATCAACCACTAATACCCACCATGCGGGGATCTCATCCGCCAGAACCACCTTCGCTGTGCGGTCGACTCCATTCGCAGATGAGCGACTCTCTGCTTCCTCGAGAACAGGGGACATTTTGAACGATTCTTGCGAATTAAGAAAACCCAAATGTGCTTGAAAACACACGTTTTTTCTTTTTTTCATAAATCTCAATTTTCTCAAAAAAGTTCCTTCTACAGAATAAAAACTAATTATACCATTGAAAAGCTTAGGCTTTTACGCTCACACGTATCATTCAAATTAAGGTAGACTAATGATTCATTTAAAAAAATAGTTTTTTTCAAAATTTGACAAAATTTACTTTTCAGACTCATTTTTCACCCTTTAGTTATCTTTAAAAAATTAGTATTTAAGACTGAAACGATGGAAAATTTAATGCTCTTTCCAACGGCATACTTAGATTTGCCAATACTTCAAAAACGTCGGAGTTATGGCCGTTTTAGTGACGGAAGGTCGAAAACACGAAAAAAATCTTAAAAGTAAAACAACTCGAAAACGAAGCCTCTAAAAAAAACTCTAGGAGGCACTTTTTGTTGGAAACTAGTTGTAAAACACGTGTGCGAAGTTTTTCGGATCATACTCTGGACATCCTGTATATCTTCAAGTATCCAGATTACTGGTTTACAGTAAAGTTTATAAACTGTGGTCACTTTCTGAGAGGTAACTGAGAAAATGGAGAAGTTTCTGCGGTTTCTTACTGGTTTTGTACAAACGAAAACATTTTGAAAGTTTGTTCTTTAAATTTCAACCACCAGCTTAGTAGAAGTGGTATTGGTGAACTTGTTTATCAAAATGGCTTAGTTCTGTAATTTTCGTTGACAAATCATTCGCATTTCAGCTGAAAGTAAGGACATGGAATGTCAATACTTACAATGGTTAAACTTAGAAGCGTCGTAGAATAACTGAAGATCAGTTAGATGAAATGATATACCTACCTACAGCTTGAAACACTCGATTTCAAAAAGAACCTTGGAACAAAACTGTACAACAATTATATCAGCTGATTTTATCCTATCAGGCGATTTTTATTATGTCCAAGGACGTTCACATTGACATTCTTGTTTCTACGTTCTAACCAATAAAAACGGAGAGGTAGAATGCTGTCTATATTTCCACGAAAATAATGACTTACACTGTTAAATCGATTTCGACGGTAAGGTCATCATCAGGGTCAAACATGAACTCATCATTTTCGTGGAAATGTAGACAACGTTCTATCTAACTCCGTTTTTATTGAAATGGGTTTCCACAACTTCGTCGCGAGTGGCTTTGTCCTTTCTAACCCCTAGAGGGAGCGAACGGATGAACATAAAAGGGCTCATTCGATTCGTTGAAGGCACATCTATCAATATCAAAGTTTTGGAAATTACTTTTTTTTTAAATTTTAGCCTTTTTATTTCACTCTTTAGGTTTGAGTGAGATCGGTGCCGAGAATTCAGTTCCAACTAGACTTTTGACCGAAGTTGGATTAACTTTCGCCCCGTTGTTTCTGTGAAAAAAGCCGGACGGAATCCTCCACAAAAAATCAATGCGATTATCGTTGGATGTGTTTCTCTTACCCATTAGTAGTAGGTATAAAAAGGGGATTCCATTATCTCATGGAAATAATATACAATTTTATCCTCAAATAAGTATTCGGTTTTCATTGTATTACATAGTTTCTAGGTCTTTCCGAAAATTATTTCTGGATCGATTTCTGAACTAACCTGTATTTCTGAAATTGGAAAATATTCAAGAATTACATGTTTCAGAACAAACTGTGGCTAATAACGAGAAAGCGGTGAAGCAAAATCCGAGTCCGGTGGCGTCTCCTCCTTCTGGAGTGGCTTCAGCCACAAGTTCGTCGTCCTCACCTCCTCCTAGGACAGCCAAAGCTGTTTCCAAAATAGGTGACAGACATACAGCAGTATACTCTTGTAGATTACGGTGTACGGTAGCATTCTATTTAGTAGAATTCCATTTCATGGCATTTTCGACGTAACAAAAAGCCATGTTGCATCGAATTTTATTCTTGTGTTTATATAAACGCCGCAAGACTGATATTCTTCTAAGCACCCCTTCAGTTTTATATTTTTTCATGTTTTCAAAAATTATAGCTTTTCCAAGTCGAATTGAGAATTTTCCAAGTCGAATTGAGAATTTTCCAAACCAAATTGAGATTTTTCCAAACCAATTTGAGAATTTTCCAAACCAATTTGAGAATTTTCCAAACCAATTTGAGAATTTTCCAAATCAATTTGAGAATTTTCCAATCTAAGAAACATTCACTACTAAACAGGAAGAGGAAGTTTTCCAAACCGAATTGACATTTTTTTAAGGCAATCCAAGACTTTTATTGAAAACAAAATTAGTGAAGCAAAATGAAAGAATAGCACTTTATGAACAAATTAACATTGAAATGAAAAAAAAAATTCATTGGCAAAAGCAGAGTGTCCTCGATTTTTTCTGTTCTTAACAAGAGCGTAATTTTTATGAAGTATTCTTCGTTCATTTTGTCTTTGTGATTTCAATGTTAATTTGTTCATAAAGTGCTATTCTTTCATTTTCTTCAATAATTTTGTTTTCAACAAAAGTCTTGGATTGCCTTAAAAAATTGTAAATTCGGTTTGGAAAACTTCCTCTTTCTTTTTAGTAGTGAAAGTTTCTTAGATTGGAAAAAAATCTCAAATTGATTTGGAAAAATCTCAAATTGATTTGGATAATTCCCAAATTGGTTTGGAAAAATCTCAATTTGGTTTGGAAAATTCTCAATTCGACTTGGAAAAGCTATATATTGTAAGTCGTAATGTTTTGTTCTGGAATCTGTGGAGAGATTCCACCAAGTTAAACTCCAAAGCTAAACTCCATACTTGTTGATGAAGATGGTAACCCTCCTCAGCGGAAACGAGCTCTGAAGGGCCCATAGGTTCTACCAAAATAATATAGTTTACCTACCATGCAGCCCCCAAAAACTCTCCACTACAAAAATATGCAATAGGGCAAATTAAGTACTACATGGATTTTTTCCTGTTGCGTCAAAATCGGAGCCATATTGTGAGAAGATAATATTAAGATGTGCGATGGATATGGGATAGTTTCCCCTTCGGGTCTCTTGAAACTGCTATTCTTTAGCACAAACTTGACACCCTTTGCTTAGGGGTATCCTTTGCAGGGCCTCAGGGTCTTTGAAGGGGGTAACTAATCCAATCATCACCCCTTAAGACGGATGAATCTCAATTCATGCATCTTTGTCCTATGGAAGGATTTTTTTTTCAATTCAAAGTGCTTTAAAAACGTGAGTTGAAATTAAATGTCAACGAAATCTGCATGGTTGGCAGGAGAACAATGTGCAAAAAGATCCATTTCATATAAACTTATTGCGAAATGGTATTGAAGAGATCTGAACGACACAAATCTCAAATCGGGAGTCTTCTCTACTTATTGAAGTCCGTAAAAAAGGTAATAGGGATCGTTACGAAATTACCTTGTTAGGGTTCCTTTCAACGTCCCCTGTCTGACCAGGAGAGGGAGCGAGCCTCCCCCGTTCAATGAACTTGAGCCCTGAGTTTTCCTGGCTGTTGGTTGATTTTATTATGAGATTCGTAACATTATGTGATACATGGTAATGATGAAAATCGTTACAGAGATGAGGTTTAACGAAAGTACTTTCCTAATGTGTATTATTATTATCATTTTATTTGTTTATTTTTTGTCTTTTATAGAAAATTATATCAAGTTCGGTTTTTATCAGAATGTTTCCATATTTGACTCATTAAAACATACTGTTGATCATTTCGTTGCAGGTCGTTATTTATAATGGCAGAAGGATTAGAGAGTGAAAGAGTACCTACATCCAATAATTTTGCATTATTCAATTTATAGATCACATTACTCCAGGCTGGGCTCACCCTTCGCAGAAACTTCCCAATCCTTATCTTGATATGCCGGTGAGGAGGGAAAAAAAAGATCCCATAGAAGCACCAAGCTCACGAGCCGATAGAATAGCGCCAACGCCGGACAAAGTGCGTGAGACAACTGTTCCCGCGGACACGGAGCCCACCAAAGGGAAACTGTCGGTTGAGAGGGAACCTTCAAAGCCTAAAGTCACCCTCGAAAAGGAAACTTCAAGGACTAAAACATCCGTCGAAAAGGAAACTTCAAGGGTTAAAACATCCGTCGATAAGGAACCTTCGAGGACTTCGGTAGCCGTCAGTAAGGAACTTTCAAAAACTAAGACGACCCTCGATAGAGAGCCTTCGAAGACTAAGACGTCCATAGATAAGGAGCCTCCAAAAGCTAGGATATCCATCGATAAGGAGCCTAAAGACATCAAGACAACCATTCTTAAGGATTCTTCTAAAGCTAAAATATTGATAAGTAAAGAGCCTTCTAAAAGAAAATTGTCTCTGGAGGCTTCAACAGGGAAATACGAACTGGATGAATCAAAATCTACGATTTCGGTTGAGAAGAAGAAGGACGGTTTTGTAAGCATAGTCGGCCAGATGGAACCGGGAATAACCGAACCGAAAAAGAAATATTTTTTGACTGACAAAAAAAAAGTGAGTTCCAGCACTGTTTTTATAAGATTAATATGTAGGAAAAATAATATAAAGATTTTTTCCAGAATACTGTAACTAATTTTCTATATATAAAGATGTCAAGTTGGTTTGTGTATGCTTCAAATAGTCTATAACTTCTGCAGCGATTTCCATGAGGGTGAGGAGGGGTAGGAGAGGAAATTGACGAGCAAGTTCCAATGATGGTTTTAGGCTGTATCACAATCCTCTGAATATAATCCTTACCAATTACTTAGTAAAGAACTTAGTAATTAAGGAAAACCCCTTGTATTGTCACAGTAGTTATATCCAAACCTGTGTTATTGTTAATAAACATATGATAGATGGATAGCTGTTGAAAATTCAAAAGGGATATGAAGGCATAGGTTTATAAATTGGTAACGAGACTTTGAAACATCAAGAACCGATTGAACTTCGGCGGTTCAGTTGGTTGTTAATGAAATCCATCAAGTACATAAATTTTGTACAAGCTAAGTTAGGAAGTACATCTTTAGGGATGTACTATCCCTATTGCACTATTGGGATGCACTAGAAATTAGGGTTAGGCAAATAGGGTTAACCAGTCGCTCACTGCATCAAATGACACAATCCAGATTTGTGTAATGCATCACGTAGAATGTATATGGTAGGGGGGGGGGGCAAAAGATTCCATTGTCTTCCAAAAAAGAGTGGGAAGTGTTTGAGGGGGATTGAAATGGCATTGGGTCTGCTTACACCCCACCAGTTAACTAGAAGTGATATTTCAGACCAATTTTTCCGTTATTGCGGGGTATCTGACCTTTCAGATCTTCTCAATGCTCTCCCTACCATTTGAGCGTAACAACAATCGCTCCTAAATATAAAACTTACGGTTTGGGGTAACAGTTTTCACCCTACGAGGTGTAAAAGATACCACTAGCCCCCAACAACAATTTTTACCCTTATTTCTTTTTAGTATTTACAGAACAAACTTTCAGTATCGATACTTCAGTCTTTCATCAATTTAATACAATGTAAGTAAGTAAAGTAAACAAGGAATTTCACCTTGGATTTTCGTCCGACTACCCGGAGGTATCGCGGACGTCGCCAAACGTCCTCTAGAGAGGATCGGAACTAGGTCTTACGATTTCGCTCGTGGCTTCCCATTGCCTCACGTTCCTGGGTTGGGAGCGATTTGGATTCACGTGATATCGTGATCAGAGGTGAACTGTCTAACGACAGAACAGGTACACAACACTTGATAGGATTTTGGTCCTAATGATTGGTGCCTGCCGGATTCGAACAGGGCAAATCATTACTCCCACTGCAAGTAAACAGCTAAAGGCTCGCTACCTTAGCTCGCTCGGACAACCTGTCCCCTTAAAACAATGAATTCACGTGACAATGTCTTCAAGTACGCAATACCTGGTAGTTCAAAAATTTATTTCAGGAATTACAATAAGAAATCCGATCTAGAACCATTTACAGCCAATCCGCGCATCGAAATCGGATGAAGAATTTTAGCAAACGATTATCTGTCTTCAAAAGTAATTGGAATTTGTAATGGGTAATCGAATTACTTTCCTAACAACTCTGCGCAATACCTGGTAGTTCAAAAATTTATTTCAGGAATTACAATGAGAAATCCGATCTAGAACCATTTACAGCCAAATCCGCGCATCGAAATCGGATGAAGATCTTGGCGCAAAATTCATCACAAGGATCTGTTTCCAGTGGAACCTTTTGCACCACACATAGTGGCTAGGGGTTCCAAAAATATTTTTTCGAAAAATTTTTAGTTTGGTATTTTTTTTTAAACTACCTGTTTGTTTGGCAGTTGGTTGAACTTGACAAGATGCTGTACTTTTAATGCTAATATAGCTTCCCTTCGTTTTGACATATTATGTCAAAACTGGAACCTTTTGCCCCCACGTTCCCTAATCATCTAGCGTGCAATAGTATGAATATTTAATAATGACAATGCATTTTTGGCTCACTTTCCAGAGACATTCAAGAAAAAGTTCCAGGAAAACTGATAAGGTAACCTATCAACACTATATTCCGTGCTTGTCGCTTAAGTTTCAATTTCACCAAAATAGAGTCTACCACCACCTCATAATATCATGTGCTCCTTTTCAAATCTGACTAAACCACATTTTTCCGAAAATCGATTTGATACGGATTCTTTTCTCTAAACTAAATTTACATGGGATCTTCATTTTTGTCGAAGAGTACGATTTAAGGGAGAAATTAGGTAGAAATTGAACGTTTAATCCAGAACGCTCTATTCCTTCCAGTTATTTTTAAAACGCATTATTATAATGGTTTTCATTTTGTGCAATTTGACTAGCACATACCTCCATTAAGTAGACACCTATTTTGAAATACTGATTGTTAACGCAATAGAAACACACAGCAAGCGGATAAATGTTTGATTTTGTTTTTCTGTCGAGAAATAAAAAACTACAAATGCAATGCTTTAATATTTTTGTCGTCTTGCGCAGATCAGTGGCCTATAATCATTGGCATTATCTTATTAGTACATTATCTTCATGTAGTTACATAGACGAAGGACTCTACCGAGAGAAATTAAATAATACTCCATAACTTTTGTATTAATTTATTTTCTACTAGCGTAACAAAAGTTGAAATAGAAGTGCAGTGATCAGACTCTAAATTAAATGCTGCACGAAGGCACCCACACTACGACCACCATTTAGAAAAAATGAAATACTCATTTGCGTTTAACCGGCTTGTTTAACTAGCTCGTCAATAAATGAACAGTATCATGATAAGAGCATTCAATTAAGTGAAAATTCAAATTGGAATGATGGCCTGTCAATCATTATGTGATCCTTAGCAGTCCCATAAGTACCATTGAGGCTATTAACGACTCACTTTTCAATGGTCCTCAAATACAAAGTACCCGTGTCACCCTTAGCCACAATTTTGGGTTCAACCATAATTTTGATGCCGGTGCAAAGTCATTTGGTTATCCGTGGTAGTGAGTTTGCTTGTGTTCTAGCAAGGAAGGCCATTAGCGATAGATGAATTTTTGCCTTTGCTTCTTGAGGAATAGATCTCCCACATGCAACATAAACCCACAGCGTGCCGGCCTCAGGACTTGTGACAAGTTGGAAGTTTCCTGACCCTAACGTCCAGACTGTCTGAATAATAGTGAATTGGGTTGCTAGTGACACCACTCAATCAACACCTGACCTAAGCAAAAGCTCTGTTTATTTCATTTTATTTTACCTTTATATTACCTTTTACTAGACTGATCATCAACTTTGAAATTCTGATAGGTTTTCTCTTGGTCATCGGTACTGGACCTTACAAAATTTTCCTCGTTCAACTCACTTGTTAAGCAACTAATTGGAAACAATAGACCAAAATCATTGTTTCTTCGTAAAAGTTTTAAATTGAGAGAAGTTTTGAAAATTATGGGTAGAACTCTTAAATTAACATTCATTCGAATAACCTAAGTCAGGTCAATTTCATTAATGTATCTTGTACAATGTACATTTATTTGTTTTATTTTTTCGTAGAACGCAGACAGATCAGATGGCGGCGGGTGAGTTGACATAGCATGTCCTTTTGGTTTATTATTCAATAATAAACCATTGTAATCGCTCTTGAAAAAAAAAATAATTCTAACCTCCCTGAAAATTTCATGTTTACGTTTCAAGAGGTGTAGAAAATCTGCAATAAAAATTTTTCCGTCCGTCCGCCGTACGCCGTAAGCCGCATGATTTCTCCCAAACGGCTGAAGCAAAAAGCTGAAATTTTCAGGAAAAATCCATGTTGGTCCGGCGACGCCCCGATTCTTGAGCCAGCTCTCTCACTTAATTTAAAGTGCCCTTTAAGGGTTGTCAAAGTTTTGTAAAATCCCTAAAAACCTCAAAAAAGTCAAGGCGGCCTAAATTTGTGCTCTTTTTGAAGAACACTCCACGAGGAACCGAATGAGCCCTTCCCCAGGTCCGTAGGTCAAACCGTTCTCGATCTATGGCCCGATTTATGGTGCCAACATTCGCGTTATTTTGGTTTATTATTGTTTTTGTGTTGATAGGTATCAGTAACCTAGTGACGTAGTGATGTAGTAATGTGGATACTGGAGTGAAGATCCTAAAAGGCTTTGTAGCCTATACACGGGTTGAAGCATTCTGATAACCATAAAAAACGCTGCAAATTATTTCACTGGGGTTTATTATTCAATTGGCTTGCGTTCATGATTTGAATTTATACTAAGCTTTGGAGTGTGCATGTTTCACAGGCGATGGAGCGATTATTGCATTTCAGGAGATATCATAGAGCACGTGAATCTGTTCTCAACCAAAATACCTATTTGGATTGTTCAGTTGATCATGTTCGTGTGCCTCCTGAAATTCAATAATCACTCTATCACCTGTGAAACACACTCCAAAGCTTAGTAGAAATTCAAATCACGGACACAAGCCAATTGAATAATAAACCCCAGTGGAAGAATTTGCAGCGTTTTATAGGATCTAAATTTGCAACTGACAATTTCGGCTGCCCTTAATGCATTGATTAACTTTTAATCGTTATGACATCTCAATTAACTAATGAATGTATACGCTATGGTGCTCGCGAACTTACTAAATGGTACCAAACCGTTTCATATCCAATAGCGAAACAGGTATGTAACAACAGATTTTACCAATTTTTTCCAAAATCGAAACAAAATTTATTCGCGTGAGAGTGGGAGCCGGGTTTCAGCATCAGTTCAACGTGGAGCGATCTACGTCTGTCTTACCTTACGTTGTCTTACCGCCCTACAATATCACAAAGGCTACATTTTCACTTTCATGTACAACATTAAAGATGAAACAGGAAAATAAATTAGCTTTAAGGCTCATTTACCTAATCTAAGACGCTTCATATACCTTTTCTTTTCCTCTCCATTTTAAATTACGTTGGAATTACATAGATGTAGAAATAATTACCCTGAAGACTCTAATAGCTGAAAGCTTTGTTCTGAACTTTGTTAATAAAACTTTAAGGTTCGATTCTGCAGCTCATTTCCCACAAAATGCATCCTAGACATTTTCATTTAGCTCTTTCCAAAGGAGTCCACTAAATTGATTTTAGAGAAATTTTGATTTTAGAAATTGATTTTAAAGAAACTTGAATAAATCGGAAACGAAGCCTACTGACAAGGCATTTCTTGTTGGAAATGACCTCTAAAATTGACTCCTGAAGTTTGATGAATTTGTTGACATCCTGAATAGACGCCTGAGATCCTGCTCAAATTAGGCGTAAGAGCATGATTGTCCAATGGAATACAATTATTAGAAGATCAAAGGATAGTGTATTCCTTGCATAATTCAATTGCGAATAGTATAACCAATGAAACCTGTAATTCAGGAATTATGATACCTATTCAATTTGATCAATAGGAACGACGGAGATCTAACTGTGGCTCATCCGGACTTTTTAGACGAATCCTATTTGGAAAATGTAGATAATGAGCCAAGACGTGAGTCTCGCATATCCGATGATTATTATGGCGGTAGTTTGAAACCACTTCGAATGGCGGCAGCGGTAAAGAAAAGAACTACGAATGCATTCAAAGATCGTGTTCATAAGAAGAGAAGAGGGCGAATCGGAGGGGTAAGCCAAACTTCAGTGAAAGAACTGCCTTTAGTTCCTGCCTTCTCAAATCTAGCCGTATTACTTGCAGATCTGTAGGTTATTACTAAATCGGTATACATACGGGTATGATTTTTAGTAAAAACGCCCTTCAGTTGTTCATCATAAAGTACCCAATATTGTAGTATTTATTGATATTCACACCTTCAACGTTAAGCGATATACACAACTTCTTGAACTTCGTTGAAAATTGTTTCTTTTAACTTGCAGCTAACTGATGTTTACGACTGGGAAGTGAACAAGCGTTTACCAGATGACGTAGTTCCTTTTCAATACACTATATACTTGGAACCTCACATTGAATCCAATATATTCTTTGGCAGAGTTAGTATAGCGTAAGTAAATACCAGTGTGAAAAATTCATGCAGATATTATTCTGAAATTTGATACTGGTGTGTAAGTAACTAACTTCGCTCCGCAATCCAAAACCCAAGTGTAATGCATAGCGTTCCAGCTTACATTTTTCTAATTAACTGGAAAATTGCAGGTGAATGTTGTGCCTTTAATTTTACTTCATCAAAACTTTCGAATTTTCAAATTTCAGCAACTTCAAATTGAATAGAAACAATTTAGTTGGCTCTGCTAATTGATCCTTCCACACAACCAATTAGATTGTACCAAATCAGCACTTTTCTTGAATAACTAACAATACTACATTGTGAACACTATCTATAGAGACGGAGTAGCCTTAAACCTGAACGTCATTACAATTTTTGTTTTATCACCTTTTTTAATGTTTTGTATTATCATCAATCATCAAACCAATAACTTCTTGTAGACCCATGACGTACAATTTATAAAAAGCAATTATGTTAGAATTGTATCGTAATTCCTATTGTATTGTAATTCCTTGCTGTTTGTCTAGATTAGATCTGGTGCTACCGAAATCTCAGATTTGGCTACACGCTCGCAATCTTCACATAACGAGTACTCAACTCTTTGATCAAAATGAAAATCAGATCCCGATCCTTGGAGCCCACAAATTCCGAAAGCATGAGTTTTTTGTGATTTTCGTGGAGGCGAATTTGAGACCTGGCATTTACATGATCAACATTGATTACAACGGTATATTAAGTGAACGTAACCATGTTGGAATGTTCATCAGATACTATAAAAGTCGAGATGGTTCTCGAAGGTATGATTTTGTATAATGGTTAGAACGTAAAAATATAAAGTAAATAATTTCTTACGGCTCACAAGATAGTTACATTCACGTCCTGATTAGTGACTGACGCCTCCAGTACCGATTCTAGAGCTAATTTCTGAGTCCCTTCATTCTTTTTTTTTTTTTCAATGTTGCTTAGCTTTCGAGTGATGTCCGTTGAGCGGTCCATTGTTTCAATAAGGACTGAATCAACATTTGAACATTTCAATTAATAAGATACTATTCGCTCAGAGCTTCCGACCAGGAGAAAAGTCCTGGAAATCCCTTATTTGTTAGGAGAGGAGGGCTGAGAGGGTCGATATAGGGAAAAAAGGTACATCAAATCCGATATAAAACTCTTTTTTTCTTGGCAATCCATCTTGGGGTGAACAACGCTAATTTATCCGTAAAACTCTATGTTTTTCCTCACTCAAACATAAATGTATCCCCTTCTTCCACCGTGAAACATCCTAAGGTTATACCGTTGGAAAGCTGATCACATGAACACATGAGCGATCGTAAGAAGTTGAGATTTTCAAGGTTTGACCATCTTTCCCCTTCAAGTTCACATTTCATCTGTTTTGTAATATGATCAACTGATCAATCCAAATAGGTATTTTGGTTGAGAACAGATTTACGTGCTCTATGCATATCTCCTGAAATTCAATAATTGCTCTATCACTTGTGAAACACGCACACTCCAAAGCTTAGTAGAAATTCAAATCATGAACGCAAGGCAATTGAATAATAAACCCCAGTGAAAGAATTTGCAGCGCTTTTAATTTTTCTCAAGAAGAACATTAGTATGTCGTAAAAATATTCTGGAGTGTAAGTATTTTCATCTGTTCAAGTGACATTATACACTCAGAATATTAGTCTAGACATTATTTCTTTCCCAATCAAACCAATGTAAAACAATGAAAGCATTCATTGAAAACACTAACCCAATACTAATTAATGCTATTTAACGAAGTATCTTGCAGTAAATGTATTTAAGATTTAATAATTTAATACCCACAGGCACATCGTTTATTCACAATTGGCTCCGTTGTATGCTCGAAGAGTATTTCCATGTTTTGATGAACCCATGTTCAAAGCTACCTATGAAATTTCACTGGTCCGACCAACGAATGACTACATCGCTATAAGCAACACGGGAGCGGAGGTAACTTTGTACTTCTAGCATTTTGAATTTAACAAAATCCTATTAATAATGCAAATGTTTATTACATGTATTCGCCACCAATTTAATTCGTACACAAATCTGTTGAACTACCTTGTATGACTGGTTTGTACATGTCTGCCTGCTTATGGATTGTATCGTCATTGATCAGTTTTAGGGCGAGGAACAATCCAAAACAAGCGAAAACCAAAATTGTATTTATTTATTTATATTTGATATTATAGGGTTGCTATATTGGTTTCGACAAATAATAATAATACCCAATGGTTCAGAAGTTGGCCTCTTTCCTATTCGATACACGAGGGAAGTAAATAAAAATAAGGCAGTTTTTAGATTACCTTAGATTGCCATTGAGATCAATGTAATTCAAAGATGGTTCTAGGCTGGTACTTGGTAGGGATTTCCAGAAAATATCGATATACCAAAATATCGATATTCTATAGTCGATCTATCGATATTTTTGGGCGATAGTTTCTATTCCGATATACCGACATCACCAGTGAAACACGCACACTCCAAAGCTTAGTAGAAATTCGAATCATGAACGCAAGCCAATTGAATAATGAATCCCAGTGAAAGAATTTGCAGCGTTTTTGACGTTGTCTGGCAAAAACATTGTGAGAAATTAAATAAAGTTTTCTTCCTGCAGTTTCTGTACAGGGTGTTCGGTACAAGAATTACGAAACTTCGGGAATCAATTTAACTAATTTTTTTTTTTTTTTCTTAAGTCTATTTGACATCAAAAATTTTTTTTTTCTTATTTTCGACCTTACTTCATGGAAACGGCTATAACTCCCTTAATTTACTAAATAAATTATTCAAAATTATATCGTTGAATAGAGCGTTAAATTTTTCTAATTATCTTCCCTTAAAAGTTTCTCTTAAAATGGTTTTAACGTGGTTTGTTTTTAGCCTAAACATGAATTTTGGTCAACATTCTGCTTTTTCAATCATTTTCAATGTTGACTTACCACAATAACATCTACTGGAAAATGGATGAGCTCTATGGTAAAAACATCTACCTTTCATCAGCTTTTCGTAGGTCTATTGAATTTTTTATTTCGGAGCGATTTTTGACAGAGAAATCGGTGTTTGAACGTGGAAAAACGTGAATTTTCCAAACGAAATCAGCGTTTTGTCATGAAATGATGTCTGTGTTGTTGGATGAAAATGATGAGACGAGGGGGAAATAACCACGTAATTTTTCTCGCTGAATCGAATGAACGCATTTCTAAAACTCTCCAAACTATTAAAATCATGAAAAGAATACACGTTTTCCAACGTTTCATTTTTTTGAAGTTATCTAATCAGAATCTAGGAAATTTTCGAACTATTAGTTTTTGAACATCATTCAATTGAAAATCATCGAAAATACACCACAAAGGCAATATTAACGAAGAACGGTAAATCTCGACGGAAGCAGGTTAACCTACAAAGTGTATACAAATGTTAACGGGATTGCGCGGCAACAAAGCGATTTCAAAGTCATACCACGCGGCACGAGGGTTTGCCGCGACAAATGTTGCCACGACAAATGCAACTAGCGCGGTGCCGCGCTTTTACGTATGACAATTCTATAGAACAGCATAGTTTGATCGCTTATAGAACAAATCGCGTTGGTGGCCCGCTCGATCACGTTCGTTTTTCACGTATGACCCTGGCGCGTTTGCGGCATAACTTCTTCATGTAGGTACATTCACAGTCGCGCCGCGCTGTGGGAGAGTTTTCTCTAGAGAGGCGCGGCGCGGCGGCGCCCTGCGGTCTCTAGAGAAAACTCTCCGACATAGCGCAGTCGAGGCGGCGCCCAGCGGTCCTGTACCTAAGTCTCAGCTTCAGCTTCGATCATGTTTTATTTGTTCAAAATAATGGTATTACTTTTTATTATTGTAATTTTTTTAATTGAATGGTAATAGAATTTCCCATTTTCGGTACTTGTGTTAATAATATAGAATTTTGGTTTATTATTTAATAATAAACCATTGTAATCTCTCTACTTTCTAAAAACTTCGTCTAACTGAAAATTTCACGAAAGAACGTTTCAAATTATTACACAGAGATTCATTAAACATTTTTCCGTCCGTCAGCAGTACGTCGTACGCACGATTTCTTCCAAACGGCTGAAGCTGAAATTTTCTGGTATAGGATTACTCTCTCACTTGATTTAAAGTGCCCTTTAAGGGTTGTAAAAGATTTGTAAAATAAAAACCTCAGAACTAAATTTACTCTTTTTGAAAAAAGGACAAATCAAGTTGATCATATTTATGTCCGAAATGCAATAATCGATCACCGTGAAACACGCAACTCCAAAGCTTAGTATAAATTTAAATAAATGAATAATAAACCCCAGTGAAAGAATTTGCAGCGTTTTTTATGGTTATCAAAATGCTTCAACCCGTGCATCGGCTACAAAGCCTTTTAGGAGTTCACCATAAATCGGGCCATAGATCGAGAATGGTTTGACCTTGAAGGGCTCAAAAAAAAAGTATGCTAACCCCCTGAAAATTTCATGGTTTACGTTTCAAAGGGTGTAGAACAAATTTGCGATAAACTTTTTTTTCCGCCGTACGTCTACACTTTGACAACCCTTAAAGCACTTCAAAAAGTGAGAAGCTGACTCAAGAATTTGGGCGTCTCCGGACCAACATGGATTGTTCCTGAAAATTTCAGCTGCCAGCCGTACGGCGGACGGACGGAAAAATTGTTATTGCAGTTTCGGATTCTAGATCCTTTAAAACGTAAACCATGAAATTTTCAGAGGGGGTTAGAGTTTTTTTGAATTGAATAATAAACCAAAAGGCAAGGCGTCCTAAATTTGAACTCTTTTTGAAGAACTTTCCATGAGGAATCGAATGAGCCCTTCCCCTGGTCCGTAGCTAAAACCATTCCCGATGTATGGCATGATTTATGCTGCCAACATTTGCGTTAATTTGGTTTATTATTGTTTTGGTTTATTATTCACAAGACGTAACAAGATTAAGTAAATCAACAGCTTCCAAATGAGTGGTGATCGAGTTTTGTACGATCACAAAGTCGAAGATAATGATCCATAGCAACGAATTGGTTGTAAGCGAAAACCATCAGAAATATTTTCGTGACGATTTTTTTGTGGCGTTACATTTTTGAGTTTATGTAGCAAAGTTAAGACATAAAATGTGTTGTCTCAAATCGACGGGAAATTAGCACCCTGTGTAGAATCAGAAGTAACCATGGATTATGCGATTACTACCGAAATCGATTCCTAGGGGATGATCACCCAGCTTTGTGCCAGGATTGTCATCTAGAAGAGGGTACCCTAGAACATATGATAATGAATTGCGTAGCATTTACAACGGCTAGAAGACTCTATTTGATGAGATTACCCCAATACTAGTATTAGCTTTTAATTATCATTCATTGATTAGCAATAAAATAGTACTTCCGATGATATATAAATACTTGTCAGAAATAGGAAAATCAGTATAAGGTAAGAGTTAAAGGTGTTCATTATTGGAATAAATGGAGAATATCAGTGTTATAATTTAAAGGTGTTCATTAACATGAAAAATATTTGATATGAAAAATTGTGACATAATGCAGTATATATGTATAATGAATAAAAAAAATAAAAATAAAGACATAAAATGCCAAAAAGGTAGGGACATCTTGGAGACTTGGGTTCTAGCCACTTCGACCTTACTGCAGAGCACATAAATCAGAGGGTTTTCCTCACCTCTATCCCCAACCAATATTGGTTTGAACGAATTTTTTTCAGATTTCCTTCTTATTTCACTTACATTGATTTTACAACCCTATATAATATTGATAATTTACTACCCTGGATCCTGTACATAATGATAATTATTATCATGAATAAAGTTTCATTGAATTTTTGAGTGGTTGAACCCTTGACCTGTAGTAGAATGTAATTCAATAATGAATTGCTATCCACTGTTCTCATACGTAATTCGGATTAAAGTTTGAAGAAAATATCGATGACCGATATATTCCTTGGATATATATATTTTTTTATTATTGCAATATTTATTAAGGAAAACGTTACAGTACCACTACATTATACTTTGTCCCGCCCCTTTAAGCCAAGCTTGTGCTGGGGGGGGGGGGGGGGGAGAGTCGCAATGACAAATTGTAACAGTTCAATAATAAGTACATAAAACATAAAAATACATTTTCTCTAGGGGCTAAACTAAAAATCCATGAATGTCCTTCTTGCAAAAATAAAAACTAACTGGACGTGGAGAAGAATCAACCGATAAAGTAGAATCACTGAATTATTTTAATAGAATTGTTCCGCACCTACTTAGTGTGCTCTAGTAATTTTAATTTGTTTTAAAAGGACTGAAGGACTATATCGATTTACTAAAACGATTCTTTTTAAGAATATCGATATTATTTGCCGATATTGACATCCCTAGTAAAATCTACATTCCAACATGCATATTTCTTGAAAATTTCATGAAAATCATATGGAAGCAGTAAAAATAGTTTATTACAAGGATCATTGGTCACGTCCACACTTGCTCATACCGAAAGGTATTCAGAATTGTGAGAATCTCCGTTTGCGAGTGGAAATTTTGATTCCGCGCAAGAAAGTTTGTCTCCTGAATCTAAAAACATTACTTCCGCTGAAGGTAGGTTCATACCACCCACGGACTAGGTTTGGCGGTCGGGGACGTCAAGGGGCAAAACCTACCCTACCCTCAAGACCTGGCGGTCGTGCGGGTACTGTATACCCACTTCGCCGTCTCGTAGCAAGTGGGTAGGGACTGGCGCTTGGGCGGACGGTGCTGGGATTGAAACTCAAGATTATCAAAAGCGGATGGTTCCAACTTTTATTTATCTAGTTGAGTCGTTCAATTGATGATACTGGAATTCACCTGGTGGTTGAATTCTTTACCTGTAATATAATTTATTTCAATAATGAATTACTATCCACTGGACTCATACGTAATTTGGATTGAAGTTTGAAGAAAATATCGATGACTGATATATTGAAAATCGATATTTTCCTTGAATATGTCGATTTACTAAAACAATACTTTTGATATTTTATGTCTTTGCTTTGGCACATAAACAAAAAAATCGTCACGAAAATTGCTCACGAAAATTGTCCCAAGTGGCCACAACGATGATTATGACCATCAGAAATGACGTTGTCACCTGACATTTTCATGTCTTTCGTAGATGAACGCGATTGCGTCACAATTGCTAACGAAAATAGAGTTACCATGTAAACAGTAGTCGGTAACGAGGATAGTATAACAGCAAACTTTGTACAACACGACATTTATTGGTAGTCAATTCGTTTCGCAGTTTAAGATTCGCGTAACATCTGTCTACTAATACACGTAGTGTATTTACGTGGGTCGGTCCTCTGTGTGAGTTGTAAAGGGCACTTAGTCTGTCGCGGTGCATTAATCGTAATGAATTCCAAGGAGTTCTTAGAATTTGTGCGTGGTACGCCGTTTACATCCCAGGCCACCGACACTGAAAAATATGAACGATTTCTACAAGTTCGTGGTGACCGATGGACGTTAAAACCAGACACAATTCGAAAACGTGAATACAGGAAAACGTTCTTAATTTACTATTATCCCGGCAACACAAGTGTAACAACAACGCTACTGGGGTAGGTGATGTAGCCTGCCTAGAATTCAATGAAGTACTGGCCCATTCAATAAATTAATGGCCCATTTAATTGATCTGTACGCCCCGCCGTGCAATGCACGGTTGAGATATGCTTAGTAATAAATACAATAAGAAAACACACATGAAAATGTCCCAATGTGTTGCAGACTCGTATGCAAGCATTTTTAACGCTGCGCTGAATTTTCACTAAATTTTGGACGCTGAATAAATTGAGATGGGTTTTATCCTTCATCATTACATTAACAATCCGGGGGTCTGGGGGTGCCCCCACATTTCATTTCTTCGCTATTATCCTTCTCAAAAGTCCCCAGCTAATGGGGTTGGAAATGGGGGGTGATGGTGGTGGGGACTAAAGACATAAAATGTCCCAATGTGTTGCAGACTCGTATGCAAGCGTTTTTTAAGAATACCGATATTCTACATATCGATATCATTTGCCGATATTAACATCCCTAGTACTTGGGCCCGGCACAGCACGATAGACTGGGGGGGGTGGAATTCGAAAGTAAAGTCCGAATCAAACCGAATTTTCCATCAGTGACTAACGTGGCTTGTTTTTCAAATAGGATAGTAGAGGGTTCCTATTGATCCGTCAAGTGCCAGCATAGCAACTACCTGTACACAGCCAGGCTAGAGAGAGGGCAATTGCAGAATCCATCGGGCTCGGGATGGTGGTATATTAGTTAACAAAGTTGAACATTTTGGCTAAGTTTCATCAGCTTTCTTTTTTGTTCATCCTTAAATCTTTAATCGTTCAACGTAATTTAGTCGTGATGCAATTTTATTGAGTACAGGAACCGTTCAGCTTTGCCAATGAAATTTTGGTACCTTAAAGTCAAAAGTCAATATCATTGAATTATTGGTTTATTATTCAATAATAAACCATTGTAATCGATCTTGAAAAAAAAATTTAACCCCCTGAAAATTTCATGGTTTACGTTTCAAAGGGTGTAGAATCCGAATCTGCAATAAAAAATTTTTTCCGCCGTACGCCGTACGCACGATTTCTCCTAAACGGCTGAAGCAAAAAAGCTGAAATTTTCAGGAAAAATCCATGTTGTTCCGGCGACGCCCCAATTCGTGAGCCAGCTGTCTCACTTAATTTAAAGTGCCCTTTAAGGGTTGTCAAAGTTTTGTAAAATCCCTAAAAACCTCAAAAAAGTCAAGGCGGCCTAAATTTTTACTCTTTTTGAAGAAAACTCCGCGAGGAATCGAATGAGTCCCTCCCCAGGTCCGTAAGTCAAACCATTCCCGATTTATGGTGACAACATTCGCGTTATTTTGGTTTATTATTGTTTTTGTGTTGATATCAGTAACCTAGTGACGTAGTGATGTAGTAATTTGGATACTAGAGTGAACTCCTAGAAGGCTTTGTAGCCGATACGCGGGTTGAAGAATTCTGATAATTTTCAGGAAAAATCAGAAAATATGAAATTTTCAGGAAAACGCTGCAAATTCTTTCACTGGGGTTTATTATTCAATTGGCTTGCGTTCATGATTTGAATTTATACTAAGCTTTGGAGTCTGCGTGTTTCACAGGATAGGGCGATTATTGAATTTCAGGAGATATACATGGAGCACGTGAATCTGTTCTCGACCAAAATACCTATTTGGATTGATCAGTTGATCATATTTGTGTGCCTCCTGAAATTCAATAATCGCCCTATCCTGTGAAACACGCACTCCAAAGATTAGTAGAAATTCAAATCATGAACGCAAGCCGATTGAATAATAAACCCCAGTGAAAGAATTTGCAGCGTTTTACTCAACATATGTGTAATTGACTTTTTTAAAACAGCTAATTTTTTTTTTTTTTTTTTTTTTTTTTAGAATGAAGAAGAAGAATCTCCTCAACGTGGCTCCACAACTGTTTTTTACTACGTTAGTGCACCAATGTCAACTTATCATCTCTCTGTCGTCATATGCGACTTTCATCACATCGCCATCAACGATGAGCGCATTAACGTCCCATTCACAGTCTATCTCCGCGATGAGAAAGTCGAGAATTATCGAATGGCTATCAATATAGTGTTAGATGCGGTGGATTGGTTTCAAGAATACTGCAAAGCCAAGTTCCCTTTCCCCAAATTAGGTGAGAGCTGTGATTGAGTCAATCAGTGTGTAATTCTTCTGTTTCATCATTGCGTTTAGAGTTGGAAATTTCAATGTAAATCCGAACGAATGACGTAACGTGAAATGAACAACTTTGAGTACCTAGGTTCAACATTGTATTGTATGTCATACAGAATAACATACATTAAATGTTGTGTTTTGCTGTAGATCTTATCATTATGCCTGAACTCACCATTCCTTGCATTGAAGGTTATTCAATTATCATTATTCAAGAAGATCTTTTAAAGGCGAAGGAAGAATACGAACATGAAACATTACATTACACCTTGATTCGTGAAGTTATATCTCAATGGATTGGTGGATCAGGTAATTTTGGTCTTCGCTGATACGTATCCACAAATGGTATCAGAGAGAAACTGGTTTTTTAAAAATCGTTTCCCAAAAAAACCATCTCTAGTTCATAGGAGTGGATAGTCATATTGATGAATTACAAGCCATTTTTGGTCATACCATTTAGTTTACTTAACTGAAGCAACTCGTTTTTCAGTGGCTGCATCGGTATTTTTTTACACCAATTTTGATAAAGACTTATACCGTGGTAAGCCGAGATTTTAGGGAAGTTTTTGCTGGGGAGTGGGGTTCGCAAAACGTGTTTATTATGAGCGAGGAAAAGTGAGGAAACAAGTAGTTTTGGTTTATTATTCAATAATAAACTATTGTAATCGCTCTTGAAAAAAAAATTGTAATCGCTCCCCCCCCCCCCTCTGAAAATTTCATGGTTTACGTTTCAAAGGGTGTAGAATCCGAATCTGCAATAAATCGGCAATGTAGCCGTACGCACGATTTCTCCCGAACGGCTGAAGCAAAAAAGCTGAAATTTTCAGGAAA
This sequence comes from Creontiades dilutus, assembly GCA_031894815.1. NCBI lineage: Eukaryota > Metazoa > Arthropoda > Insecta > Hemiptera > Miridae > Creontiades > Creontiades dilutus. The sequence continues at coordinate 795,560 of JAVIWC010000204.1, forward strand.
AATCCATGTTGGCCCCAATTCTTGAGCCAGCTCTCTCATTCAATTTAAAGTGCCCTTTAAGGGTTGTCAAAGTTTTTTAAAATCTCTAAAAACCTCAAAAAAGGTCAAGGCGGCCTAAATTTCTACTCTTTTTGAAGAACACACCACGAGGAATCGAATGAGCCCCTCCCCAGATCCGTGGGTCGAACTATTCCCGATGTATGGCCCGATTTATGGTGCATTCTCGTTATTTTGGTTTATTATTGTTTTTGTGTTGATATCAGTAACCTAGTGACGTAGTGATGTAGTAGTGTGGATACTGGAGTGAACTCCTAAAAAGCTTTGTAGCCGATACACGGGTTGAAGCATTCTGCAAACCATAAAAATCGCTGCAAATTCTTTCACTGGGGTTTATTATTCAATTGGCTTGCGTTCATGATTTGAATTTCTACTAAGCTTTGGAGTGTGGGTGTTTCACAGGTGATAGAGCAATTATTGAATTTCAGGAGATATGCATAGACCACGTAAATCTGTTCTCAACCAAAATAGCTATTTGGATTGATCAGTTGATCATATTCGTGTGCCTCCTGTTTCGTTGGAAATGAGCTTTAAAATCGATTTGGATTTTTGACCATTGGGTTTGTTACAGCCTGTACAATAAAATTAAGAAAAATTAGATTTCAAAGGAACTATTGAAAAAAAAATTCTATTGAAATAATATCAGCTGATTTGATTGTTACAATTTACTAGGCTGATTGTAATAATCGATAATAGAATTCACCATAAAGATTCCGTTCGTTGATTCTGGAAAAAAGGCTTGCAAACAGTGACCATTAATATTTACTTTTTTCCATCTTTCATAGTTACCATCACATGGTGGAATGATTTATGGTGCAAAGAAGGATTAACGACAATGCTCACTAACCTTTATCTTGATAAGAAATTTCCGGAACAGCAAGCGGTAATCAGTTTCAATGCATTAATCACACACGTTTCGACCAGTTACCAAAACACCTATTTATTTTTCACTTTAAACTTTTTTTTTAGATCCAAAATTTTGTTTGTTACTCTTTGCAACCGTCTATGTTCTACGACACATTCGTCACAACAAGGAAAATTGACAGAATTGTTGAATCTAATGACATTGCCGATTGTATGGACCCAGTTGCTTTTACCAAAGTATGTGCACATTTCAGTAATTTTCCTTTTATTCTTCACTCGGTTCGTACTGTAACCTTCAAGAGAAATTCCCGTAAACTTGAATTTATATTGCTTCCGAGTCTACCAAGGTAGCGGAAGCATTGTTTTCACTTTCGGAATGTGAAAATTTTTTGTCTCCAAAATAAAAAATTCCACTCGCATTTTGCGTTTTAGACCTTTCTGAACAATTTTGGTTCCGTGTCTGTCTGTGTGTCTATCTGTCTGTCAGCAAATCCTTGTTACGGGCAAAACTACACGAAGTTATAATCCGATTTTGATGAAATTTTCAGGGATTGTGCGGGTTGGGGTGTAGATGGTTCCCTATAGGTTTCATGACCCCCGGATCAATAGTAGCCTCTTGGCATCCGCAAACGTGAAATACTTTTTACGCGCATAACTCCGGGAGTTCTTGACCAATTTTGATGAAATTCTCAGGGATTGTTCGGTTTGTTGTGCAGATGGCCTCCTATAAGTTTCATGACCCCCGGATCAATAGTGACCTCTGCGCATGCGCAAACGTGAAATCCTTGTTAGACGCATAACTCCGGGAGTTCATGACTGATTTCGATGAAATTTTCAGGGATTGTTCCGACTGATGTAAAGATGGTCCTCGTGAATAATAAAGAGAAAATAAAGTTTTAGCCTCTAGCTTGATTGAACGAAGTTCTTTAGTCAATAATAATTTTCAATGATCTATACAGTCATGTTATGGATACGAGGAAGCTACTTGCCACACCCACTTGGCAGACGTTTTTTGAAAGGACTGCTCTAAATTTGAACGGAAAACATGAAGCAATTACCACGAATGAATTGCTATGAATTAATGCAACATGGAGTACGTTCTAGCGAACTAACCCATTTCTAATTACCTATTTATTAACCCTGTAGCACATAAAACTGTTGCAGGCTGCCTCAATATTTCGCATGCTGGAACAGATGGAACCCACATCTTTTATGGAAGGACTGCAGAACTTCATAAGCCTCTACCATTTGCAAAACGCCACGTGGAAAAACCTTTCGGAGTGTTTATCTAATACATATAATAAGAGTAAGATACTTGTACAATATTACTATCATCATGAAACATTTTATTTAATCTGATAAATTTATTACTACTTTGATCAAAAATGAAAAAGGAAGGTACTCATCAAAACGAGTTTTCCTCATTTGGTGAGATTGAACAGTGTGAAGTCTATCATAACAATGGCATTAATGGTCTTTATTTTATTACATTTTTTAGGTCCAAATAACTTATTGAACGTGGATAACATGTTGTTTACTTGGAGCCAATATCCAGGGTACCCGCTAGTCGCGTCTGCCATTGGTCTGAGGGCTATCGCAATGAATCAAAGGAGATTTTTAACTACTATGGATAGCAAAAGCCTTGATATTAACAGTTTGTGAGAAGCTAATGTTACCGCATACATTAATTGCAATGTTTGTACTTGTAGAGTTAGTAAAAGTTCTGATTTTGGTCAGTAAGGGTACGTTCTACCGTAGGAGGCTTGAAGTGAGTTAATTCCCAGTCGGGAGTTGACGCCTCAAAAACAGCGGTGAGATAACTGGATTAATCCGTAACCCCCCAAAGTAGAACGGCTTTCAAATAATTTGAAGCATAATTATTATGCTCAAGTTCGTCTTCTAAGTGCATTCAAATTATGCGATTAAGCTATGGTTTAATTTAGTATCCAACTATTGAAGCGGCCCAACTAACTTGTGAGTGACTTCTAAGAAGACGTACACAACATACACACAAATAGACAGTTTTGCACTAACTTGAACTGGTTCGAAAATACTATTACCTATTAGAAACAGGGCTCCCATCTTGATTGCAAGGAACAAAATACTTCTACTTTCTCAAATCATTGTTTGCCTTCACACTGTGAACGAAATGTTTTTTTGACGAAGGTATATTTCAAATTAGTGTCAGCATTACTGTTTTTTTTTTATATATATATATATTTCTTTTTTACTACCCAAGACATCCATGTGCAGGGTTAGAAAAGTCGTGAGTGGTTCTAAAAATTATATGTGATAAAGAATGTTTAATAATTTTGGTTTATTATTCAATAATATTGGTTTATTATTCAATAATAAACCATTGTAATCGCTTTTGAAAAAAAATTCTAACCCCCCCCCCCCCCCTGAAAATTGCATGGTTTACGTTTCAAAGGGTGTAGAATCCGAATCTGCAATGAAAATTTTTCCGTCCGTCCGCCGTACGCCGAAATAAGCTGAAATTTTCAGGAAAAATCCATGTTGGTCCGGCGACGCCCCTATTCTTGAGCCAGCTCTCTCACTTAATTTAAAGTGCCCTTTAAAGGTTGTCAAAGTTTTGTAAAATCCCTAAAAACCTCAAAAAAGTTAAGGCGGCCTAAATTTGTACTCTTTTTGAAGAACACTCCACAAGGAATCCATTGAGCCACTCCCCAGGTCCGTAGGTCAAACCATTCCCGATCTATGGCCCGATTTATGGTGGCAACATTTGCGTTATTTTGGTTTATTATTGTTTTTGTTTTGATATCAGTAACGTAGTGATGTAGTGATGTAATGTGGATACTGGAGTGAACTCCTAAAAGGCTTTGTAGCCGATACACGGGCTGAAGCATTCCCTACACGCTACAATTTTTCGTGACGCTGTCCGCATTACATTTTCGAGTTTATGTAGCAAAGTAAAGAAATAAAAAGCTGCGAATTCTTTCACTGGTGTTTATTACTATTCAATTGGCTTGCGTTCATGATTTGAATTTCTACTAAGCTTTAATGTTTCGCTGATAATAGAGCGATTATTGAATTTCAGGAGATATGCATAGAGCACGTAAATCTGTTCTCAACCAAAATACCTATTTGGATTGATCAGCTGATCATATTTGTGTGCCTGCTCTAATTCAATAATCGCTCTATCACCGGTGAAACACGCACACTCCAAAGCTTAGTAGAAATTCAAATCATGAACGCAAGCCAATTGAATAATAAACCCCAGTGAAAGAATTTGCAGCTTTTTTTATTTCAAATCGTAACTCCGGTACTATTAGTGGAAAGTGAGTAGTATTCTACGCAGAAACGTCTATTCTAATGGAACCATTAACCAAAAACAAAGGTAAACCCAGGAAAAACAAAACACGTTTCATAACTAAAAACGCTCTAACTTCATAACAAAGCATCGTATCGATTCGTTGATCTCTTTCAAATTAGAAGGTAGCTGGACACTCCTCGAACAAGATAACTGGAATGTTGAACGGAACTGCAACAGCAACTGGACAAATTGAACAATCTCCTTGAATCTTGATGAGATAGGAAAACATGCTGTTGTGAATCCAACATATGTACATATTACAACCGAATAAATGAGCTCGGAACCAAGCGTGCAGAAGCGACGCCTTCACAAGCGACCGTTGTGATCAGGTGACATGGCGTCACTCCCCTGGGCTGTATATAAGTCCTTGCAGGGCCGCAGGCTAGGCTCTCTAGTCTTTCACTCTCATTCAACGTGTTCACGTCTCTCGTCAAACCTACAAACTTTCCCAACAACTCTCTCTTTCCTTACCAAAGATATTCAAAAGTCACGGTTGTTTCATTACTTACCGGGTTAATATTATCCCTGCTACTGTTGCTACGGGTTTCTTTGTATAAAGTTTTCCGGCTCCAGTAGTACAACCTTCTCCTTCACTTTCATCTCACGCCAACCTTTTCCTATATCTAAATTCCAAATTCTTATTGTTTATGAACTTTTCCGATTTCACTATAAACTCAGTTCATAACACATGCGCTTCAGATTTGTATTCGGCAGAGTTCCACAGAAAATTCATTTTTGTTTGTAAACCTGTTTCATTTTCGTAATTATCAATTCCTTGAGTACGATTCATCAGTAAGTAATTCATCTCGTTCATGTATCCATCTGCTCATTTTTATAGCCATATTTTATAGAAATAATTTTATAGAAACCCCTCGATTTACCTCAAATCATCTTGCTACCATTCAAACGCCAATTTTCTAGGTTGATCAAGACGAAAATAGCCAGTACAGTTTTTCGTGAAGCAAAAACCTGGAATTTCAATAAAATGGCGTAATGTTTCGTATAAGGACACGAGAGGATCAACTAAAATTTAACGAGTTGAAATAAAACACCAACCTACTTCACTTGTCCACAATTATCTAGCGGGAAATCTCTAACAAAAATCTAGAAATCATCTAGTTCCGCACGAAATATGCGGTTCCTGTCCTGGGCTTCTCCAGTTGCCACGATCCTCCCCGTTAACAAACTGCCAGCATGCTATCAATAACACAAGTTGGGGTAAAAACAAATCGAAGGATTGCGCCGTTTATGAAGTAGAAGGATGTTTAGGAGGTTCTGACCTAGCCTTTGTTGAGTGCCCGAACTCCCTGATCATTTTAGAATTGCTCCCGCCAAAACCGCTCGCAAGTTTAGCCGTCTATGGGAACATACATACATTCTATACCTCATATAACAAACTAACATAAATAGATACATTCATTATCTTATACAATAAATGGAGTTTTATATTATAAAACTCAAAGTTTGTTCGTATGTAATTCTGTTTATCAGACGTCCCATTTGGTTTATTATTCAATAATAAACCATTGTAATCGCTCTTGAAAAAAAAAAATTCTAACTCCCCCTGAAAATTTCATGGTTTACGTTTCAAAGGGTGTAGAATCCGAATCTGCAATGAAACATTTTTCCGTACGTCCGCCATACGCCGTACGCACGATTTCTCCCAAACGGCTGGAGCAAAATATCTGAAATTTTCAGGAAAAATCCATCTTGGTCCGACGACGCCCCAATTCTTTAGCCAGCTCTCTCACTTAATTTAAAGTGCCCTTTAAGGGTTGTCAAAGTTTTGTAAAATCCCTAAAAACCTCAAAAAAAGTCAAGGAGGCCTAAATTTGGACTTTTTTTGAAGAACTTTCCATGAGAAATCGAATGAGCCCCTCCCAAGGTCCGTAGGTCAAACCATTCCCAATCTATGGACCGATTTATGGTGCCAACAACCGCGTTATTTTGTTTTATTATTGTTTGTGTGTTGATATCAGTAACCTAGTGACGTAGTGATGTAGTAGTGTGGATACTGGAGTGAACTCCTAAAAGGCTTTGTAGCCGATACACGGGTTGAAGCATTCTGATAATTTTCAGGAAAAATCAGAAAATCTGAAGTTTTCAGGAAAACGCTGCAAATTTTTCACTGGGGTTTATTATTCAATCGGCTTGCGTTCATGATTTGAATTTCTACTAAGCTTTGGAGTGTGCGTGTTTCACAGGTGATAGAGCGATTATTGAATTTCAGAAGATATGCATAGAGCACGTAAATCTGTCTCAACCAAAATACCTATTTGGATTGATCAGTTGATCATATTTGTGTGCCTCATGAAATTCAATAATCGCTCTATCGCCTGTGAAACACGCACATTCCAAAGCTTAGTAGAAATTCAAATGATGAATTATTGAATAATAAACCCCAGTGAAAGAATTAGCAGCGTTTTTCAAACGTAAATGTTCTGGATTCGAAAGTTTCCATCTGGTAATCGTATACACATCCTATACTATACAGGTATAATGAATCTCTGTGTAATAATTTGCAGGGTTCTTTCATGTGGTTTTAGTAGAACAGGTACCATATCGTAATTCATAGTTAGGGGTTGGTAATTTCCATTCTAAGCCATCTAGTATAGGTGGAATCGTAGATGTAGCTGTTTCTATCCAAAATATCGTTGTGTAAGTGTTATATAAATTCGATTTCAGCCCTTCCTGGGAGTTCCCCGTGTCGTACGTACTATCGAATGATCCTTCGCGTGTTCATGGGATGACTATGAAAGCAGATAGTATCGATGGCGATGGTATGAAGATATCTATTCACCCATTACCAACACGTTGCAGCAAAGAATGTTATGTAATACTGTTTTGAGGACTTGTAACTATTAATGAAGTAATCTTAATTATATGTTTAAAATACTACAGCGAATCATTCCATGAAGGTATTATGTGCTGAGCAATGGTTATTCGCTGTTTCTCACAGCAAGAAGTCCAAATAGCTAGGTAGTACATGACCTTACCTTGGTTATTGGTATCGAAAAGGTCAGGCCAAGCTGAAGGTCTTGTTTGATGTTCTGTAAACCAAAAACATGATTAAAATTGAAAAACCTTTCAAGCACCCTTTACCGTCAACTAGGAAGTCTTGAAACACTATTCCCATTATTTTGTAGCTGCCTGAATAGATTGTTTTATATTTTCACAAATTTCCAACCCTTTGCGCAGCTAGAAGTTACATACCTGAAGGAATACAATGGTATAAAGTGAACAATAGGCAGACTGGGTTCTTTCGTGTTGTATACCAAGATGAAGAGTGGAACACGATCAAAAAGGTTTTTCTCACCAGACCTGAAGTACGTACATCATTTATCCGTTCATTCAAATTATTTTAAATCGAGTCCAATAAAAATTGTCGCATTGCGAGGCCGAAATAATAAGCATTAAGGATCATATCTTAACTTTCCGTGCTTATGGCACATTTGCATTTAAAGGTGAGAGCGAGGGTCCTTTGAGGAAGGAGACCGCTTCAATCACCAGTGCTGGTTGCAGGAGCTAGGGTCCTTTGAGGAGGAAGACAGCTTCAGTGTAACAGCCTAATAGTGGGAGCTAACTTCAATTATGGACTGGATTAGGAGGTCCCTTTAAGAGGGAGACAGCTTCACTATGTTGAGAATTTAAATTTGGGCATGAGAGCGAAAATCCCTTGAAGAAGGCGCTTCAACCACTTGGAATGATATTAGGGTCCCTTAAAGGGAGAATTCACTATGTTGAGAATTTAAATTTAAGGGAGTGAGAGCGAATATCCCTTGATTGCTTCGACCACTCTTTCGAGGTAAGGAGCGAGGAACTCTTTAAGAGAGAAACCGCTTCACTTATCGAGGGTATCGGTGACGGAAGGATAAGACGAGTTTTGTTAGTACTTGTAGCGGAGGCAGAAGTTGGGATCCCACTGGTTGGTTTCCGCCGGGGGGCCTAGGGCTTTTATATGCAGGGTTTTCCCCGAGGCGTTGGCCTCCCGGTGGTGCCGACTTCTGCCGTCTACGTTTATTCTCACATATTTTAAGTTAAATACAAAGTTATCAACAATAAGGTTAGGCTGAAATAACAATAGTAATAACAAAGGTTTCCCTACTATTATATTTGGGGAAGCGTTAGATGCATTCATTACAAGTAAGTAATGTTTTCTGAATGATTATCACCTCTATTGTACAACGTACGGCCCGGGGGCAAGTAAATTTATAAACGAATTTGCAAAAACAAACCAATTCGATGACAAATTTCTGAATATTCCATCATAATTCTTGATTTCATAACCAATCATCTTGATACCATACACAACTACCCTCTAATTATGATCGCGATGACGGCATTAAAACACGAGAATTAGCAACCTCATGAAGATCATCTATACCCCAGAGCGCATTGAATGGGCCATCAACTTATAAGAAAATTCATGTATTTCATATTGACAACGATCCCTCATAACTTTATCGGGTGTTGTAATAAAAATTGATCACCTGAGAAAAATCGTGCTCGCTGGAATTGGGCTTGCAAAAAAAACAATAGAGATCATTATTTCTCCACCGAATATTCGAAAAGTAGAGTTCAAGATAAAATTTCCAGCTTTACATCCGAAATGGTCGCTTTTTGTTTAAAAAAAGTGAAAACGTCGTTTTAAAAAAAAGCTTATGATCTCTTGACCAAAAATCAAACGCTCATTGAAGCATCATCAGAAATTTAAAATGAGTCAAAAATGTATCGAAAAATTGACAAGGCGGGACAAAATTAAGGGATCATTGCGAAAAAATCACACGAAGTCCTTCGAAAAAACTAATGAAATCAATAAGAAAAAATTCATCTGATGGCAGTATTTCATGTAAGGATTTTGATTCCCTCCTCTTGCGTACCCGGGAGAATCATCGAGGGAATGCCTCGAAGAATTGAAGCATTAATCAACGTATTTTACTTTTTGACGCCCAATTCCAGGTATAACTTTATCGGGTGTTGCAACTAGTTGTCGCGTTTTGTCAATGATAGCGAATTTGACGTTTGCAAATGGGTAATATTTGTCGTTAAACGATTCGGAATCACGTCCTTGGCCGGTCACCTCAGATCCATCGATCAACTAGGTGTTCTTCAATTTTAAGTGATCAGGCCTAAGACCGTGAGAAATGCAGGTTTCAAACAGTTCTATCTGAGGAAATTCTAAACATAGATGTTTGAATATAAATATGCATCACGCATACAGACCGCTAGACCGATGAAAAGACCAGAGCGGAACCAAAATCGCCCAGAAAACCTATGATTACAGAAATCAAGTCAATATTTTGATGTCAACGTTATGTCAATTGTGACACTTATAACTTTCAAACGGAATCCCCAATTGTTACCAGAATGTTATTGTCAAACGTTCTGCTTAAAATTATTTCAGTTATTTACTCCAGAAGACCGAGCAAATTTTTTGGATGATATGTTCAGCTTGTCGAGAGCTGGGTTCACTTGTTACGGCCATACCCTCTCAACGCTCACTTACTTGAGATACGGAAAAGAAGTCAATTGGCTGCCTTGGGCGTGCATTCTGAAACACCTAGTATATCTGAAAAATGTCTTGTCATCAAATCCCGAGGATGCGAAGAATTTCCAAGTGAGCATTTTTGTGGAAAACCCGATGAAAATCAGAAATTCAATAAATGGTTCATATCAACTTTTGGAACCACCGAAACAAAAATAGGTAAATTGTAAAATGTCGGATCACTCATTTAATCAAGACCAAGAAGAATAATAACACACATAAATAACACATATATTCTAACAAGACTACCTACTAGTTTTATAATTTTCTCGTCTGATAGAAATACATTGATTTTCCAGCGTTTCATGGCATACATAATTAATCCCATTCTAACTGAAAATGTTTGGACCCTGGTTGATAAAGAGGATCCTCTAAAACGGTAATTACTAGATAAAAGTCAATTTTTAAATTTAAAATGTAATAGTTTCCCTGTAGGAAAGTGCAAGCGTATCCTCTTACTTTTATTCGTTTCAGAAATGCTGCAAATTATAGAGCAAGGGGTCATTATTTCAGTAGTAGCCAATAGTACGTAAATTGCTGATCTATCTATGTTAGATGTGGTCTATGGTACATTATGTAAACTGGGTCCCAGGCTCTTTAAAAAGCCGCCTTACAAAGAGCTCCACTTATATTTCACCTCCCTATCAGGGAATAAATTAGCCTCAGGGACCCATTTCAACTGATCAGTGGGTCTCCATAGGATCTCTAGCTGTCTCAAGGACGATAGAATGAGTTCATCATAAATATAACTCCGTAAACACCAAGTTTTGTTAGTCCCCTAGTATGCAAGAAAAGCTGGTACGTTCTAAGTATATACAACTGAAATTTAAAAGGATAACTTAAGTTGACCTAATTCTCGCTTGTCCAAGAATATATAACTTATTCGATTCATCGAAGGGAAGTTTATCAATGAAAAACATTAAAACATTTGCGTTATTCTGTTCGTGGAATATTCAACCCTTTGATTTAACCCTTCAGGGTTGGTCAAGATGCCTAAGATTCCGAACTGAAATAAGTATCATCAACTTTCTTCTAGTAGTTTTGAAGAAAAGCTTAGAAAACGCTGCAAACTATTTCACTGGGGTTTATTATTCATAATTCATGATTTGAATTTCCACTAAGCTTTGGAGTGTGCGTGTTTCACATGTGATAGAGCGATTATTGAATTTCAGGAGATGTGCATAGAGCACGTAAATCGGTTCTCAACCAAAACACCTGTTTGGATTGATCAGTTGATCATATTTGTGTGCCTCCTGAAATTCAATAATCGCTCTATCACCTGTGAAACACGCACACTCCAAAGCTTAGTAGAAATTCAAATCATGAATCATTGAACAATAAACCCCAGTGAAAGAATTTGCAGCTTTTTTTCAAGAGCGGCTACAATGGAAAAAATATTCTATTCGAAAATTTTAAATTTCGTAATACGGAGCATGCATATCAGAATGCTTCAACCCGTGTATCGGCTATAAACCCTTTTAGGAGTTCACTCCAGTATCCTACATTCACTAAGTACATCACTAGGTTACTGCCATCAAAACAAAACAAAACAATAAACTCTTGTGTTTGTTTTGATCGCAGTAACCTAGTGATGTAGTGAATGTGGATGCAAATGTTGGCACCATATAAATCGAGCCATACATCGGGAATGGTTTGAGCTACGGACCTGGGGAAGGGCTCATTCGATTCTTCATGGAAAGGTCTTCAAAAAAACTCCAAATTTAGGCCGCTTCAACTTTTTTGAGGTTTTTGGGGATTTTACAAAACTTCGACAACCCTTAAAAGACACATTAAATTAAGTGAGAGTGCTGGCTAAGGAATTGGGGCATTGTTGGACCAATATTGATTTTTCCTGAAAATTTCAGATTTTTTGCTCCACGTTTGGGAAAAATTGGCGTACGGTGGACGGACGGAAACATTTTTATGACAGATTTGGATTCTACACCCTTTGAAATGTAAACCACGAAATATTCAAGGGGGGTTAAAATTTTTTTTTTTTCAAGAGCGATTACAATGGTTTATTATTAAATAATAAACCAGAAGGACGGATTTTTTAAATCGATTTTTCAATTCTACATATTTTGGATCGTAAACAAACGACTTTGGAAGTTAACCGTGTTATTTCTTGGTCGATTACTATTGGAAATAATAAACCAAGAATACATTGAAACTATGTCGTAACGTTAACCCTCATTCATCAAGATTAGGCTTCACCAACTGAATATTTTTCAAATGTGTAGAGAGGGGAGACCGCTTTCATCTGCATAAATATATTTTTGGTGGTGTTCTCTTTTATTGGGGCCACAGCCACAATTACCATTTTATATCTTCCAGTGAGTCGAGCAGGAATTTAAATGAAAGCCAAGCGAATTTCCCCTCTTCAGCGAAGAAATTAATAAAGGCTCTGCCACTTCATCCCTCTTATTCGCTTGACTTTTACTTGAGTTCACTGCGACATTCGTCCTCTACATTTAATACTACCCTTTAGATGATGTTGTTATCCAAGACACGTTTTTCTATAGGGTGGCATAACTTTGGAAGAAAGACTTATACATTAATAACAACTTTTCCATAGTATCATGGTTGACTTTGTTAACTTGTTCCTAAGGTGAATTACCTAAAATTATATGACCTTCAATTTGTAATCAAGAATGTACATGCAAAATTCCATTGAGCGTCTTATCATGTATCTATGGATTACGATTATTAAGTGAACTATCTACTTCATCTTTTTAGAAGGTTTGTGTTAAATTGGTATGGAATTCAAGAATTCCCATTCTCATTTAAGGAACTAAACTTAAATTTTATTGTTTACTGTTCCGTAGATTCCGTTCTTGAACTAACTTACAGTAAGTTCAAGTTCAATAAAATAGAACTCAGTTGTGATAATTTGCTCAAATGATAGAGGGAAAATATTATTTGGCTAGGGGGAAGTAAATATTATGGAAATGAAGGGGACAGGGAATATGTGTGTAGAACACGAGTACCACGATCCAGTTTTGAGCAGTGGGTTTGTACCAAAGACCCTCCCATCCACTAGTGCTAAACTTCAAAACAATGAGATAGGACAGCACCCCCACTCCTCTGTAGCCCCTTTCGCAACCCTACACGCCCCTGCGATGGCCCCGTCGACGCTTTAGGTCTCAGTAACTACCCCGAAGGGCTGGTGGGGTTTGGGGAGGAAAATCTCTGTAGTTGGTCCCAATGCAAACTGTGCTCGTCGTCCTTCTCGTCTGATTACATGGGTTTCATCCCTTGGAGATTAGATAGCGTTCGCAACACCTCCATTGTATAGAAACTTTAGGGGCGGTGCTTGAATCTTTGAATCACACAAAGTTCCAAGAGACAGGTCTCAGAGAGAGGAACACAAAAGCAACAGCCTCTGCAACTTAGAAGAATACACATGATGTTGATAATAACGAAATATTTTTCAGACCGTACTTTCAGGGACTGTAGTGGAACAAAGATGCTGGCTTACTCGTACTGTTAGCAGCGCGAACTCTGGGACCGATAAGTCATCACCTGTGCATGGCTGCCTAAAATATTGAATTTAGTCACCTGTCGGGTTTCGTCCCAGTTTGAATTTAAAATCGTTTTGTAGTCTCTTCTTGCGTGAATCTTAGGCAATGGAAATTTCAGTATTGGCACAGGTTTTTAAGCACAAACGCACTTGTTGACGTTCACATTCAGGCTATCGGTAGAGACAGAACGTAACAGTTCAACCAAATATTTAATTCAGTCTTGTATGACCGGAGCGAATATGGGTAATGGGTAGGCACGAATTGCATTTGACTCTGATGTCCTAGTGTGGAGAGATTAAGGGAAAAGAGCGTCCATCAAAGTAGTCCTGCTTGCTTATTGCAAGCATATTCACAAGCCAAATAAATCTGAATCGTTGTAAATAAAAACGGGGTAAGATGGAACGTTGTCTATATTTCCACGAAAGTAAAGAGTTACACTGTTAAATCGATTTCGACGGTTAGGTCATCATCAGTAACAAACATCAACTGAAAGTACACCACAGAAAGCATATATTATATAGGATCAAGTGAGAGGAGATTAATCCTATTGGCTCAAGGAAGCGAAAGGGGCGGGGAGGACCAACCGATACCACTCAAGGCTTACAAAGTGAAAGGGACACAAATTGTATCATTATGGAGAGGCGGGGCCAAAGTTATTGCAAGAAAGAACCCAATAATGAAATATTTTGAGGAATGACATCATTTAAACATTTTCCTGACCTATCACTCTTAACAATTTGAATTTTTCTAGTACATCTGACCTTCTTTTGGGCAAAAGTGAGGTCTACATATTGCCTGTTTGTCAGATCAAAACTAAAGCTATGATTGGATTCATTCAGATGACTTGAGGCAGAATCACCTGAAATCCTTTTCATGCTCTTTTATTCGTTCCCTAAATTTCCTACCAGTTTGACCACAGTCCTCCAAGCCCACATGATTATTTTAGTTTATAAACCCCACTTCAATCCTGAATGTTATTTTTATCCTTAACCGAACCCAAAGAAGATTTGAGATTATTTTTATTCTTAAACCCAACGTTAAAACCTGGACGACAGAATTTTACCGAGTTTGCGAAATTTTTCATAATAAGTGTATAATAAGACACTAAAGCCCCTTCCCTACTCTTTTTCCTAAGTAGACAATTCCGTTTTTATTTGGAACTTTGTCGCGAGTGACTCAGTCCGTACTGAATCATTGTCTTTAAGGCACCCATTTGCTCGTTCCGGTAACCGTTCCGGTCACTGCCTCTCTTCTTTCTGTCATCAATTCAGTTCTGAATAGGTAATTAACAATTTCAATTGAGGCAACATACTAATTACAGACCACCGTAACAAATGAACAGCGTTATCCGGGTAGTGTCATCAGCTTCCATTTACCTTTTTATGTGTTCGCTAGATTTTAAATTTTAAAATATACCGTGTACGAATTGTGTACAAAGTGAGTCGGAAAGCAAAGACTATCGAAGCTAAGGCAGAAAGATGATTTCCAACATTGATGTTGATTTTATATCAAAGATTGAATGCGGAAGTAGTAATGGAATCTTCTGTTTTTCCCTCCTTATTATAGTTTGTGTGCACTGAACCAAATTCGTTGAGAAAACACTAAAAAGCGCAATGCCAGGCTTTTTAAAAACTACTTCTTTTCTTCGAGAGATATCACAACGGCTAGGAAATCATCTTTCAATATTCTTAAATCCATTAGGTATGTAAAAAAGTAAAATTAAAAAGAGCTTTCTTGTAACTACCAATATTTATTATTCCCTTGTTTTAATTTCAGTAAATGGAAAATGGCTGTAATTAGATTGGCTTGTACCATGGAAATACCATCGGCAAAAAGTCGTTTGAGCCATTTAATAAAAGTATGGGGATTCAACGGAAAGAAACCCAAGCCGGAAGCTCTTAGATTTCTTATCTTGCGATACGGTAAGACAGAATAAGTTCATTTGATTAATTTTTCAGAAAACTTCTCATTTCTTCTTCAATAGCCCTCAAATGTTTGTTTGCGAGTGGATTAAGATGACAAAATATTTTAATATCGGTCATGAGTGTTCGTCTGAGAACATCCTCCTTTAGTAGGAACCATTCTGGTGTCTTCAGCCAACCTGACGCAGGCGCTAGGAACATGACTGATCTCTGTCGAGCAATCCCTGCTTGCGGTAATCAAAGATGCTTGTTAGCAGGGAAGTCTTAGTGAGGGAATTGGCGGTTAACTCGCTCCCGGAAAATTGCTCGATCCCAAAAAATCTGGGAAAACTGTA
The DNA here is from genome assembly GCA_031894815.1 of Creontiades dilutus. Taxonomy (NCBI): domain Eukaryota; kingdom Metazoa; phylum Arthropoda; class Insecta; order Hemiptera; family Miridae; genus Creontiades; species Creontiades dilutus. The sequence continues at coordinate 811,138 of JAVIWC010000204.1, forward strand.
ACTAAAGTGATGGTCTTCAGGGGTGATTCCGGTAATGGATAAAGATGGGAAAAATGGGCGAAACGAATTTTAATAATCGGTACCCATAAAAGAAAGAATATTCCGATTTAAAGTTTTTTACGTACAAATTTGGTTAACGTTAATTATTTTTAAAAAAATTTTAATTTTTTTTTTCAATGAATAACAAAGGGGAGAGAATTAATCAAAAATTGAAACTCATTGAATCTTTAATCTTGAATCTCTTTGAATTTTACACGTACAAGTAATAAACAAACAAATGAAGAGATGTGTGGTGGCACCACTACGTCATAGCCTAAATTCTGAATGTACTTATGACATAATAAGTTATAGACTGAAGAAGTCCTCGCTGCAGGATGAAACGTTTCCAAGATGAAAAAATAAATACTTGCTCCAAATAAGAGCTTCAAAAGGAATTATACTAACAAATTTTAATAAACGGTACTTACCCATAAAAGAAAGAACAATCCGATTTAAAGTTTTTTCGATTTGGTTAACGTAGGAACCTCGTAAAATTAATCATATTCCTAAATCATCCCACGTCTTAATAGTTGCTTATTGCCTATTTTGTTGTTATGTATGGTAAAAACAATTTGAGGAATTATCGAAATGTCGGAATACTTGAAAATCAATTTCATCTAGTTCCCTACCATCTGTGTAAAGTGCTGTAGTGTACATGTTTCAATAGTATTATTAACCCTAGAATGCCAATATAGAATGAATTTTACTCCTCCTAGATGTAAAGAGATATTTCAAGTGTTTCGTTGACAGCTACCACGATTCCAATCGAGCTATTCATTCTGGATTTGTGACCCGACGAGAGGTCAATTCATTTAAAGCACCCTTTGCGTTCGGTTTCTGAAAGTAGTGGGACTGAGAAAGACTCAATGTTATCAATAAGGTTCATTAGATAAAGTCAAATTAACTGTAATGGCTCCTGATCCGGAACTAATTAATGTATAATTGTATTGCGTGGAACGATAAAAAACAATTTTTTTTTTAAACTTATTCATCACCCTAATTAGGTACGAACTGAAAAGTGTTTTAAACTTCGCTACTATTGTTTTACCGTGCTCTATTACTACAGTTTTATTGAACCAATCATTTTAACAGTTATCATTAACCAATCATTAAAACGGAAAATTTCTTTCATGGCTTGCTTATCATTACTTTTCCATCCATAAGAAACAAATTATCAGGCGGGAGTAAAAAATACTTCCTTTCCGCTGTGTTCGGCAAGCTATCATTATGTGTTATAGCATTCCAGGGATGAATATTGTTTTATCAAATTTCGGTATTTGAGTAGAGAAGAACATATCCTTTAAGCTTATTCAGCTGATCAGAGTGAAACGATGAAACGTCTTCGTAAATCAGATTCATCTCTCCAAATTTCGTTATCGTAAATTCAGGGGTTGTCAACCGGTCAGTACTGAAGGCAAATTTGACTGCTATATTCCGGATTTTAACTTCATAGGTTGTTCGTGAAACGCAAATCAGCATTTCGAAGTTCATTATGTATGAACGTACTGAGACTTGATACGAGTAGGTATGTCCTATTGCTTTTTTTACGGATGTTATCTCTAAAATTGGGTTTCTAAAAAAACCACCCGGTGTTCCTCAAGGATGTTTAGTTCTATTTTTTCTCAATTTTTAAATCATCTACGTAGTAAATGTAAAGTGAATTACAGGTGCCCCTGAAAGTGGTTACACTCCGCAGCAGTGGTTAAGCTTGTGGAAAATGTACCAAGAGGAAAAAAATACACTCGAAAAGCAAAAGTTATTAGCAATAATGGCTTCCGTTGGCAACGATATACAACTGAGAAGGTACGCAAATGTAGGTATTTATGCTAAGCTTGATACAACACTACACGAAATAAACGTGAATAGACACACAAGATGTATCCAAAATGTTTAACCATTGTTTTGTTATAATTCGTGTCAACAGAAACGTGTACATCATACACATATTATATGTCATTACCACTAAATATATGGTTTTAGACTTGGTTAAGATTTGAGTATATTGAGACTTCATATCAACAATGAAGATTAAAATTTGTGTATGTTGCAGCTAGTAGAAAACAGTTTATTAACAATACTCCAGCGGACCCAATAGTGCTTATGGCAACGATATTTAAGCATTTTTTTCCTCAAATTTCGCCCATCATTCGGGCAACAGGTTGAATTTTCGTTCTCCACTGTCAAAATGTACACTGGCTTTCTGTAAATGGAGGTTTATTGAACAATTTTGGTTCAATGACTCTTTCGACCTGTAGTGAACCTATTCTCGCTTAAAACCGTGGTGAATATGGTTAGTTGGCTCCTTCCCAGTTTTAGAATCCGATGCCTTCGGAGATGAATCACACGTTTCCAAGCATCTGGTTTATCCTCTGAGCGTGGCGGAGAATTATCAAAGCATCCAGCTCATTGGAAGGGGCAACTAAACCATTCCATCTCCTCACAAAGCCTACGGTACGATAGCGTAACATTACGAATATTCTGATCTGCAACCCTGTTATTACCTGATGTAGGCGGAAAGAAATAACCGAAGTAGCTAATTTATTGGTTTATTATTCAATAATATACCATTGTAATCGCTCTTGAAAAAAAAATTACAACCCCCCTGAAAATTTCATGGTTTACATTTCAAAGGGCGTAGAATCCGAATCTGCAATAAAAAAATTTCCGTCCGTAAGCCGTACGCCCGATTTCTCCCAAACGGCTGGAGCACGATATCTGAAATTTTCAGGAAAAATCAATATTGGTCCGACAACGCCCCAATTCTTTAGCCAGCACTCTCACTTAATTTAAAGTACCCTTTAAGGGTTGTGGAAGTTTTGTAAAATCCCTAAAAACCTCAAAAAAAAGTCGAAGCGGCCTAAATTTGGACTCTTTTTGAAGATTTTTCCATGAGGAATCGAATGAGCCCTTCCCCAGGTTCGTAGCTTAAACCATTTCCGATATACGGCCCGATTTACTGTGCCAACATTTGCGTTTTTTTTTTTTGTTTATTATTGTTTTTGTGTTGATATCAGTAACCTAGTGATGTAGCGATGTAGTAATGTGGATACTGGAGTGAACTCCTAAAAGACTTTGTAGCCGATACACGGGTTGAAGCATTCTGATATGCATGAAACGCTGCAAATTCTTTCACTGGGGTTTATTTTTCAATTGGCTTGCGTTCATGATTTGAATTTCTACTAAGCTTCGAGTGTGCGTGTTTCACAGGTGATAGAGTGATCATTGAATTTCAGGAGGCACACAAATGTGATCAACTGAACAATCCAAATAGGTATTTTGGTTGAGAACATATTTACGTGCTCTATGCATATCTTCTGAAATTCAATAATCGCTCTATCATCTGTGAAACACGCACACTCCGAAGCTTAGTAGAAATTCAAATCATGAACGCAATCAAATTGAATAATAAACCCCAGTGAAAGAATTTGCAGCTTTTTTTTTTAGTTTGTTTCATGTTGTTTATATTCTAATAAAGAGTATTATTAAAACATAAAACTAACGATTTTTTTCAGTGTTCTCCACACTATCAAAACAGACGAGGTTTCAATTGACGACCACGGCTTCTTTACGGTTTTATACGAAATGGCTACTACGAGAGAAGGCAGCCATCGAGTTTGGGAGTTCTTGAGGTAGTTAATCGATGTCCAGTGGTGTACATAATATGTTGGATAACGGATTGTGTTATCCAACAGGAATTATTTCAGCTATCAATCTATTTTCGTCCTGATGGCCGTTACTCTATTTCAGAAACAATTGGGCTTACTTAGTTGACCGGTTTTCTCCAACAGACTCGCGGCTGTTTCTCCTATTCCCGCACGTGGCTCAATTATTTGATAAGGACAACCAAGCTGAAGAGGTATTTTTTCAATTTCAGTGAAAAAACTTCGTTTTTCAATAGGAAACCGTAGTTATGATGTAATAATACGGATCAACAAAAACCCTCTTAAATGGCACAAAGATGGAGGAGTAAGGCGATTGATCGTAAGGAGTGGTCATCTATTGTTAAGAAAGCTCTGGTTCTGCAAGGACCGTAGAGCAGTATAATAATAATATAGATCAACCCCAGGGGATAAAATGATCTAGAAACTGAGATTTCGAAAACAATATGGAAAACAATTAGTTCATCGAGCAGTTTCCATGAGGCTAAGGGGCCCGAGGAAATACGTGCGAGGACTTGGACTGGAGGACGGAGCAGCAATTAGGCTACCAGAAGAATGAAATCACACACACACAGTTAGGACAAAAATAAAATCAGATTAGTTTGGCAAAATCAATTTGAATTTTTGGCATATTATCAAATTGAAAATTTTGGCAAAGTAATTTGAACCTTTGGCACAAATAAATTTCAATATTTTTGGCATCTCAATTTAAACTTTTGGCGACTCAATTTCAACTTTCGGCATACCAATTCGAGCTTTTGGCATATCAATTTATACTTTTCTCAACCCCAACTATTCCAACATTCCACCCCATATAATGTTCAATAAATGTTTTTTTTTCTCCCTCTCTCTCAATATAGTTTCTTGTTTGATTTCGAGAGAAATCAGATCGCAGTCGAATGATACCAAGCGGAATCATACGACCATTTTATTACCATCGTTTGCGATCTACAAGGGTTTATTTATGAATAGTAATAATTCGAGAAAAAATCCAATTCCCAACAAGTAGAAAAGCCCAATTAAAAGTTGGATAGAGAAAATGTTGTACAAGAATATGAATCGCAAAGCGACGTTCGTAACTTTTAGACGGAGAACTGAATTATTCCAATTCACCGGTTTTTTCTTAATAATTCTTTCTTTTATAATTACATAATCATAATTTCTTTCATAATTTAATTTTCATAATATCATTATCATAATTTCTAATTATTTTTTTCTTCTAATTAATAAACATCAATAGGACGTATGGCTATCTAATACGGAAATAATAAATCTTGGAGCAATAATTTGCAGCGATCTTCCATGAGATGATCAGAATCCCAATTTGATGAAAACAGTTTCCCTTTGAATTCTACCACTTAAGGTCAAAGCTACGTACTTAAGTAAACGCCGCAACTGTTCTTCAACTTTCACAACATTTAAGAAAGAAGAGGAAAAGTTGTTCATGACTTTTGGAACATTTCATTCATCTTCAAGCGATCCAATGAAAACATGCGACTGTCTTCCACACTTCTTTCCATTTCTTTCGATACCAAATAATTTTGTCTGTCCCAGGACTAATTCAGATGGTGGATCATTAAAATTATTACGTGAACCTACCAGAACATGACTAAACACCGTTTTCTCGTCTACACCAACAAAACAACACATTTTACATAACCAGATCAAATTAATTTGTGTAATTGTACCTTTACAGCTGATGGAGTTCGTTTCCAACGAAATTCCCACTCTACCGACCGCCATAAGTTATGCTAATAATAACATTTACTGGAATACAAGGTGAGTATGCTTATTTATTGCTCAACAAATCTACAATAATTCCCTGTTAGTTATTGAATACGTATATTCTATTGATTCTGTTCGATTTGTTTCTATTGGAATGTCATTCCAAAACATTGAACTATACAATTCATTTAACATGTCCAAATGACTTCCTGACCCTTGTAAACAGGTGAAATATGTATTGTTAGAACTATGTTGGAAAAATCAATGTTATTTTTTGGTTTATTATTCAATAATAAACCATTGTAATCAATCTTGAAACAAAAAAAATTTTACCACCCCGAAAATTTCATGGTTTACGTTTCAAAGGGTGTAGATTCCAAATCTGCAATAAAAAATTTTCCGTCCGTCCGCCGTACGCCGTACGCACGATTTCTTCCATACGGCTGGAGCAAAAAATCTGAAATTTCCAGGAAAAATCAATATTGGTCCGACAACGCCCCAATTCTTTAGTCAGCACTCTCACTTCATTTAAAGTGCCTTTTAAGGGTTGTCGAAGTTTTGTACATTCCCTAAAAACCTCAAAAAAAAGTCAAGGCGGCCTAAATTTGGACTTTTTTTTAAGAACTTTCCGTTAGGAATTGAATGAGCCCTTCCCCAGGTCCGTAGCTCAAACCATTCCCGATGTATGGCCCGATTTACGGTGCCAACATTTGAGTTTTTTTGGTTTATTATTATATATGCTTACATGCTTATATATGTTTTCATCGCAGTAACCAAGTGATGTAGTAATGTGGATACTGGAGTGAACTCCTAAAAGGCTTTGTAGCCGATACACGGGTTGAAGCATTCTGATACGCACGAAACGCTGCAAATTCTTTCACTGGGGTTTATTATTCAATTGGCTTGCGTTCATGATTTGAATTTCAACTAAGCTCTGGAGTGTGCGTGTTTCACAGGTGATAGAGCGATTATTGAATTTCAGGAGGCACACGAATATGATCAACTGATCAATCCAAATGGGTATTTTTGGTTGAGAACACATTTACGTTCTCTATGCAAATCTCCTGAAATTCAATAATCGCTCCATCACCTGTGAAACACGCACACTCCTAAACTTAGTAGAAATTCAACTCATGAACGCAAGCAAATTGAATAATAAAACCCAGTGAAAGAATTTGCAGCGTTTTATTGATGTAAACCAAATATAGGCGAACATACTTTCATTCTATCTTCAGGGGGGGGCATTTATTTATCTCATTGAGTAGAATGAGATAGATATGTGCTTACCTTGAACGTATGAGAATTTCCCACTTGCTGTATCTAACTATATACACCATATAACAGATATTAATTTGATGTACCAACCGCAGGTACAGGCGCACTGTTTCAAGTTGGCTGAGGAATGTTCAAAAAACATTGGCCAAATCCGGACAAACGAAAAGTTCAACTAAGATCAAGACGGAATACATATCATACACAAGCGTAAATAAAGCTCAGTCTTAATAGGTAGTCTAACCAACGCGAAGGATAACTAAAAATCGACAACTACGGCAAGTACGATTCCTGTCTACTCTTATTTGAAACAATGGATCGTACGATTGTGAATACCATGCAGGATAACGTTATGGGTATTTAAAGACGAAGTTCCTTCTTGATAGCCAAATATTCTGTTCTATATTGAACGGAGATTGAAATAAATCTTGAAAAAAAGAAACGGAATATTTTTTTAAATCACAGTCCTATTAATAAAATCAGAGTAGCTTTGATGAAACCATGCTGGCACAAAGAACAACCGTCTTTCTTCTGGAAGGTCCGTAAGTTTCACTCGGTAGATGGATACTTTTATTTTTAGAATTGTTATTTTATTATTAGAATGGAAACATATTTAGTGTTGAAAGAAATGTGTTCGAATGAAGAAAACGGAATTAAATGGTTTTAACTTTAAAACAAATGAGATGTTTTAGTTTTTAAAAAAATTGGGAAGGCCTGCATGGCTCCCAAATGAGTGGCATTGTCTTGATGGAAATCCTTTTCAATCTTTTCTGAAAAGGTTCCAGGAATTTATTGCTTTTTCGCCCAATATTACTGTCTACAACTACGTATATAGTTGTAGAAAATAGCTCTTCTTAGGGTTGAGATACCACGACGTAATCTAACTGCACGTTCAACCTTGAAGTAAGGGCGAAGGTAATTGCCACAAAGGAAATAAGCTCGGGTGAACAAGGACCTTTTCTGATCCAATTAGCTCATCCGCCGTTTCCACCACCCCATTCCTTGAAGGAAGTTGGATAAATGAAGAATAAACTGGCCGAGAAAGAGACGTTTCGAGCAATGCTCAATTTGGCATTTTGTTTTAATACCTAGTTTATTTCACACGTTTTTAATTTAGGTACTTACTAAATTATAGAGATATAAAAAATATGAAGAAAAATATAGAAAAATCCCACCCACATACATATTGTAAGACTTCCACGTACACAGGTGTAAGGACATACGATTTAATTTCCACATATTTTCTCATTCACGAAGTGCTTTGAAAAATCACTGGAAAATACTGAAAGGGTTACGAATTGAAAAAACGCTGCAAATTATTTCACTGGGGTTTATCATTCAATTGGCTTGCGTTCATGATTTGAATTTCTACTAAGCTTCGGAGTGTGCGTGTTTCACAAGTGATAAAGCGATTACTGAATTTCAGGAGATATGCATAGAGCACGTAAATCTGTTCTCGACCTAAATACCTATTTGGATTGATAAGTTGCTCATATTCGTTATAGGGCTTGGGAAAAACCAACGGCACAAAGCAGCTTGGGGAATTTGGAGGCCATTAAAGGCTTTGAATATGTTCACATACAAACGGGATTATCAAACAATGAGGTATCAAAAGCGGCAAGTATGGTCACCGTTACCTGCGGGCCTTGAATAGGAGTCAGGTGTGGTTTTCAAGAGGTAGTGACCCTAACAGCGAAAAACTCTTCATGATACAAAACTATTTCAAATACATCTGAACAGATGTCTATGTGATCGTAGGATATCGCTTGAGTTATTATCTCCCCTCTATGGCGAACAGGGTTAGTGATGTCAGTCTGTCATGGCTGGTTGTGGATCTCAATGGTTTTTCACACAACTTTGAATATGACCTTTCTCCGTTAGTAGCTGGAGCACTTAGAACCATCTTAACACAATGGCAACGTTAGGGCACATCAACTTGTCAAAATTGCGTATAACTTTGTCAATTTCAATTATGATCAACGTCTCTCCGAAATCGTCAGGAATTCGGTACGGATGACATGCCATTCACGAGACTCATGTTGATACTGTCAAATCTGTTCAGTCGACGAAATGTAGGCAATTAATGACTGTATAATTTTGTCCGGTGTATTAACAGTCTGTATTAACAGTCGGTGTATTAACAGAACCATTCTTAACGCAATGGCAACGTTAGGGTGTACATCAACTATGTCAAAATCGTGTAAAACTTTGTTAATTTCAATTATGATCAAGCTGTTTTTTTATTTTCTGTCACTATTTTTACACAAAAAAGGCGATTCTTGAGCAAATTTACATACCTCACAAACAGTAAACTCAAATAAAATAATCTTTATTCAAGAATAGACCTATTAATTCACGGTACAATAATATGTACTGAATTAGTGTTGGAATTGATAATTGATATCTATGATAATTAACACATATTTCTACCCCAAAAACCTAATTTACTATTTCAATAATTTAAACTTAAAAATAGAAATTAATGGTGAATTGGGTATTTTTAATTAATAACAAATCGGATATAGGTCCGATATGAAATCGAGAGAGAATTTGGGTTGTATTAAGGAAACCGCGAATAATGGAAAGGGGACTTACCAGTTATGAGACGGATAGGGATCAACTTCTCTCACAACGCGCCTCTTGGAGGAGCGCCCGTGGAGGCGGGGACGATGAAATATCGGTTCGCGTTCGCGTAGCAGTTCCAGGAACTGCTACAGTACGTATTAAAAACGTTTTCTAATGCAAACTAAAGTTTTTATTTCGATTTATAAATTTTTTTCCATGAGACTAAGAGCGCGCCCCTAGGCCCGGGCCTAGCGGGCCTATACGTAAATCCAGGCCTGCCTTAGTGTAATAATTTGCAGCTTTTTTCTTGGCTAAACCAAAGAATAGGTAACGCATACCTCTTATCACGATCTTATCAGATAAGATCGATGTGTACTTACATCGATATAATTATCGATTATTACATTGATATAATGCCATCTTGAAACGATTATCACGACCATTGTACCTTCACCCGACACCAGTACGCGCCATTTTCTCCATCACTTTCTTCACAATAAAAGTAAGTTCTTACAATAAATGTAAGTAATTTCATTTCACGTGTTATAATATAAGTAATATTATTACCTCCACTTTTCATTTACTTTTCCGACTGATCTATACTTTACTAAAAGGATTGATGTAGGATATTTTTTTGTTTTTGAGATGCGAGCGTAGCGAGCATCCAGACCACCAAACTAGACGGTAGGAGATTTTTGCTTTCAAACCAGAAATTGTTGCTTTCATTCGTATTTTATAGTTCTTGTAACTCCCGAACTATAAGTGATCTAAAGAAGTAATTACTCCCCTAGTACGACAACAGTGATGGCTCAAACATCAGGAACTGCACATATACAAACACCACCACCAACACTGTTATCTCTTATCTCTCAAATGGAAACAAACCAGTAGTAAGCTTGTAAAGCTTGTAACACGCTTATTGTTCATAATCATAGTCATGTGCATATTGAACGCGTATTCACTCCTCTGTCCATGAAAATCTACTGCTTGATTTAATCATTTGTGGACTATAATGAACAAAACAAATACACTTCGGAAGTACTTACTTTGGTTTGCGAATGAGCATCTAGATTTCCGGTTACAGGTATGTTGTCACACTACTATTACTACCTACTAGTATAGATGCTTATTTTGCGTACCTGTTCCGCTAATCATATTGAATTTCACAGGAAATAAAATCAATCGCCACTTTACTTGATGTGAATTTAGTTTTGCCCCAAAAAGCGACCGATGATGTAAGTTAAGTTCACTTACAGTTATGTCCTTACCCCTTCAGTAAATTATTTATATTTGATTTTTGTATTTTTTTTACTCTATCAATTTATGGACCCACCTTTCCATAATGGGTGTTACATTTTTATTTTAGCCTTTCTGGGTAGTGGAATTACAAAGCGAGGAAGATGTTGTTAAGTTGACATCTCGATCGGTCACCCTTCGGTATGCTATCGAACTTTGGAGTTCTTCGAATCAAAGAGAATCCTTCCATAATCAACTGAAATCTCTTCCTGCATCATTCACGGCCCCATACTTTGATGAGAAAGCCTCTTTTAAAATCAAAGTAGAAGTTTTTGGAAGTTCCCAAACCCAGGCGGAAAAGCTTCAACGAATTGAGGTATGGAGTTTTTAGAACTATGATTGCTTGAAACCAAATTTTACCTATAAAGGCATAATGTTAAAAATATTTATTTCAACTCTACTCATTCAATTCTAGTGTTTGAGGCTGAGGTCACCTTTTAATTCAGTTTGCCAAAACATTTATGTTCCTGTTTGTATTGCCTAAAGATAGGCCTTTTAAGTGAATTAAAAGTTCATCCCCATATGCCTGCATGCAATACTCTTGGTCACCCAAGCTTATGTCATGGAGGCGTCTAATAATTTTTGGTGAAAAGAATATCGGTTAAACGACTCATAGTCGTACCAACTGTGGGGATGATGCATGGATAACTCCATCTACCAATCAAAGGAAATACTTATTACTAGGTTATCCACGAATTTTTAAGAAGTAACATTTATTCTATTCAGCAGCCCATTAACTATGAAGGCTAATCTTTAAGGCTTCCATTAATATTAGGTCGAAGTTGGTTTGGGAATGTCTGACTATCCTCAAGGGAGTGGCGCAGGGCAATCAGGTCACTCTCCCCTACATTCGTGGCCATGAGGGTAATGAAGCTGCTGATTATTTTGCCAAAAGAGGATCGAGAGTCTATACCTACAGGGGCACAACCAATATTTGGAGCCACCAAAAGCTGTTCGCGGAGTAAGGTTAATAACTGGGAGAGAGAAAAAAAACAAGAACAATACGTGCAAAACCTTCCAGGCCTGAGACAGGCTGAACTATTTATGACGTTCTCAAGGAGAAGGGTCACTGGATGCGTCAGAATACTTGTAGGCCTCTAACTTGCCGTAGCCCTCTTCATATTATTTAAAGAAGAGTGGGAAAGTAATAACAGATATCTGCCACTTCTGTGAAACTGAATCAGAAGATGCTGAGCACATTTTGTGTTACTGTCTTCAACTTGGTCGAATTACATATAAAATGTGAAAGGATTTTTGAAAAACCTTTTCATTGGTCTAATGTAGCCTGGGGGCAATCCACAACAGGTAATTAGGGTGGGGAAATGGTAAGGGGTTACCCAATATTGTTGACGTCTGTTGGCCACAATAAAGCGATTGCATAAAATTGGATCGAAGGTCGTCTTAATCTATTTTGCACGTAAAAAACGGTTGGGATCCTTACCATCTCGTATTTCCGAGGTGTTCCGTTCAACCTAGACCCTTGTCTCTCATATTCACTTCCTACGCAAGCTCTTGCGGATCTTGGACATCCTGGAGCTTCTCAGCTTCCTCATTCTCATAATCTGTTAGTCTGAAAAGATGAGTCATTAATCGCTTTTTGATCACCCCATCCTCTCTATCCACTTCAAGTTTGCGGTGGCGCGCCTCATTTCAGAAGTAACACGGGGCATCGGTGATACACCGTAGTGCAGAGTTCTAGAAACGTATGATTCCGCACTCATAACATCCAAACTGGCTTGAGTAATTGATTCTAAAGTTACCAATGGTCATGGTGGATCATCGCCGACCTGATCTGGCTGGGCAATGTCACCTGATCTTGCTATCTACTCATGCCCAAGCATTTGACTTTGTAGTAGTATAAGGAAGATTAAATTTTCAATGAGACTACTCATTTCTACGAAAGCTTTACAAAAATTATTTTAAAATTTCAACATTCTTCCCTGGCACTACATCCCGCGAGGGGACAGGGCCTCCTGTAGCAGCCTGCGCCAGTCTTCCCGGTTCTGTGCTGCTGCTCTCCAGTCAGTGGTTCCCAACAACATTCGGGCGTCTACTTTTACTCCGTCCACCCACCGCAACTTCGGGCGTCCTCGTCTCCTGGTAGCATATATCTTTTCTTCTAGTATCTTTCTGGGCACGGAATCCACACTCATGCGTGCAAGGTGTCCTGCCCAGCGGAGACGACCCACTCTTATATGACAGACCACATTGCTATCTCCATAAAGCTCCATAACTTCCGCGTTAGTGCGTCTTCTCCATGCTAGGTCATAGGGGTCAAAAATCCCCCCAAAAATCCGCCTCAGAACTCTCCGTTCAAACCGGAGTAGCTCGTCTTCATGGGCTTTGGATAATGTCCAACTTTCAGAACCATAGGTGAGGACTGGTCTGATTAAAGTCTTGTATAGACGGATCTTGGTTCGCCGGGATATGACCTTGCTTTTGAGGTGCTTCAGGAGTCCAAAATAGCATTGGTTTGCCGCTGCGGTTCTTCTGTGTATTTCTGCTCCCATGTCGTTTTCTGCGGTAACAAGCGATCCGAGATACACAAACTCTTCAACTCTCTCAAAGGTATGCTCTTCAACAGTAATGCTTTGAGGAGGGCAGAGACGGGCTCCAGTGACCATATATTTCGTTTTAGCCGCGTTAACCTCCAGTCCCATCTGCAAAGCTGCACGCTTCAGGCGCAAGAACGCATCTCTCATGGCATCTGCATTTCTACCAATAATATCAATATCATCAGCATACCCTAGTATTTGAGAGGATCGGTTGAACACAGTACCTCCAACTTGAATACCTGATTCTCTCACTGCCCCCTCTAGTGCAAAATTGAATAATAAGCAGGCAAGACCATCCCCTTGTCTCAGACCTTTATGTGTTGAGAACCCAGCAGAGAGTTCACCATCAACTCGTACAAAACATTCAATGGACGCCAATGTCATTTTTACTAGCTTGATTAATTTGGCTGGGATGTTCATATTCAACAATGTATTATACAGCTCTTCCCTTATCACACTGTCATAAGCAGCCCGAAAGTCTACGAACAAATGGTGTGTTGGGATGTTGTGCTCACGTGCTCTCTCCAACAACACCCTCAGGGAGAAAATCTGGTCGGTGGTAGCCTTACCTCTCATAAATCCAGCTTGGTAGCTACCTATTTCTCTCTCAGCAAATGGACTAAGCCTGAGGAAAAGGATTCGGGAGAGCACTTTATAAGCACACATTAGGAGAGATATCCCACGGTAATTACTACACTCAAGAACGTCCCCTTTCTTGTGTATTGGGCATATGATTGTTTTATACCAATCCGTTGGAATTCTCTCACTTTCCCATATATTCAATATTAGGCAGTGCAGCATCTTCACGACCTCCTGACCCCCATACTTAAACAGCTCAGAAGGGAGACCGTCCATCCCTGGGGACCTATTATTTTTCAAACTGTTGATTGCTTCATGAACTTCTTCATAATCCGGGGGCTCCAGATCCCCAACTGGGACATGAGAGTCTCGAGAAGGAGGGTCGGTTTCAGTCCCATTCAGTAAAGTGTAAAAGTGATATCTCCATCTCTCCAGAATCCCTTGCTTGTCATTCAGCAGTGTGCCATCAATGTCCTTACAGGCAATTACATGAGGCTTGAATGGTTTTCGGCTGCTGTTTACCTCCCGGTAAAACTTCCGGCTTTCATTTTGAGTGTTAAGCTCTTCCATGTTCGCAAAACGAGCAGCCTCCCACTTCCGCTTTTTCCTTCTATGAAGCCGCTTTTCAAAACGCCTTTTTGTGCGATAGCATTCCACAGAACTACGTGTGTGCCTCCGCTGCAACTTCATATTGTAGGCGAGATTTTTTTCATCACTAACTTCCTGGCATTCTTTATCGAACCATCCTTTCCCTTTCTCTGGAGCTTCGTAGCCCAGAACCTCAAAGGCAACGTTGGTAATGGTTGTTTTACAGACCTCCCACTCCCGGTCAATATCTCCATCAAGCCTAATCTGACGGAGCTCCTCGTCCATTCGCTCAGAGAATTCCATCCGTACATTGGGATCTTTAAGTTTCTGAACATTTATTTTAGGCTGACGTGATCCTCTAGAACCTCGAGCAGTGGACAGTCTAGCCTTGATCTTAGCAACTACTAAATAATGATCAGAGTCAACGTTTGCGCCTCTGTAGCTCCTAACATCTCTAAGACCAGTTATATGCCTGGAGCTCATCAGGATATGGTCAATCTGATTAGTTGTTACGCCATCGTTCGATCTCCACGTGCCCAAATGGATTCGTTTGTGTGGGAACAGCGTGCTGCCCACAACCAGACCTCTGGAAACAGCTAGGCTGATGAGCCTTCTACCATTATCGTTTGACTGTTCGTGTAGGCTATGGCTTCCAATGGTTGGACGATATATGGCCTCTCTTCCTACTTGTGCATTGAAATCTCCAATAACTATTTTTATGTCACTTCGTGGACACTGGTCAAGGCAATCCTCCACTGCACTATAGAACATGTCTTTGTCCTCCTCCTCTGATGGTTCTGTGGGGGCATGAACACTCAGAAAACTATAGTTATAGAATTTTCCTCTAATACGCAAATAACATAGCCTTTGGTTTATAGCTCTAAAACCTATAACGTGCTGGGAAGCTCTCTTACCCACAATAAAACCTGTACCAAAAATGTGGTGGCGCTCACTGCAGCTATAGTAGACGGTGTAGTCCCTCTTCTTAAATGTACCACTGCCTGTCCACCGCAGTTCCTGGATCGCAGCAATGTCAACCCCATAGGTGTTAAGTTGATTTAGGAGCAGATGTAATGCTCCAGGTCGGTATAAAGACAGAACGTTCCATGTTCCAAGTCGAAATTCCTTTAGGCGGGCATTATGTCGATACCGTGAAATCAGTCCGGCTTTTCTGTTATCAGGATTCGTAGTAGGTGGGTGTTTTCCGAGGTTGGGTTACTAGCCCCACGCTCAACCCCCAACCTGGAGGACCGGAGGGATTTTCTGTCAGGGCCCCCTACCCTTAGATGGTCGCCGGCCAAGGCTGAAGGATCCATCTCTCCTGGCTGGTTTTGGTCCACCCTGGGTATTTTATTTCCCCAGTGCCCACCATATCTGGTGAGCATTCCCCTATCCGCCACCTGGGGAGGCGCCTGATGGGAGACCAGCCAAACTCCTCACAGGAAAATTTCAACATTCTAACAGTAAATGTCTACATTTACCTGGTCTATGGCTCGAACAGTCAATTAAAATGAATAAATGTTTTGCATATTTTTGTTGATTTCTCTCCGAATACAGCATCTTTTGACAATTTTGGTGGTACTATCGTGTTATGGATCCAGAAATGTGAAAAATCCAATGCAATACGGAGTGCTCTCGAGCATATTTTAATGTGGCAGTTGATAGAAGATCGAGATTCTGGAAACGGCTAAATCCCAGACTTTGCTTTACGTTTTACATTCGTAAGATTTTTAAATTGGACTATTTTAGACCAACCCGAACAAAATCAATCGCTCTATACATACATTCGTATGAAATACACAAAAGATCAAATTTTTAAATTGCTTTCGTAACAAGCGTTAACTAACGGACTATTTGAACCACCCAAATACAAAGGGATGTCCCCTCTTGGAGTTAAGAATTTATGCGGTTTTCTTTAGTAAAATGTAAAAGAATATTATTTAAGGGTAGTAAATATACAAACATAATACAAAACATACAAGTCGAATTTAATACCTACCCCTTCCTCCTTTTTGAAGTCGTTAAAAATGAGTGTGACACCTGGGCCTTTAGTATAACAGCAATAATTGCTGTCATACTTAAGGGGTTTAGAATCGATAAAATAATTATGATGAAAGTCCCAGTTTCTAAACCCCTTCAATCACTGTGTGAGTCACAATGAAGTACACATTGGAGCACGGTTCAACCTCCGCTTTTTGGGTGTAACAAACATACAGTTTTACTGCGGAAGAATATTCATGAGCGAAAAAGCAATCCTCAATCCTCCAATTAATGTTTTATGCTTAAATAAGAGAATAATTGTATACATTTTTAGAATAAAGTTCTAACTTTCGTCTAACTTACATGCTTATCCTTTATTTTATTTTATGGTTTATTTTTCTCTCCCCTTTCATTTGTAAAATGTTGCAATTTTCTATTTACAGTCATTCAGTTACCTACCACTGAAAGGACTAGTGAAGCTCAACAACCCTGATGTGTCTTTCCAGTACATTGAATACTACTGCCATGACCATCGCAACATACCCGAAGAGCCTCATCATTTCTACTTTGGAAGAATCGTTAGTTTTTCTGTGAAATATTTTACTGGTATTTAGCAATAAGAATCAAGGAGGTGGAGATTATTCAGTTCCTAATACTGAATTGTGATTTTCACTGGTTTAAGTCAGCTGTTGTCTCTTTCATTCAGAAATGTGATGGATTAAGTACTAGATTAAGCCTAACATCTTCTAGGTCTGTACAGAGCTGGGATTTCGTCCAATGTTCCTTCGACAGGCTTCAAATGGGTTATTTACAGATTGATTTGCCACTGGTAGCATCCCTATGTTTCCAAGTCCCTGCTGCCTTAATGCTAGATTCAGAGGCAGATTAATGCTGATACAGGGACAAGTGGAGGTCCTCACTGATTAAAGCTGACCAAAACCCAAGATAGTTCCTGAAAATATCTCCCATAGATCCTCGGAAAGGCATATGACTCTTGCAAGTCGTGTCCCCTGTAAACTGGGTCAATCGTCTTTGTGGAAGAGAATTAGCAAGGAATCTTCCTGGTTTCCTATCTAATTCATCCGAGAAATAGGATTATTCTACACAATGAATAGACGTTCGGCCTTGTCTAGACACTTTTATGGGTGGAGAAGTGAGAAGTGTGGTAGAGCGAGAGTACGTTATGGTTTTTTATTTCTAATAATGAATATTTTGTTTACCTCTTCGTAATGGTTAGTGGGATTTACACACAATGTCCCATAGACAGGGGTGCCCCCCCCCTTAACTTCATGACGCACCCCCACCCCCACTTAAAACCAGCCCCCCCCCCAACCCTGGTGAGTTGGTACCCAAAACAAATATTAATAATATCGTAAAATACATTAAAACATTAACAGTTTGAAGTCAACAATTTTAAATTTGTAGTCGTGAGACCATCTACGAGTTATCTAGGGACCTTCTAAGCTTGTCAAATATATCTCCCTATATTTATAAACCCTTATCAAATATAAACCCTACACCGCAGTTTTTGTCTTTGCGATGAGGAAACAGAAAATCTTCCGATTATTTCTTCGTTGAAATAGACTGAAGTACATCTTTTTCTGCTGTTTAGAACCATTAGATTGGACAACCAAGAGTCTCTCATAGCTGAGCTGAGACTTTTTTGATAATGTCAACTCGACTTATTGCTTATCTTTCCACGGAACAACTATTTATTGCTAAGAAGAGTAAAGTTGTATACACCACTTTCAGAGCAGTTCATTATTATTTACGTTCAATCTAGTGGTGTAATATATTTTTGAATGGCCATTAAACACTATTTCAATCAACTTTACCCCCCCCCCCCCAGAATTTCAATGACGCAGTAGGCGTCATAGCCCCCCCCCCCCCCTGTGGGCAGCCCTGCCATAGAGGTACATGTAGCCAGGGAGAATTCGAGGTCGATCAGTTATACTTTGAATTATAAAGATTTCTTGCTAAAAATATCTCTCATCCGATAAAATCAGGAAATAACTTGATACTCGATGATTGAACAAAATGATCGAGAGATTAAAAAAATGTCAAAGAGGGATCTGTGGATTATGAAGCTTAAGCGCAGGTTATGTGAAATTAGCATTGACTTATGTGCACTTGGACTTTTGATGATGAGATGAACTTTTAGGCTGAACTGCTGCTGGAGACCATTTAAGCGAGTACCGATTCTTGAGCCACACAATGGCTTCGGAAGTGCAGCGAAAAATGAATTTTAATTTCGTCTACTTCCGTGATTTTATAACAAAATGTAGATTGTTTTAAAAAGGATAGAATTGAATTTGGGGTAATGATTTTTTTAATCGTTTCAGCTCACTTTCTCAGGCTGTGGAGAACTTATTTAATAATGATTCACATCTTGAAAAATGACTACCTAGGGTTGTAATAATTATTGTTCTCTAGCGTAATACAAATCCTCCAGTCCTTATTCGCACAGTAACTTATTGTGGGGACACTTCAACTGAATGGATTGCGAATGAAAACTAAAAGAAAAATAAGCATTTTAGTAACTGAAAAAATTGGCTCTAGCCCAATTGTTGATCCTTTAAACACTCTTAGCTGATTTTGAATATTGCTTCTTATTTGACCGTCTAATAATGTTTTGTGGGTGGTTCTTCTTCACAGGTGTCTGAAGGACAGAGAGATTTGATCTCAAAATTGTCCCTGAAAACGAGGTATTTTATTGGCAACACAAGTATGGACCCTCAATTGTCACTCATTATGGCTAATCAAGCCTTAGTAACAAACGGCTCGTTGGTATACGACCCTTTTGTTGGATCAGGTGAGTCTGTATTAACAAGGCATAAGACCTTATTACTTTCTCGTCTACCCAAGAACCAGAACCATCGTGTTCTCTAATGGAAGGTGACATCAAATTTTGCTCTAAAATCTACTTTTCCAATCGCGTGCCATCTGAACGGTATGTGTTCGCTGACACTTTCAGGATTAAGAGGTTTAGGTGACAAGGACTTCCAGCATGACCAACAAGTTTGTCACATTTATTTACCTGATAAATTTCGCCCAATGGAGTTTTTTTAATTCATTATTTAATTCTGAGTCGAATGATGAAGAGGCGTCCTGTCAGGTGGTCTGAGGTAACCAGTTATGGGCCAAAGGTAAAAAAGAAAGAGAAATTGGTAGTTCCTACTTTACTAATTATTGTATCATTATCATATCCTAAGTAATTTTGTATTCACTGAGATTGAGGGATTTCTTTATCACTATGTACAGAACATGTCGTGTGTGTATCCTTCAGAGTAAAAGATCAAACTCGGCTACCCCTTTGCCTTCAAGGTGGCCCCGTTGACACTCTCCAGCCTGCAATTCTGAACCGATTTTCGAAATTCTTCTCTTAATCGATCTTAATTTTACTTTACTAGTGAGAAAAAAAAACTTTGGACATATCAAATTTCATTATGGAAGACAGAAGTTTGAAGGGATATCGCCAAAAAAATTAGTTTTTGTTCAACAAATTTCCTCATTGCTAATGACGCCATGATTCTCAATCGCTTTTCGTGATTATTATTTTGTTCAATCCTAATTTTCTGACAGAAGATAATAGCAATCCTTTCAATCTCTGCTCAACCGATTTTTCTCGACCTAGTCTTGTCATTTTTTATTGTTTAATTACGATATTGGTTAAAATATTTACACAAATTTTAAAACTTTCAATTTTCATCATGAAAGGGGTGATAAACCATAATATCACAATTTTGATCCGATTTTACTGGTTGTTATTTTATTTTGTTTGGGGCCTAGCTAGGCGCCCCCCCTCCTGGCGAGGCGTCCAGCGCGTTTTCACTTCTTTTTTGTTAAATTAAGAATATTTTATATCAAAACTTTCCTATTTTAGCACGGAAGGGGAGGCGAATGGAGGGGTTAATAGTAATTAACTAGGTATATAGTTAAATCTTCACTCTTCCCGTCTGTTTTTGATCACTGTTCGCCCCCAACTTTAGTCTAGTTGTGTAACAATCCTTGAGGATTCTGCTGTCGGGGTATTCAAGCGCTACTCAAGCAAAAATAGCAGTCGATTTTCGTTATTATTGTTTGGTTCAATCAATAACTTACTCTTGTTGTGGAACTCATTTCCACATAATTTCTTAATAAAACACGGTAAATTGAGGGGGTAATTCCGTATTTTTATATTGATAGATTCCATAGAATGGACAGCTTAGGAACTGTCGAAGAAAAATATTATAATCATCCATTTTTGTGGGTTATATAATCATCCACTGGTGGCAGAGCTAGGGTTACACATTCCTGAGAGAAGGTACTATGCACAGGTCATGTTGAATATTTTCTTAAAATGAGTAACCATTTTTGTAGCTGGCTCTTGGTATTGGGGGAGGCTCGAAAACATAGATTTTCAAATCAAAAAACTACATAGTACAAGATGGTATGTGTTGCGCTTGTTCAGAATTACAGGTTGTTATTTGCCTTACTGAATCAAACTTTCTGTTTTCCCAGGTTCTTTACTGATCGGAGCTGCTCAGTTTGGAGGCTTGGTCATGGGGGCTGACCTTGATTATTTAATGTTGCACGGAAAATCTCGTCCCACTAGAAAGCAAGCTCGGGTATGTTCATCTGCTCGTATTTTTACGTTCATCAACTTTGAACTGAAGATCATAGCGCTCTCTTAATAACCCTTCTCCCAACGGTTACATTTTCTTCTAATTCGTTATGGACATGTTCGTGATCACCATGAAAAAATATCTTCAAGACGGACTTGCTACTAAATTGCTAGCGTATTCAAATATACTGGCTACATTTATTAAATAGAGGTGCAAACATGCTCATTTTTCAAGTTTGAGCCGATTTACATAGAGGTTGATAGTTCTTTGCTAAAAGGATGATCAATCATCAATTCTTAACATTTACTAAGTTTCCATATCCTAAATTTCTTTTCAAATAACATCATATTCCAACTAAACGGTCACTGTTGTCGCTGCCTAAGCCAGGTGGATTGTCTGCTCATCACAGCAGGCGATAACATGTATCAGCTTCTTGCTATTCTCCTTCGGCAAACTAAATGGAATTTCGAGTTGAAAATTGGGGCACTCTAAAGGTTTGTTTTGACAAGAGGTTCCAAACCAGTTCGGGATAGAACTAGAACCTACAGGGGGAGGGATAGAACTACCGAGAACTTTCGGTATTCGTTCTACTTGTCCAAACGCTTTCCGAACTAGTTTGGAACCAAAAACCTGAACGTCCCCTTCCCGCATGGTTCCGTCAGACATCGAGACCAAAAAAGAGGCAACAGCAACAATAACACAAAATAATATTCCTACAAAAATCAAAACATAACTCGAACTTAATGACGAACTAGACATTATTGTAAACCTCGGAATTTATACTTGAAACAAAGTTTGTTTTGACAACCTCAACTAGGTAGGCCATATTTGGGCGGGAATAGATGATAACCGTTGATAACGCGATAAACCTACTGCGCATGTCTCGGACTAAAAGTTCTGGCAAAAATCTTCGAACCACTTGAACTAGTTCTAAGTGGTTCTGGACTCCTTGTCCGAACAGCGAACCAAGAGGTTCGAGATTTTTCAGAACTAGTTCTGGCGTGTCAAAACAGCCAAAAAAGGGCGTGTTTGGTTCTGAACCTCCTGTCAAAACAAACCTTAACATCCCTGACATTGAATAACGATGAAATGAAGCATGGAACTGGGAATGTCTAAATGGATTAAAATAATAAACTAGAGTCTGCTACATTTTCCTGCTAGAGCAAATGATCGAGGCTTCTTGCAATTCGGGTGTCTTGTTTTTTCTTGCCTCAATTCATATGTTATTTCGTGTACTTAAACTAGCAAAAGTTCAAATTGAAATACTTCAATAATGTTTTGATATTGATGCTAATATATTTTAATAATATTTCACAGCATAAACCCCGTCACGAAGAAAGTATTTTGGCCAATATGAAACAATATGGCTTAGCTCATCGATACGTTGATATTGTAGTCGCTGACTTTTCCCTCCCTTTATGGCACGATTCGTTCAGGCTCGATGCTATCATCACTGACCGTAAGATTTCTGTATTTATAGACATAATGATTTTCTTTATTACAATAAGTGGTTTTCTCCTATCGATCTTCTAAAATCCTGGTTTTTAGCCCCATACGGAGTAAGGGAGGCCGTCGAACGTGTTGGAACGACCAAAGAGGATAAAAGTATATGCAATCATCACCTTCCTACACATTTGCCTAGTAAAATCCAGTACGACATGGCTCAACTTCTGCACGATCTTTTAACGTTTGCTGCCAAACACTTACGAATGGGTGCTCGTTTAGTGACATGGATTCCGATCATAAGGTTAGAAACACTATTTGCCCTTGTCATTCGTTGATTCCTTTATTATTCCCTTTGAAATCGATTAACTGTTTGTTGTTGTCAAGATTGGAGTATGAAGAAAATCAGTTGCCTCGCCATGAATGCCTTCGTCTTATTTTTAATTCTGAGCAGATTCTGTCGACCAATGCGTCGAGACGGCTTCTCACATACGAAAAAATTGGAGAACCCAAGGTATGCACGGTATACATTTTAATTGAACATTCCTAATTAATTAGTAAGTAAATAATGCAATAATTATTCTTATAATAATATTATAGTGCTATTCTTCCCATACATGTTCAATGCTGTTCAAATTGAACACGTTTGAGAAACATATTTTTTTTTTGCACTGAAAGGAAGTGTACAGTTTTCTGTAGAAGAGTGGATCTTACTTCGATAGGTTCTAGGCACTATTCCCTAAAATATCATGTTAATTTAAAAACCAGTAGATTCAGGAGAAATAATCATTTAAAAAAAAAAAGAACGAGCACTTGATCGGTTTAGGGAGGTGACAAAATGTATGCGTTCATTGTTTGTTAAAACGATCTTTAAGAATAGTTATGTTTTTATAGCTGTCAGCACGACTGCTCTCTAATGCCTGTTATGGGAAAACCTGTATTAACTTAAAGTCCAATATCGATGTAACCTTTAAAATCGTACTAATAAGTAAAAGTTCTGCTAAGAATTTCATCATGGCCAGTTCCTATAAATCGCTCCTATCGATGTTCAAAAGGGGTGACCATCATGGCCTAAATCTTAATTTCGTTTTGGAAACTTGGTTCTATGACTCCGTTTTCTCTCGTAGTTAATGTTGGCCTCAGTACATTTGCGAACGTGAACTCGTCATCCAAGTTGAATATGGGTCAGGTTTTTTTTTTTTTTTTAAAGCTTTTCCCACTTGTGAAAAAGTTGAACTCTCAAAAGAGGAGGCTGCATCGCAAGCCCTGAATCCCAAAAAGTTTCTATTTTGTTATATTTTACGGGGGATATTTGGGGGTGTTCTTTTACAAACACCTACCACACAAGGCAGATCCTTTTGAATTTTGAAGTGGAGTTTTTTAGGTATAAAACGTCATAAAACATTCAATCTTGAAAGAGGAAAATCACAACGAATTCTAATGAGCACATCCTAAGTCACCCAAATTTATACTTGAATATAAATATTTATGCACGAATCAATCAGTATAATAGTTACAAAAACTATAGTAACAAGTGTACTGCCAGTAGCAAGTAAATGTAAAGGTTGGGTGATGGAGAAATTGGCCTGAAGAAACTTGTTTTGTGATTGATGCAGGGAGAAAAACGAACTGTTGTAACAGAAGAAGAAACGTTCAGACAAAAATACTCCAGGTACATTGATGAAAACAGAAAACTCAAGTCGGAGGACGATCACAAGGAGAAGAGGTTCAAAACTCTTCCTGATAAGTAAGTACACCGTTCTTGACTGGCAGTCAACACATGTACGAAATCGTACGGTTACGCATATAGCAACATTTTATAGTGGAATGCAATTGGCTGTAGCAGGGCTGATAATGAATGAATCAAACTTGGGGGGAACTTGAAATATCTGAAATAGGTATTGTCCTTCGTATAAAATGTAATTTTAACCGGACCTCAATTCTTGCAGATTACGTGAGCAGACAACTGATATTTTACCGACATGAGCGAAATGGAATTTAATAACAAGGAGCTAACCAATTGTAAACTTGTGTATAATATTTTTATTACAATGGAGTTATTATTTCAAAAGGCAACGTTCAATTCTTTTTTCCTCGTTTTCCTTTGCGTTTAGGCTTGGATCTTTTCTTTTTTCGTTCTTGAATTTCGCGGGCTTTAGCGATTTGTTCAGGACGCTTGAGTTCTACTTGTTTCTTCATCTGCATTTTGAGGTTGTGTTTCGCCCATCGAGCGTTCTTCGGTTCGCGTTTCAAAGCTGTGACGAAGAAAATGAATTAAACCATGAACATGTAATAAACTTGAAGAATACAAATCCTTGACTCAGGCTAGAACAATTTACAAAATAAAAAAAAGGAGCAAACGTGGAAATACAAAATGAAATGAATGGTAATTGTATTTCTTCGTTCATTTCAGAAAGGCGTGACATCTATTGTAATGAACAAATGTTATCATCGATCTATGTGATTGGAAATTATTTAAATTTTTTTCTCATTGAAAGTTTGACGACGGAGCGGGATAATCTGCCTTTCGTTTGCGTTCAACACATCTAATGAATGAATTGAAACTTGGAGGGAACTTGAAATATCTGAAATAGGTATTGTTGTTCTTCGTATAAAATGCAATTTTAAGCGGACCTCAATTCTTGCAGATTACGTGAGCAGACAACCGAGATTTTACCGACATGAGCGAAATGGAATTTAATAACAAGGAGCTAACCAATTGTAAACTTGTGTATAATATTTTTATTACAATGGAGTTATTATTTCAAAATGCAACGTTCAATTCTTTTTTCCTCGTTTTCCTTTGCGTTTAGGCTTGGATCTTTTCTTTTTTCGTTCTTGAATTTCGCGGGCTTTAGCGATTTGTTCAGGACGCTTGAGTTCTACTTGTTTCTTCATCTGCATTTTGAGGTTGTGTTTCGCCCATCGAGCGTTCTTCGGTTCGCGTTTCAAAGCTGTGACGAAGAAAATGAATTAAACCATGAACATGTGATAAACTTGAAGAATACAAATCCTTGACTCAGGCTAGAACAATTTACAAAATAAAAAAAAGGAGCAAACGTGAAATACAAAATGAAATGAATGGTCATCTCTTCATTTAATTTCTTCGTGTTCATTTCAGAAAGGCAGGTGACATCTATTGTAATGAACAAATGTTATCATCGACCTATGTGGATGGAAATTATTTAAATGTTTTTCTCATTGTATTCAATAGTCGTTTTATGAAAACCTACGGATTTATGATAATTTTCGCTCACCACCATTATTTTTGAAGTATCTACATAATTCGGAATTGGGACGCCCTTAAGATTGAGGGACAAGCTAAAAAACAGACTTGAGGAAATGTCCCTCAATACTAATGCAACATGGTAAAAAAAAACTCTGGCGCGAAAGGAAACTAATAAAATTTATTGATTATTAGAATCTGAGAAGTGTTTCTTTACGCTTGCGCTTTCTCCCTTCGGTTCGCACAACTTCTGGGAAAAGAAAACTTTCCACATTCAACAGCCAGAGCTACCAGATAAATCCAGAAAGAAAGGTTCCACTAAGCTGTTTATTTAAAGCAAAACTTCAGAGAAAAGTTGAGGTACCACCGGCAGTACTTTCAGTTTAAAAAAATCCCTAATTTTTATACATTTCATATTGAACAATTGGAATCGGGATTTAAAGCATCCCCTCTTTCGCCAAAAGTTATAACATCACATGAGGATGAATTCGAAGAACCTTTATCTTTTGCTTGCCAAAATTCAAGTTATCTTTACTTGCTACAGGAATTATTATAAAAATTTCTATACATATAATGAACGGAAGAAATTCCTTAACATGCTGAAGTTGATATTAGAGATTTAAATTCATTAAGACTTATTAGAAAATGATTACATATTTATATATGACAACGTAAAATAGTTGTAGCCTATGCTGGAAAAATCCATCAAATTTAATCAGGAAAATTTGGTTTAAAGAAAATCGATGTCATATCCTAAAGTTATACCATTCCGTACGTGCAACAGGTAACAAAATATGTTAAATGAATTTCAGATTCGAAATAATTCGAAGTTCTGTTCTTATTTTCACTTGGCAAGAGCTTTTGGGACTAAGTAAAATAATTTCAGAAGAGCAGGAAATTCTGCGGACGGATAGTGGGCAGAAAGGATCACATTTATTCTCAAACTCTAATCAAACGGTAAAAATTATAACACTCAGGATGTCTCAAAACGGATTCCTACTGAAAAACTCCGAAAAAGCCGCTTAACATTTTTCTACCCTTTACTCTAGATTCATTTTCTCTGAAAATACTCTACCAAAAATGCACGAGATGATACATATTATGTATCCCAACCTGAATCCATGAAGAAGACTAATCAATTTTGAAGAACAAAAACATGATTAACTTTCCAAAACTAAATCAAGACAAATTAACCTACCAGAGGGTTGGTAGATAATGTAGCTCAAGGAATTCAACGTACAGAGTTTAGTTGATCTATTTTCATGGAGGTAACTTACGCTTAGAGGGTTCCGTCTCTCCATCGTCGCTTCCACCATCATCATCTGCTGCAGCCTTCGTCCTTTCCATCCACTTCTGATAACGTCCTGATTTGTACGATGCAGGAATCCATTTTCCTGATTCCGACTTTATCATGTTTTTCTTGCTTTCTCCCTGAACTCCCACCATCTTTTTCTTCTTTTTATCCCAAACTTTCTTCACTTTTGCGGACTTCATAATCGCCTCGGTGTCACCAGTTAGGTCAAAACCAGCAGCAGAAGCCTCTTTTTGGAAATTGTGAACTTGCAATCTGTTAAGCACAGAAGATACTGCTGTTTAATAGTATAATGTAGATTGGTACGGCAAAACTTATATTTGAATGAATTATATCAAAAATAAGCTTACAGATTTTCTCGAATTTCTTGTGGCAAGAATACCTAAATGAACGCTTACCAAGAAAGTTCACGAGTTGATATTTACGTAAAAGCTGCCTACTACATACACTGGGAGGGGGTGAGTCTCTATCATAAATAAAGCGGTAATTGGAACTATTATTATTTTTCAACAATTCGATATTTAGGAACAAATACATTTCTTTTACTTCTGTAGCATGTAATTTAATATGAATACTGATTCTAGCAGGACAAAGGGATGTGAAGAGCAGGTATCAAGTAATATGAGAGCACATTTGTTCATTTTGTTAATCTCCCTTTGCCTTCTGTTAAAATGGGCTAATTACCCACTCTTATTCTTACCTATTATTCGAACCAACTATCTCCTTTACCCAGGTGGAAAATTACGTTGAATTTTCATGCAAGACAGACCCTTGAAATCAACGCAGTACCTTTACGATGAGCATACACCCAATGTCTGTTCCACAATAAAAAGATTTTCTGGCGAATGACAAAGGAACGAATCAAATTTCATTTTGCGTGACATACCCTTCCTCCGTGTGCATGTCTGCAGGTTGATAAGGAATGAAGTGCTCCTTATCAATGCCGATTTTCTGTTTCTTTTCGGCCAAATCGCTAAGAGTGAAGGTTTTCCTCTTTTTCCCCATCACCACTTTACTGAATGTTGATCCTATATCTTCAGGTTTGCTCAGTTCCAGTTTGAGATCCGTCCGACTGTCTCGAATGGCTGTAATTGTATGAAAATAAGTTAACAGTCTTCACAATAACGCCCGAGCCTGCATTATTATCATGCAGCAGAATTGCATAGGTACATGTTTAGACAATATCCATCTTGATAAACCACATTGAATCATGAAAAATGGCAATAGGTTAGTGAATGTCATAATTGAAGGTCGGAACATCAGCTTATGTTGCTGCATCGACAAAGAAGCATAGGTGAGTTGGCAATGAATGAACATTTATAACGGCTTGAAATGTATATCTAGTTTTTAAATGAAAATTCAATTATGAGAAAGTTAACACCTACAGCCATCTCCTACGATCAGAAGTTTTATTTTACACATTTTACAAATAAACCCATAATTGCACCAATCCGCACAAGACTACCATGTCCAGGTTGACGTCAATAACAGACAAAACTGAAAAATCATGAAAATGAGACAGAGGTGACCTAGTGGTCTGGTTGCCTCTTTCAACGGCAGAGGAGGTAATGCCTGCGAAACACACAAAATGTCCCTGGAGCTAAAAAGCGCAGCAGTTTCAAAAATTAAGAAGGGGAACTATCCATACATGGATACATCCATCACCAATAGCAGCTACCGAATGTTACCAGATTTCTCAGAACTGTACGATATCTACATTCATTTACAAAGCGTAGTCCGAAGGGCAGCGTTCATTAAAATGGACACCAGCAAGTTCACATTATATTGTTGAATAACCTTGAGAATAAAACATTAACTTGATTCTGCTAAGATAGGCAGTTTCCTGTTAGCCTCCAAAATTATAAAACGGTGTTGTACTAGAACCCGGCCATTCCAGCTCCCCAAGGTTTTGAAATGCTTACAGACATCTCCGTTATTAAAAGAAAATAATTACCTTCACTTTCAGCGAGCTTTTCTTGAACTTTTTGGTGGTACGCAATAATTTTCTTGTCATGCTTTTGTCTTCTTTCCCTCATTAGCTTATATGACTCAGAGTAAGATGGACGGCCCAACTCAAATATTGTCTAAAAATAAATCAATTTTAAAAATTAATGTTTTTTTATTCAATTGAATACAATATGAGGATTTTTAAATAGAACACTGACCGCACTTTTTCAATAAGTGGTTTGATTTTTCAAAATATTGGAAAAAAAAAGGCATCACACTTCCTGCCTGGTTACGTTACACATTTTGACGAAACTTTGAAAACTCTAAAAACAAACCACTAACCTTGAAACACTTTCATTTCATAATAGTAAAAGCAAATTTTGTAGTCTAGCATTGATGTAGTTAGTATTGATTTGAAGACACTTGATCACTAAACAAATAACATATTTAAAAACGAGATGAACATTTAAAACTACGATCGCCCTACACCTGTGAACATGACACGGAAAGCTCGTAAAATGTAGAAAAGAGGAAAAATTGCAACTAGGAGCAAAATAAAGATTTACCCCAGGTGGTCTATATGTGCTGATTCCAGTCAACAGTTTAGCCTTTTCCTCTTTGTCATTTGTAGCCTCCTGGAAAAGAGGGTGTTCACCAATCGTTGCAAATCTGATGTCTTTAGCGCGTTTAACGGATTCTATCGATGCTCCAGGGCGAGATCGGATGTACTGCTTCATACCGTTGTTACATACATTCAGCATTGACATCTACAACCGACAGGAAATGTGAAGATGAATAGTGAATAACGGATAGAAAAGCCTGAATACAACAACGTTATTGTCGAAAAACGTTGAAGAAAATTATTTCCTGCATGGGCGTCGCCTGCATCAAGAAATATGCCAATGTATGTGAGTACAAGTAAGCTTTATTATTATTTGATACCTGAAAATTCCAAAACGCTGTTAACTACCAGCTCTTGGGTGAATAAATTTCAAATGTAGGCTTAATAGACTGCTCATGAATATTTTTAAAAACTTTCTACCTCAAATTAAAATTGTATTTAATTACATATTACCTATCTAATCCATAAACGATAAATTACTATTTTTCAATGAATCAAATTCGTTTTCCATCTTTTTGACATTTTTCAATCAATGCCTATCTTATAACATCATTCTACAACCCTAACCCAAAACGCCGATATTCATACTCATTGAGAATTAATTTAAAAAATGAAAACATTATTATTATTATCACCTAGAAATGTGATAGGTTGAGGATCAATCAAATTTTTCTGTCAACACACACGAAAATTAAATAATACTAAGTGAAGATTTGTTTTCCATTAAGTAATGATGTTTTCACAATTAATCTTACGAGCATTGCGGCTTTATTAGCAGTGATTATAACTCTATTCAGGTATGTCAACACTAGTGCGTTTTCGTCTTTCAACTTGCCGCATGAAGATTGCCTCTGACGCATGCCATTCCAGCAAGCGATTCCTGTCCACATTTGCCTGTCAGGTTTCTTTCAATCCTCGTGATGGAGTCAGCAGAAGATGCGAGTTTACTACTTATGAAAAGTAGGACCCCAAGCTCATAATTTTATTTTCTACACTTTGCACCCAAAATAGCCACCGCATCATTCCACGAGATTTGGTAAGTGTGCATTTTATCATTTACATTACAGAGAACAGGTAATTTACTGTAATCCTCGATGAATTCAAGCGTTTCCTCTCAATCAGACATTTTATAAACATTAAAAAACTTGAAGACGTCACTTTTTCAGTGGAAAACCCACGTAAGATGACTGGTTTGACCCACGGGGATCCAACCCGGTTCGTTACCCCTTCCCCTACCATTCAACACTCCCATTCAACTCAGATGAGGCATGCCTCTTGGGATTCATAATGTTGTGTACCTTATGTTATGACGCATGTCTCTGATGAACAAACGTTGCACAAGTGTAGACAAACCTTTCAATGTACTACAGCAATCCCCAATCAGGGTGCCTGTATGATAACTGGTCACTAGTGATATGAGTAAGGCGAGGGATTGGAGATTAATTGATGAATAAAGGAAGTTTCATTATATTATGTGATACTCAACCATATACGTCATTACTGACTGTGAAAGTACTACTCTTACCAAGTCTGAACCATCGCTGTGCCATTTCAGCAGATCTGTGAGTTCAGTTTCAAGATAAGTAGAAGGGACTTTGCCAAGAGACGACTCATCAGTTCCCCCGCTTGGTGGAGCAATAGTCAAAGGTTTTCCCAAAAACAGGTGAAGATCAATCAAATAACAAAATTCATCAGGTTCGACAATACAGAATGCGTGACCTTCCCTTCCTGCACGAGCACACCTCCCTAAAAGTTAAAAGTTGAAAATTAGGAGGACAATAAAATTATAATTAAGGTAATCCTTCTGATAATCGACCATACAATTAATTCTCAAAGGGTTTCCCTGCTTTCTTTCCCAGCCACATAAGAATGGTTTGACTTGCTACCCAAATACCTTAAGATGTGCTGAAATTTGATATGAAATGCCTACAGAAAATGGGGGATATGTGAAGGATTGTTGGGCAGTACTGTACATGAAGAGTACCTAAATCTTGCATTTAAACAATACAAGCAACAAAAATGGCAAACAAGATCAATGAAAACGAGAACAGGCAAAATATGATATTTACAAATGGATATGTTATTACTTATTGATTTAAATATTTGCCTATAACTATTTTGAGTACTGCTGGAACCATTTCATGTGTTCAAATCTTCCTGTTAACTCATCATTCCTCACATAATGTTTGACTTGTTGGTAAAACTTACAATGCGCAAGATCTAAATTCATATACCCAATAACCAACTTTATCAATCATGTAAGAATGGATTTGCATTTTAATACGTACCTACCTCAGAATGAATCTGTACATAACTATCTATATTACATATATTGTATAATATACAAAATATTATGTTGTTAAGTTTCGATGAAGTAACTTCATCGGTAAAACAGAAGCATCATGTGACTGCAGCGGTATTCGTGGAGGAATGCAAAGAAAGATCGTGTTAGTCGAGGTCGGACAATTAAATAAGAGAAACTACTCACTGCAGTTGACAAACCTGTTCCAACGTAACCTACCCTTACTCGTTGATTCGTTTTGTTCAAGTTCATTGGGTAATTGGCGTCCTTCTGTATAGTCAATTTTAAAAATATTTCTAGTATGTAGACATGTTTCATTTCTCACACTTCAGAATCTAAGATATATATGAAAGATTTCAAACTCTTGAAGTGAGTTGCTCAAAACTAAAATCGCTCGAAATGACTTCCATCATCAAACTTCACGCTCTCTCTGGAGCAATGGATGAGTCTCCACCGTGTTACATCCTTCAAATCGACGATTTCAGATTCCTCCTGGACTGCGGTTGGAACGAAAAATTCGACTTAGATTTCGTAAAAGAACTCAAAAGGCACGTGCACATGATTGACGCCGTTTTGATAAGTTATCCAGATCCCTTACATCTCGGAGCGCTACCGTACCTAGTTGGAAAATGCGGATTGAGTTGCCCTGTGTATGCAACGATTCCAGTATATAAAATGGGCCAAATGTTCATGTATGATCTATATCAGTCTCACTACAATATGGAAGATTTCACGTTGTTCAATCTTGATGACGTCGACGCCGCTTTTGATAAGGTAGTTCAATTAAAGTATAATCAAACCGTTCAAATGAAAGGAAAGGGGTTTGGACTAAGTATAGTTCCTATGCCCGCCGGTCATATGCTGGGTGGGACAATGTGGAAAATCATGAAAATGGGAGAAGAGGATGTGATATACGCGGTAGATTTCAACCATAAAAAGGAAAGGCATTTGAATGGTTGTGATCTAGATAAAGTTGAAAGACCTTCATTGCTTATTACAGACGCGTACAATGCCACCTATCAACAAGCAAGAAGAAGATCAAGGGACGAGAAATTGATGACTCTAGTTCTTCAAACATTGAGCAATAACGGTAATATTTTGATTGCCGTTGACACAGCCGGTAGGGTCCTAGAACTAGCCCATATGTTGGACCAACTTTGGAGAAATAAGCATTCGGGTCTTCAATCCCATCCTTTGTGTTTGCTGAATAATGTAAGTTATAATGTAGTTGAATTCGCAAAATCTCAGATTGAGTGGATGAGCGAGAAACTCATGAAGAACTTCGAAGCTGTGAGAAACAACCCTTTTCAATTTAAGCATATACGCTTATGTCATAGCGTTAACGAGGTGTTGAAGCTTTCATCAGCAAAAGTGGTTGTCCTGGCAAGTATGCCGGACTTGGAATGCGGATTCGCACACGACCTATTCCTGCAGTGGGCACCACACTCGGAAAACACTATCATATTGACATCCAGAAGTGGTAATGGAACTTTGGGTGCAGAGCTACTCAACAAAGATAGTACTAGTAAGACGATAAAATTAGAGATAAAAAAGCGAGTTAGATTGGAAGGTGAAGAGCTAGCAGCATATTTGAGAGCACATGAAACAGAAAGTCGCCAAGTTGAGGAAAAAGAAGATTCTTCTGACGATGAACTGGAGTTGCTCAGTGTAATCAAGAGCACTCATGACTTGGTGGTGAAGTCTGAACGAAGGAATAAAAATAAAGCCAAAAAAACGTACCCCATGTATCCGGTAAATGATGCAAAAATTAAGTTTGATGATTACGGAGAACTCGTCAAGATTGAAGATTACAAGACGCTAGAAGGGCAAGTAGAAATTAAAGAAGAGAAAGTCAAAGTGAAAGAGGAGGAAACGACAGATGCCACTGAAATACCAACGAAATGTGTCAAGTCGATTGAGGAAATCACAGTCAATGCACAGGTTCAGTATATTGACTTTGAAGGGAGATCAGACGGTGAATCGATGCAGAAACTGATAACTCAGTTGAAACCACACAGATTGATATTGATAAGAGGTACTAAGGAGAATACTGAAGCTCTGGCCAACCATGTCAGGCAATGGACCGATGCCAAGGTGTTTACTCCCAGCAAAGGTGATATGGTGGACGCGACTTCGGAAACCCACATATATCAAATTCGTTTAACAGACGCCATGGTCTCTTCCATGAAGATGCAGAAGGCGAAGGACACGGAAGTGGCTTGGCTCGATGCCGTCGCTACTCTGAGGTCCAAAGCACCGGACACAGTTCAAACTGAGGAGATGGAGGTCGATGACGAAACGTCAGGGATCGGCGAACGCCTTCTGTCTTTAGAGCCTATTCCTCTAACTGAGGTGAACCCCCACGATTCCGTTTTTATAAACGAGTTGAAGCTTTCAGATTTAAAACAAATATTGACCAAACACGGGATAGAATCCGAGTTTTCAGGAGGTGTCTTGTGGTGCTGCAACCGTACGATAGCTGTCAAAAGGCAAGAATCCCGAAAAGTGTCCCTAGAAGGTTGGATTTCCGATAACTATTACAAAGTTAGAGATATTCTCTACAGCAGATATGCGATCGTTTAATTATTTATCGTTACGATCATATACTACTGTCTACAATGTGACTTAACTATAGTTCGAGCAATCATTTGAAAGGCATATTCCTCATGTTAATGTATGTGTATTATTCTATGTATTGAACTGGTTATTTATAGAGGGTTAAGGTGAAACAAAATTTTTGCTGTATTTAATACCTATTTCTCAACAAAAATAAAAGTGAATTTTGTTTCATACGAATATTGTATTCCCTTTGTGAATAGTTGCCCCGAAGTCGTATACTATTCTGCAAATATTGATGTGGAGAGGCTCAATTAATTAAAGAAATTTTATATGAATCTACAAGTGAGCTAGTTTTGAAGTGAGCTAAACTCACAATTCAAAGGGAAGTAGTTCAATTTGTGTTGTAATTTGGTCAAGAAAAGAAGTATTATTCTTGAAGTCAAAAACTAAAATTTATTTTCTTTAGAGGAACCAAGTCGTAACCTTGACTACAATCCCAATTGCCATCAGGGACACTGACGAGAAAAAATATAAAAACCATCTGCATGCGGTTCTATGATCAGCCGAGGTTAATTTTCTTTGAAACGGCAAAGGATTGTGGAAAATCCTGAGAAATTTATCATATGTATAATATGGGGGGGAGTACAATACGTAGTGTGCTCATAACGCGCTCCAAATTCAGCGCGATTCGGTTAGTATATAACGAACAATGGATTCGTTAAACATATTTTTAAAATTACTTTTGATGCGAAAATTAAGAGTATTCTACGGGCTATTTATTAAAGAAATTCATTGTTTGGGTTTAGGAACTTGACAAAAAATCAGTAATTATATGTCAAAAAACTAATGACACATAAATAGCACTAATGAAGTGGACATTGCGTGTATAATTCAGGCAAATGTGCTATTTCGGAAGTTCCTATTCTGAAGGAACTTGATATTTTCTTTAGTTTCTACTAAACAAAAAAAAAGTAAACGAGTATATAATCCTTCCAATTGAAGAAGAAGAAAAACGTTTATTTATATAAGACATGGTTTATAAGTAATAGATTAAATCAATAAACAGTACGGCATGGTAATTTTCTACCGTCTGCCGGAGGTATCGGCCTAGAAATATTGTCGTTATTTACGTTCATCAAGAAAAAAGTAAATGAAATATTCTTGGGATAAAACAATTTTCAAAATTAAACTCTGCGACCATCATTCTTCTGTATGGCCAGGCAAGATTACAGTAACGAGCGATTTGTGACCATCCATCGCCATTTAGGAGACGAATGGCGAGGTCCCTTGACAAATACGGCTGGTCAAACGCCAACAGTCTGAACTCCGCCAGCACCGGACAGTTGCAAAGAAAATGGTGCATATCCTCCCGTTCGTGTCGGTTGCATAATGGGCATTCTTCACATTTCTCCGTTGTATAGGGCTTAGCGTTCAGATGCAGTAGCTCACCACGACCTTAAATAGCCACCTGCGTGTGAACAAGTCCATCTCAATATCCGATGTCAGACTGCCTGGTTTTTTTCTGCCATCCAGTTCTCTGTAGAGGGTGAACTTCTCGGATTGTAGTGCTCTTTGCAGCGCATTATTCTTCTTTTCCTGTCTAAAACTCTCCAAGATATTTCCCGCGTCTGTCCTCAGCTGTCCAGGATCCAGGGAGGCAAGATTGTTCGAGATACTGTACCTTGAAGTTAGGTATTCCCAATTTTGGGCCCAGTAAATTTTCTTTGCGATTAGTTCTTGAGCAACTATCTTCGGAAGTCTGGTGTCCTGAAGCCCTACCACTCTGACTAGGTACTTTAAATGGAGCTCCAAGGAATAAACAGATATAGGATCCAACTCAGTTTCGAGTAGCAATATGTAATTGGGCGCGTACGCTGGCAGGTGAAAGAGCCTACGTATAAACATGTGCAACACTCCCTCTGCAGCTCCAAACTCCAGAAACCCCCAGCACTGAGCGGCATAACAAAGAATGGCTCGGATGACTGCATTGAAGACCTGCATCTTTGCCTTCAGTGGAACTGCTGAAGTCTGAAACATTTTGCTCCAAACTCCAATCAGAGCAAATTTCGCCGAGGCCGACTTCTGTTTGATGTGCTGGGTGAATGACAGCTGAGGCGATCCTTCCAACTGAGATCTATTTAAAAAAATCAGTACTCGGTCTCTCCACCTTATGCAGTGACTTCTTCAGTACTTCATCTTGTATGCATTGAAAACTACAAACTAGTCTAAAGAAGAAAGAAAGGTGAGAGCAAAACTACACTTGTTATTTTCCCTCCCGCTTCCCACCAACAGAGCAAGATCTATCAAGACCAGGAGAGGATCTTGAACCAATTCATTTGCGTAATAGAGTTGTTAGTCGTAAAGAAGGATATGACGTGTCATGGATAGAAAAAAGAAAATCAGCGGATTATTTTTGTAAACTACAAATCAAGTACCTACTTGGGAGATTAGTCTGAGATCTGTTGGCTGACGCGACAAATATAGATACTCCGACAAAACGAACATATACCTCTCCCAAGCACCAGAGAGAAGCTCAAGAGATGGCAGGGACTCGAGGTTCAGTAGTTGTACAGTGAAAGGAGTCTCAGTCGTGCAAGATCACAACGTCATGGTCGGTGTTTCAACACAGAAAGTGTGAATTCACTACGTAGGGGAATTTGATGTTTACCATCACTCGAGAAAAAATACGTAATAAAGTTTGGGTTTTATTGTTATAAGTATCTGTGCTCGCCAAAAGCTTATCCAGTTTATACAGCTACTGAGCAATCCAGTAACTGCTGAAGACATTTGAAGTAAATGTTCATTTACAGATCAAGTAAACCTAAAATTAATTAGATCTAAAGAATAACGTCGAAAGGCGAACATAAATAAATCAATGTGTATCATTAAGAAATTAGGTGTCAAATTGATGAAGGTGAAGATTTGTTGGCAAACAACATAAAACGGAAACTAGGTAACACAAAATGTCACAATTCCTTTCATTAAAAAACTCCCCTAAAAGGCAGAGGGGAGTTTCAACCATTAAATAACAAACAAAAACTTGAAAGAAAAATGAGGATGAGCAGGTTTAGCCGACGCTGGCACTAGGGATTTGGAAGTTGAGGAAGACGGAGGAATGGAAGGAAATGCCCCAATAAAATAACCACCAGTTAAGGTGAGAACCCCTTAGAACGCGGGTTGTGGTACCACGAAGGACTGAAAATTAGATGCAAAATTTCAGCACAACACTTAGCGCCATGGGCATGATGTAATGGGAGCCACTCCTCGGTAAAATTTAGAAATATCTATCTTAGGAAAACATAATTATTTATGATACTACACACTTACCGACTCTGTGAACGAACAACTTCGGTTTTGCAGGGAAATTGTAGTTGACTACATAATCCAAATGAGGAATGTCAATTCCACGAGCAGCAACATCCGTTACCACCAAAATCCGCACTTTTTTCGACTGAAATTTGGCTACGCTTATTTTTCTCGCTGATGGATCCAAGTCAGAATATATGAATGCGTTGGGGAATCCGGACTTCTCTAAAAGCTGGATGAAAGAAAACAAAACCGGTTAAAACCTTGTTCAACTTGCCAAGATTAGCATTTATGATTAAAAGCAGTGAAAAATCATAAGGAGCTGAACATCCCTCCCACCACTCCTTCCGAATGATCAAATACCACGACTCTGGTGTGCAACAGAAATCGAAATATTTGGAAGATTTGAATTAATTTCGCATACACTATTGAAACATATTTGAAACTATAGCACGAATCGATCATTTTACAGGTAAGCCTCCAAGATTCTAGAGGGACTAATAAACGACACAACTACGTGATCATCTTTACGTAGAACTACGTGATCATCTTTACTTACTGTGTGAAGGTATTCTACATGATGCTTTGTGGCAGCAAATATAATCGTCAACGACTCTTTCTTGACTACATGCTTCAATATACTTAACAACACGGCTGGTTTCTCGTCCGATCGGCATGCAAGAAACGACAAATTCAGAGTATCGGGAATCTTGGATTCTACATCCAGTCTGGAAACAAATGAAACAGAAAAATAATAAGTCATGGAATATATACTAAAATTCGTAACTTTTGAAGCTGATAAGCAATAAACCATTAGGAAAAGCACATAAGTCTGGGTAAATCGGTAGAACATCAATACAAATCCTTTTTTTTAGTACAGGCCAACGAGAAATGTATGGCATTCCTACCAATAACCGTTCAACCCAGCAGTTGAATCTACCTTCTCAAACTTATTCTTACAAAAAGAGAGCAACTCACCGAATCAAGACGGGATCTGACAAACCAGCTTTGGCAAACTCCACTAATACTTTGGGAAGAGTGGCAGAGAAAAGGACGGTCTGTCTGGCATCCGGAAGTCTTTGAACTATTTCGTTTAATTGCTCGCCGAATCCCATTTCGAACAACCTACAAAACCAATACGACAAAATGAATGGATAACGGTGTTATCACATTTACAGAATTACGGGGACAGAAAACGTTGTTCTTCACGGAAATATGAAACTTGAAGGGGGAAAAGGGTGTTCATTAGAAATTTAGAGGAAACAAGAATTATTTCTTACCGATCGGCTTCGTCAAAAACGACATATTGAACGTTGTTAAGCTTGAGATCCATTTCAACACAGAGATGCAAGAATCTTCCTGGAGTAGCAACGATAATATCTGGATTGTCTCGAATGGCAGAAAACTGCTGCTCCATTGCATCACCTCCAAGCACAACTGCCGATCGAAGGCCAGTGTACATGGCCAGTTCTTTTACAAACCTTTGTGTCTGTACAGAAGAAGATTATATCGTAAACAGCAATCAATGTCTATCAATTTGGGTAACGATAAACGTACACTAGTGTACGCACAAAAATTAAATAAGGTTTGAATATCTTAGTGAGGCACAATTGTTTCCCCGTATTGGTAACATGAATGTTCGGAGCATTGAAATTTTTTAAATAATCTTGAATGATACAATGTCGAGGGATAGTAAATTAAGATGGAGCTTAAGATTTCGAACTTCGGTCATTTAGGCGTTAAAACAATACGCTTAAATAATTTTTAAGTTTGCGCATACGCTGTGAAAATCATAAATTTTAGAAGATAAAGATTGAGGAGTATCACCGTCAACCCAATCTGGAAATTCTCAGAAACTCTCATCAAAATCGAATGGAAACTTCTTTAGGGAAAGTTAATTGTTCCAAGGATTTCACATTCAACAATGAGACCTGATGCAAATTATGAATTTGGAAAATTTTCGAACACCTTTGAATTTAAAGTTGTAGCAGACTCAAAATTTTATATAGCAATAAAATTGGAGAGATACCTCTAGAACTAATCAATATTGATTCAAATTAATGAAAAGATTAAAAAAATGATTGAGTGTGAAATTATTTCTATTAAGATACTTAATACAAAACACTTATTAAGAAAGATTGAAACGGTTTATCAAACTTGTCTCAATTGAATTTAGAGCTTCTAGAGGCATTCTTTCTATTGAATTTTCCATCCGTTTATGGGGTTAAGTCCACAAGGGCGTCCCAAAATGCTAAAAACCTAGCAACATAAAAACGAGGAGTACCAAAATGTATATTTTTTACATTGGTAACACGAATGTAATTACACAGCCAACGTGTATACAATTATGTACCTGCAATGCTAACTCTCTAGTTGGCGATAAAATCAACGCCCTCGTCCCTGCTCTGCTGTTGTGAACCTTGAGTTTCTCGAAAAGTGGAATTAAGAAGCAAGCTGTTTTACCACTGCCAGTTCGGGCCATAGCAACGACGTCTCGGCCCTCGACAACTAAAGGGATTGTCTGGAAAATTTAATGTAGATTACAATCACCTGAATGAATCTCAAGATCGTAAACATCGGACAATAAGGATAATACTAACTTTTCTTTGAATAGGGGTGGGTATTTTGTAACCTCTTTTCTTGATGCCTTTTAGTACAGGAAAGCTGAGACCCATATTTTCGAACCCTCCTGACTTTTTATTTGCCCCTTTCCTCGGTTTGTGTACATCATTGCTTCCGTCATCTCCAAACCCAACTATCTCTTCATCTTTAACCTTCACGGGAGGTTCGGACTTCATTTTTTCACTGGATGATGTTTCAGTTGTTCAATCTGGAAGTAATTTATCTATAAATACAATTGCGAACAAGAGTGCGTAGAACATAATTATCAGTACCTTTTAGTACATATAACGTAAGGACCTGTCACATTCCCTCTAGTTTTGCAGCATTAACTGTCGCAATCTTTGTGAGTAGCTTAATGTTAAAATTAGATGGTTGGGATGATGTTCCTTCTACTATCCACCCTCCGATCGTTATTATTCAACCCAAGGATTTTAATGTTATTTGCCACATATTTTTGTAGGTAGGAACATAAAAACCACGAGTACCTAACGTGTTGACTTCCATCCAGGTAAACAACCGTAATATAAATGGAGAAACGTGTAACTACGAATATCTGCAAACTTTCTACAATTCGATCAGGATCGGCACAAATCCAAGCTATTTTCGCACACATTTTGAGCGAACAATAATCAAGCAGGAATAATCATACAAATTAATGGCAACCACCAAGGTGGTGATACCAAGGAAGCTGATTCAAGTGTGATAGTATTGACAATTCGATAGAAAGTTGCATCCACTTACCAAACAAAATGAAGAGGTATTCTTGAAACGTAGCAAGCCGTGTTAGGTACATGTACTACATGGCACCTACAAAATAGGCGTATATGTAATATTTATAACAAAGTCACTTGCCAAAATCACACGCATAAATATACAGATATTGGACCGATTGTTAACCCAACAAAGCTAAGAAAAACTTGGGTAAATTCATGAAATTTACTCAATATTTATATAAAACACAATGGTGTGGAGCTGACAGGTTACAATAACAGCATGGTTTCGCGTTACTCAATTGGCTGGATAACCCTGCGGTCACATCAAAAATCTCCTTTGCTTGACTTCTGTGTGGAGTTCAACACTTCTTTATGTCAGGCCACACAATTGTAGAAGATGAAGGGAAGGTTAATTCACGTGACTCGTGTGTTCACGGTCACGCTCGACGTGAACGATTGCTTTGCCGTAAACGTGTATTCTAGAATTCAGAAGTGTTTCCACAATTGACAATTCTGGATTTTGGTCTAGCGTGGTGTATTAAAAACCACAATCGTAATTGTACTGCTACCTGTATCCATTCGTAATAGTGTAATATCTATTCTCGTAGAACACGCGGCTAGTGTTGTCAACGATGCCAACAATATCTGTGAAAAGAGATCTTCTGTTCAAAGCACTTGGGAAAACTTTTAGTAAGTTGTGAACTAGTTTTAATTTGAGTAAAGGTTTAAAATAAGCCGCTACATAATTAGGTACATCACGGTGGTATCAATTTTCTTATTGACGGTAAACCTAACTGCCCCCACAATCTCTAAATCCAATAAATTAAAACCCCATATTTGTTATGGAACAATGTTACATTTGGCTGATGATTCCATGTACGACACATGTGCCTACATGTTTTCTGAAGAGGAATCTGCTGTACGTTCGTGTGACGAAATCGCCGGTTTCCGCATTTACGAGCGGCTTAATTGTTCCCAATCAGTTGATATGACATATTGTGCAAAAAATAAAGATTCACGAGGTA
The DNA here is from genome assembly GCA_031894815.1 of Creontiades dilutus. NCBI lineage: Eukaryota > Metazoa > Arthropoda > Insecta > Hemiptera > Miridae > Creontiades > Creontiades dilutus. Next base: position 853,077 of record JAVIWC010000204.1, read on the forward strand.
CCTCAAGCATATAACTCAATATAAATTGAATTTGCTGGTGCATTACAAAAGGAATCGTTTAAAGCATCCGAAACGTGTGTATTAAAATTCCAATTTTTGGGGAAGTTCCTTTTAATGAATTTGGTAGAAGTTGAGAATAGGTGACCCCTTCCTGATAAGACCGTCGCCACATTGAAAAACCTGATGTCTCCTATCGATGTAGGTCCACGCTTTCGATGTGTGTTCTGTCTAGTTTGCTGGTCTGGATGCTTGCTTCGCTTGCATCTTAAAAACAACAAAAAATATCCTACATCAATCCTACTAGTGAACTATAGATTAGTTGGACAAGTAGATCAGAATGTGTTAACACTTGAGTCTGTGCGTATTAAAAATACTTTTACAGCCTATTCCCTTTCATTTCCTATCACAATACGCGCCCCTGTTCTCTGTTATTCTGTATGAATGAATGAAATACAAAATTTTCTCTATTTGTTTGTCATTTTTTCCACGAATGGACCATTCAGCATACATTTTTGATATGCTTTTTCTGAAAGTTCTGGTTTTGGGCAAACTGTACAACCTCCACTTGTTAATAATTTTACTTTATGATTTTGTTTTCAGCTGATGAAGAATTTGGATTCCTTTGTTTTGACTATGGGCTGGAACTTGACGACGTTGTGAGTAATTTATGATTTGTTTTTATTGATATAACGATTTGGTTCTATAAAAGGTTCTTTCCCTGCGAGTTTTTTCACTTTCGCAAAATAAAAATAACATTTTTCTCTCAAATCAAAATGTCCAGTCATCATGCGTTTTGGACCATTTTGAACAATTTTCGATTTATCACTGGTTGTCAGTGGTGTGTATCCGATTTTGATGAAATTTTCAGGGAATGTGCGAAATAGCGAGCCTGTAGATGGTTTTCTATGAATTTCATTGCTCACAAAAACTACAGTGCCACATCTGGAAATGTGTATAAATCTTGAATTTTAGATCTAGAACAATTCAAAACCTGTACCTTCTGTGAATGAAGCTTTCCACTTCTTGGAAAAAATTTAATGTAATGTTGTGTTTCCTCTTTTCTTGATTTTTTGTTTCAAACGCCATGTGCGGCCAATTATAATTCAAGTAAGTTTCAGCCTTCCGTTTCTCCCATGGTCACTCATCAAACAACTCATCACAATATGTACGAGGATGGACCTAATATGATCGGGATTTAATCTCTGAGGCTCTTTAGGGAATTTGAGTGCTAGTCGTTGATTGGGGCTGTTTTTGCTTTTAGACTGTTTCTGTGGGGTTTGACAAAGTCTAAAAGAAGTTGGTGTCGCAGTTCAAGACCATTCACTCGTAGCGTTCGTGGTGTCTAAGAATCAGGTGACTACTTCGAATGTGCAACGCATTACCATCGTGTTTCTTGCCAATGAAGGAGTCAATCCTTCAGAAATCTTGCCAAAGTTTGACCACCCAGTTCGGATGCAAACCCCTCACTAACCTGTCAAGAGAGTACTTGGCAGAAAGAGTTTCAGGAATGAAGAGTACTAGAAATTTTAGAACGCGATCTTCTTTCCTGGAGCAGAGAGAGAACATTTGGGTGCTCCATGGCAGAAATGCAGTCTCAGAAATTGCAGCGCAGATAGCGATTACTGGTAGTTGTGGGAGCTGCCAAACGATCATTACTAGACAGTCAACCTTTCCAAAATTTCCGAAGGTTTGCTTCCTTCAGAGGTAAGAAATTTTGTGATAATGTGTTGCACAATGGAATTAGGCTCCTGTTTCTCAAAAATCCAGAAAGCTATTAGCTAATGGTCTTGAACCGTGAGTCGAACCTCTCTTGGGCTTCATCTTGCCCCACATAAACAGCCTGGAAGCGCTAGACCACTTCCACCAGCTGCTCAGAGATCAACGTTCCTTTTATGTTTGAACTCTGGAGGGATATTCTTTAACTAAGCTTCACTCTTATTGAACTAACTCCTCTATAGTTAGGAAGTATAGAATTCACAAGATGAGGCTACACCTAAATGTTGGTATTTCCCCTCCTATACCGCTATGTTATCCCCCCACCAACTACTGTGTCTTTGGGTGATTCATAAGGTTCAATCTACATAGATCTTGAGGTTTCTTTTTGTTGTTAATTTTGCAGACCAGTGAACGGCAAATGCTTCAAAAAGAACAAGGTTCGGTTGTAGGAAAAGACGTGTCAGATGAGGTAATTTATCGAATCGATATTCCTGCCAATCGTTACGACCTTTTGTGTCTTGAAGGCCTTGTCACTGCGCTTCTCGTTTTTCAAAAGAAGTGAGTTTACTACTTTGCAGCCATTTTTCTTTAATTTAATTACGTTTACACGTAACTTTTTTAATTGCTGTCGAAGTACTGTTATAATAGAACAAATATTATGACACCTTCAATTTGTGATGTGCTTGTGTACCTTAAATTTAAGTTGGCTTCTATAGCGGCCCCTACACGATCAATAATAATGTCAATACCTTATCAGAAGGACAGTAATACTGATCGTCTAGGGTTGGTAATGATGGAATGACAGGCTGGAATGATGGAGATCCGGATTTTCTGATATTGAGGCGTCATTACATGAGAGGGGAGGGGATACTGTCATTATTACTGATAGTGTAGGGTGGTTGACGTCAGTTCACCGTCATTACTCAGCTGAACAAGTGCTCCACAGTGATCATCTGCGAACGATGGAGGGAAATGATGTAATATCAGAAGAGAACGTGGGAGTAACCGGTGAAAATGAAGATATTCTACGGTCTTTCATTGAAACCTGCGAAGGGATTCCTCACACAATGATTACATCTCGTACCTACCCGTTCACTCGAAGTCGTAGGCTTGGCTTATTTCCATGTAGTTCTGTAGAACGTAGATAAGCGCTTCTCATGTTTCTGTTACAGCAATGCTAATTGATGATGGCGATATAATCTAATTGAAAATTTTAAATCGTCGAAGTTCCTCCCAGTTGCCAGGTATCTTAACGTGACAGCTTGACTCCCTTGACGGTTACACTCTGTTTCATGACAGTTTTGTCTCAATAACTGAGGAGTAACCAATTCTAACAGCTTGTCGAAACAACTTCCATCCATTCGAAAATAGTTGCAGAAATCTTCAGCCTCTTTTGACGCCCTGATTTCTCTCAGCAAGACAAGATGAGAATACTGCTCACGTTTCCTTAGCCTTTTCTTCATCCACTGTTCACGATTCACTCATTAATTAGCATCTAACGCGATAATGCTATGCACACAAGTTACTATGCGACGATCCGTTATTAAATACAGACAAAATGTTTAGCTTGAGACGCGTTACTGAACAAATTAATGCCATCGTTACTGGCGGTATAAGATTTGAATGAAATGAAGAAAAGGAATTAAGTAGTACCTAATGTCAACATCTGCAATGACATTATTGTTGAACGTGTAGGGGCCGCTTATGTCATTGAAACTATCTTCAGACAAGTGGTTATTTTTTCTACTAACTTATATTTTCAGGATCCCTTACCCAAACTACAAAGTTCAACTTCCAGCCAACCCTAAATCCCTTCAACATCTGAAAATACTACCTGATGTAAGTTCCAGCACGTTAGTAGGTACTTATTGAAATAGCTAGTGTTATTATGAATAGGGGTTGCTGTTTATTACTACAGTTTAGTTTGAACGTTTATAACCTTCAAGAATTGAGCTCCTGTAACATTTGATACCCTACATTTAAGCTCTGTGGGTTAATAAGTTGTGAATTTTTATATTTCATTTCCTATAGACAGCCAAAATTAGACCATACGCTGTGTCGGCAGTTCTGCGTGATCTGTCATTTACGCCAGAATCGTATGCATCGTTCATTGATCTCCAAGACAAGCTTCATCAAAATGTTGCAAGGAAAAGAACGTTGGTCGCCATCGGTACGCATGACTTGGACACGATTCAAGGCCCATTCACTTACGACGCTCTCCCTCCGCAAGACATCAAATTCAAACCGTTGAATCAAACCAAGGAATTCACAGCTCCAGAATTAATGGAATTCTACTCTGTACGTGAATAAATATTTGGAATGACATATGTACCTTAATATACTTTCTCTATTTGGTTGTAGCTACTTTCAACAACTGTTTAACAAATGTATAATCCTACTTGATCATTTCCCAGACCCATGCTCAGTTGAAGCAGTACCTACCTATAATTCGTGACAGTCCAGTCTACCCTATTATCAAAGATGCTAATGGAGTAGTACTTTCTCTTCCACCGATCATCAATGGCGACCATTCTAAAATCACTCTCCAAACCAAGAATGTATTTATTGAAGTAACAGCAACTGATTTACATAAGGTATTTTTATTCTGAAAAATTATTATAGGAGTTTTTCAATTTAAGCACTGCTTCTTGAGATCATATCCCCAATTTCTTTTTCTAGGCACACATTGCGCTTGACACGTTGGTTACGGCTTTTTCGTGTTATTGTAAAACTAAATACCAAATAGAGCCAGTTGAGGTTGAGTGGGTTGATGGCTCCAAACATAAAACGCCAGAACTGAAGTACAGAAAAGAAATTATCAACGCTAAAAAAACAAACAAATTTATCGGGACAAAGTAAGTTAATCAAAATTTATTAATAAGTTACTTTATTAATTCGGTTATAATGGACATATAATAAAATGTGAGACACTTTTTCTTTTTTTTACCTAGGCTGTTAACATAGTGTATATATTTTCAATTAGGTTTGTTCAGTCGTAAATATGCAACCAACATTTTCTGAACGCTTTAAACACCCGAATCAGGGTGGCTATCCATTTGGTGTGGGAACACATGCTCAGCTGTTCCCTTGAGAAATGTAGAGCACACGTTTTATTTCTTTTGTATATTGCTTACCGCGGGCAAAAAAAAATTTAGGTATCTATTAATCAGGACCCCCCACCCCTTCGAGCTTCATGGACCCCCCACCCCAAATGTAAGTTGGCAACCCCCCCAATGTAAAAAGTACTGGTAAGCACCCCTTATTTTATCCAAAATTAAAAGAATAGGTATGGAAAAAATTCAAACCCAGTCAACAATATTGTCTATTTAGACAAAACGTAGGTATATTTTTTGAGGTTCTTTACCTAGAATGTAGTTTATTTTTAATGTCGTCACGCTAAACACTGTTTTATCCCCCAACATTTTTTTGGACCCCCCCCCCCCCCAAGAATTTCAATGGCGAAGTCTGCGTCATCCCCCTGTGGGCACCCCTGTATTAATGCTATTTGTCAGAAAACCAAGATTTCATAAGAAAAGAGGCCTTCTAGAGGTGTTGTCAAATCTCAGCCGCTCAGATGGTGAGCACTCGCAGAAAATGGAACTCAACACATTTTACCAAACGTTGACACAAAATTTAGAAGTGCCTTTACTTTGGATTGGGGCGAACCATGGGAAAGTATGATCCAAATAGTACATCATGGTGAGCTATGCCGCGTAATTCTTTACGCCCTGGGTTTAGTTCTTCCAACAATTTTTGCAGAGATTAAGAATATGGTCAATATCGTGATTAAAAGATTTGATAGCTGGAGTTAATCATGTATTGCTTATCACTTCATTTGGGAGCTTGGATCTGGCTAAGCTGCGTTTTGCGATCAGGGATAACACCATGAGGACCGAATGATCAGGTTTGGACCCCTGAATAGGTAGTGATCCGATTGGCTGGTGACCTAAACATATTCATTGTTGACATTTTTGTTATTTGTATGATTCTGTGCGATAATTCGTACTACGGATTGGAAAATATTATGAAGAAGTTTTGCTGTGAAACATTCAGTTTAATTGTAATTATGCCTTGAATAGAGGTAGTGATCCATTACTGGACTGACCATATTGTGTCCCCCTCACCCTTTGTTGACCGTTCCTCTCGCCTATTAGGACTGTCCCAGGACTGCTTTTTGCCATTACTTCGGGACAGTCCCCTTTTTAACCTCGTGAGGGTTCCTCCTGGTCTTCACTACTTCTACCATGGCTCATTCCCAGCTTCTGTCCACTTCCTTCTCTTTGAGCACCGTGATATACGTGCTGACTGTGCTCCAGTTCTCCGCAGATTGCATCATCTTTTCTATTGCTGTTTCTGGGCTAAAATCACCTATTAAAACAATGCCTTAGCTGCTGCCATTTTGGGCATATAAAGAATGTGTGCTCTACATCATCGTCCCCCATCCGGCAGTACACACACCTTGCCTCGGAAGTCTTCCCTATTTTCTTTAGGAACGACCGATAATAACCATGCCCCATCAGGAACTTGGTTAGATAGTAATTTAAGTCGCCCTATTTCCTCTCCGTCCATTTTTGCACTTCCCCAATCAGACGTGCTGTCCACCTTCCCCGGGTTTCAGCTGCCCAACCCAGCTGTCCAGATGAACTTGGGTTGGATGTTATAACAGTGTTTCTAATTCTCTTCAGTTATCATTTGCTAATCAAGAAAGAATATTTCAAATACATCACATTGATAGGTTTCATTCGTATTTAATTTCAGTGTCAACGCTGGAGATATGGCTGCCATGTTAACCAAAATGTGCCTCACAGCCAAAACATCCGGCGGCGGTACCGACATTGTTGTTACTGTCCCGCCTACGCGTCACGATATTCTTCATTTGGTTGATATCTACGAAGATGCTGCTATTGCCTATGGATACAATAACATACCTAAAACTATACCCAGAACAAGCACAGTTGCAAGACAGGTAATGTTCTCTATCAGAGGTCATTGAAAATTAGGTAGCTATTGTAATTCTGTGGCAAGGGTGAAGCTTGAATGAAATGCCGAACCTAAAAGATAGGGTAGATTACATCGATATTGCAAAAAAGGGAGGAATCCCGCGGCAAGAAATGAATAAAGCCTGACGTAAAGGAAAACATAGAGAGAGTTGGGGGTTGGGGTTGTTGTTGAACATGGGGTGAGTTCTGTTTGGATCAGCATTCAACGTTACAGTATCAACATGATTTAGCATACACGCCAAATTAAAATTATCTGGCCCAGTGATCATGGACTTAGTGTAGTTAACTAAGTTATTCTATTTTTTGTAACTGTTATTTTCTTCATTCACAGCTACCAGTTAACAAATTAACTGATCATTTGAGAGTGCAAGTCTCTCAGGCAGGATTCACTGAAATTCTCTCTTTTTCACTAGTAAGTATTTGTGTTTGAAGTAAATTGATTTACTAAGAGCACCATTAAGTTATAATTTCATTTTATTTTTAGCTAACTGCTTAATGGAAATGAAGTAATTGCCGTAACATACGTCGAAAAATTAATACAAAATCATGTGGTCCCATACAGATATAGGACAAATTCCATCTTAAGAAAATGTATCTCGTGTTCTTCGCTCTAAGTCCTCATTTTTTCAGTGTTCAAGGGATGATATCTCCACCAAACTGAGGAAACCTTTCGAAAAAGCCAACGCCGTCGAGATAGGGAATCCGAAAACCTTGGAATTTCAAGTAGTTAGAACCACACTTATCCCAGGGCTCTTGAAATCGATCGCCTTCAATAAAAACTCAGCTCTCCCTATAAAACTCTTTGAAATCTCCGACATTTCTTCGTTGGATGAAAGTTCAGGTAGATTATCAAGATAATAGTCATCACATCAAGTCAGTACAACTGACCAGTGTGTTTTTATAGCATTTCCAAATCTAATTCAACATTTTCCGAACCAAATTCAACATTTTCCAAACCAAATTCAACATTTTACAAAACAAATTCAACATTCATTACATTTTTAAAGAATTCGTACTGTTGATGGATAATGCACGAATTCACCGCGCTACCGAAATTCGACAACTGGTTGATTCAAGTGCATTCGATGGAATAAGTCAAATGTTTCTTCCACCTTATTCTCCCATGTTGAATCCAGCTGAGAGTGCATTTTCTAAAATTAAGACCGTGGTGAGGAATATTCTCAGCGGAGAAGGAGACTATGTCTTACCACGTGCAATTGAACGGGGAGTAGCGGCAATAACTCCTTGCGACTGCTCGAATTGTGTTAAGAACGCTTTGCTTCTTCTGCCAACGGCTGCAGCTGGCTAACCTTTACACAAGTACTAAATTTCGTTAAAAATTTAATGAATGTTGAATTTGGTTCGGAAAATGTTCAATTTGGTTTGGAAAATGTTGAATTAGATTTGGAAATGCTATATTAATGAAGAAATTCTTCATGAGTTTCCCTACAATATGTTTAAAACTTAGATTTATTTTTCAACAGAATGTGGTGCCATTAATCAACGACGGTTAGCAGCTGTGTACTACGATAAAAAAGCTGGTTTTGAAATCATTCACGGACTATTAGACCGCATAATGCAGGTCCTAAACGTACCGTGGTCCAAGGAAAACGGCTACTACATCTATGGAACTGATGGTAAACAATTATACCGATATATGATTTCCCATGAAATTTTTTTCTTAGCTGCGAATCAGTGTATCTATTCCAACACCTTGGACTATATGAATATATTGATGACGTGCACAATGTTGTTTGTTTATCGTTGTAGATGATTCGTATTTCCCTAAAAGATGTGCTGAAATTAGATGGAAAGATACGCGTATTGGCACCCTTGGCACACTCCACCCTGAGGTAATCACAGCCTTCGACCTTGGTCTGCCTTGCTCCGTGCTCGAACTGAACGTCGAACCATTCATATGAGGTACCTACTATTATTCACAGACAGTACATATCCCCGAACAGTCATACCATTAATTCACGACCTGACAGCTGTGGAGGACTTGTAGGTGGATATTTACTTTGTGGCTTCCCAAGTGCTCATCTTCTATACATATAAACACTTTCTTGTATGGCACCATCAAATGGTTCATGTGCAGTATGATAATACATTATTTTCTGGTTTACATGTCAACATACCTACGTCATTCATTTTACCTTCATCCCTTTCGAACTCATGTATGTGGTATACCTACGGTGAATATGGCATCCTTACCATCAGTGTTATCATTAAATAGATATTCCCTTTCGTGAATAGTGCATAAGGTATTCTGAAGGATCATAATTTAGTACTTTCGACTTGAGTTCAACATCCTGTATCAGATGCCAATTATCAGCTTTAAATTCGGACGAGATTCTTGGTACAACGGGCAAGGACTTGTACGTCAGAATATCGACACAAAAACCTTTTGTTAAATCCATTTTCGCCAACATTCGTTTGATTTTATGTACCTACATATCATATTTTTGGAAAAACTCTTACCGAACTCTCTTTGTTACGAAATAACTGTTCTGTGATCGCGACCCAGCAGGCATTTTCCCTCGGTGGAACAGTAAATAAGCAGAATTGTCGGTACTGGGCTGCAGCACAGTTTGGTGTGCTAAGTCGGAATTCGGAGTGATAGGGCCTTACTTTTTCGAAGAGGAAAATGTCACCGTCACAGTAACTTCCCACCGGTATGTTTCGATGCTGGAAACCTTCCTACAGCCTGAATTGGAAGAACTTGCTGAAGAACACGATTTGGGTGGCATCTGGTTCCAGCAGGATTGGGCTACAGCCCGTATAGCTCGAATTTCATTAGCTATTTTGAAACAGATGTTCCCAGGGCAACTGGTCTCACTGAGAGGGGACGTGGGGTGGCCAGTGCCCTCACCTGATTTGAGCATCTGTGACTTCTTTCTTTGGGGCTACCTTAAAGATAAGGTCTTTAAACATCGTCCACATACCCTGCCACAACTCAAACAGCGAATAACCGGAGAAATCCGGGTCATACCGCTCGCTAAATGCCAAAAAGTCGTCGAAAACTTCCACAATCGGCTACATCAGCTGCTGACGGCCACCATCTTAGCGATATCATTTTCAGAACTTGAATAAAAAAAACTATATTTCCTACTGATTCAAATAAATAAAACCGTTTTTCTCCAACTTTAACACTCTTTTTTAATAGCACTTCAAACCCCGTCAATTGGCTCTGCCGCTGTATTTGGAATTATTCACTTAATATAATCAATAAAAATAATTTTTTTATTGTCATATAACGTGGTACATGCTTACAAAATTATATTAATTTAAATGAAATACTTTCATATTTCTATGTAACAACGGTAACTAAACTAAGTAATTGAAATTTTGAGACAATTTTATAAGCACTGTTATGTTTTGTAAGATGACCGCGCTGGATAGTTGAAAACTAAGGCCCAGCACGGGGTTGATTGGACTCCTTATTTTTCCCTATTCTTCAATAATTGAAGTTTTCATTCTTTAGCTCTAATTTTGTTGTTGTATCGAACAACAGTTAATATATTGTATTTTAATATATCGGAAATTCAGTTCATTAAGGAGTATTCAATTTTATATTCAGAAAATGTATCCACTTTTTTTCGTAATACATTTTCATTATTAGTGTTAATAATTTCTGTAATTCTATCAAATTTTTTGTTGATTATCTGCAAACCTTTAGATCTAGTTGTCATTTGAGCTTACTTATTTTTTACTTTCGGAAGCTTAAGTCGGTATGGTTAATCATTTGTTTTTCTAATGTCCAAGAAAAAAGCGCTTTTTTCGTTTTTGAAGAATTTAAGCATATTTTTTGCATAGAAGTGGTATACCGTATCCAATTTTAGCACTTCGAATAATTCTTCTGTTGGGTGACATCTCGTTTTATTGAAAATTACTTCTAGTGCCATTTTCTGGATTTTAAATAGTTCATCACTTTTGGTGGTACATTGATACTCCACTTTTCCTGCTCCTTAGGTACATTTTGTTTCCATCGAGTTATGTTCATTGGTAATTTTTCTTTGAAATTGTACCGTAATACCTTTCTACCATGTTACCGATCCCAACGTGGAAGTTAGAGAGATCACGTTGTCTATAGGACCAACAATCTTCACAGCAGAAATCACAGCTACGCTATTAGCTTTGAAGCATTTAACATCTGTACTTGCAGGCACTGGAATATTGGACGTGGTACTGTTTTCTGTCTTCTTGATTGTGGTCATACTTGAGGAATTGGCGAAATTGAAAAACGTAGGCGTATCGTTTAACTTTGTCTGAATCAAAAGTCATTGTGGTATTGGGTATAATGAAAAAGTGTACATTTAAGCTAAAAGTGGGGGGATTACGGGTGCATCTGTTGGCTTGAACATACCTAAAGAAGATTAATTTCTATATCAAGTCATTTTACCGAAGTAGATGGAGAAATTTGTACAAAAACTCAGAAAAAGGATTTTTTTTTTAACAAATCAACCCTTCACCTCCCTTGGTGCCCTGGTTTAATGACATCTCGAGTAGAGCATTGATTGTTTTAATGAATATACTTCAAATCATGGAATGTGTTCAGTTTTTAAACATAGAGTGGGTGTCCCAGAATTCCTTTGTGCCAGGCATGTGAGGAAACAGACGGAACTCTAGAGCACGTAGTCATGATTTGCAGAACGAAAAACTCTGTTTTAAAGTATTACCCCCTCCCTAATTTATCCGTTCAATTATCATGGTTTGCTAAGTAATTTAAATTTATACCAAGATATATTTGATTTTTTCAACACCCTTAAAATTCATGTATGATTTAAGTTTTATTTTAATTTTCTACCGGAACAATGTAATCGTTTTGAATTGGAGGTTAATTTATTTTCTGAAGTTATTTGTATAGAGGAATTAATTACCAACGTGTTAATGTTAGGAGTTAATCCTGTAAGTAAGTAACTTTTTTTTTTTTTTTTTTTTTCAGAAAAATTTCTTTATTAGAACATAACATAACAACTGAGCATAGCCCATCAAGTTAATTTACATTAATACAATAACTACAGTTTGTAGAGGTAATAGCCCAATGGCAACTACTCTATATGATCACTTCAAGCACTTGTCACATTGTCACGCCACAAGGTCGAGAGGTTTTGTTCTATCCAGACGTCGGATGACGTTGCTGTTGTCTAATAATCGTAGAGCTTCTGGGTTCATATGTTGATGACATACCCTGCATAACAAATTTGCTTCTCTATAAGCAAATTCTACGACCAGTTTTTACATATGGAATTCAACTTTGGGGCTGTACAGAAAAGACCAACATCAAAATAATCCAAACATTGCAAAACAAGGTGCTAAGGAGTATTGTCAACGCTCCTTGGTACGTACGTAATGACGACCTCCATCGGGACCTCAAGATAGAACCAGTCAGTGAGGTGATCAAACTATTTGCCGCTAAACACGAGCAGAAGTAACATATGGCAACATGTATAATTTGTACAATGCCAATAAAAAAACCAACAATCTTGAACCTAGGGGAGTTACCCAATTTTTACAACAAATTCGTACAATATATTCGGCAAATGATCAAACGCAGGTAGCTCCTATTATAAAGTAGGGCAAAAGTAATTATAGACGGATGAGCACTATTAGATTCTCTCAGTGCGAGGGAAATTTGGGTTGGGTGTAGTGGGAGCAGGCGACCTTTCACATCGGGGATTGTCTGTTGTAGAGTGTGGGTGGAGGGGTAGCGTGGATGCTCCTTCTGGTATCCAGCTTATGATGGTTCAGGGCTTATCCGCTAGGTAGTGCGAACTGTCGACGAACGGACTCATCCAGTTTCGCAGACGTTTCTCAGAAATCGCAGGCATCTCCCCTTCAGGGGATCCCCGCTGCCGTCATCTCAATCAACAACACTTCCATGAACGCACGCTGAGTTTCTTCCCCCTTGCATTATGTTGCCCGTTCCAGTTCGCCAGAGTTCAGTTCCCCTTCTGACTCTTCCGTTCCTTCCCAGTTGTGGATGGTTGAGAAGTACGTACCCGCCTTACCCAACGTTCCGAAGAGTCCGAGTATTCCTGTCATCCATCCATACTCAAATGTCATGTCTGTATTTTCGTTCAATCCTTGTTATATTTTTGAGGTATCACAAAAAATGCCGATTGAGAAGCCTATCTTTTGGCTTATTAGTTATTTAATAGTCATTTAATCTTGTCAGACAAAAAAAACCTGTCATTAAATATAATGATTCACGTTTCAAGCTACCTATATTCCTAACATCGGAAAAACACTGCAAATTTTACGCAGTTCATTATTTCTGTATTAGAATAACTTTTTCAAGTAAATCACTGACCTACTAAATTACACATACCTAACCAGTAGTTCATTATCTAAATTTGCACCTTCACAAGTTGTCCATTCTAGATGGCATAAAAAAAGCCCCATTTCTGTTTTGTCACGTGAGATCGATTTGGAACGAAATTTGGCACAAGGGCCTTCAGCCAATCATAGTGCATCCATACCCACTAGTTGATTGATAAACTCGCACTTCCATATATAGTCTGGTACATTCTAGATGGCATAGAAAGAGCCCCATTTCTATTTTGTGACATTAGATTGATTAGGAGCGAAATTTACCACAAGGGCTTTCAGCTAATCACCGTGTCTAGATACCTGATAGTTGATTTCTAGATGTCTAAAGACAGTTGGACGACTTCGTCTTAAACAGTTTACGAGACAAAAGCTGTTATCTGAACTTACAATTCACGAAGCTCTACATGCGAGACCATTCCTTATCCTTCAACCTTTTTTGTTGGTAAGCCTTCATTCATCATTCATTCAAATTTCAGCTGTCAGTCATTTGTGTTTCCCTCTCAGAAATGCCCTCGTCATATTTCAAATGTCCCATAGAAGGTACCAAATTCCAGCTCTCTAGGTTGATTTGGATATGAAATAGCCCTTGGGCTTCACCAGCGTCAGATTTCTGAGGCCAGTTGAAAGTAAGGACATAGAATGTTGATGGGTCATTTTCAAAAAATGGGTACCACCTCCTGATCTGGGCATCGAATTTCTCTGCCTAATGAAATTCATTCTTTCGGTTTGTCCTACTCTGTTGAAAGTTGCTTAGGATTATTACTGTTAGATTAGATTAGAGGGAATTCGGCTAAAAAATTATATATCGGCTTGAATCTTGGAATCATCCAAGTACAAGCACTAGTACTTGTACCTGAATTAACTGAAAAGTGGAATTTCAAGCACATTAATTATTAATTGATTAATACTTAACTGTAAGTATTACAGTTATTGCTGGTTCTCTTCACCGTTGTAAAATATTAGTAGATTTTCTCAAGTTCCTGAAGAAAGTGCTTCAAGTATCCAATGTACTTGGGCAAAAAGGATTTCTAAAGTTAAGCAGAGTTTATTTGGAGGTTTACTCCTGGCGTTCGCAAGCCCCTCCCTATTTAGTTACACGGGACATATACCCCCGTTCAAGTCTATCGTAACCTCATCACTTCATGATTACATCTACATAACTTGGTGGGTCCACGCCTTTGCAACCTTGAAAGACTGCAGTGTACCTATACGGAAGGCCGAGCAACCGCAATTGTAGGCGGTGAGACTGATCCGAGGGTTTCTTCATATCTCTTTGTGCTTAAGTGTCCACCGTAGACATTATTTTTTGTAGTTCAATACGAGGCGGGGTTGTTAAGCTGGTTTTGAATGTTTTTTTTTTTCTTCCGAGTCAACCTACAGGCTGTGAAAGCATTGGACAAAAGTTGTCGCCGAAATCATATTTTTCGACCGTGTTTCGTATTTGGTTTATTATTCAATAATAAACCATTGTAATCGCTCTTGAAAACAAAATTTCAACCCCCCCTGAAAATCTCATGGTTTACGTTTCAAAGGGTGTAGAATCCAAATCTGCAATAAACAATTTTTCCGTCCGTCCGCCGTACGCACGATTTCTCCCAAACGGCTGGAGCAAAAGATCTGAAATTTTCAGGAGAAATCCATGTTGGTCCGACAACGCCCCAATTTTTGAGCCAGCTCTCTCACTTAATTTAAAGTGCCCTTTAAGGGTTGTCAAAGTTTTGTAAAATCCCTAAAAACCTCAAAAAAGTCGCAGCGGCCTAAATTTGGACTCTTTTTGAAGAACTTTCCATGAGGAATCGAATGAGCCTTTTCCCAGGTCTGTAGCACAAACCATTCCCGATATACGGCCCGATTTATGCTGCCAACATTTGCGTTTATTTTGTTTTATTATTGTTTTTGTTTTGATTGCAGTAACCTAGTGATGTAGTGAATGTGGATACTGGAGTGAACTCCTAAAAGGATTTGTAGCCGATACACGGGTTGAAGCATTCTGATAACCATAAAAAAACGCTGCAAATTCTTTCACTGGGGTTTATTATTCAATTGGCTTGCGTTCATGATTTGAATTTCTACTAAGCTTTGGAGTGTGCGTGTTTCACAGGTGATAGAGCGATTATTGAATTTCAGGAGGCACACAAATATGATCAACTGATCAATCCAAATCGGTATTTTGGTTGACAATCGATTTACGTGCTCTATGCATATCTCCTGAAATTCAATAATCGCTCAATCGCCTGTGAAACACGCACACTCCAACGCTTAGTAGAAATTCAAATCATGAATGCAAGCCAATTGAATAATAAACCCCAGTGGAAGAATTTGCAGCGTTTTACATAATTCAGAACAACATTCATTTCGTTCTCCACGTTTTCAAGGATCCACTTATAAGCTATATTTCTATAGTCTTCATCCGATTTCGTTGACATTTTCAGGGAATGTGCGGGTAATGATTATGATCCTTTCATGAGCTTTATTTCTCACAAATCAATAGTTTAATCTGTGAGTGCGCGAACGTAAAAGCCAGCAAGCATCATTTAACATTTTCTAATCGTCCGACGTTACTCTGATTCGGAGGATAATTTGGGAAAGACGGTTTAATTACCCGAAATTTCAGCGCAATTTTATCATTATTGTACTCGCTATAGAATTAGCAATACTACTTCAACAGGTTTATCTGTATACGTACTCGCTTCAAGGTGTTGAAATCTGTGGGAACACGTCCCGTGAATCTTGTTACAAGCTTAGTTTCTATACCACATAAGATTATTCAGGGGTTCCCACAGGTGGGGGACATGACATAGACTGTTCAAAAAAATGTTGGGGGGGGGTCGTAAAGTTGATTGAAACACTGTTTAACGTGACGACATTCAAAAATATATTAGATCTCTAAAACGTAAATAATAACCTAGTAAGTAATTAATTTAAATATGGTATGTTTTTCTACCTGAAAATGTATAAATGACAATGACAGTTCTCGAATATTGTCCGTGATTTTGGCGCCGGCACGCGGCATGGTTTTCAATACCTTCATAAATCTTCTTTTAGTTTTAGATAAAATCAGGGGTGCTAACGAGTATTTTTTACATTCTTGTTTTGAAAAGAGGTTACCAGCTTGTGGGGGGCTGGTTCTAAGTTTAGGGGGGGAGGCACCCCTGGATTATTCAAAACATTTCAGTACGAGAAAGTTATGTGCCTAACCCAACTCCAATACATTCGTTTTTCTTTGTCGTTTACCGTGGTTCACAATTGAATATAGTAGGTAAACAGAAATCTGTGAATTTATTTATTCATTTTTTTCCAAACGGACATTAAAAAACGGTTTTTCGATAATCATCTCGGACAAAAATTCGTAGGTAGCTGATAAAGTCAGGTCTCTTGTGACGATAGCTAGGTACCCACTTCTTGATCGAAATACGCTTGGCTTTGGGAGGTCTATCAATTTGAATAGTCGGTTTACGACTTGTGCGTCATAGATGAGCGAATTGGTATTTCGTTATTTTCCTTATTTTTGTTTTGTCAATCAAACGTTTCATTTTATTATAAGTGGTTCAGTAATGAAGAGAAGCATACACCTCAAAATATTAAACACAATAGTACAAGAGGGACCATCCTTTTTTCTCGCAAAAATGCTGCGTTGGCTTGAAACGGCTGCCTTGCGATCGATTCCAAGTGAATGGAAAGAGGCAGGAAAATAGGATCACGATCTGATCCGCTAGAACGAAGCACGAATCTGTCGACATGATCGCCGAGTTGTGTTGGAGCTCAGGTCGTTCACCTGACGGCAGAATGCGCAACATTCTCCGTACCAACTCTCATTTTTCCCCGAAGAGAATTTTCTTGCGAGTTGGAGCTATTCTTCAATCATCATCCCTGGTCTCGTTGTCATTAACTTCGATTTGGAAATGATGACCATGAAAAACCTTGTAAAAATGACAACTGCTACAGTTTTCATCCGATTTCTACATAACTCATAGGGAGAGGGATCGTGCGGGATGAGCTATAGGTGCTACCTTAGACTTCCATTGCTCCCCTGATCATTGGTACTTTCTGATCATTCGCAAACGTGGAAACGTAGTACAAACAGGGGCGAACATAAGGGGGGGTCCAAAATAATGTTAATAAAAAGGAACCTTTGTATAAATCATGTATTTTTTTACACCTTTACAACATAGTTGAACATGTGATTTTCGACACCTGATTTGAAAAACTTTCCGGACCCCCCTATGAGTGGGGGGGGGGGGGAAGGAATAACCCCCAGACCCCCCGTTTTCTCGCCCCCCTCCGAAAATATTACATATATACGCCACTGAGTACAAAGCAATACATTTTTCACAGATTTCGATGAAATTCCCAGACAATGTGAGGGTTGGACTACAGATTTCCTCTCATTGTATTCAATATTAATCTCCTCCTCATTTAGCTTCCACTTCAAAGATGATCATTAGTAAATAATAGTGAATGAGTAAATAATAAGGAATTCCTAGTATTTATCAATACAATTCAATGATTAAGGACAACTATATTAGATGTCAAATGGCTGTATTCTTGAGATGGCTTTGTTTTTCCATCGGTCTGCAGGCAGGAGCGGTAGGAAGCCCACTCAGTCTCCTACTGGGCCATATTATATTTTTGGGTTTGCACCTGCCGGTTCCGTTAATAGATCGCGTCTGACTGATACTGTGTGGTGATGTTGTACTAACCAGGATCTGAGGTTTACAGAATAGGTACTAGTTTAAAGTATTCAGGAGATATTGCATAACACTCATTAAATGCGTGTATGTAATTCAATTCAACAAGCGGTACCCTCCGGTAATATTTTTAATCTCAACCCGTTTTCTCTTGGATATGTCTGATGATTATTAGACTTGGCCATCTCAAAAATTCTGTACATACCTGACTACTAAACTTCAAAACATTTTTGGAAGACCCATTGTGCGTTGACTATTTTTCCACTAACAATTTAATGAGTGGAGTTGGATAGAAGCACCTTTTTATACTTAAAACACCTATACTATACTAAACCCGAAGGAAAATACGAATAATCTCTATGTTCTGTTCGAGAACCCCTCTGTTCGTAACAAGAACTAATATGTAATTAGACGGGTACTTTGAAATGTACATATATGAAAACACATAACAAGCCTGTGGAGGCACTGGTATTGATTACCATTATTGATGTTAAATAAAACACCTACTTACACTTGTTCTTCTATATTTGACAAAAATGATAATGAACACCATTTCTTGAAAATATAATTCCATTCTGTAATTGTGTCAGCAGATTCGATAATTTTTGTTTACAAGACGATTTTTACTACGTAATGAGACTGTGACGTATTCCCATTCACACTCACAATGACGTTGTGTTTTCCTGACAAAGGTCTGTCACTAAAGGGGAGCGATTAGCTGATTGTACTGTGATGCGGCTGTGTTATTTTGATTCCTTGGAAGGATAAGTATCAGATATACAAGATTCTATCAATGAACAAAAAAAAACTATTTTTATTAGCAGATCCTGATTCTTAAGAATACTCTAATCTTCAATTTTATCCTTTATGGTTGAACGAAAATAAACTGCAGATCAAACATGACTACAGCCCTCTCATGTGATACTAAAATTTAGCTCAAGTTTCATCCGTAAAGTAACGATCCTGTGACTCCATTATCCTGCATGTATTTTGAGAAAATAATCCGGAAGGATTTTTATTTTTTTTACTCAATTTGAAACATAAAACAAAATACTTTGAGTAATCATATATCGACCAGTAATCTGCGTACAAAGGGTACCTAGCCAATGCAATAATGATAAACATTGTTGTAATAATAGAGAGTTTTAAAAAAATAATATTTAAAAAAATCAATATAATTATACTGTTTTCTAATAATAGTTACGATTAGTTGGAAAAATCACTGGAATTCTGGCGTTTGGAAAATCACACAGATTGAAGGAAGTTAATATAATATAACGTGACTGTTGAAATTTAACAACATTGCAGTGTGCAAGAGGAAGGATACAATTCCATTAAATTAAAATTAAGACTCAATGAAGAATCCCAAAATTGAGAACTTATATAGTTCTATTATATATATAATGTTTGTGTTTCGGGCATTTAACGCAAATTTTGTCGGAATTGTATGGAACTAATGAACACTGATTTCTTTGAAAATGCGGATTATAGTGTACTCGGTGCTATTTTGCTTATTTTATCTACTGCGCAACTGAAGGAGGAACATTGGACTGGTCTTAAAATATCTAGGAAACTGATTATTGGATCTCAAATTAGAATGGCCTACGGACCGGCGGCGTATAATTAAGGCCATCAGACTCTACCCCAAGCATTTCTTAGTGGGTTCTTGGTTCTAATTTTCCCCTTTGTACGTAACTAAAGTCATGCAACTCTTCTCACATCCCTCGGTTAAAATTGAGCGGAGATTCCTTCAACTGTTTAAATATACATTCTCGAGTAAGTAGGTGCTACTGCTTGTCAACTTACGTTTAAATATGAAAATAATTAATGGGAAGAAATGTTCCTGTACTAAATGTACATGTGAGGAAGCTGTATCTGGAATCGTACGAATATGACGCCCCAACAAGTTAAGCCTTTGCATTACATAAATTGATTTTGATACATGTATAACCTTAGATAAAACAAGAATATTCTTACAATGCAAATAAAAATCTAGCTATTACCGATAATGTAGTACTAAAATTGGTACCATACTTACTTACGTTATTGGTCGAGTTTATCATCGTATCGTATCGGATCGTTAAATTCAAATTAAATTGGTTTCGAATAGCCTCCTAAGTTATAGGGTCGGTGAAATACATTTTCGGTATTTTGATAAATAGATTGCGATGGATTCTCCAATGTGGCACATTTCGTCGATTTAGGGTGGTTACCCCTTTTCCGGTTTGAATGAAGTATGTAAAGCTATATGATTGTATACTCCGTTTCATATACACAGAACACAAGGCCTCCTGTGGATGGAAGACTGCCAGAATATGAGAGGGCCGATCCGAAATAGATGGCAAATTTTCCACTCGCCGTGCAATTAGTGATTGAGCCTTCGCTTTTTCTGCCTTATAAGGAATAAAGTGAACTACATTTATGTCAGTAGAATTTGTGAGATACCCGGAACCTTATCCCGGAAAACCTTATCGCAGCAAGCTGCAGCTCACGAGGAAGATTTGGAATATCTCATCTCACAAAAAAACTATGCTTCAATAGTGCCAAAATCACAGGCCAATGATTTACATAGACTGGTAAAACAGTTTTGCAGGGTAAAATGAACAATCGTCACAATCGAAGTGAAAAAACGCTGCAAATTCTTTCACTGGGGTTTATTATTCAATTGGCTTGCGTTCATAATTTGAATTTCTACTAAGCTTTGGAGTTTCACAAGTGATAGAGCGATTATTGAATTTCAGGAGATATGCATGGTGCACGTAAATCTGTTCTCAACCAAAATACCTATTTGGATTGATCAGTTGATCATATTTGTGTGCCTTCTGAAATTCAATAATCGCTCTATCCTGTGAAACGCGCACACTCCAAAGCTTAGTAGAAATTCAAATAATGAACGCAAGCCAATTGAATAATAAACCCCAGTGAAAGAATTTGCAGCGTTTTTTTATTGAAACACGCACACTCCGAAGCTTAGTACAGATTCAAATCATGAACGCAAACCAATTGAATAATAAACCCGAGTGAAAGACTACTTATTTACCCCATTAATAATATTGAATAATAATCCCCAGTAATAATATTTACCTACATATTATCATTTATGCTTACCCGTGTATGTTATCCACATCGGATATTTAACCACATTCATACAACTCGAAGCTATCGGCATCACTAGGTTACAAACAAACAATAATAAACCAAAAAACGCAAATGTTGTCACCATAAATGGGGCTACATATGTTCTTTATATTCGATTCCTATATGTTCTTCAAATAGGTAAATATTTAGGCCGATTCGACTTGTTTTGAGGTTTTTAGGGATCTTACAAAACTTTTACAGCCCTTAAAGGGCACTTTAAATTGAGTGAGAGAGCTGGCTCAAGAATTGGGGCGTCGTCGGACCAAGATGGATTTTTCCTGAAAATTTCAGATCTTTTGCTCCAGCCGTTTCGGAGATATCGGAAATACGGACGGACGGAAAATTTTTATTGCAGATTCGGATTCTACACCCTTTGAAACGTAAACCATGAAATTTTCAGGGGGGTTAGAATTTTTTTTTCCAGAGCGATTACAATGGTTTATTATTGAATAATAAACCGAAAATCATGGAATCTCCAGTCCCCTGAAGATTTTAGGGTTAAATCCATAAATCTGATAGCTATTCGCTCCATTTCCAATGTATCAACACAACGTACGGAAAAGATCAATTTTACCAGATTCAAATTTGTTGGTTTACATTTCAAGATGCGTAGAGGAAAATCTTCGGATGGAAAACAGTTTGTACAGCAATAGGATGGGTTAGATGAGATTTAAGAAAGCCATCTAGTTAAAATCACATGACGAGACTTGATTATACCTTCCTACCTAGAAATGTCTATTGAACTAAGGGTTGGATAGAGCTTGTACGAAACTATGAAGTGCAAGAGCCAGTGAGGCGGAGTAAGGCGCTAGCACTTCTAAATGCTATTTTATTACTATTATAGACGTCCCTAAGTACGCGGTTTATAAAATCACACTTTTAAAACCCGAACAGATAATAAATATAAACTAGATCAAATAAAATAACAATAAATGAAAATAGAACAAATTCTTGATTGAGCAACAAAAAAACACGAAAATTGGGTGAGAATTCTAGTAAGTATGGTCAGTTACACTCTCCATCCTCCTTCGCGACAATAAATTCAAAATTTCCAAAGTTTATTGCTCAAGTGATGTTTGTTCGACAAAAATTGGGCTCTAAGAGAAAAATCTGATGAAAATAGAACAGTTGTAACGATTTATCACTATTACCCCTTCATTCACAAAAATAATTACATGAATCGGTCAAGATTTGTCGAGAAAACACGTTTTCGGCGTTCTTACCTCTGATCATGAAATTCTAAATTTCCCGGGTTCGTTGCACGACTAGATTAAAATTGGGGTCGAACAAATCTCGCTTCAAATTATAACAAAGAGGTTTATTGTTTCTGTATTAGATTGCCCTCCAACGTAAATCACTGATACATTTAAATTAGACGCTGCCTATGGTAAATTCTCTAAACTCGGCAGCCCGTGCCTCCATATCTTGTAATTGCAATCAAGACAAAAATACTTAGGCTACCGCCAGCCAAACGGTCTAGCTCGGATTTTCCGTTAAAATGGCTCTGCAGCCCGACCGCCTACATAACGGATTTTTCAAATGGTTTGTGACGTAGTTGCTCGGCTCCTTTTACATTGTTACGCCATCAGTACTGCACGAGGAAGGAGTTATAATTTCCACGTTTTTTCTTCTCCATAGTTTGGAGTTGATGATGCAACGCTAAACATTGTCTTGATGGCATCTACTCGCTCCGTCTATTCATAGGGCGAACGTGTGTAAATAGCACACCTATTGATAGACGGCCACTTGGATAATTTTCTCTCTGTTTCCATCGAGTTCCCATTCGCAAGCCCACCTTTGCGTCGAAACACTCGGAATGCTGATGCCATTGTAAGCCCCCCTTACAAGGCTCACACCCTGATGCATTTCTATGGAAATGAAAAAATGATACATAAAACCTACTTATTTTACCCAGTTGTTATTTAGTTACGTACTTAAACAGCATCAAAAAACGATTGGACAATTGAAAAACATGAAGTATTTAACGAAATAACAACAATTTAAATGTTAGCGCATGCTCGATTGTGAGATCTTTGCCTCAAGCATTACTTCTACAGTTTTAATAAGATTATGATGACATTTTCTGGATAATTGCGGGTTAGGATGAGGAGGGGCCCTACCAATTCTTTAAAAATTTATATTTTTCCCTGCCCATAGATACTTTCTGAAATAAGGTTGATGTTTACGGATTTATGACGAAGTCATCCTACCGTCTTTGGGAGGACTAGAAGTAATAACAAGATATGATGACACCATGTTCATCTGATGGGACTGTTGTGGCTAATTTATTTCCAAATCGATCTTGCTTGAAGAAATATAAACGAAACTCCTTCAATGGCCTCTGGAATCCAATAACGAGAGCGATAAAATCGCCTAGTAAATTGTGACAATCGAATTAGTTGATGCACTCAGCTTCACTAACAATCAGCACTCACTATACTACGAAAATTGATTTCTATCAATTGATCGGTCTACTGAAGTGATCCGCGAAACCAAAATTCACAGGCAATAGTTACAAACACCATAGTTACTGTTATTATTTCTACAAATTCACTTTCAAATAAGGACCAACCACTAAAATAAGCCCTTGCTCTAAGATCTAGGTATCATAATACACTTAGTAAAAAATGTATCCGTGCACCCACTTGGCTTTTCAAGAATATTGCAGCTGCACCTCACGACCCTGGAAAAATTGGATACCAATTTTAAGAATGTGTTTACAGAGGCCTTAAATAACGTATTTCAAGTCAAACAATTTTCCATCTAAACAAACCAGGCCAAATTGTCATCAAACGTACACGAATTCATTTTTATAAAGTCAAAAAAGTGCAAAGACACCAGAAAACCGAGCTCAAAAAAATGGATTAATAGCTAGCCTTTTTGCTTGATAACTTCCAACAAATAGAACTTCATCTAATCAACGAGTTTCTGAGTCATACTGGGTGGTATCTGGGATTACTCGTGCCACGCAGGTATCTGTAGTACATACAATACCATAACCATACAATACACGAACAATAACGATAACAAATCATGAAAATTGTTTAAGAATTATGTTTTTGAATGATGTTTTAGAAAACAAGTTTTTTTTTTCATTTTCGGTCATAGAATGATTTGGAACGGATTTGTATTCGGTCATTGTTTTTTTCTCATGTTCTTATTAACCCTCACTAACCTAGATCAATTCTAATAGAATGTTCTTCCCCTTTTCTAAAACAAATGGCTCTTGTGTTCGAGGTTCCCAATCAGAAAAATAATGCGATTTATCAACTGGAACCTAGATGTCCCAATCCTGGGGTGTACGGAGACATTCTTTACTGAGTGTAAGTAGGAGACATCAAGAACTCACATGAAGTAAAGGATTTTTTTTTCTTTTTTTCCGTGATTTATTAATTGCAACTGAAAAATCAAATACATTTCATCTAGCAATTTTACATATCGATAAAGATACACTCCAAGAGGGTAGGTTTACACCAAAACCTAGCCCTTTATTATATAGCTTAATTAAATAGCACTGAGTTCGATTGCACTTCTATTCACGCAGCACAACTAAATCCAGTGGTTTGTTTCGCTTGAGACGTCGGATTTCACCTTCGTTGTCCAAAACGTAGAGCATCTCCGGGTTCTCGTGTTTGTGGAGGCGATGTTCATGCTTCCTTGCGTATTTTGCAATAATTTCATAGACTGTCTCCATCCTCAAATCTCGATGAATATCATCGTTTCGCATGTACCAAGGGGCTCCAACTATACTTCTAAGTATTTTATTCTGAAAGGTTTGGATTTTCTTAATATTTGATTTCTTGGCACAGCCCCAGATCTGTATCCCATAGGTCCAAATAGGGCGAAGAATCTGCTTATATATAAGCAGTTTGTTGTGAAGAGAGAGATGGGAATTCCTTCCCATTAGCCAATACATCCTTCTGTACTTAATTTTAAGTTCTTCTTTCTTCTTTTCTATGTGTTTATTCCAGTTTAATTTGGAGTCAAGTGTCAAACCCAAGTATTTAACTGCTTCAGTATGCGGTATTTTATTCGAATTTATCTCAACATCCAAGATTGGGACTTTTCGGTTAGTGAAGTTGATGTGGGCTGATTTTGATTCGTTCAGCTTCATTCTCCACATCTTGGTCCACTTGGAAACCTCAGTAGTAGACGTCTGTAGTTTGCGTGTTGCAGCTTCTATATCATCTCCAACAGAGAGGATAGCCGTATCATCTGCAAAGGTGGCAACAGTTGTGCCTTCTTGTTGGGGTAAGTCCCGTGTGTACAGGAGGTAGAGTACTGGCCCTAAAACACTACCCTGCGGGACCCCTGCTTTTATGGGCTTCAAGCCGGAGTATTGGTCATCTTGCTTCACCCTGAAATGTCTATTTTCTAGTAAAGGATTTGAATCGAAAAAAGATGCACAGTTTTACTGCATTACTTGGCTACTTCGACCTACCCTTCCAGATGTGACAGAGCACAGAATGCCCAAGCGGTAGGTTTATATAGGTACACCATCTGAGCTCTTTACAGGCCTCTTTGATGCGACAATCTTCTTTTGCTGTAACCTGAAATCGGTTCGTAGGCCGTATATTTTCTTTTTTTCTTCCCGTTTGACTCCCACCTGTATCTGCTGTAAAAAGGAGATGAGGCGGTCAAGCGAAGCAATACTAGCTATCTCAATACTCAATTTACTGTTCCACAGTTGAGAGGTCAGTTCAAATTCCTCAATAAAGGTTTGAAGGGCTTCGTCTTCCCCCTCGTAATATATATAATTCTTCCGGCTGACTCGTGAAACACTTCATTGACTTCACACATGGTCTCAAGATCAAACGCACCACAACTTACTGTGCACAAGGACATCTTTCGTGGAATGTAGGATTTGGACAACTGGAATTGACAGTATGGATAAAGAAGTTCAATAATACTATTGGCAACGCCCCCTCAACTTAAATATTGAAGTCTCCAGATTTGGAAATTCGTATTACATCAATATAATCTGTCAACTCTTCCTTAGAGCATTTTCTTAGAAAATGAAGCTGTTGCAATGGCTCCTAAATCCTTTTAAAAATAATAACAATAAACGAATAAAGAATAACAAATTTAAAAAATCCAAAATCTCTGAAAATTTGCTCCGACGCGTTTGCTTGACTGGAACTTTTTTCATTTTACGTGATTGATATTTTAGTCGAAGTTACTACTTACTTCGCAGCAGGGAAAATATCTCCACGTGATTGAAGTAAAATCTATTCTTAATGCCAATCACCTTGGAAACATCTTTTCTTCTCTGCCTACTCATTTTAATACAATTCGGGTCACTAGATCGTGAGAATTACTGGTGGTTTCAAAAAAAAAAAATCCACGTTTGCAATCATTGAAACAACAGTAAACTTGTTAGATAAGTTTTGGAGGTCCATTCAGCCACTTTATAAATACCGCTGTACACTAGGATTTACAGCATTTCGAGTATAATACTAAAGTGAAGTGAGAAGACCATAGTTTTCAACGTTTTCTGCCATAACTTTTCTCTTATTTTGAGCAGAGAGCTCCCATTTTCACTGAACACTGCTGGACAGCCTTTCATTTATGTCGAAAATTTGCTTAAAACTCATAACGAAGACTGGATAATTTTTTGTGGTGTATCCCATTCGCCCCGCATCACAAAATTGTAAAAAACCAAATAGTAATTGTAGTAAAATTCATTTTCATAATACGGTAAAAGTAAAAAATAAATAGTTATAATGAATAAGCCACGTTTCAAATGAAGATACCTACCTAATAACCAGAACCTAAAATAAATCATAGCTATCAACAAAATAATTAACTGGATTAACCCGCTAGCTACAG
This sequence comes from Creontiades dilutus, assembly GCA_031894815.1. Classification (NCBI taxonomy): domain Eukaryota; kingdom Metazoa; phylum Arthropoda; class Insecta; order Hemiptera; family Miridae; genus Creontiades; species Creontiades dilutus. Next base: position 879,781 of record JAVIWC010000204.1, read on the forward strand.
AGTACAATGAGTGGTTGTGCTAGGTGCATGGCTCCGCTTTTCTCTGTGGCCTCTTCTCACCCCATTTTACGGTACATTTATAGTACTTTTAATACCCATCCAAATTTATAAATATCCACCCTTTCTTTAAATATCCGAAGTGACAAACTAGTTTCATAATTCAATAGGAGGTAAGTAATAAGAAGGTCTATAATGTGTACATAAATTATTGAATAATTAAATTATCACTGAAAGTAAGTAGTTTGCTGTTGTTTGCAGTGCTTATGCTGAAATTCTGGTTTTGATGGCAATATTTCCTACGCCCCAGAAGATTGTGGTTGGTACCTAGAACACCGAAGACTTCAGGGGAGGAACGATCTTGGCGACACCTGAAGATCAGGTTACCTAACAACAGCGAAGCTCTCCAAGGTCTCAAAGGCAAAAAGGGGATTGAGGGTTCTCAGCAACGTGCATATAACGGTACCAACTATGCAAGCCCCCTTAACTTGACAACAAAAATTCGTATCTTCCAAGAATTAGAAACTGATAGTTATTTTCCACGCAGTTGTTTTGTTCAGAATAAACATTTAAATTACATTTAAAAAGAATAAATATTTAAGATAAGTACCATAGTTTATTGTTGTTCCCGTTTTTCATTGTTTCTCTTTTATAACCTTAAACAATTGATTATATCTGTGGCTCATATTTCTTTCAACCACAGTATTATTTCCGGGAGGAAACTTCTATTTGTTCTCTCTTAGCGCTCAAGTACCAGAACGTTCTCCTCTAAATCCCTCTGGGCAAAATGAAAAAGATGCCTGATAATAATAATATTGTAAGTATATTATTATCATACTGTTTTCCAAATTTTCCCTATGAATTCTCATTGAAGAGTAGAAGAGTTTCAAATCCGAGCGCCAAACACAGCCTCAGGATGGGTGAGAGGGTGGTGTTGTGAGCGTACGCGGTCTGATTTTCTTCGTAATAAAGGAAAGAATGCAATGGACCCTGCAGAAAGCTGGTATGAGCGTCCGTTTTAAATGTCGGGCGGTAAACGTCCACAAATCTTAAAAACGCGATTTCTCCTGAGTCGCTCAGTAGAATTAGACGGTCGAGGTCTTGAATTGTTTGTAATTACATTGTTTTACAAGAGTGATTATTTGCAATGCAAAATGCCTATTGACAGGACTGTAACGAACCTCAAAGGCATGCAAAAATCGTTCCACGATTCTCAAGTTCAATCCTCATTACTACAATAAGGTTGATTAACTGTGCGGATAAGAGGTAAGTAACAAACTCTTCTGCTGCAATAAAGCGAATGAAGCTTGGGTTAAAGATGGAATTGGGCTTTTACCTCCACGATGGTTCTTTTGTTTCAACCGTGCAAAACAGTTTCCTGAAGATTGTTTTTTTTTAGGTATTTCCATACCTATTAGTGAACTTCTTTTAAAGGTAGGTGAGTCGTTTGTTTCACGATTTAAAGCCGAGAAAGCGGAAAACATTGATTTCCATTGTATATTTGTAGTTGAAATTTGTATTTTGGCGAGATAAGCTCATTTTCGTCTCACTTTCCCTTGTTTTTGTCTCGGTTATCGTTACGGTCTCGGGGCACGCGTTTAAGCAAAACAAGCCGCCACTAATACTTGTTCATTAATGAATAATTCGTTGGTTAAATATAAAAATACAGGGTAAACCGAAGTTTTTTATTCTGTAAGTAATTTACGTCAAAAAATGTGTTTATCTCTATCTGTTCGAAAGTTTGAACTTCGCTATTCACGAAGGTTTAATGGAACAGCAAGGGGTCACGGGGACCCCATTATTTTAGTAAATTTAACGATGGAAATAAGTCAGGCATAAATACAAATAGTGATTTTATGATTCACTTTGAGTTCAACATCGAAACCAAACGAATGAAATCGTAATTTTCGAACAGATATATGTAGAACAGTTCAGGGTTACTTTTTCAGAAAAAAAAATACATTTTTGATGATGATCAACAGGAAAAATTGTTCTTTACTCACACAATTCCACCCACTTTAAGTGTAGATATTTTTGTAAGTGTCAACCTTAAATGTACCCTGTTCGATGAAGGTGGTAACTCCGTATCCTTTTGAAATATCGGCTCGGAAAACATCTTTAATCAATGTAGCGATAGCGACATGCACGAATGGGTTTCGAATACAGTGAAAAAAGTGTAGGGTCATTTGTTACGTTTAAATCGACGTAAAGCTACACCAGTTACCTTTTTGAATTCAATACCACCTCACACAATACCACCCTCCAGATTTTAATTAACGAGCAAAGAGCACGTGTAGGGTTCACCTCACTAGCGACACGTGTGCACCACATAATAAAGTCCCGTGAAAATATTTCAGTATCCGCGTCATCTGCTCCTTGGCTCGCGTTATTTCCTTTTGTTTTGATTTATTATTTTCAATAATGAAACTATGTAATTGACCAAGAACAAAAACATTCAAGTCCCTCCCAAGTAGTTGGTTTACATTTCAACATACGTAGATTTTAATAATTGAATTTGAAAAAAAAAACCGCCGTCCGAAACTTTTCTCCGAAACTACTGGTCGGAAGTTTACGAAAAATGGATCAAAAACCCTTCTTCGACTCCAGTGTTTTCAGCGTCTCGTTCAATCAACCCCATGAGATAAAATTTAAGAATATTCAAGAGGGTAGTTTTTGTTACATTCGTTTAGAAATTAGTTCCTTGAATCAAATGAGACTCGGGTTGCTGTACGATCATCCGTTCACTCACCATTAAAAAAATGGGTCAGGAAGAAAGGTCGGGCTGCTGAACCTTAAAGTTCAACTATTCTTAGCTACCCCGCGTGGCTGTCGGCAGCCCAAGTAGCACGTTTGATTCTGTACGATTATACTATCTGTAATGACATCTCCCAAGCTTCATTAGTTGATGGGAACAATCAGTAGCATTCTTGTTGTCTGGTTTTTAAATTTTATCTTGTTAAATTTCAGTCGAAAATGTTTTTAAGTGTACCTGAATGTACTGTCCAGTTTTGGTTGATCAGTGATCCGCGCTGGAGGACTTTCTAATACATGGGTAACATATCTTTGTTTAATGATTTGCAGGTTTTTTTTAGTTTCTCAACTCCTCGAATGTCTAGGGGGAAGCTTTTACGACGACCTTGTGAAGCTATGTCATATATTGGCAAGATCCGTTAGTAAGGCGGCGGCTTATCAGAATTGGACTAGAAGGGTTGCGGGGCAATCCATATATGAAAGAAAACATAATTGAATATTGAATTTCGTGACAGAAGGGAGAAAATGAAGGGGGTACTAAATATATGTATGAGACATGTTTATGTGGATCCGATTTATACCCAGGGTTCGACTCTCAACCGATTTTTTGATAAATATTGTGTTATGCGACCCCAATTTCAGTGTAATCGTGCAATAAACCTCTTTGAAAATTTCAATCCAGAAGGGGTAAAATGGAGGGATACATATGTATGTAAAAGACACATTTTATAGACAGTAACTATGCCGTAATTCTTAACCAACCAGTACATCGCATACTGTTCCATTGGTCAAATAAGAATAAACCATGAGACAATGAACTGTTCGTGGTAGATTCAGGTAGGAGTTTTATCACTGAATTGTGAGCGGCGTTGTGGAAGAAAATAGCAAGTGGTCCGCAAGATAATGGAATGCAAATTTTACGAAGAACAACGCGGCGAATGGGGCCAAGGACTGCAAGGTCAAGATCTGTGTGCATTGTTGTGAAGGGCAAACAAATGTCGAAATGAAGAATTATTATGGACTTTATGAAACATGCTTGGACAGATCTGGGGAACTGTATAATGTTCAAAATTAACATATTTGAGTATGTACGAGTAATTGTGTTGCCAATGTGAGCTAAGGGGCCCCATAAGATTAATTAATTTTCATAGTAAGAAGTGCATCAAGGGTCTCCGACTACGGCCCGCGGAAGGATTTGGTCCGTCCCGCCGCCCGCGGACGCCAATACAAAAAATTAGGCTACCGACGCATGTCAAATCCAAATATCGAGCGATGCTTTCAGAAGAACACTTAAAATTTACTTATGATTAGAACAACAAACTTTGATCCGAAGTGGAAAGACATTGTTAGCAAACAACAATTGCACAACACATCACATTAGATTGGTTTTCCAAAAATATTTTGTTGAATGTAATAATTTCAAATGAATAAATACAAAATATATTTCTCTTACGTGCTTTGTTTTTATATTTCTGAAAATGAAATTGTTATTATCTCTTATTGAACCATGAAAATCTAATAATCATGAAATTAAAAAAATATATTGAATCACTAAAAACTAAGTTATGGTTCCTATATTAGGCCTAATTTTGAATTTGTCAAATTCGTCTAGGAGTACTTAAAAGCACTTTTTTCAAGTGTATAATTTTCAAAATTTTCCGGGGAGGGCCCTCGGAGCCCCTTTAGCGGGGGCCTAGCCCCCCAGACCCCCCCCTGTTGGCCCGCCCTCCTCCTCCACATTATGATACGGCCCTTGGGGCAAATATTTTGGAGACCCCTCCTCCAGATATCTAGTTCTAAAAATAATAATTTCGTGAACTTCTTAATACTGCACCTATGTTTTCGTTTCACGCCACGTCCGATACAACCATACCTAATTTTAATCCCGGACGTCTCCTTCTGTAAAAAAATTAGGTTTTCCCCCTCCAGCTACCAGGGGGATAGGAAAAATCACTGGTGTTACTGGACTCCCTGGAGGGTGATTGTTCACAAAAGCAATGGGCACGGTTGTAGATATACTTGTGGTAGATTACAACAAGCGGGTAGATACCTGTTAATGTCATCTGACAATCATTCGTTTAAACTGTCAACCTGAGTCATTGATGAAACGGTCAAAAGTATAATTCTTCGTTATCCCTAATGCATCGAAGTATTCCATAATTCCCAATGGGTTCCAGTAAACGGTTGATTACCCTGAGTCATTTATCGATCGGTTGCCCACCCACTTCACTGATAATAGAAAAATGCTAAAGCTCAGCTTTAGAGAAGCTATATTAAAGTATTGATTTGGATCTGTCGACACCTACCCACAGAGCGCAGGGTCTGCACCCACGGTCCATGATTATTATGTTACCCTACAAATTAATTTTATTTCCACACTTGTTGTCGAAAATATTTGCGATCTACAGCAGATGTTAAATAATAGATTTATGAAGATGTGAGACTAAATGGAAAATGTTGCTTCAGATAATACCAACAAAACAAGGCCTAGAAAAAAGTTATTACACAGAAGTTTATCCTATTTTTCAATAATTCAAAAATGCTTAAAAAAATTTGGGACAAGAAAAAAAGCTAGGGTGCACAGCACATTTCAGTTACGTTATCATAGCTTATGAAGGATAGAAAAGAGGCCTCACAGGCTATCAACTTGAGCACTTCCAGATTTTGCTCGCCAAGAGTTTCCCTCAACCTTGTTTTAATGACTTTCAAATTCGAAAAACTTCTCTTACATTCGACTTGAGTCGTAGGAAGCGTTATTAGGATTTTGTGAATGAAAAATAGACTTGCATACGGAGAGACAACGAGGTTGTACTGTTTCAAAAGCTTGAAGACAAAAATTACGAAATTATTTCACTTGCTATCCACCCCATAAGCAGCAAAGACGTTTGGAACTAGTTGGATTACTGATTGCATCATTAGAAAGGATTGTTTCTTCTATTAGTTCTGAAACATCGTAACTCTCAGAGAATAATTGACGACCACTGATGGTGGAAGTTTTGGCAGCGGTTGAGATTAATACAAATCCAGTGCTGGAATTTTTCCTCATAATCTTTTTTTCTCTTTTTGTAGGATTCAGTAGAGCTTGGTCGTTCATGAGGTTTCATTGTCATTAGGGTCATTAACCTTGACTAGTGTTTAATACTTTGGTTTTCTAAAATTGTTACATACGTATGGGACAGGAACATTCATCTCGTTGAATCTCATCATGGCTGAAATTATTGGATAACAATGACGTGTAGGGAAAACGTCAATCTAAATGAAGATCAAAGCCATTTTGGGTTTATTAATTTCAGGCCGTACGAGCAATAAAAGGCCTTAGAATTGATGTAAAAAAATCCATTCTTTCGATCGTGGACTCCACTTGGGATCTTGTTGGTACTTCTAGCTAGGCCGATCGCCTCATACACATCGATGCTTTAGACCAAAAACGTGATTTTCGGAGTTTTTGCTAGCGCAGGCAATTTTTTTTTTTGCCATTTTGGTCGAAAAATCGAATTTGATAGGTTTTGAATCACCAGGAATACACCGACAGCAAATAATCTTAATGTCTAAACCTAAAAGTCCATACAAACCATGTAAGGTCATGTAATTGACGGCTAATAAATGTCTGAATGAATCAATGTTTATTAAGCAAAGAAAAATAAAAGTAACATTTTTAACATCTTAGGCATGCAATCTGGTCATTCTTGCTCATATTTATCAGTAATAAACGTCATAACAGAAATTAACCCGACAATAATAAATATGTTTGAATAATAAATCAATGTGTAATTAATTAATAAGTAATGGTTAGAAATAGTTAAATTCGTTTAAAAGGGATTTTCTATACAAGCTTGCATATCTTATAAAATTATTCAGACCCTTCCAGTTCTCTTCATTTAATACACACAGCAACTGTTGACAGGTTACGCCTTCACTACCGAAATGACTCTGATGACGTGAAACTCAACACTGGCCAAACTGCCAAAAAGTGCACCGTGTCTTCTGCCGTGTTCATGTTGCAGAGGGCCAAATTGTACTTACACTGACCTCCCTATGTGGCATCGTATTAAGGCTCAGGAGCTCACCTCTTGCTTTTATAATATTGCTGACCAACTTGCTGCTTTTTGACTGGACTTAGTCTGTCTAAGTATGATAGAAGGTGGCGTAGAGACGAAGATGAGCACTCTCCCGGTTTCATCGCTCCGTTGTATTCCGCTCTGCCCACCCTACTTCCATCAGCTAACTGTCATCAATTACTTTTACGTTTTGCAAATCCGAGAGTTCGACCTTCTCACTTGCGCACCTCTCCAGTAGCCTTGACCACTCCTCCCCCCACCACCAGCCAATCGTACATGTTTTTTCACGGTTAATGTCACTACATGCTTGCGTTTCTCATTATCAAGTTCATTATTTCACAATGTGAGAAATCCCTGGGTAGGAACGTTGGAGGGGAGGAACAAGAAAATTTAGGGCAGAAATGCCTATTCATTTGGGGAAATGAGGTGACAATTTATTGGCAATAAGTATAACAAAGATATAACCATTCTACATACGCTAAGGAAGTATTTAGTAGGTGGAAGCGATTAAAGGAAAGCTCCACCTATTGTGAGGTAATGGAGTTGTAGGTAACTACGTAACAGCTGCAATACCCACCTAATTTATTATTTAAACTTTTGCACCTTCTTCCTTCCTCTTCCTACTACAGGTCCCCCATTCTTGGTGTGAACGCCCTCCGTACTCCCACACTTTCAAGCTTCTGTTTCCATAGTATTTGAGGCAAGTTCCCGAATGAGAAGCGGGAGCTGGCAGGGCCTCTAGCCGGGGCAAAGGTTGGTAATTCAAAAGTGTATATCTTATTACTTTCAGTATATTGGAGTATTGGTTTTTGAAAAAAAAAAAAGGTTTGCGAACTTGCTGAAAACCTGGAGCACTAGGTCAAGAACGGCTAAACAATTTAGCAGTTCTGTGTATTGAAAATGGCTGGGACAAAAACATAAATTGAGATACAAAGTTACACATGAGGTCTAATTGGTTTCGAATCCTCGCCATCACTTTCGATCAATACTGAAAAAGAAAAAAAAATATTGAAAAAGGATCGGACACAAGCACCGCTGCTACTCTTATCCCATCCCTCTCCACAAAGCTTGTAAGGACCTTTGAAGGAAAGAAGTAACTTCAAAATCACTAACTTCAAAATGTAAGTAAGACTTAGAAAGTTTTGAACCCACAAGACAACCGTTTGTGGCCCTCGTTCGATTGAAATAAAAATAAGTAGGAATATTCATTACATGTTCTCTCAAATCATCCCTCTGAGTTTAAGCAAGACCGGACGACAGGGTAATGAACCGGGAGCACATTATGCTTGATGGCGGCCCCTGAGCAGCGTGAAGTATTGATTGATGACAATGCAACAGAAAGCAGACCATGTTCTGCGTTTCACATGCATCCCATGAAAATTGTATCCGAATTGGGTGAAAACTGGAGAGAAACCCGAAACGAAACTGTTGAGAATGCTCGAAAACGTATAATTTGGCCGAAATTAAATGATGCTTCCTATACCTAGTGGTGCACCGGAAACGACTTTGGCTGGACAGCTTGGAAATGCTGTAGACACTGATCACAAACGAACGTTTTCAATCATTAAATTCATTTTCATTTTTAAATATTAATTTTTTAATTTATATCTTAAACAATCTTGTTTAAACTCTAACTCTTTGTATGAACTCGATTTAAACCACAATATCTTACCATTGTCCAACAACTGGATAACATGTTCGAGTCAATAAACATTTTACTAAAACTGAAATTGGTCAGAAACAACAAATTATCAACATTGCAACACCCAATGCTAAGGCCAAATCAGATTGGGGTTGATAGTGCACGGCGCACAAAGCAACCCCTCCTTCAAGACCTGGGGGTAGTGCGGGTCATTGCATATCCTCGCCCCTGATCAAGACAATGCCTCCTCCGTAGCTTTCCCAATTTTCAAACATTAGGTATTTTTTAGTGTTACAGGGTGTCACAGGACGACTCCTACGTGTTCTACAACTCATTTCCGACTGCGATGAGTCGCATTCATCTTCAAGACTTTTGGAAAAACCTGAATTTTAACAGAAAACATACGTTTTTCTGCATTTAAACTCCATTTCCTTAACTAAAAATATTTTTTTAAATCAAAACGACTACACCGTTGGAAAGCTGACATTTCGGCGCACGTTTTACCTGGCCAGCACAGTTCTGCGTCAAGCATTCATGGGGTTTCTAGGCGAGATGAAAAACAGGCGATTTCAAGATTTTGACAAAACTGCCATTTCGCGCAGCAATCGCACATCCTCAATGTAATCAAAAGAAAGTTTTCTGACATCAAATAGATAGAAAATTTAACGCTCTTTCCAACGGTGTCATCAAATTTGAGCTATCTCCTGCTAAGAAAAAAATCGCTAAGATTGTGCATAACTCCTGAGACACCCTGTATATAACTTATATACTGATGTAAGATATATATACTGATTTGCAGACAAGTGAAACATAGGAGGTGTTTTAGTCTATCTCCTTAAATTTCAGATGTTCGATTCTGGTTTTCAACTTTCGCGTCGATATACTGCGTATTGCTTCATCGTAGGTATTTAGATATCAGCTTATGTTATGTACTAAGGAACTATAATATTTGTTTTGGTGTTTGAGGAGTGTTCTTCATGACGACATCATCCTATAATTTTTGGTATATCTAGAAGGTCTACACTTTCCAGATCAACACTGATCAACTGATGGACGTGGCTATTTTGTTTCCTAATGGATCTAGGATTTGTAGTATGAATGAAGCTCTTTGTAGGGATCCTAGGTATAATAATTCAATAGGTACCTACCTGATTGTCTTTGAAACTCGCAATTACATACCTTCTAAGTATTACAATTAGTATTGATTATTACTTGTAATTATTACAAGGTCTGTAATCGCCGAGTTTGGACAATGTAGGTAACACAGAATAGCTAATAAACAGAGAGAATACGGAGAACAATGATATGATTGGAAGGGAATACCCGCGTAGATAATAAACCTTTGAATAATACTTTGCAGCATTTTTTCTCAAAGAGATGTTAGTGCCTTTGACGATTGAAGCTCAGTACCTGGGTTTGGACCTAGGTATGTACTAGACCGTTCTACCCTACGGAAATTTCCGGAGTTGCGACGTCTCGACACAAGCTGGGGCGGTCGGATGCTGGAGGGTTGGACTGGGGGCGGCGGCGGAAGAGTTGGGGAGTGAGAGTCTACGTGGTGGGGGCACTCGTTCACCCCTGACCCACATCCCGGCCGGCGCGAGCGGCGACGCTCTACTCGGTCGGTGCATAGCACGAAAGCCGGGACGAGGACCGGATCGTCTGCCTAATCCTGACGACGAGGCCGAAAATTGGTAGTGGTTTCTGGAGAAGGTTCGGGTTATATCAGTGGGGGCTCCAGCCCTGAAAATCAAGGGGAACACCGAGACCGTAACGAACAACCACGAAGAGAACGTGAGATGAAAATCAGCTTTTCCAAATACAAATTTCAACTACCAATATGCAAAGGAGATCATCTTGTCCGCTTTCTCGGCTTCAAATCGTGAAACTAACGACTCAATCCTACCTCTAAAAGAGGTTCACTTAAAGGTATGTAAATACCTGAAAAAAAAATAAAAGAAAATTTTGAATTGATTGTCGAACTTCAGAAAACCGTATTTTGCAGCTGTTGAAATTCATATCTGCCCAGCAAGAACCATAGTGGAGGTGAAAACCCAATTCCATCTTTAACCTAAACTTCATTCCTATTATTGCAGCAAAGAAGACAAAGGAAGTAGACAAGTTCACTAATCACCTCACATCCCTAGAGCCAATCAACCTTTTCATAGTAATGAGGGTTGAACTTGCTTGGATTGTTGCAGTCCTGTCAATAGTGGCATCTGGCCCCCTGCATCGCAGTTAATCACTCTTTACTCCATCAACAATTTCCTGAACTTATATACTGCTCTCTGTACTCATCGCGTATTTACAGCTAACGCAGTTCAGTCACAAGGGTTGGGAAAAATCAACTGAAAATAGGATGAGAGTGTGTGGTAATTCTAGCGTACGCTAGCGGCTGAGCGAACAACTATTTGTGCTCCTGTGTAAGCTATCTGAAATTTTGCACGCTTTATTTTGGGCCCTCTCATTGAACCCGGATCCAATCAACGCTTTGTTCCCCTTCCATTCGGAGCACAGACAGGGCTTAGTTCCCAGATAGTGGACCCCTAACTCCTCTCACCAAACTCACGACTCCACCATCCTCTCACCCATCCTGCGGCTCTGTTTGGCGCTTGGTTTGAAACTCTTCGGCTCATCAATGAGGACTCATGGCAAAAAGTTGGAAAACATTATGATAATGTTGTTTAATATTATCATTATTATCAGCTATCTTTTTCAAATTGGCCAGAGGGTGCAGATGCTCCTGTCGGCAGCCACTCCCAGTTTATATTTTAAAATGTCGTCCATTTTGAAAACTCTTTGACTGACATCTTTGAATCTATGGTCTACAAAGGCTGAAATTGCACTAGTTATACGAACCAAAGCTGTAGTAAAATTACAAATCAAGTGATCACCAAAATTCTAAATTATCTCCTAAGCCGAGAATGTTATTAATACTTGTGTTGGTGAGAGAGGGAGTGGGGGGGGGGGGGTTAGAATGGATTAAATATTCAAAATCTAATCCCAAAATCGACCTCAGCTCCTAGACTTTTGTCTTCTCCCAATCTTACCTCTTTCTCTTCACACTCGTTCCGCAACCAAATCCTGAGAAGTTTACCTTTACCTTTTCAAACCGAACGGAAGTTTACGGAAGCGAGTTACGGAATAACGTGAAAATTGTCAACTTTGAACGGCAACGAACAGGAAACCACCAATAGGTATGTTGACACGTTGAGATCTATGTCAATGAACCAGGTATGTCATTCATATGAACCTGTCAATAGTAATGTTTGTTTATTCGGTGATAAACTCGTGACCGAATGATGATTTCTTTGAATTAACACGGCCTCTAATACCTGCGTTTATAATTAGCAGAGACATCACTTTAATGTGGCCTTGACTGGCGAACGAAACATCCGAACATACCTCACAGTGAGCTATAAGCGAGATAGAAAAACAATACACTTCTATCCATCCAGTAGTTCAAGATTGCATTCATATCTGTCAAAAATGCCACGTCATTGCAAATCAAAAACAGAAATTACCTAGTCAATTGTAACTTATTTTATAATTTTCTGTACCTAATGTAATCTACCTTCGGAAACGACGAAGAACTGAAGGGTTTTAACTACCCACAAAATTGAAAAATTTGTTGATTTACGTTTCAACAGAACTTTTATCCGAAACAACTGGAAACAAGTTGAAACTTGGGAAACTTGGGATCCCATAAGGGATCTGGTTGATACGATTTCTGATCACCACTTTTGATGAACCCTAGAAAGTACAATTGAACTACAACTCTGTACAATATTCCACAATCGAAGCGTGTTGAAACCATTCACCATTGAAGTAAATAATCATAATCCAGTGATCCGCAATGAAGGATTATCAATCCAGAAATTATAAACCGTTGTGAAATAATTTGCATTTGCTTTGTATTCTGAATATTCCACAAACAGGACCTACCAAGTGTCACGATCCTGCTTTTTAATAAAGGTGCAGTAGATGTGACATGATCTTGCTTCATTGTGAAAGGTCCCTGAATCCTGTCGCAATATCCACATTTCGTCATCAGATGCTCAACAACTTCCATCACGTCTCATTCCTCACAGACTTGTCGAGTTTCGTAGCATTCATTTATATGAATAAAATGTTCTGTTAAACAACCCGCAACAGTTGCTATCTGATTAAAATTGAATTTAATCAATTTTAACTTAATTTACAATTTAAAGTGCCCATGCGAAGCATACTGTAGGCATCATTTGATTAAAAAAACACCCTCCCCCCTGAGAAGTTACCAATTAAGTCGCCTTACGTTCCTGGAGAAATAACTTTTCATACACTCTTCATACACCTCGTATTGGGTCAGTTTTTATGGGTCAGATAGTAGATCAAACTTATAACATTTTCTGCATATTCTTTAGCAGTGTTTATCACCATTAAAATATCTAAATTTAGTTATACAAATCATATACCTGTACTTACAAAACTTCTTCTCTGGGCGGATGCCAAAGGCCCCGCGGCTACATACGTAGGCCCTAGTTATTCACACACATTCATTCCGTTCCATTCCCTCTCGTTAGCCCAAGGATTTCATATTGTTATTCTGTCAAATAGTTACTCTTTTTAAAATTTCAATTCATTTCTCTCAATAATCAGAACCATAGAGGGGGAGGCACAGGACCCGATGCCCCCGGGCCCCGGCCTTTTTAGGGGGGCCCCGGTTGTTTGAAATTTTAGAAGCTCCCTTGCTTAATTTAGATTTGGTTTGGAAGTATTAATACAGAATTAATAAATATACGCTGTAGAACTCAATCATTCTCAATCTCCCACAGTGGTTGCAGTACCTAGTTCGTAAACCCTTTTTTTCCTTTAGGGGTCCCTAAATTTTGGGCCCAGATTTTCTCTCTCTCCACGGACTTTATCTATAAAAGAGCAAAAAATGTGTTTGAAGCCCTCTCAACATATGTTTGTTTAGTGTAAAATGTTGAAAAAATGTTACCTATTCACATTTTCTGTGCCTATCACTTAACTTGACTTTAAGTTTCGGCTCAAGGGGTACAGTGGGTCCGGCCCTTTAAAACCCGGACGATACTTGGTTTTGTAAAAGTCTTACTTAGAGATGAAATTTTTCACATTTCGACTTGTGCACTACCTTCCTACTGAAAGACTGCTTTTTCCTCAAGGTTTGTAGCAAAAAGACGCTAAAATTGTCGTTTTCCTGTACAAATTTTGCCTTTTTTTAGTTGATCTTACCATTTACGGAGAAAATAGATCTTATTTCCGAATTTTCTTGAGATAATTGGATAATCTTCAATAACCTCTGAAAAGTTGATTAATTGGGTTCAAAGACTCAGTTCTTCAGTTGAACATAAACCCGTTTCAGAAAAAAACCTCGTTTAAGTTGTATACCTGGTTTCCAAAGAGTGATAAAAATATTAAAATAGCTGCCACTGTGATTTTTTAAATTCCATCTTCTGCTATGGGTACTGTTGGTTCATTAATTTCAACTTGACTTTTAACATTCTCTGAGTTGAAAATTCAGAACATTTTCTCCATAGGCGGTTTGTAGTTGCCTAACACGTTTCTAAGGGATTGAAATTGCTACAATAGAGTGGACGTTTTACAGCTCGCCTTATTTTTTCTGAGGGGTCGAAATTTCAAAGAATACAGCCAAAAACGCGTTTTTAGGGGTTTTTAATGAAACCTGTCATCCAGAACATGTTGACGATATAAATTATCTTATCAATATAACTATATTTAATACCATCCTCTCGCGTAATATCATGCAATGTTGTTGTATCATAGGTACCTACTACCACAAAGAACGTATTAACAATATCAATATAACTTATGGTTATAAGTTATCAACTTTTCTCAAACTAATAATCCAATTCAACTCTACAGACCAAATTACAAGGAGGAGGGTCATGATGACGATCTTAATGAAGAAAGGTACCTACGGTGAAAATGGTTGAGTTTTGTACGGAAAATTGAGGTTTGGAACCATTATGGGACTTTAAAATGCACATATATTTAAAACAGTAGTATCACTTTAAATAGTAGCAATCTCCTTTGCATTTCTCACTGGATTTGAACCCGGTATGCACCGGTACACGCTTAATTGCTCAAAATCGACCTTCTCAGACGCCTGAATGAGAGGATTATTGACTTGAAAGTTTCGAGCTTGAGACCGGCATGCATAACAAATATTGAGGTTGACTCGGCTACCTGTTCTGTTATTCATAAAATCATTCTATTTATAAAGAAGCGAGAAGAGAAGAACAAAGGAATAAGAGCCGAGTTCACGACTGGTTGGGCGGGTTGGTCGGTACAACCGATTTACACCCAGTTCACACCTTCCAAGTATTCCAAGCCCGAGGGCATTGGGCAACTATGTAGGGCAGCTGGGTTATGTAGTTGACTGCATAATAATTAATAACTGTCAATGTTGATGATAATATGTAAATAGGTGTAATTCATTAGTGTGATACAGTGGTGCGCGACTTTTTCTGAATGATAGCACTTCTAATTGTGGGGCCACCACCCTGCGGCACCCCACCACAAATACACATGATTAGAACAGCCAAGTGTGAAAATATGTGCAACAGAGAACAAGTAGAATTTCTGAAATTAGACTTCTTCAACTACCCAGTTGTACTACGTGATACAATAATGTAGTTCGTTGTCCGAGTAGTCGGTAGGGTCCACCATTCCTGAACATTTAGTTAAAATTCGATTGTAACTTTGTAGGGTTTAGAAAGTGACGGAATCGGTAATCAAATACACAGACAGAAGGACATGGAATCAAAATGGATCAGCCACCAAAAGGCAGAAATTAATACTAATAAATCAGTACGTACATCACCCACTAGTGTTGTCATTCTCCGTGCTTGTATCATGTATATTAGGATCAAATGCCAGTTGTAAGGTAACAGTTTTATAACATTTCCAAATCTAATTCAACATTTTCCAAACCAAATTCAACATTTTCCAAACCAAATTCAACATTTTCCAAACCAAATTCAACATTTTCCAAACCAAATTCAACATTTTACAAAACAAATTCAACATTCATTAAATTTTTAACGAAATTTAGTACTTGTGTAAAGGTTAGCCAGCTGCCGCCGTTGGCAGAAGAAGCAAAGCGTTCTTAACACAATTCGAGCAGTTGCATGGAGTTAGGCCCTATAGCCGCTACTCCCCGTTCAATTGCACGTGGTAAGACATAGTCTCCTTCTCCGCTGAGAATATTCCTCACCACGGTCTTAATTTTAGAAAATGCACTCTCAGCTGGATTCAACATGGGGGAATAAGGTGGAAGAAACATTTGACTTATTCCATCGAATGCACTTGAATCAACCAGTTGTCGAATTTCGGTAGCGCGGTGAATTCGCGAATGTTGAATTTCCATCAAAAGTTGAATTTAAAAATGTAATGTTGAATGTTGAATTTGGTTTGGAAAATGTTGAATTTGGTTTGGAAAATGTTGAATTAGATTTGGAAATGCTATATATGTATGGGATACTTGTTTTAAATTCATTTTATATCATTTAGTTGGCATCGGTCTTATACCATAGGGGGTCCCCTGCTTTTGTTGAGAGTCTGAAGATATCCTGTAATATTGTACTCATTCTAGATGTCTCAAAGGAGACTATCTTTTCAATTTTCACTTTGAAGGTCGATTTTAATGGATTTCGCTCAACCCTAACGTTATTTCGGAACCGATTGTTGTAACACAATTCTGTGAGGGTCGGAGTAAAGGATGAATACGTCATCGATATAGTCATGTGTGTATATATTAGTCATAGCCAATAATATTTTCGTCTGGCTTTAGCAGACGCAGTTATAGCAAAACTCTAATATCTCTACTTCGCTGAAATGGTTCAGCTAGCTAAGGTTCAACATGATGGGGTTTACTTTAGTGGGTGTAACAAAATCAGTAGTACCGTTCCCCCTTTTATGGATTCAACCGTATCAGGTAAAATTCACTTAGTACAGTTACATCAGGAATTTTGAGTTTTGCCCGTCTTTCTGAAGAAGAGGTTGACGATAAGTACTATGCACATGCTCCCCATTAGTGGGAATATCTCGAAAAAGGGGGGCGGGGTTGAGGGGGTTGATCAGTTAAAATCACCCCCTCGAGTGGTTGACCTTTGCGTCACCCCTTCCCCGTACGATCCACCCCCTAGACCAGCTGCTCGCTCTACCCCTCTCACTCCTACTCAAGGAGTACTCGCCCTCTCCGCTCGCGCTCTCTCTCTCTCTCGCGGCCCACCAGCACCGCCCGGACACGCCCTCCCATATTGATTGGGTACCACCACCCCTCCAGTACGCCCCTCGTCCATGTCCTCTGAACCACCCGCACTGCACAGTGGACCTGCCACCCACCCTGGTTGTAGAGGACAATTTTGAAATTTTTCTACCCCTAAGACGGTCACACAAAAAACGAATTGCACGGTTGAAGCAATTTACCAAAACTTGAAATTGTGATTAAAACACTTACCTGATTTATTAATTTTTTTGTGATGTTGTTTCTATCAATTCACCTTCTGTTTTTCCTGATAGAAATACCTAGATTTGACTGTAAAATAGACCAAAAGAAGAAATATACCTATACCTAGTACATTTAGGGTCTCATACCTGTATATCTTTTTCTAATTCAAACAATTTTGTGTGCCTCCTTGAGTCCTATTCATAAAGCCGATTTAGACATTCCGGTTTGGTCAAGGAAGAAAAACCACACTATGAAAATAATTGTTAGAATTAAACCCATTTCATTACAATAAAAGAAAAAACGCTGCAAATTCTTTCACTAGGGTTTATTATTCAATTGGCTTGCGTTCATGATTTGAATTTCTACTAAGCTTTGGAGTGTGCGTGTTTCATAGGTGATAGAGCGATTATTGAATTTCAGCAGATATGCATAGAGCACGTAAATCGGTTCTCATCCAAAATACCTATTTGGATTGATCAGTTGATCATATTTGTGTGTCTCATGAAATTCAATAATCGCTCTATCACTTGTGAAACACACACTCCAAAGCTTAGTAGAAATTCAAATCATGAACGCAAGCCAATTGAATAATAAACCCCAGTGAAAGAATTTGCAGCGTTTCATGCATATCAGAATGCTTCGTGTATCGGCTACAAAGCCTTTTAGGAGTTCACTCCACTATCCACATTACTACATCACTACATCACTAGATTACTGCTATCAAAACAAAAACAATAATTAACCAAAAAAACGCAAATGTTGCCACCATAAATCGGGTCGTATATCGGGAATGGTTTGACCTCAGGACCTGGGGAGGGGCTCATTCGATTCCACGTTGATTGTTATTCAAAAAGAGTACAAATTTAGGCCGCCTTGACTTTTTTTGAGGTTTTTAGGGATTTTACAAAACTTTGACAACCCTTAAAGGGCACTTTAAATTAAGTGAGAGAGCTGGCTCAAGAATTAGGGCGTCGTTGGACCAAGATGGATTTTTCCTGAAAATTTCAGATATTTTGCTTCAGCCGTTTAGGAGAAATCGTGCATACGGGTACGGACGGAAAATTTTTTGTTGCAGATTCGGATTCTTCACCCTTTGAAACGTAAACCATGAAATTTTCAGGGGGGGTTAGAATTTTTTTTTCAAGAGCGATCACAATGGTTTATTATTGAATAATAAACCAAAAGTCAGTAACAAACCGTAACAGAATTCCCACGTATTAAAGTAGGAACCCATCTGTGTGAATAATATTTTATGTTGCGAAATACATTATGTAAAATAGTAAAGTCTGTTGGATTATGCTGGTAGGAAGGTGGGGTCGGAAGATTGGGGAAAAGTATCCTGCTTAAAGATGGATGTTGAAGGTAGGTGGTTCGTAAACCGAGAAGGATGCGTGTCGGACCTACGAGGAAATAGAATATTAACCTTCAAGAAGTTGACTCCGGAGTTCAGTAGGGTAATTGAATCGTCTATCCTTCAAGAATAGGAACGATTGCCTTGACTTTCAAGAGTGGTAGGTACCTATAAACAATGTTGACTGATTTAATTAACTGAATTTTCAATTTATTCAAACTAGAGAGTAATGAAGGAGTTCAGTTTGCTTCTTTCTAGTGAGCAGCTGTAAATACCTTAGAAAGAAGGTCATATCTAAGATGAACTAATTCTAGTATGGTTTGGCTGAACTTTTTACAAATTAAATTGTTGAAGTGTGAAGTTTAATAAAGAAAATTCCTTTTCTCGTGTTCTGCAACTAATTTTCTATTGCAATGTCATGTTTGTAAAACGATAACTCAGTGCCCTTGTAGACTTAAATAAAATTCTGTTACTTTTTGCAGAACCTTTCGAAGGGTAAGGGGAATCATACATTATTCCGTATCCGCCGATCCTCCAGGGCCCCAATGAACAACTGCAGCAGCTCTCTAACCTAAACGGATCACACAATGCGGGAAAAGGCGATGGCAAAATGTGATTTTTATCTATAAGCCTTCCTCCACACGAATAATTTGTTAACCATTGACGGAAACTACTTAGATATGAATGTACTGAAGAAATCAAGCAACGGTAGGTGTCGATTATTGAGCTTACAGAGAAACAATAACAAATAACAAACTCAACACTCCGAAAATTATCCTTTTCAAAATCCGGTAAGTAACTAGTTCATGAAATATCTTTGAGATCTATTGGTAAATAAATTTATAAAGCTCAATTGCAATAGAATAAAACATCAGAGCACATTATGACTTGAACTGATTTCTTGAACAGCTGTTCAGTATACAAGGTAGTCGTCATCGTCACCTGCGATTGAAAATTAGGCCTTTGAATGTAATGGAATTGTTAACTAAAACTTTTATAACAAACTAATTTTTTCAGTTTTTTTTACTCGTTTTTTCGATTTTTTAAAGCACATTTTAATGAAATTCAAGTACATTTCCTGCAACAATTTATGCACAAAATTGACGCTTTATAAGCAGTCCCATAAATACCAATAGTACTCATGATTGCTCAAAAAAAAGTCCAGGATGGCTAATGCCTAACTTATAGTGAGGCCACAAAAACAGTTTTTCGAATAGTGGCGATATTGATCTTAATAATAATGTTATCCATTTAAATGGATTGTTGATTAAGTTTGATAGCGGATTTGTAAAATCCACTTTACATGTTCACATTGGACTTTTTGTTTAGATGTTATATAAAAAATTTGTCAAACATAAATAAATTTTCAAACTCAAATAAAAATTTTGTTTAGATGTTATGACCGACATGAAAGTTCTCCAAGTAAGTAAATGTGGGTAATCCAAGATAAAGTCTGACGAAAATTGACTATGATTATGATTAAATTACGTAAACGTTTTAGAGAATTTTCTTGGAAGATGGAGTCTTGGAAAAAAATCGCCGTCACGGAAACCCGTTTTGAGGTATTCTGAAACGATTACTTGACTGTAACGCTGTTTACTCACAGATATACACAAAATGCTCGAATTTCAACTGTATTTAATATAAATGTTACGATAAGTTTGGAAAATTCCCTTCCACCGCATTCTGCATGAGTGGAACTTTTTAAACAACTCGTTGTGTGCCTATGAAATATAAGATACTTATACATGGTTTACTAATCTAGTTATGCTGTACCTTTCAAAAAGACGGAAAACCCTCAGATTCGTAATGAAAAAGAAAATCTTGTTTAATGTTCAGTTAGTTTTTCGATTGGTCAGGTAGTATTGACAATCGACTCAGTACCCAAAAACCATATCAGTGAGCATACCACGTGGCTATATTGGCAATAAAAATGTTCAAATTTTGAACCACTTAAATTTGACCCCTTCGTCACATCAAAATCGTCTGACTTTTTTTAATGGTTACTAGACAACTATAGGCTTGAAACAACGCAAAAGTTAGACATTGCGGGATGACTTTCCTGATCACTTTTTTAAATCCATATTTATGGTGAAATTTGATCATCTACGTCAATCGTCGGAGCAGGCCGATTCGCGGATTCTTTATTAACCAGTATTTTAACATGAAAAATAATGGCAGCAAGATCACTTCTCTGCAATGTTGATGTGCTCTCGGTTTAGAAGGTAAGTGCCTTTTAAAACGTTCAATGATTTGCCGGAGTTGGTTATGTCTACCTAAAGTTGATATTAGGCTTCCCCTACGGTGAAAAACGACTTGGACAGCCATCTAGGTGTTAGACGAGAATGAACTCCATATAGCAAATGTAGATGATTAGGAGGATTTAGGAGTATTGCTTGAGGATATTGTCATATGAATGTTATCACAAGATCCCTTATTTTGTAAGTTTTCTGGGCAAGATTCTTAGGGCAGCTTACCCTACTGCCACTACTATTATATAAATTATTGAATCGACCCAATGAACTGAACGAGTGATATAAGATCGTACTGGTGCGAGGTACTTTCTAGCATTGAATGCCAGGCCTCACTTATTGAAACATTTAGGGACATCGAGGTTTGTTATTACTTACATTGTGTTGTTACTGTCACTATGGTGGATGACTTCCTTTCAAATATACCTCCGTGAACACCAACCTTCACTATTACATTTGTACGGAGCAGACGCTGGTATAAAAACATAGCTCACGAAGCTCCGCGCGATAGACTATGGGTCATTCTATATCATGCAACATTTTAAATTGTAAAGCCCTCGATTTACATAAAACAATCAGGCTACCATTCAAATTTCAACTTTCTATGTTGATTATGACAGAAAATAGCCTTTAATGTTTTTCGTGACGTCCTGAAAGTAAGGATATGAAATATCAATACCTACAATGGTGCTATATACCAGGCTCCCCCCCTAAACAAAAATGTTGAAAATAGGTACTCTTAAGCACACCTTATTTTATCTAAAACTAAGAAAGGATTTATATAGGTATTGAACAAAATTCAAACCCATTCGGCAATAGACAAAACGTGTATTTTTCTTGAGATTCTTCACTCGCCGTGCTGCTTGTGTCTGTCCCTCGCCTCCCGAAGATAACCGAGAACTTAATTCGTTTTTCGGATTCTACACATCTTGAAACGAATAACAACATATTTTGAGGTGTTAAATTTTGTTTCTTGGTCGATTACGATGGTTCATTATTGTTAATAATAGGTTCATTATTGTTAATAGTGAACCAATAGCCTCGATTCTTTATCCAGTCATGATTAATACAATTCTGGCTAAATTTGTGACGTATTTTTTCGTTTTTTGAATACGTTCCCTATAGTTCTGGTATTCTTCATCAACACATTTTTTACCTGAATCAACTGTTAGTCTTTCATGAACCTGGTGAAATGAATTGGAAGTCTAAGTATTTTTGAAGGGTGATTGGACTTAGCTTGTTGACCCTACGAGTAAATTAATTGCTTACCTTGAGACCTACGAAAACAATTCAATGGATTGGTGCTTTTGTTGAAACATTCAAACGTATGTTGTGGAGAATTACCATAAAAATATCATTTAAAGTGACAAAAAAGTGGAAAGTCGTTGGATTTAAAATAAGACTAAAAATGAGTCCAAATCCGATTTTGAACAACAAGAAAAACAGTCTTTAAAGAAATACACATTGAAGAACTCCATGAATTCCAAAGAATCGTAATTAATGAATGTACGTTTCGTCCTTCTCTTTTAAAGCACGTGTGGGTTTCAACTGGATTGTAGTATGCTTATGAGAATACTGAGTTTCAGAACAAGAACAACCACACTCTGAAATAACAACTATGGTATGGAAACCAATAAAGACGCATGAAAAGAAAAAGGGCTGCTGACCTATTAAACTAAAGTGCAATAACTAAACTAGCCCAATATTCTACCACATATGAAAATTCTTTATGCAATTACCTAAATTAAATTATCACCTTCATTCATGTATAATTTGTTACTCTTTAATAATTATTATATGAACACAAATATAAATAATCAAGCGGGACTGTCACTGGACAGAAACCCCAATGCATGTGCCATGGTACGTCCCGTACACAATACAATATCTATGTATGAGCCCAAAATATAGTATGTAATACTGAAAGTTTAAATAAAGTTGAAATAAAATGAAATGAAATTCTTTAATTGTATAAGCCTTCCGGCGATACAAGAGTTGGTTCAGGCAGTTACAAAAATTGAGAACAAAACACCTTACTCGCTGTTAACAGCTGTTACTTGAGAATGAAAAAAAAAGAACAAAAAACAATTTAAAAAAAACCGTTCACCTGATGAAAATAAATTCAACTACTTAAATTACTTTTTAACCAAACCATACAAAGGCTAAGTACTAAGGGGTACTAGACCAAGATGAGACATGGCTATGTTGAGGAAAATAAACAATTCAATAGAAAAATATTCACATAATCATCCAAATAAAAACCAAGAGAAACTTTACAAAGCAAGATCGGAAAATTAATGTAAAAATCCCTCATTTAAGTTAAGTTAAGTTAAGTTTAAATAAAGTTTAAAAGACCTCGAAGATTGTAGGTAGGGGACTACGGGACTACAGTAAAGCCTCCGAAGAATGAATTTTTATTGCCAAATTAATTAATTTAATACATTTTATGTTTGCCGTGTATTATTTTTTTGCGTAGATACTAATGAGGTATATCAGTAATATAGGAAAAAAAAATCATATTTATGATACGAGGCGTCTGTAGTTTATTTTGAAATTGTAATTAGGTAATTGAGTGTAGTTGAAACATAGTATTGTTTGAAACACTGGTATGTAAAATGTTTGGCATTAAAGGTCGAAACAGGTGTTGCTCTTCTATCCCGAGAACAGAAGAAGAACGAAGAATTAAACAACCATTGGGCACAGGAAAACGTCTTGTTAGATTTGAATTTTGGCGGGTCAAGCTTGACAGAAACGCCAGCAGGTAGCAGTAATATCGCCTCCCAGGCAGAAAGGCCCATTAGATCGCAGCACCGCACGCTCGAGCGGAAGCATCCAGGCGAGATCGCGAAGGGGTGGGGGTTGAATGTGTAGTGGAGTGAACATGGCGAGTGGTGAATGACGAATATTCAGTGAAAATTGCTATCATTTTAACTTGTGCGAAGTGTTTAAAACGCTATTTATTATAGACTAAATCGTATAAAGTGTTCTTTACTCTCCCTCGCGAAACCGAGGCGCGTCCAATATGCAGAATGTAGGGCAGGAATCCTCCACGCAAGTTCAGAAGCTCGACAAAATGAGTGGCCACGAAATGGGGAAATCGTCGACTCCCCAATCTTCTAATTCCAGCCCAACCAAATCGGATACGGACCCGTATTCAGAAATCAACCCCCGTTATTTATCGGATTCGTCGGAAAGTGAAGATGAAGACGTTTCTTTGGTAAGTCCTTGTATAAAAGTACTTCAAGTCCTGTAAAGTTGCATCGGATACCAATGGACGGGGTAGAGGGGTTCCTTTCCTACCTAGGCCAGCGATGGCGAATCATTGAACCCGCACACAGACATCTTGTAAAATACTTTTTTTCCCGATTTCCGATCATCCTTGCGACATCAAACCCTTCAAATTCCCCTCATTTACCCATTTTCGGTAGGATTTTTCGTATTTTCTTAAGTTGCCTCGTGCTCTCCTCCCCCACTTTTTATCCGACTTCCCGCAACCTCATTTTAATGAGCTAACAAAGGCATGAGCTGTCGTTTATCTTCGCCTTTTTTTGTCTGGATCGGACGTCAAATTTAACCAACGTTCCGTTCGAAATCGGTCGAAGTTTTTCTCAAAATCGCAAGTTTCTGTCCGGATGTTGCATTATAACCTTTTCGCAGAACCCTCCTTTTTATTGCTTGAACTCGAGGCGAATCAATAATTTTAGACATTTTCTCTCTCACCTCTCCTCTAGAAATCGTTTATTCAACTGGTTAGTTTCATTGAAACCATTCAAGATTTCAATGATTAGACTTGTTGAGCGCTAAAAATGTTCTTCTCGCATGACTTTTAATTATTTTTCAAGTCCTTCCGGGACAACACCCAAAGGTTCTCTGCAGACTACATTGGCAGCCTTTCGCGATCCTATTGTGGAATATTCACCTAGCTGCCTTTGTAGATATAGCGCCTACGATATTTCCGCTTTTTCTTATGATTATCGTTAGTATAGGAATTCAATTCATTAAATTCATTTTGCATATTGAGAATAAGAATCTCGGAATCTGTCGTGTATAACCTCAATTCGTAGCACGTATCTGTCGAATGTAACTACGTACCTAGGTACGTATTTCAGTTACTTACTCCCAACTAGGAATGTTGGTATGCCAATTACCTACCTAACTGTTGCATTAATACCTCTCCCCTTCAAAAAACTATTCGTAGTATATTCCTGGCAGGTACTAAGGTTAAAACACGTTTTACTCCAACTACAACTTTTAAAAATCACTCGAATCAACTTCGGCAAACCAGAGTAAATTTCAGGAACATTTCATACGTCACTTGTGGCATCAAGTTGCGTAACTAGATTTCGTAGATAGCTAAGTAAATACAAGGTGAATGTTGGCATGTGAACCAAACCTTTTTTCAAGTTTCCGGAAAAACAAACGTTTTTTGTTTGTTTATTACTCGTAATTTGTTAATCTTGTTAGTGTGTCTTCTTGCATCGCCTGGCCGTTCGAAATAATCTGAACTTCAAATCCAAGCAAACGGGATACTAGTGGAAAATTGAAGTTTTCCACACAGTTTTCTAAACTTGAATGAGGTTACGTGACTATCAAAATTGGTGTCTCCAGTTCAATCAATTTGCCGAACAAAGTACTGGGGATGAACTCTCATGAGAGGGTAAATATTTTAATTGTTTATTTACAAGATGATGTATTTAAATTTCAATTACATTCATCCGACAGGTATGAAAAATTATTCACTTCAACTAGGTTTGATATAATTTCCAGTTTAGACTCGAGTGAGGTACTAGTGAAATATTCGTGCTTGTCCGGTACCCATTGAGAACATCGACTGCTGGTGTTCATCCTTATAAACAGTTTTAATTTGAAAGATCGGTATGTCCTCAGTCGTATCTGATCACACGTTTTGTTATCATTTCCATTTTCGTACGATATTTTCTTCCATCCTTTCGTCGCTCAATAAAGCTGCTCTCCTAACCTGCAGTCGGCGAATTGAGGGCTGCAGCGCTGCCAACCCTACAAAACAAAGTTTCCCTTGACCCGATCTGTGGAATGCACCTTGATTGACAAATTCCTTTCTCTTCCTTCCCTTTCCATCACTTTATGGTATACGACAGTAATTTTGGTACCTTTTCGTCAAAATTCTCAATTTCGTTCACCAGATCGATTAGACTCCTCCATTCCAATACGTGAATTCCAAATTCACTGAGTGACTCGGGGGTGATGTTGAATACGTGTATGTATCTGAAAAGTACATCAATAGGTTTCATGTAGGTACTATCTATGTACTTATAATAATAAGGATGTTTAGTTATCCCATATGTTTAGTTACCGCCCAAACAGTTATGCAACTTACGTCATGCTCGTAGTACCTATTGTTTGTTTTATACTACCTATTTGCGTTCCAATCTTTCTGCTCGATTTGTTGTGATTTTAGTCTGTGCTAGTGGTATTACCAGACATATTTATCTTTAGGGTTTACTGCACTAATTGGTGGATGTCGTTGACCTTGTTTACAACACCCTAACCATTCATCTTAATAAAATCGATCCCCCCCCTTACCAATATTCTTCATTAATTCAACTAAAAGAACAATTTCATCTCATTTATTCAAAACTCATACAGAGCCGCATGGTTTTGTGCGTTTTCAGGCATACAACTGTAGGTGTGTGCTTTTGTGGGTCTTTTCTTTCCAAACTTTAAAGAGTATTGTGATCATTAGGAATGTTTTTTGGGGATTAAGAATGAGTTTTGTATCTATGTGTCGATTTGAATCATGGATGAATCGATGAACGAAGTTTTCAAATGGTAACTACAATATTTTCTGGGGGTCACTTCTATAAAAGTATGTTTGACAAAATTAGGCAAGGCTTATGGAGAGGGCATGGAATTATGGGTGTAGAACTAGCTCGGATCTTGTTCCAAATCGTATGAAATTGCCACTTCCACCCATTTTCTGGCGATTTTCGGGAAGGGGCTGGATTTGAGGACAAAAATATGAAATGCCTATCCATCCCTTCAATGACTGATGGGATCTATGGTTCTGAATTTATCTGATTTTTTCCCAGATTCGTTTTTGCTGTTCATTACTGGAAAGAAAATTGAGATGGTTCCGGCAAAGCCTTGAATATTTTTAAAGCTCCTAAATTGAAACGTCACATCTTGTTCTTCTTCCTTCACACATGAAGGAGTTAATCAACAACATTAATTTTACAGTGTCGCTGATTTAATAGGTCCCTACACACTCGCGACTTTCTAATGTTTCAAGGTCTCAGATACATTACACGACAATTTACCCGTGGATACAAAATAAAATGTATGTTGAATTTTGACTCATCCTTTGTGGAAATAATAATAATAATAATATACGTTTTGTCTACCATCTCTCAAACACATCTGTCGTCCACATTGCTCTCTATTCGGATTCGGTTCGTTCATCCCTTGTATCTCTCATTACTGGTTCTTGATTTACG
The DNA here is from genome assembly GCA_031894815.1 of Creontiades dilutus. Taxonomy (NCBI): domain Eukaryota; kingdom Metazoa; phylum Arthropoda; class Insecta; order Hemiptera; family Miridae; genus Creontiades; species Creontiades dilutus. The sequence goes on from JAVIWC010000204.1 coordinate 906,781, forward strand.
GAATTTGTCTCGCAAAACATTTATCTCTGGGCGTTTCCACTCAACTCTTCTCAATCATCTGCATACTTTTTCCTCCATACTTCTTCTTCTTCTTTCCATGGCACAACAGCCCTCTAGAGGGCCTGGGCCTCCTCTTTTCCTCCATACGTGGGACGTAAAAAAGAGGAGTAAAATTGACGGATGGTCAGCTTGTTCCCAAACAATTTGTTTAAGAGCTGCAAGTGAGGAGTGGGTGGTTTTTCAAACATAGATGTAGGTAACTGTGCTGGGATCTAGATAGTTGTTGAACGATTTCAATGGTTTCAGATTAATGGTAGCCTAAGGAAACGTTAATGGTCGATTAATTATTAGTACAGGTACTCTACGGTACAGGGTGTGTGTTACTGTGATCTTTGCTTTATTTTATTGCTCTTCATTTTTCATACTAGCTGAATAAAATGTACGCGTTCAGTCGCTATATAAATCCATTTTATAAGCGCTTGTGTGACAGAACCAAGATGCTAAGTTTGACGTTACTTGAGTCATCAACAGGTGAGTCATATCCAGGTACAACATGACTTGCCCATTCTTCATTCCTCTGAGCTGATATGAAGAGTTGATCTGACTAAGATGTGTTGAACTAACTAGCGCATTTTCGCCATGTATTTTACCAGTGAGTTGTACTGCATTTAATCGACAATATTAGTAACAGCGATTCACAATTTTTAATCTTTTGTTTTTGATTCGAAAACGTTACCCTAGATTGAAACGAAGTTTTTGTCCTCAAAAAGTAGCGTAAGTGAGTAAGTTAATTCTCCCGTGTTCACTCTAGGAATTTGAAATTTGATAGGGACTTCTCAAGAGACGAATGAAATGGTGGGTCCCGTCCTCATCAACTGCTTCCGCAAATTGTATATCTGTGATTTCGAAGGGAGAAACTAATCATTTCTATACATAGCTTTTTCAAGTCAGATTCAGAAATTTCCAAACCAATTTAAGAAACCGCTCCCACCCGGATATTGATCACATTCTGAAATTGAAATGGAAAATTCTGAAATTGGTTTGGGAATTTCCGAATCTGACTTGGAAAAGCTATAGTTAATAATAGAGCCCACTTGTTCTTGTTCGGTGATCCAGCTGCTCTCATTCTACAAAAAGTTGGTAACATTGATGGAAAAAACCCTAAATTTTATTGGTAAACTTATAACTAATAGTGTGTGTGGGTAGTGGAGTAGTTAGGTATAGACTGAAGAAGTCCACGCTGCGGGACGAAACGTTCCTGACTTGAATAATAAATACGTATGCTCCAAATAAGAGATTCGCAAACATATAACTTGTTCGAAAGAAATAGTGATTTCACAATTAACCATAAACGAGAAATTCGTCGTCTGAAGGTTACCATGCTTTTGGTATTGTTGAGTTTGTTGTCCGGTGGTTCTTCGTTTGGAAATAGTCGTTGTCATAATTACCTAGTTGAATTAGCGTTTGAAAAGAGCTAACTTGTTAGATTTTTGGTGCAACATGTATACAGGAATCTGTGGGATAGTCGAAGAACAATATGCTTTTGTAATGTAAGTACGCGCCTTTTCCAAAAAGCCGTACCTTATCTGATCCGACCCACGCGAAATCTGGAATCGCCCGTGTGGGTGTACCTGCCACTTTCCTCCTCTCTCATTATGATTTAGCCTCCAAATTCTGATATTGTTGGACAATACCAACATAATGCATGGTTTTATCAGAATTAGAGCGATATTCCTACGCTAAACAGTTTTGTTCTTTCGTGATATGAGATGAGGTTGTTGATTATAAGTTCTGTGACACTACAAAGCTCTTTCCTGTTGTTATCTTGTTATTAATTGTGATATTGGTCGGATTAGGGTTCTGGCTACATTAATTTAGTATACAGGTCAGAGCAATGTGTGCATTATTTCATAAGTCAGTAACGTGTACTTCCTTAAATTTGGAATTACCTATCAAACTGAATTTGCATCGAAGCACTCGAATTGTCTCATTTCATTTCAGTATTGGTGTTTTAGTAGTTCTAGCATTGTCATGTCCAATGCCAAGCCACTAGGTCATTGAAGTTGAAACCCTTCCATAGGTGTTCTGTTTATTGGGCGGTTCTATTTTCCTTCAGATGGTTCAAGAAAAAAAAATGACTCGATTGGTCTGGAAAACCCCGTTCTTCCAGAAACATGTTTTTCCAACTGATGACGCTGGGAACCTATGACATCATCTTGTATGACGATGGGTATTACTATGTAGATGTTAATGGCAAACCTAATCTTGACTCATTCTGTCAAATAAGAAAACTACCTGCATGACAAACTCTCTAACAACTCTTGATATAGATATATATTTTTGGGGTGGGAAACCTAAATAATTCAGAAATACAGTTTCTACCTCAATCGAATGTTATTAATTTAATAAACCCTATTCATTTATCTACATTCCCTCCCACTCGTTTTCGAAGTGCAAACGGGACATTCATTTCCCTATCTGTAGGTGTTTTTTTACTTTTGTTCCCCCGTTGTTGTTTTCATCGATTTCTACATTATTCTGACCTTCGCATTCAAATTTAATGGAGAACAGTTGATAAAGTGAGGCCTAAATAGTAGAACACCACTGTATAAAACCACTGAAAATTATTACACACAGTTGATTATTTATACAGCCTTTAAATAACCCTATTATATTATCATTACCCTGTACGAAATCAGCATAACAATCGTTATTAAAATTTATTGGTTTTAGAATTTGTTCCATCAAAGATTGAGTATCTTCTGTTGTGGCAGTTGAGAAAAGAGTATTGTTATGGCTTTACCTGTTGCATGAATTTTCTGAATTATAGAAGGCCAATGAATGTTTCCTTATTTAATTCGTTAGGTTTGACAACGGTCTAAGCAAATTTAGTCAAGTCTGCACTTTTTAAACTGTAGTTTGCTAACGATTCAACCCAGGTAGCAGAAAGTATTGTTTTCACTTCCCGGGGGTTTAATTTCTTTTTCCATTCATCTTGAAATGCGCGGAGACGTTGAGGGATTTCTTCCTCGATCTTTGTTGACGGAGAAAATTCAGATTCCCCCTCGTTCAATGCGTCCAACGGGATAAAGGTAGAGATTGGCGGTTGCCATTGGAAGAATGGATAGGACCCTGGGTCTTTGCTCGAAGTGAAATCTGAGAGGGGTCATCAACTTTCTAAGGATAAAATCAATGCATCGCGTCTTGAAGAAAGCCTGATGCTTATGTATGCATTTCTACTAACCAAACAATAAACGTAGCGCAGGAAGGTGAACTGTATGTAATCGACAAAATGATGAAAATTTGACTTGCACTATTTCCTCTCTCTTGATCCCATTAATTAAAAATACTTTTTCAGAATTCTTCATTGGAATCCGATTGGTATTATTCAATCTACATACCAATAATAATTAACCAAAATCGGCCAAAAAATTACTCCTTGATTTCGAAAGAATTTGAGTTCCAGAATTGTTTACGTTCCCATCCTGTAAATAAGTCGAGATTACAGTTAACACCGAATTGTGTGATTTCCAATTGTACAATCGACCGTCAACTGAGCGCCAAAAGGGTCCCAGTGTTGCGAAAAAAAAACCCACCGCCATTTGTTACACTCATTTTTATTATTGCAAAGCCCTTTTACGTAAATCACTGACAAAGGCCCCTCAGTCGACCAGTGTGTTTCCGTACATTGTAATTTACTTCTATACGTTCCGAAGATTAGACTTCGTCATAAATATAACTCAGTAAACAGCAAAGCTTTACTAGTCCGTCTGTACATAACAAAAGTTGATATCTATGCATCAAGAATAGTGCGATATACCTTGTATCAATAGAAACACAAAACCTCACGAATGGAACTACTGAAATTTAGCAAAATGAATAAATCACCTAACTAAGCTTCGCTTTACCTCAAACTCAACAATAGTTGTCAAAAATTCAACTCCAAAAGAAACTTTTCAGCTTGAGGTATTGGGGAGTTGTTTTTTTCGATATGGGATGGGAGGAAGCCTTGGTCACTGTGATCTATTGTGAGACTTTCCCAGTTTCACTTCAGAATTTTTTTAAAGGTCTCTTCATTCACTAAGTGAAGGAGGTTTTAAGGTGTTTCCTTGACAATATCGGCGCGTATTAGGCTTATTTCACACTACTTCGGCAGTCGGGTGTCCGGTTTTCTACCCGGCAACGACCGAATCGTTCCATTCACACAAGAACGACAGGGGCCCGGCAACGTTCTTCTCATAGTTCCTCAAAGCCTGTTTTGACGCAGAACACCAGGGATCGTGATTTGTTAGCGCGGTTGGTGTTGTATCGGCGAATGAAGAAAAGAAGTAGATTCCTTCTGTTTCAACAGAATGTTCTGGGTTCATCCAATCAACATGAAAAGAGATGAAGTGGGGGCATTCTACGTACTCTACAATCAACTAAGAGAAGACGAACAAAAGTTTTTTAATCACTTTCGCATGAGCATGCAAAGTACTCCCGAAAATCAAGGATTTAATTCAACGGCACACATCGAATCTATCCGAACGACACCGACAGCCGTCCTTCCTCGTCCCCTCGTCGTTCACCCGACTGCCGGCCATCGGAAAGACGACCACTTCAGTCGGCTTGTTGTGAATCGTTTAATTCCACCGTGGACCTATCAACCGGGTGACCGGCGTCGTCTGCCCGACTGTCGGAGTAGTGTGAAATGCCGGAATCTTATCGGTGTTACAGCAGGACAGTCGCAGAGTACGTGTTGGGGAATTTGAACTGCCCCGAACTGTGTAACAGTACAAACTGTATATGGAGTATTTGAATTCCCGCACTGTGAGTATTGCTGTGCTTCACCGCTTCGTTCCCGTTTTTGATCTAGTGCAGCTGGGGGTCGAAAGAGAAGTAAAAAGAAAATGAACAGCCTAGGAACCGATTTCAAGTTAGAGCAGAAGAAGATTGTCGCATCAAAGAGGTCTGAAAAGAGCGTAGTTATTGTTATAAACCGCCCGCATGGACATTCTGTGATCTGTCTTATCTCGTGGCTACTTAGAGCTGCTTATTGGTTTATTATGTTCAATAATGAACCTTTGTAATCGACCAAGAAAACAAACGTTTTAACCCGCTCAACATTCGTTGGTTTACGATTGAAGAAGCATAGAATCCAAGATGTGAATTTAAAAAAACCTAGAATCTGTCCGCTGCTCTGTGCGTCAAAGGTTGGACAGGAGTCGGAAAACGATCAATTTGTCTTGAGCTTCACAATGGCACCTACTGACTCTCAAGTAATTGTCATCAGTGAAAAAGATGGCAAACCTCATCAGCTGCGTTTACTCTAGGAGCTCAACTTGTCATTTCTTCCCATCGACAAACTATAACTTGTTACTCGTTGTCCCGTTCGTTTCAATGGTCGGTAACTTTCCTGAACCCTGAAGAGCTAGCCGTCCTTGAGCACGATAAATACTCAATGTGTGAGTACATTCCATCCATTGAAATTGTTGGAAAAATCTATTCTATGTTGATTTTGCACTCCTAGGAATACTGTCAAAATTTTCAAATATCGAAACGGTTTTTTCAGCTTTGGTGGAGTCCAAAAATGTCCGCTTGCTTGAAGGGATCATTCAATAACTGATGCAGAAGGTTGAAAGAACCAGATTGGCAACCCGTTCAGGTTCTGTGTGTGCGGTTTTTCGACATTAAATGAAAAAAAAAAAAAAAAAACTGTTGAACTTTGGTCAAAGGTTCAGTAGTTGGAATATAAGCTTGGAAGCTCAAGCCCTTAAAGCGGACTGAGTGGGCTCATTCGATTTATAGAAGGGATACAACCAAAAGCAAACTCAAAAACATCTGTGTAATGAAGTTTTCTATATTCTGATTTTTTAATATTTCAGCCCTTGATGTGTGATTCAGGCCCAACTAGACCCTGAATGTGATTTTTGACCCAAGTTCTCAAAAGTTCTCTATGAAAGCATCGATAATAATCGAAATAGTAATGCTAGTTCGATATGCAGGATTCGATTGAAATTGTGCTAATTGGGCTCGGGTTTGTTTGAATCTTTTGTTAAAACTTTACATGTAGGCTATTGTGATCTGCGCAAGAGACTATTTCTATTCTCCTCTGGAATAAGGTCTTTTCGGCTGCACCCTGTTGTCTACCCTTATTCCAGCGGTTTTATCCCGTGGCCGTAGATAAGAAAGAGGTGTCCTTTCCTGTACCAGAATATCGGGCTTCCCACAACCCCATTTACACTAGCCCAGCGCTGACAGATGCTTTTCAGAGAAGACCCTTCCTCCTAGCTCTTTTTACTAATCTTTGCCCAATTCCTGCGACTTCATTTTTCTTCGGAGAAGTCTAGGATTTTCTCACCCCGGCTTTTCCTCGCAGTAGGGAAGAGCGAAAACTCCACCCACATCTATCTCCATCCCCCGACAAATAGCTTTCTAAAGTGCGTTATCTTGTTCTTCTTGTTGTTCGCTATGGGGAAACACGGGTTTCCCTGGATTGGATTCCGTACCCTAATTTGTGGTGGACATAACCCCTCATCAATCGTTAGTCTCATCATTGCTAATGTGCATTTTTTGCCCATTTCAATTTTTTTTTGCTTCCGAGTCTACTAAAGTAGCGGAAGCATTGTTTTCACTTTCGGAATGTGAAAATGTTTTTGTCTCCACAATCAAAAATTCTACTAGCATTTTGCGTTTTAGACCTTTCTGAACAATTTTGGTTCCGTGTCTGTCTGTCTGTCAGCAAATCCTTGTTACGGGCAAAACTACACGAAGTTATAGTCCGATTTTGATGAAATTTTCAGGGATCGTGCGGGTTAGGGTGTAGATAGTCCCCTATAGGTTTCATGACCACCGGATCAATGGTAGCCTCTGCACATGCGCAAACGTGAAATCCTTGTTACGCGCATAACTCCGGGAGTTCTTGACCAATTTCGATGAAATTTCCAGGGTTTGTTCGGTTTGATGTGTAGATGGTCCCCTATGAGTTTCATGACCCCCGGATCAATAGTAGCCTCTGCGCATGCGCAAACGTGAAATCTTTCCCACAAGCATAACTCCGGAAGTTCTTGACGGGAGTTCTTGACCGATTTCGATGACATTTTCAGGGGTTGTTCGGACTTAATAGGTATATTTTATAGTTTGTTCAATAGTTGAAAATGCCTACCTTTATTTTCTCAAGTTGTGCTCCTGCATAACAATAAATTTACCCTAATTCAATATTTACTTCGCCTAATTGAACGAAGTTCTTTAGTCAATAATAATTGTCAATGATCTATACAGTCATGTTATGGATACGAGGAAGCTATGTGCCACACCCACTTGGCAGAGGCTTTAATTTGAGCGCAACTCACTTGTTGGTGGTGTATAGTACTTTATTAATAGAATTCTGTTACGCTTATGAATGAACCCGTTGGCTTTTTTGAGGACATTTTGTACTCATCTGGCATTATGTTTGATATTCAATCACAAATATTCGATCACACTTGCCTCGACTTAAAATCTTCCCTGGAGCTGATATTTAATAGAATAGTAGACGAATAGAGTACGCGATATAATAAAACAGTTTAGGGCCAAGAGTTTGAAAGATTATGAGATGTGGAATGGTAATCCCCCACTTGAGTAACCCCAGGGTTTCTTTTACTCGTGGCAAAAGGTCTAATAGTTTCTTTTATTTTATTCCTGTCGTTAATATGGTCTTGCTCCATGGAAAAGCTCTTATTCACCACCTGAACTTTGGGGATTGTGGCAAGCGTTTCTTCTTTGTTACTACATAGTACGGTTTTTCAGTTCTTACTTAGACTGACACGGCAGAGGTCCCGCTACCTCTACCACCCCTCGAACACTTTATGTGGCTAAACGAGGCCACACTGACGGCGAGCCGCGGCGTAGAAAGTTTCGGTACTCCCAATGCCATCTGAAGTTTATTCGATCTCATGGACGAAATAAGGAATTCGGAGAAGATTTCTGCAGTAGCGACCATTGTGATTGATTCCACATCAAACATGTCCACATGTCCTGTCAAACATGTCCACATCAAACATGTTTTACGATGTCTCTCTGTGGTGACTAGTAAGGGCGGTTTGTTTGTAGGTCTTGAACAATTTTTCGAAGTAAATGAAGCTTACACAATTTTCGACCAGAAATCAAGTGTGGTAAAGTCCAATGAAATGGCACTGTTTGATGCCATCTATTTCAATCGAATTGTTAGCTTTCAATGCCGTGAATACTTTTGGCACATAATGAAATTGATGGTATAGTCGCACAATTCAAATATAGTACGGGTTCTGCTATTCGATGTTTGACAGTACTTAGAAGATTCTACCACTTTCTGATCATCTTTCTAACCTAATCATTGTGTTTTCTACAAACGAAATTTACTTAATGTTGTTGCTGTGGGATGCAGTGCCTGCGGTAGTTCCTTCTACTTGACGTTGTATGTAACGAATTCATAAAGGTCGTTTTCGGAAATGCCGGAATAATAATGGCCTTGAAACCTCGAGATTCGGGATGGAAGAAACTTGTTTGCAATATGTTAGCGTTAACCATCTATAATGGACGTTGACAATTTGATCGAGGACTTCTTTCTTATCCTCCATTTCAGAAAAGTGTTCCGCCTACCAAAAGAATACAGGAACACAGCCTAACGGTGGAACAATATTTTTATGTGACCGAGTCATTGAAGAGACTATTTCTATGTAGCGTTTTAGCTTCTAAATCTACCTTTGAAGCGGAACACACTTATTCACTTTCGACCGTTAGAGAATATCGTTGAACGACAGCTTCTGTATATGTGGTAGAGTAAACAATTTTTTCACAAATGCGTTTACCCATAATTTTCATAAGATTCTCATGGAATTTTCCGGAAAAACAAACGAATAAACGGCAAGAGGCACACACGAACAAGAGTAGAGTTCAGATAATATGGCGATGACTATATTCGATGCATCGACTGATTGATGCAATAAAATTGAACAAGTGACAGTTTCTAACAGAAATGAATAAATTACATGTAAAATACATTTGTTTAAAAACATGTAATAGAAATAACTATCAAGTTCCGAGTTTTTAAAATGAAAAATTGGACATTGTGTGTTATTGACTAACCAAGTGATAATTTCATGTTGGAATTATTACTGGTATTCCATTTTCACTTGGAAAATCCAAAATGTTCTGAAAATGAGATGAGTGGAATGAAATGTTCTGTAGTGAGTGGATGGATAGTGGATCTTCTTTTTCTTTTAGGTCAATTTTGATAATTTCAACATTTTCGAACTTACGTTCTGAGGCTTTTTAAAACGAATAAATACAGTTTTAGCAACAGATACTTGGATTTTGGTTTATTATTCAATAATAAACCATTGTAATCGCTCTTGGAAAAAAAATTCTAACCCCCCCTGAAAATTTCATGGTTTACGTTTCAAAGGGTGTAGAATCCGAATCTGCAATAAAAAATTTTCCGTCCGTACGCCGTACGCACGATTTCTCCCAAACGGCTGAAGCAAAAAAGCTGAAATTTTCAGGAAAAATCCATGTTGGTCCGGCGACGCCCCAACTTTTGAGCCAGCTCTCTCACTTAATTTAAAGTGCCCTTTAAGGGTTGTCAAAGTTTTGTAAAATCCCTAAAAACCTCAAAAAAAGTCGAAGGCGGCCTAAATTTGTACTCTTTTTGAAGAACACTTCACGAGGAATCGAATGAGCCCCTCCCCAGGTCCATAGGTCAAACCATTCCCGATCTATGGCCCGATTTATGGTGCCAGCATTCGCGTTATTTTGGTTTATTGTTGTTTTTGAGTTGCTATCAGTAACCTAATGACGTAGTGATGTGGTAATGTGGATACTGGAGTGAACTCCTAAAAGGCTTTGTAGCCAATACACGGATGAAGCATTCTGAAAACCATAAAAAACGCTGCAAATTCCATTGAATGCAGAAAGAAACGCTGCAAAAATGAATAATAAACCACATTGAAAGAATTTGCAGCGTTTTCTAGTGTTCCATCACTACTGTGGAATGTACAGAATGATGAAAGAAACTGTGATTTTCGATCTGATCTGATCTCGTTTTGGGTTTTTTACACAACTTACCTTGAATCTCGTGCGCTCTCTCTTCATAAGTGCTGAAGCAATATCTTGAATTATTGAAAAAGAAAAAAGGGCGTAGCTAGTCTATTTCATTTCCCACGAGATCGATTTGCTATCTCGACGGGGTTGGTTTTATGCGGGGCCTATTGACCGTAGGCACTAGCACCGTCTTGCCACTAGTTTATATCTCTTGACGACTCTTACAATATATGTGAACTGACAGAAATATTTAGGTACCTATACACAATATGTGTAGCCTTCAACATAAGTGATTTCCCTTAAATCATCTCACCATTCTTGTTGTGTGTGGTGTAATTTATATAGTTAGCTTATCAAAATTGAAAAATATTTATTGAGCCTCATTGGCTGTTCTGCCTTCTTCCACTTCGGTCTTGTTCTTACTACTCACTAATTTGCATATTTACATTTATATTTCTGAGGAAAAAATGATGACCCTAGAAGGTTGGAAAGAAAACCGATAGAGTTTAGAGCTCAATGTGAAATCGTAGTAGGTACAATAATTGACCAAAAATGTCAATTCGTTTTAACTATACTATAAAATCATGTCTTATTACGCATTAAATTAAATTAATGGCCTGATATTACCTTACCAAGCGAATTCTCCAGGAATGCCTGACTCACTTTCATCAATACTAACTCCCAGACGGCTTACTACTGATACGTTGTATTCCCGAAATTCTTCGGGAGGAAAATACATGATTGGTATTATCTCAGAACTTGGGTTCAGGCAATGAAATCTTCATTATTCTGCTTTGAAGGTTTTCGCGTGTTTCTATGTGAAGGCCACAGAGCGAAAATCATTGCAGTTGGCATTTGCTTGAAACGTGACCTCCAACTTGGCATTTATTTGCTGTGGGATTGATTCCCACTATGTGTGCAGAACATTGAGGCAAGAAAACATTAACTCTGTGAGAACATCTTAAACCCTCAAAAAAACCAAAATGTGTTTCGCTTAAGGTGTTATGTCACTAGCGGTAACTATGATCACGTATATGAGAGCTCTTTTGATGAAAGATCTGGGATTCTCAATCCTTTTTTGTTGAGTACCGGTATGTCACGGGCCTGTACACTACACCGATCCGCTTGTGAAAATTTTCATTTATTAAAAATTATCTGCAGTAAAACTAGAAACCACCTTAGAAATGCAAAACACAACTGGTTTCCTTCCTATATGATCTGGTTACCCTCGTTTGGAAACCCGTATCCTGTTATTTGCAAGAAAATTTTGCTAGTAGTTGACACGTCCAAGAGAAACAGGTATCTAACCTTTACAGTACTGCTTGAATTCTGTCGAAATTGTCTTGCTGAAATTCATTTTTGTGCATTTTCCAAATATGTGTCTTAGTCGACACCGTCCTAGTATAGAAACTTTTTTGTGTATCTATCATCGATGGCTCATTGTTGTCTAAGCCGTTATATTAACAGAATTAGTCTATCAGCCATATGACTGCTATCACTATCGTGCACACAAAGTCAGTTCAGTATTGGCCGAATACTCTCCTTATCCTCAGGAGGGTACTACCAAAAAAACCAACTAGCAGTTCTGTGAAAATCATCAATTTTCAATTGTATGATAAACCACGTACTCTTTAAAATGTTTTTAGTTATACGTCCATCACGTACCACTTGTGCATTCATTGTTGTAAAGATCTCAATTACAGTGAACCCTGAGGATCCAAAGTTTTATGAAACTTGAGTCAACAGTCACATTTGCTGTTTGTTCGGTTTGAATCCTCGTCATTACTTTTGGTTAAATCGAGATCTCGAAATATTAATACCGCTTTGCTGGGTGTCATTCTATGACATAGAAACAATGTGTTACCGAATGATCTCACTCTGGTCGCTTTGCGTTCATCCGTTCGCTCTCTGTAGGATAAATATCGTCGAGAGTCTGAATGAAAAGTATTATAGTCAGGATGAAAATCCCTTTACAAACTACAATGGTTTGCCAGCTATTTTAATTTCAGAGGACTTTAATTTTCAAGAAATCGACTTCGGTATGAGTAACTAGCTTTATATAGACGGTTCTTTGATGCGTAGGTAGATGTTATTATGTCGTTCATTTTCTTTCGGTAGGTAGACCCCCACGTCTAGATTATGATGTAGGCACGGAGATAATTGTGTATTAGCTTTTGCCATATGCATAAGAACTAATGAAGCGTAGGTGTTTTTTGTATACGAGATTTGCCGTAAATTCCGTTCAGTAACTATCTACTGACCTGTGACCTGCTATCTAATACAGAAATAATTAACCTTTGTGAAATTGGTTTTTTTATCACACGTCCGGTTTCACTCAACTAGATCCTGCTCAACGATATGCTGGGAATAGCATTAAAATTAATTTAATGTTCAGAATACTGTGGTTTAGGGGCAATCCCAAGACATATGGATGCTACTTGCATACATCAGGGGAAACCCCGAACTTGACTCCATCTCGGATCACACTCTTCTAAATTCAGTTATCTATTAGATAATTTTAACAGTAAGAGAAACAGGGTGGTTAGCCAAAGTAGTGTTATCTTTTTAAAACGCACTCATATGAGATTTCCTTATAGTTTCAACTTAGATCACACGAGAAACAGAACACACATTAATCCGTTTCTGACTGTTCCTTAGTAAATCTATACAAGCATTATATGGCTGTTTATGGGGTAAAATATTGAATAGGTTGCCCTGTCCTGCCCTCAGTTCACTACCCATTTTAGTTGTATTATTTTATTCGAGTGGTGCATTGGGGATTCGGCATTGGCTTACCACAATTGTGAAACATTTATTAAGATGGTTGGTAAGGGAGAGACATGTGCTGCTCTTCTTAAACTTCAAATTCGAATAGTTTACCATGGTTATTTTTCATTTTGGTTTTTTGAAGGAGGGTTATATGATTTAGTAAGTACTGTTTTTTTTTTTCAATTCTTTTATTTATTTACAAAATTTGACAGATGATTCCTAATTTTTGTTTGGTTCGGTCATTCTGAATCATTACACCAGGTACATCGATTTAAATAAGAAGAGCTGTGACTTTCACTGTCGTTCTGTATGCATTCCTTGTTCAACAATCTGAAGTTTCAAGGGACATAACGATCAACATTGATTGAAAAATGGTTTGGAATTTCAATGTTAAAACCTAATTACTTATAAAATGTTGTAGAGATTTTGGGTTGGGAAAATGATTAGTTTTCAGCAGCGTGTTATTTTTCTTTAAAATTAACATGACCAACAAAAAACGCTGCAAATTCTTTCACGGGTTTATTATTCAATTGGCTTGCTTTCATGATTTGAATTTACACTAAGCTTTGGAGTTTGCGTGTTTCACAGGTGATAGAGCGATTATCGAATTTCAGGAGATGTGCATAGAGCACGTAAATCTGTTCTCAACCAAAATACCTATCTGGATTGATCAGTTGATCATATTTGTGTGCCTCCTGAAATGCAATAATCGCTCTATCACCTGTGAAACACGCACACTCCAAAGCTTGGTATAAATTCAAATCATGAACGCAAGCATATTGAATAATAAACCCCAGTGAAAGAATTTGCAGCGTTTTTATTTTATTTTTTATTTAATTTTTTTTTTTTTTTTTTTTTTTTTTTTTTTAATGGTTATCAGAATGCTTCAACCCGTGTATCGGCTACAAAGCCTTTTAGGAGTTCACTCTAATATCCACATTACTACATCACTACGTCACTAGGTAACTGATATCAACACAAAAACAATAATAAACCAAAATAACGAGAATGTTGGCTCCATAAATCGGGCCATAGATCGAGAATGGTTTGACCTACGGACCTGAGGAAGGGCTCATTCGATTCCTCGTGGAGTGTTCTTCAAAAAGAGTACAGATTTAGGCCGCCTTGACTTTTTTTTTGAGGTTTTTAGGGATTTCATAAAACTTTGACAACCCTTAAAGGGCACTTTAAATTGAAGTGAGAGAGCTGGCTCTAGAATTGGGGCGTCGCCGGACCAACATGGATGTTTCCTGAAAATTTCAGCTTTTTTTGCTTCAGCCGTTTGGGAGAAATCGTGCGTACGGCGGACGGACGGAAATTTTTTTATTGCAGATTCGGATTCTACACCCTTTGAAACGTAAACCATGAAATTTTCAGGGGGGGGGGGGGGTTTTTTTTTTTTTTTTTTTTTTCCAAGAGCGATTACAATGGTTTATTATTGAATAATAAACCAAAAAATGTAAATGACATAGACCGCACTTCCCCGCTATTCTTCTTGCAGCCTAATGATTTGCCTTTCACATTCAAACATTCACATTCGAACTTAATAAATACATATTAAGCCAGGAAAAAGGCCAACCAGGTATCGGTTCTATTTTCCCTGCTCGTTTTGTACCAGTTGTGAAATTTTACGTGGTTCCCTCTAAACCTGGTCCAACAGTTTCGATGCTTTGTGGGTGTTTGTAATTAGTAAACGAATATTGATTTGATTAGCTCCTTCATTCGTGGTATTTCTGTTTGTTTCAGGTGGAATCCTTCGTTATCGACCAGGTCGCCGACTTGGATGAAACGGAGGCTCGTATCCAGTCCTCCAAATTCCTCCTCGCCCCGGAAGATGCGGACAGTTCCGTGGACCCGGAGACCCAGGCGAGGCTAGAGGCTCTTCTTGAAGCTGCGGGTAAATTATCTGTTACATGACAACTTGACCTCCTTTTCTCTATTCGTAGTGATGTAGTTCTTCTGACTGTTCTTCTCTCAATGTTACGTGGTGCGAAATACAGAATGAAACAACACTTGAATTCAGAACTTAACAGGGTGTTGTTCGGTTTAGTAAACCTATTGCTTTACTAGATAACAGCTATCAACGTGCATTGGAAAATACGTATACCAATTTCAATTTCTTCCTCTACAAACGACATTTCACTTCACAATTTCTACTTCATACTTATCTAATCTTATAACAGTGTTTCAAATCATGCTAAAGCACCCAACAATTGCCTTGGAATTACAAATCTCTTCTACATAGCTACATAAAATATTGACTGTCTTATAAATTAGATTTATTATTATTATTATTTGTTTTCCTTTTGGATCTTTCAAAAAGCCACACGTTCATTGATTTGAAGCCTTTGGGATCAATTGATTTGTTAATTTTACTTATTAGTGTTGGAGTTATCGACCGCTGAAAAATAATATAGAATGAATCTCAATTGTTATCGGCTTCAGTAATGAGACTAATGATTAACGATTATTGAGTAATTAAGTCGTAAAGATAAGCACCTCATGAGACCGACGTCCCAGAACCCAATATTTAATCGATGTAGGAGGTATTTCCACATGATATTCGCTCTTCAGTAATTCTTTTACTAAATTGTAAGTGATTATGTTGAAATCGCCAAATAGGGAGAAAGATCTAAAAATTCTTCAACCTTGTAGAATGTTGGAATCGATTTTCATAAATTTGAACATGATTAATATTAGTGCGGCTTTGTTTAATATTTCATAATTAGTCAATATAAATTAGTATACAATACATACGATTGAAAACTATTATTTTATTCAATGCTTTCGAGGTACTGATATCTAAAAATGTCATTCTATGTGGTTGATTTAGAGCGATATGTACTGACTTCGGACACATCTTTGGTTTTTCATGTGGTTTATGAGCGCGATTTTTCGAAATTCGGTCCTTTTCTTAGGGTTTGAACGGATTAACTTACTTGCAAACGAAAATTGATCAATTTTAAGGATAGTTGAAAAACGTCTGCCATGTTGGTTGTGGCACATAGCTCCTCGTCTAGATTACGTGAATTACAGATCTTTTGAGATGTTATAGATAGTTAATCTCGATAGATATGGAATGAGCTTGTTACAACGATTCATGGGACATATTTCCGTAGACATCAACACCTTCAAAAGGTTAGTCGGCGAGTATTACGTGTCCATCGCGCTATTTCTAAAGTGTAATGGTACGATCATGCTGGAATTGGTGTGAGATTATTAGACCGATCTTTCTCTACTACCTTAAAAGTTTTAGCGCGATCAAACCACTAGAACTTGGGAAAATAGTGCTTGGTGATTTCACATTTGCGCAAGCGCAGACTGATTTCTGAGCAATGCAAATCACAGGAACCATCTACTGCTTAATCCGCGCCTAAACTGATAATTTCATCAAAATTGGATGTACACTGTAGGAATTATTTTTGTTATTAGGATTTTACGTTCACGCTCGTGGCACTAGCTACTAACGATACTATCGTGTAGAAATTGATGTGAGGTCATTAAATCGGTCATTTCTACCCTGAAGAATCAGAGAAAATTCGGCCTG
This sequence comes from Creontiades dilutus, assembly GCA_031894815.1. Lineage (NCBI taxonomy): Eukaryota > Metazoa > Arthropoda > Insecta > Hemiptera > Miridae > Creontiades > Creontiades dilutus. Next base: position 923,135 of record JAVIWC010000204.1, read on the forward strand.
GTGGGTTTGGCGTTCGTGCATGGGTACACTGATGGATATATGAACCTAATCTCGAGCCCAACTCGCCCATTTCTTGAGAATTCAATCAAAGTCGTTGGAAACTGGTGGGATTAGTCTTGTTGCAAGGATCTGCGAACAGACCGACACACGAAACGAGAATTGTTCATAATGGTCTTAAACGGAAATGGGAGTGGAAATTTTGGGGTATGGAACAATGTCATCTCCCGAAAGTGGAAACTAGGCTTCCGCTACCCATAGGCCAACCAAACCAAACGTTGACTACAAAGTTTTGTTAATAAATTCGTTACTACGGGACTTTTCCAGGGATAGGTTTAAAGAGGATAAGCAATAATAAGTAACGATCTTTTCGGTTCGAAATGTAGGTGGTTTTCTCCATCATCTTCCTTCAGAATCTGAGGATATCGATTAAAATCCTGATGAATGATTGCGCAACGAAATGTTTCATCCGAGAAATGTTATTACATCTGAGAACTCAACCTTCCGTTCCTCCCCTCTCTCGCCCCTTCTCTATATAGCTCGTTGGCACCAGTTCCCGTTGTGGGTTTTGAATAGGTAGGGGGAGAGTCTGCCATGAGGCCGACGCGATCGCAGTTTGTCCCGGTCATTGATTGCTGGCGGAGTTGGGTTGTTCCACGTGGTTCTCAGTCGCTGCGGTTCGTCAGATCGCCACACTTCAAGGACAGCGAATACGCAGTAACGGGAAATCTGCCTGCCTGTCTTTTTGTGACATTCCTTGCTAGTGATACAAGTTACGAGTGATAATAAAATGAAGGACGGATTTTACCAGCACCAAAAATATTGGAATATAAACATCAAGTTGAATAAAATACTTGGTGTTTTTCCGAAATTGCTTACGGGTGACGACGAAATAAAGTGTACCAAATTTCAGCGACTGATATTAAGAAACAGTCTCGACCGTGGCTCGACTGATTCACCATTCTTCTGATAACTGGTAATAATATGCTTCTCTTCGAGATGATGTCGAATCCGAGTTAAGTTTCCTCAGATAACTGCTACCACTGCGATTTGGTGTAAAGATGGATATCACCAAATAAATCAATAAAATCAATAGTAGTTGATTGTCTTAACCGACGACGTATTGAAGTGCAGACCCTGAATGTTTCATTGGTCGTTATGTGATCATAAGATCTATGAGTAAGTTCCGCGATCGCTCACTGGCCCATCCTCCCTAATACACGCCTTCATACTAGTTAGGACCAGCTACAAAAGTGTCAGAACACTCTGATTTGCCTTTATTATTTTTTGCTCGTGGTTCCCAAGACAAAATGAGTAACATTTCTTTGAGTGCGACTCCGTTCATCTTGAGATCATTCTATTGTTCTAACTGTGAGTATTAACCTAAAAAGACGGATGTTTCCAAGTAAATATAAATTCGTCGAGTGTGATTACATGTCTTATAATTCTTGTAATGTTTAACGTCATGAATTGACGTAATGGTGTCCGATCCTATTCTTGTTAGAAGTGCTATTTCGCCGCTCGATGTCTTCTCAGCCTTGAGGAACCGACTGACTTTGCAATCGAATCAGAGACACTATTCGGTATTTTAAACACAAATACAAAGCTAAACACCATGTACGTCTTAAAACCCTCTTGTTAATCCACGATGACGGCACTGTGAGTACAAGGCGTAAAAATACTCTCCCATACCCATGCTTTGAGCCGCTTCAACTGCCTCATGTGATGACTGCGATTGTACAATTTTTAAAATGACAAACTTGAGAAATCACATAACTCATTATAAAGTGAAGCCTTATTCGTGGACCATTTGTGATTGCAAGTCATCTTAAGTAAAGATATCACAAGACATGTCATTCGTGTCCACAAGGAATCGGTTGAACGATTTTCTTGAACGGCAGAACTTCCAGACTGGATCTTCTGAAAGCTCACATCAGGTGTACGCACTCAATACAAAACAATTAAGAAATTGTGAATATGAAGTTGTCAAAAGTCGTACAGAGAAGACTTCCTCGATCGTGGATGATTTTGTGATCGGAATTTGTGATGTCATCAAAACACACTCGGTTCAAATTAACAAAAAGTGTCCTCTGTTGAACAAGAATCCATCCGAAGTGCCTATAGAAGAAGATGCATCCTGAATAGATTTCAGTGTAGGAGTTTGTGATCTCATTGTTTTGACCTGTCTGCATGTATTTCACCATTATCGTTCTCAAGTGTTGAATGTTCTTACACCAGAAAATTTTTGGGAGCACATGATGAAACCTGTATGAGTACAAAATAATAAAGTAAACTTTGATTTTTCTTATGAAGACTGACTTTTTGTTTTGTCCTCATCTTTAAATTATTATGTTTGAAGTCTTGTGGATGGCGTCTTGCTGTGGGTAGTGATTCAATTCACGCATTAAGTTTTGATGCCCCTTATTTTCTTCAATAAGTAGCTTTCACAAGGGCGGCAGATTCACTGCGTAGAATATTCTTCTAACCCAAGTCTTAGTTTGAAAATCGTCGATGAGTTCGACGATGCGGAACTACAATCTACTGGGTTCCAAATTTTGATTTTGGTTTACTATTCAATAATAAACCATTGTAATCGCTCTGGAAAAAAAATCTAACCCCCCCTGAAAATTTCATGGTTTACGTTTCAAAGGGTGTAGAATAGGAATCTGCAATAAAAAATTTTCCGTCCGCACGCCGTACGCACGATTTCTCCCAAACGGCTGGAGCAAAAGATCTGAAATTTTCAGGAAAAATCCATCTTGGTCCGACGACGCCCCAATTCTTGAGCCAGCTCTCTCACTCAATTTAAAGTGCCCTGTAAGGGCTGTCAAAGTTTTGTAAAATCCCTAAAAACCTGAAAACAAGTCAAGGCGGCCTAAACGCGTACTTATTTTTAAGAACATACCTCGAGGAATCGAATGAGCCCCTCCCCAGGTCCGTAGGTCAAACCATTCTCGATCTATGGCCCGATTTCTGGTGCCAACATTTGCGTTTTTTTGGGTTATTATTGTTTGTTTGTAACCTAGTTATGTCGACCGATAGCGTCGAGTTGTAGTGAATGTGGATACTGAAGTGATAGCCGATGTGGATACTTGTAGTTTATAGCCGATACACGGGTTGAAGCATTCTGTTATGCACGAAACGCTGATAATACATAGGCATATAGGTAAATATTATTCAATATTATTACTGGGGCTTATTATTCAATATTATTACTGGGGTAAATAAGTATTCTTTCACTGGGGTTTATTATTCAATTGGCTTGCGTTCATGATTTGAATCCTACTAAGCTTCGTAGTGCGCGTGTTTCACAGGTGATAGAGCGATTATTGCATTTCAGGAGATATGAATGAAGCACGTAAATCTGTTTTAACCAAAATACCTATTTGGATTGATCAGTTGATCATATTTGGGTGCCTCCTGAAATTCAATAATCGCTCTATCCTGTGAAATATGCACACACCAAAGCTTAGTAAGATTCAAGTCATGAACGCAAGCCAATTGAATAATAAACCCTAGTGAAAGAATTTGCAGCGTTTTCTTCTTCAATAAGTAGCTTTCACAAGAGCGCTAGTTTGTCTGCGTAAAATATTCTTCTTACCCAAGTTTTAGTTTGAAAATCGTCGATGATTTCGACGATGCGGAACTACACTCTACTGGGTTCCAAATTTTGATTTTTACGTTTACAATTCTCTCAAATGATTCACATTTTTCGGGGGACCTTACTATTTTGAAAATATAGTGTTTCAGTGCGTCAGCAGTCAAGCAGCGGATAATCCAATGTCCCGGTCAGCTATTGATCACATTAAAGAAGCCTTTTATATAGGTAAGGTTCCCCTAGGAACAAAAATTGTTGTAAAGAAAACAGTTTTCCCGATTAAATGTTCCACCCTTAATGATTGAGTACACTAACTTTTTATACATTGTTGATTCGAAATCCGCGTAACAGTTTTCTGGATGTTTTCCCCTTTGGGTTCTAGCTTACTAACGTTCAAAATCCCCGTCCGATCCTGATTTTTCTCCGTTTAAATAATGTAATGGCTGCTTAATGGACTTTTTATTCTTATTGCACCTTTATCGGGGATAACTAATGGTTTATTATTACATGTATGCCTGTTTTCGCTGTTGTGGTCCCGTGTCGCTGGTTGCCTATCAATAACTTATTTTACTATTAGGCGGGTGGGTTACAGAATGCCAAGCTTTTTGTTGTAAGGCTTAAGAATCGATTGAATTATGTATCGTCCTTAGAACATTACATATTTTCAATATGAAATTATATTTCAATAGGTCTGTTGTCTAGGGGAAAATTGTCTACTTTATGCTAGATACAGCATTGAATTTTCTAGAATTTGATATATATAACGTGCCATATGCCTAAAATCGTGATTCTATAATCTTCGGTGCCCATCATAATTAAAACTGTTATCATCGTGTTAATTCATCGTACTGGTTAACGCATAAAATTTCGAAGAGGAGAGATGCTGAGATTCTTGGAAAATTCGCTTGCCAAGAAAACTATATTTCTCTGAACATAAAGTTCAGATAAATGGAAGTAATGATTTATTATGATCGTCTCAAGATGAATTCCTTTTTGCTGAGTTTCCACAATCTATTCATTTAGGATTACCTAAAATTTAATGAAATAGTTTCTGGTCGTGAAATACAAGTCAAACCAAGTTGGGTATCTGGTTAGATTTGTCATCTCGATTTCCAGAAGAGAGATATCCTAGGAAGAGACGAATCTCCAGATTCTGTTGCCCCTGAAGTGATCATTTAGAAAAAATCATAATGAAGATGTAATTGGTCAAATGTTACAACCTATTTTAATTTAATGTGTACAAGTTTAGTGAAACCTTCGAGGTTTTCGTTCAAATATTCGTTGTTAATGGTTTGGTGAGGGAAAACAGGTAAGTACCCACAAATTAATTAATTTAAAAAGGGTATTAAGAAAAGTTATGTAAGTTTAAACGTCTTGGGTGCTGTGTGATCGCTGAAAATAAGGCTTTCATAAATAAATGTAGAAATTATTGTACCCAGATTTTTTTAATTGTTCTCTTTGATACCATTCAAAACGTTTTCCTTAAAACCGTGGCAAATTCTCTTCCAATTAAACGCAATGTAAAGGTTTAGGCACGTACAATTCTGATCATTTCCACAAACCTCGAACTATCATGTTTGGCGCCGAACCGATTGGGTATTAATTTCTGATTCAGCTGTATTTTATTTGTTTTCATTGTTATTCAGCAGTTTCAGGATCTACTGTCGTTTGATATTCTTAGGGCTAGATACATTTTCATCGCTAGTAAATTGGACAAACTGAAAGTTCGGTGATAGTCTTGAACAAAAAAATCCATATCCTTAAGGAAGCCTCGCGCGCGTGTGTGTGTGTGTGTGTGTGTGTGTGTGTGTGTGTGTGTGTGTGTGTGTGTGTGTGTGCCTCCAAAAACCAGGTAAAAATAAGAGGAAAGCTCTAAGAATTATCTTGAGTAGGACTTCACTTACTTTTCTTCCATATATTTCAATATGGTGGATAGAGGTGCTACTGGTGTTTCTGAGTGAAACTCGAAAAATCTCAGTTTTAGACATTTTCATGTCGTCGCTGCTCCAAGTTTGGAGGACGTTTTCGGGAGTAACTTATTTCTCATATAAATAGTTCAAATCTTGTGTAGATATTTTAAAATTGATTTAAGTCAACTACAAATATTAAGACTTGATTTTCTGGGAGTACTTAAGCTCATGACTTGAGTTCGGATCGATATGACTTGTAAAAAGTTTGCATATGACTGAACAGCCCAGTAAATATGGCCTGAAAAAGAACCTAGATCGTTCGTGTGCAATCCTAAATATGATTAAAAAAAAAAAAAGTCTGCCAAGTGGGTGTAGCACAAGCTTCCTCGTATCCATAACATGACTGTATAGAACATTCCTTAAGGCTAAAACTTTATTTTCTCTTTATTACTCACGTTGTGTGTGTGTGTGTGTGTGTGTGTGTGTGTGTGTGTGTGTGTGTGTGTGTGTGTGTGTGTGTGTGTGTGTGTGTGTGTGATGAACCAAAATTGTTCAGAAAGGTCTAAAACGCAAAATGAAGTGGAATTTTGATTTCAGAGACAAACAAATTTTCACATTCCGAAAGTGAAAACAATGCTTCCGCTACCTTGGTTGACTCGGAATTTGCTAAAATGACAGAAAAGAAGTGTGTGTGTGTGTGTGAAATCTCTAAATATGAGAGAAATTGCTAAAATTGTCTTTTTGTGTGTGTGAATGTGTGTGTGACTAGGCGATAGGAGGATGAACCTGTGGGTGCTCTGGGACTTCCCACATGTGTGTGTCTGTGGTCGGGCCACCAACCAACCACCGTCCGAAAAGGGTATCAACGTTAAGGTGTTGGTCATTGAACGGAAAAGGAAAACCGGATGGCCTAAACCGAGGCTTAAGCATTGTACTGCTACTCTGATCTACTATATTGTAATATGAGTTTTGTTCTTCTATCATACAATCAACATCACTATTGTAGACTGGAACGTACCATGAATCGCTGCGTAACGTAACGTTTCCACGTTCACTTGCAATTCTGAAAGGTGAAATTCATAGGTTGAGAACCTGAAGGATCCTGAAAAAAATATACAAGTTTTCGAAAAAAAAGCAACATTTTCAAAAATTATGCCAAATGTGATAGCTACGTCGGGATATTTCTAACACACCTATACCTAATTCAATTATCACTCCTTATTTCTCCAATGTAAACGCACATTTACGACCTCAAAAATATAGGTTTAAAAAGATCACAAGTGTTCCTTCGCAAATGGAGAAACTACAGTCCTTTGGTTATATTGTTCTATTTTAGGTAGGGATCGCTAATTTTTTTAAAAATACAATGTAGCCCGTATTGCTCAGTAAAGATTCAGCTTTTTGATGGTGAACGAATTTTTTAAGTAGTTTTTGAGTTAAATCGTACCAGACGATTACATTTTTTCTCTTTACAATATTGGCACATATTTCATGTGTATGGCGTACTAACGCAATGTAGCATTTAAATATTTTAGTAAGTCAATGAACTGTAGGAAATTACGGGAGTATTACAATGATTATGTATTGTTATATATTTACAATCGTTCAACATTTGAACATACATTAAATTGAAGCGGCGACAAGCAGAAACTTGACATACTTGGTTAATGCTTTATTGAAAGTAACAGTACTTTGGGGTGGCCGAAAGAAGGGAAACGTCATTCTCTCAGTCTGAATCATGTAGATGAAATAATAGAAACAGGGTTTAAAAATAAGCATATTTTAGAAAATCTTTATTCTGAGGTTCTGGCTGTCGATAAACCGGTTGAGCTTTTGCCCATACGCTTGTATAGGCTCACGGTTGGGTTGTCTTTGGGGGCAGGCGACTCCCAGGACGGATTGAAGAATTTTGAAACGGCCCATTCGGCAGATATGGAAGATATCTTGTGCAGAAGAATTTGAAGTAGAGCTCGATTTCAGAGATTGATGCTGAAGATTGTTTTCCAGATGTAGTAATGCGCCGAAGTCACAAGTTACTGCATTTCGTTGCCTGGTCTCTCTACAATGAGGACCTTAGTTATGTACAACTTCTATTTTAGTCCGCTCATGTTAGCCGTCGCTAAAGTCCCGAGACTTGATGTTTTTGTGTCATATAAAAATTACTTACCGCTTCCCTTCGTTCTCTGTTATTCTTATCTCGTTTATGCTAATTTTTGTGGTTGTTCTATAATATCAAAAACAACAAGCTGCAATTTATCACGACATCACGGTTATTGTTGCTCCTAATTAGATTCCTCATTGGGAACACACACTATCTTGTGAGTAGTATTATGACCTTAAGAAACCTAAACAACGTGATGTTTCGGTGGATTAGCGGTGATTTTCTGTTCATTTCAAATTCTTCGCTATAAATCATTCTTTTCTTCTTGGTTCCTACAAATAGTAAACCTTGGAACGATTCCTTTATTTCAATGGTTCTCATGTATTATGCGCACAACAATACATACAATAACACTCCTTGGGATTGAAATTAAAAAAATCTGTCCTTCCTCCAAAAATCAGACATTCCACAAGGAGGGATGAGCTCGTCGTCGTTCAATTTTAACTCGATCTTAACATCTTGGTTTATTATTTTCAATAATGGGAAAACATTAACCTCCCTTGAAAGTTGTTAGTTTACGTTTCAAAATACGTGGATTTCCAAAACCGAACGAAAAGAAAAACGTCCGTCCGCCGTCCGAAGCTTTTTTCCTTCTACTGGAGAAGTTTGTTAACTCCTGGGCCAAAGTTTAGGAAGTATGCCTCAAAAATCCAACATTGAGCCGAGAAGTGCTCGTGTTGTCGGCATCTTGATTAATCAACCCTAAGGAATCGTAGTTAAGGATTAAACGATAAAAAAATCGAAATCTCAAAACCTTCTAGTGCAAGAGTTACGATAGAAATAGTTCCTTGAATCGAATGAGACCAATTGGGTTGCTGTACGTTCATCCGTTCGCTCACCATTTGATCAACCTCATCTTCGGGTAATGAAATCGGTCAGGTACGCGGTCGAGCTAAAGAGCCGGCAGCAGAACCCGTTCAACGGGAGGTCTGAGTACGACCTCGTGGATGACGGTAGCCCATGTATTTTCATCTTGAATGCAATTACTATGTACGGCCGCTCGAAGTGCCGAGCCTAATGTTCCACAGACTGCGTCTAATATAGATAGATCAGTGGTTTTCGCTGAAGGGCTATCCAATAAAGAAATAATAAAACTCTGTGTATTAATTTGGATCGTTTTGTACTTGCTATAGAATTAGCTCTTGTGAAGCGCCTCCAATACAGGGCTTCTCACCTCTTTGAAGTGTAATGTATGCGAGATTATGTCCCGTGAATAATCCTTGTATCAAGCTTAATTCCTACGTCTTTTAAGATGACAGCTACGCGTCACACTCAACGTTTTCTGTTATTGTGCTTTTTACTCCAAAAACTTCGCATGTACAAAATAATTCTTTGGCTGGTCTTCGGCAACAACGTTGCAAACGGTTAACAAAATGGATTTTACACTGGTAGAAAATTATATTTTGTATTTGCTGCCTAATCTATGCCACTGTTTGTATACAATTTGTAATTTTTGACCGAGTGAGTAGGCTTACGAACTGTTTTCGAAGATTATATTACCATCATTGTATTATATAGTATAGTGTCCCTTAAACTTCGAATCGGTCTTGGATCTTTCTCCTTATTGATAGGCGTATATTGTCGATTTTCTATTTTATAATAGCATCTTGACGATGATATCTCGTTAATGACACGGAGGAGCAATTTATGAACTCCGGTGTTCGTATTCAAATCCGAATCCTCTGAGAAGTAACCCTCCATTTTGAAATTAATAATACTACCTTCTCAACAAACATTCAGTTCATTTTTAGTTGAATTGAACAGCAATAACTCATCGATGGTAGCGAAGTGACTTGAACTGTCTTGAGCCTGGGGTCTTCCAAACACCACTTTTTATTTTACGTTTAATTTTGATAAATGTTTTTCTCTCGTTGCAGGTATTGGGAAGTTAGCCACTGGTGATGGTAAACAGCTTGCGGATCCCGAAGTTCTTCGGAGGCTCACGTCCAGTGTGTCATGCGCTTTGGACGAAGCTGCCGCTGCCCTCACAAGGATGCGAAGTGAAAACCCGCGACCTCAACCAGAAAGGTACAGGATTTGTTTTGTGTGAATAGGAAAAGTCAATGCCTCATCTGTGGTTTTTAAAATATGTAACCCAATGAATCAATTAGTGAACGTTAATAAGTAGTATTACGCTAGTCAAGTAATGACTTCACAGGCAGTGGGAACCGCTCTGACGGGAGCTCTCTCTGTGACCTGATTTGTTCAAAAACGTTTCCATGAAATTTCTTCCCAAGGACCAATTTCAAGGAAACGCAATTTCGTACGCAATCATCACCGCTACATAGTTTCTTCGAAGTCCATATAACCTAGGGGTCCAACAAATCCATCAAGGATATAACGACGCATACAAAGCATAGGAAGGGGTCTTACGGAGAGATAATCATAAAAATCAACTTTTATGTTACGAACTAGTTATCAGGTTCAAAATATGTACACTATGCCGCCATAGTATTCTTGTGGAGGTCAAACTTCTTGACCGAAGGTTTCGAAACTTCTGAAAGATTTGTGCAACATGACCTGTTCAGTAGCCAAGGAAATGAAATCTAAAACCATATGCACCTACTATTACCTTGAACAAAAGTATAAACTGTAAGGATATAGGAAAGTTGGGCTATGAGCCATGTTTGAGGAGGTTTCAAAGAAGGACTGTTATGTTTTAACGTTTATCAATGTTTAGGAAGTATTAGTAACAGTAAGCCGTTCATTTCAGAAATATATATTTTTATGTTTTGTCAGTCAACGGGTGAGTTATTTTTGCGTGATCCCTCAATCATTACATAAACGTATGTGCATTGTACGAAATTTCGAAGAAAAAAGGGATTTAAATATAAGAAAAGGCCAACCTGTTATGTTGTTGAGGAATAACTCCATACACCGTTGCATACACTGTGCCAACGTTCCTCATTTTCATGTACTTAGCTTTATTCTTCTTAAAAGTTTTTAACAAATTGTTTTTTTTTTTTTTTTTTTTTTTTTTTTGTGTAAACTTTTATGCGGATAATAATGCATTTCATTTTTTTTTTTTTTTTTCGATAATATTCTGCTAAAAATTTTGATTTAACAACTTATACCAATGGGTTGCCAATTCTAGTGATTTTTAAGCACTTTTTCAACTCTGTCAGTGCAGGCAAAACGTTCTATCCAACGAACTGTTCCTTACTTTTGGAATAAATAAGATTTAGTTAGTGGTTCGAGGCGTTGAACCATTCTTGCTGCCATTGTGACGATGGTAATTGCATATTTGTATACATCTGGAAAGCAGAGTTGAAATCGGAGCAAATGCTCTCCATCTAATTTACACTCAGAAGAGAGGAATTTCTAAACATCTAACTCCAAGGCTTAAGTCAGAACTATCAGCAGAAATATTTCTAATTTTTTATTAAAAATTCGCTTTTTACTTAATTTCTCCAAGATTTTAATCGTATATGAAGAAATCAATTTATCTATAAATCGTTCATTTTGATCTGGTATGATTCAATAATTTAACAAATTATCTTTAAATTTGTATCTTTTTGCTAATTCAATGTCGTCATCGATAATAACATTCCAATATTTTAAGATATCGGCATCAAGGCACCTATTATCTATCCTTAGCTTATATGAGGGTTACAGCACAATATGCCCGGTTTGTGGTCATTGTAGTGAGGGAAAAATACTATCCTTATCTCATCCATGTGCCACCCACAAGAATGATTTGCTAACGTTGTCTCAGGAAGTGACAAGTTCAGTTCAATATCTTGAAATGGGTGATTTGAGGAATTGAAAAACTTGTCAATTTTAGTAAATTCAATACTAACCGGCAGAGCACTTATATAAACTAGGGAAATATATCTAAGCAGAACATTGAAAATTGTTGTTGAACAAATGAAATCAAACTCGAATGCACAAATCGTTGACTACATGTCATCTATACCGGAACAGAAGGAGAAACTTCATCCGTTGTTCATAGCTTATCCGTCCTTCTCAGTTGTGGCTTGTCGCATGTGCTTGTTGGTTCACTCTATTTTGGGATTCAGCGACTTGAAGTTGGGCACGAACATAACATCCTTAAATTCCTTTCAATTGTTCCTATTAATTTCTGTCCATTTCAACTTACTTCGGGGTCCGGCGCCTTTGTTATCGGTAACTCAGATGTTTATTGTTACTTTCTATCCCAATTCATTTTTAATCTCATGCTTTCTTTGGAGGATTAACAGAGTTGCATTTTTCATAATTTTTTAAACCGGAAGTATGTACAGAAATGTAGGTGCGTTATATTTGTTCTTGGCGCTTATGAACGTACTACTTTGAAGGCTCTGCTACGCAAATTAAAAAGAAATAGGCGAATAACGCAATGAGGGAGTATAAAAACAATACGCAAAGTCAAAAAATCGTATTTTCCAAGCCCTGAGGAGGGGAGCAGGTTGGTTGCCCTGGGAGACGCTCCGCCCCGCTGGGGCCCTCTCCCCTTCACTGGCGGGTTAGGGGGGTTCTGGAGGGTGAATTCCACCCGTCCAGCGTCCAACCACCCCCTGGATAAAAAACGGATATACTTACTCTGATACTTTCATCTTTATATATACAACAATACCGACGTCAAAGGATGTATCTTCGAGCTAACGAGAACGGAATCGTCTGTATAACCAAATTATGTAATACCATGTTGTAGTAGCACATGTCAACAGTTTAATGTAGTCTCGAACTTTCAGAGACGATCATCTGTGAATTCTGGTAATATTCCAGAAAAAGTCCAATTGTACTTGAAGAATAATTTCTAGTTGGTGTACAACTGAACACGTCGGTACATATACTATGATCCTAATTTTAGTTTTTCTATCTAATTAATTTTCAAGCATGTACTATGCGTTTTAGATTTTTCAACCGTATGGAACTTCCGGTTAATTGCGGAGTAAAGGGCTGCTTGTTGGATTTGAATTTTTATCGTTACATTACAGAATGCAAACGTTATTGGTATCCCAGTACCTACTTAGATATACATATTTATACCTAAATACTGTATCTAATTACTTTATATTCTCTCTGCTTTGTAGGTCTCTGGTCGAAGCCTGTACAGATGGTGACGTAGGGACCGTTCGAAAACTCCTCACTGAAGGCCGAAGCGTTCACGAAACGACGGACGAAGGTGAAAGCCTATTATCGTTGGCATGTTCTGCCGGCTACTATGAGCTTGCTCAGGTATTTACATTTTTTCATTGGACTACGAAACGTTTGAAATATATGTTACATATTTCTATTTGTTTAAATCTACCGAAAGTCTTAATTTTCCTGTACGTAAGTTTGATTACAATTATTGTGTACGTTTATTTCCAATTAAAGATACACAAGGGTTGGGCTTTTATTTACAAACTCTACTCTATACTCGAATTTTTCGAAGGGTAATCAAACCCTATTGAATAGGAGCGTTTGAATATTGACACTGGAGAGCCTAACCATTAGAAGCATGTGTTGTTGACTTATCGTCCAACATAAAATATATAATCATCTCATGAGTCAACCTCAAACTGCGGGCATCTTTCAGATCCTGACATTTTAAAAATGAAAGTGTTTCTTTTGCTAGGTTTTTGGATGTTTATCATTTAATTGGCCTCCCTGGATGCCTTTCTGATGCCCAGTCATTCAAGACATCCCATTACTTTCTGCGAAATTAAAATTTGATAGAAGTCTCAACAATGACGTGCCGGTTCTGGTCACTACAATGACAATGTGTTTTTTACCTACATGACAATGACAGTTCGGTCTTTCAACGGAGATTCTTCCAATACTACTGGACTTTTCGTGGGTTAACAGCCAACGTGATACGGTCTTCCAAGAGAATAAGTGGGTAGAAAGAAAATTTTGAGTTCAAACATAATAGGTGAGCAACTAGGGCTGTTAAAATGACATTGAATAAACATACTAACCCGTTTTCAGATGTTCTCGGTTGGTCAGAAACCTACCATTTAGGGGGACTTACAGGTGTGCCAGCTGCTTGTGATTCATTGCTACCACCAAAACAAGAACTTCCTCAAAAATCCCCGTTTTGTCCCCTCAGGAGCACATTCTTTTTGTACCATGACAATGACCCTAGACTAAAGTGACCTGAATAAAGTGCAGTGTTAGGACATTAAAAACTTGAAGCAGGGGTTGAAAAACCATTGACAGCTGCTCTTCAGATGTAACTAAAGACGAGAATTTTCATGTAATTTTAAATCCCAGGTAGAATATTCGAAAAACCAACTCGAAATTGGGAACCTCGATACAGTTGCAGGTCACAGCAAATCCGGGTTTCTCAACCGTAAAAAACATGGAAATTATATTAGCTTCCGGGCGTTTTCTATTGGTCAATGCAGTACTCAATAAATGTGTGCAGATAAAGGTAATAAGTTGAAAGTCGGAAGATTTTGAACGGCACAGCCGTGATGAGACGAATTTGTCCGTAGTTTCAGAATCACCCTCATCCTTGTCTGGAGGGAACTTCAGACTTTTACTATGTTTTACCAATAAACTGAAAGGTAGTATGCTCCGTTCGTGAGGGACTAACAAGTATTGCGTATAACAACTGACGTGAACGACATTGTTGTTCAGTATTTTCGAGATTCGTATCAGTGCATATTCGAATTCGGTGAACCTTTGGGGAGCCTGAAAGTCGAAATCGTTGCACGGAATAATTTAGATTATTGTGATCATGATTTGAAAACTATTCTGTTGGCAATGTATATTACAGACTCACGAAAAAACGATAGATTGATTAACATTTGCCCACATAATGTTATCTTACTTTCTAGGTATGATGAGTGTGAAAATGAAAATCTAATTTTCTCTCAGGTATTGACAGAATTTCCTTGAATTTTACCAGGTACTGCTAGCGATGCACGCCAATGTGGAAGACCGGGGTATCAAAGGAGACTGCACACCGCTCATGGAGGCAGCGTCGTCCGGGTATGTTGATATTGTTCGGCTGCTCATACACCACGGTGCAGATGTGAACGCCCAATCTTCATCTGGTAAGCCGACAGCTCGCTACATACCTATCCGTTTGTGACATTCACTAACGCTATGCCAATTTTTTTTTCTTATCATAATCCAGTTTTATAAATTAATTGCCTTTATAAACTCGGACGACTTTAAACGGGTCTCGTTGACTATAAAAATGTAAAAGGTGAGGATTGTTCGAGTAAGCTCTCTTATACATCCCGTTATCCACATTCCACGCTGTTCGTCTTGATTTGTGACGAATCTCCATCGAATCGGACAATCACTTGTATTTGAATGGTTTTGCAAATGGGAAACTACTGTTCTTTGTACTTTTTCTATTTAAGGGTATAATTTCATGTGAAATGGTTAGCGGAATTTCGTGGTGTTCATTTGTCGTGAATGTTAATAATTTTGTGTTGATAATTTTTTTTTTATTTTTACATTTTAAACAACGTTTTGATATTTAGCTGATACCTTCTATTATTTGTGTGACAAATTAGGCTTGTTTCCAGGCAACACACCCCTGATGTACGCCTGCGCCGGTGGTCACGTTGAGGCTGTCAGAGTACTATTGGACGCTGGAGCGAATGTTGAAGACCATAATGAAAATGGGCACACCCCTCTCATGGAAGCAGCCAGTGCAGGCCACGTCCCGGTTGCAGAAGTAAGTTTCAGTGGACACAATACTCTAGTTGATTTTTTGAAAAAGAAAAAAAAAACACGGTATATCCAAAGAATAGGTAACGCACCTCTTATCAGTGATAAGTTATCACACCCGCGATATCGATATAGGTCCACGGTATCGATATATCGAAGAAACGTGTTATTAAACATCTGATTAATACCTCAGCTGTGCAACAATATGGGGGTTTTGTCCGAAACAAAGAAACATAAATACGAATGAAAGCAACAATTTCTGGTTTGAAAGCAAAAATCTCCTACCGTCTAGTTTGGTGGTCTGGATGCTCGCTACGCTCGCATCTCAAAAACAAAAAAATATCCTACATCAATCCTTCCAGTGAAGTATAGATCAGAAGAAACAGAAATAGGAATGAAAGCAACAATGGTCGTGATAATCGTTTCAAGATGGCATTATATCGATGTAATAATCGATAATTAGATCGATGTAAGGACACATCGATCTTATCTGATAAGATCGTGATAAGAGGTGTGCGTTACCTATTCTTTGAATTAGCCCAAAACACGTTTTTATTAATGTAAAAGATTCAGATTCAAGGAACTATCGTCTTTCTAAACACACATTACAAGAATTTATTGATGTAAACTCCACGACTTTACGTGCAAATTCGAAAATAAAGAGCAAAGTCGTTCCATTTTTCTATGATGATATCGCAGGGGTCCAGAACTGGCGAAATGTGACCAGACACTTGGGTGGGGCCAGAGATACTGCTCTCTGTTTACTCACTCGGGTGGATCATGCGCTACTGAGATTTATCACAATAAATTCCTTACTACTCTTTCGATTGACAATTCATCGTTGGAAACCTGTTTTTCTTTGTTATTGAATTTTGTTTTTTAAGTACTCCATTCGTTATTGAACTAGTTTAATTACTCTTAATTTTTCTATATTCCTAGATCCTGTTGGCAAGAGGTGCCGGTATTAACACCCACTCGAACGAGTTCAAAGAGTCAGCGTTAACACTCGCTTGCTACAAAGGTCACCTCGATATGGTCAGGTTCCTTTTAGAAGCTGGGGCGGATCAGGTAAACGTTTAACACCATCTATTTTCATTTCTGTAATTTAGTATCATACTAGCTTAATTTTGTGAGTAGTATCATGTTACGATTTTGGTTGTTCCGATAACCATTTTTATTAAATTGTGAGTGTTTTTGGGGTCCACCCAAAGAGGATATGTATTCAGATTGAGGTGTAGTGAGTGAACCCATAGGAGAGTCGGAGAAATTTAGTTTAAAGGTTCTAATAAATTCAACTACTGCCGTAAGCTAACTTGAAATTTTTACAACCCTCATTTCTACAATTGAGGAGCTTACTTTCAAACAGGCACATATCCATTCCGACAAAATGTTAGTGGAGATGTTTTTCTGCAGTTTCTCATCGGAGTAATGTGTTAGAAGGCACAGATAAAGATGCCTCAGAATATGAATCAATTTTGTCCAAAACACGAGGCTGTACATCCATTTACACTTTGGAAATGTGCCCTTTTGATCAAAACTCATGGATTTGTGCCTTTTTGAAAAAGAAAGAATTCATTTTCCATTCTGTAGGTTTTATTGAAAACTTTACCTGACTCCATATTTCCATTTGTCATGCCTGCCATCTATCGAGTCTCGTGTAAATATTCAACGTCAAGACGAAGGCGCAATGCTTCTTTTTGGATATGTCCCTTTTTGAAAACCCACGACTTATCGCCTGACGAAATTCGGAGGATATGTGCCATTTCGATTGCAAGGCACTGAAAAAAAATGTAGGGTACGGATTTGTTACCTTTTGATGCAAACACATAACTTTAGCCCCGGAATTGACGTGGATGTTTTCTGTTTTGTTCGGAAATGATAGAGAAAGAGAAAATTGAGAAAAAAAAAAAACGTTTTCTCCCAGATTTGGATATGTGCCTTTTTGAAAGTAAGCTCCTCAATTTATCTGAGTCGGATGGCATGAGTACGGTAAAGAAAACTTGACCGTCGCTGCGCATCGTCTTGTTAACCAACCCTACCGTGTACCAAGTGTTGGCTGTTGCTACGCCTAATTGATTTTTATTTTTAATCGTCAGTTTTTGACGTGTTAAACGTCGTTTAGTCTTTCGACATTTGCACTAAGCACCCCTCCCGACATTAATCCGTAACACCACTTGAACAATTGAAAAAAAAAACTAACTTGTTGCATTGAACAGCAGAACCTAACCTCTAATAAATGTTTGATAGAACTCACTACTTTTTAACCTGTTTAAAGTGTTCCTTGTGCGTCGTTTTAAGGGATTTTCATGTCATTACAGGAACACAAAACCGATGAGATGCACACAGCTTTGATGGAAGCATCTATGGACGGTCATGTCGAAGTGGCCAGGCTTTTGCTTGATTCGGGAGCGCAGGTTCGTCCATCTTTTTGAAATAGATTATTGGGTTTCTATTTATTGAACATAAACAAACAACATTGTTTTGTCGTAAAGACAATCTATGTTCGTACGTATTGATTGAGTAGTATCTGTTTGGTTCAAAGGCCGATAAAGTAAAATCTTCATTGTTTCGAGTTCAACCAGAAGTGGAATAAATGCTTCTAGGTTTCCGTAATGTTTTATTGCTGATGTTTCGGGTCTGCTATGAACTCATTGTTTAACATCACCTAAATCCAGGCGAATTAATCTTAAAATTCTTTATCTCTGGGCTTTATGACTTGGAAGCCTCAAACTTGCATGGGTTTTCACTTTTTGATTATTCGCATTAACCGATAAAATAATAATTTGTTCAAAGTTGGGTTTCATTGCACAATTATTGTTGAAGCAAGAATGACAGGTCGTTTTCATTCACATTCTTCATGCTGTTTGTTTCTTCAGGTAAACATGCCTACAGACAGCTTCGAGTCTCCACTGACCCTTGCTGCATGTGGTGGTCATGTAGACTTAGCTTTGCTCCTCATCGAACGTGGTGCAAACATCGAGGAAGTCAATGATGAAGGGTACACTCCCCTAATGGAGGCGGCGAGAGAGGGCCACGAAGATATGGTGGCTGTGCTCTTGGTCAAAGGTAAGATCCACCTTACCTAAATATACTTTTATTGTAGATCGATAAGTTGATTTTTTTCCTCTAATTTCCTACTAAGCTTGCTGTTGTTTGCTGACTTTTTCTAAAGGCAGCCTTTACTAAGTTTGATAGCTTACCACTGAATTCTTAATGGTTATAAAAGTTAATATTTCATGACTAACACATTTGCTCATGACTGTTCTTGAGTTGATGTAAGCCAACGCATTCATATCCTTGAACCATAGCCAACTAGGTTTGTCACGTTAAATCTTCACAAATTAAATTTTATTCAATAGTATTCCGTATCATTTGTGTGGCGTAGTAACGTTTCCATGATGATATCGCAGGGGTCCAGAACTGGCTATATGTGACCAGCAGTTTGGTGGGGGCATAGATACTGCTCTTTGTTTGCTCACCAAATTGGAATCTGCGGAACTGAATGAAACTTCATTCCACCTATTCTTTCCATCAATTTTATCTATGTTTTTCTCTCCAGTATATTGACTGACACGTGTATTTTTTTATGCCTATTAATGGTTAATTTATTTCCATTACTAGGTGCCAACATCAATGCTCAAACCGAAGAAACACAGGAGACTGCTTTAACTCTAGCGTGTTGCGGTGGTTTCCTTGAGGTTGCCAACTTCCTAATCAAAAACGGCGCCGAGATCGAACTTGGTGCGTCAACCCCCCTCATGGAGGCCGCCCAAGAAGGACACCTGGATCTTGTGAGGTATGTAAAAATCGCCTCTATTGAGAATGAGCAAGCATCAACAAGTTCTATTTTGAATTTTGGAGAACTTGAATGCTAGGCTTCATTCTTTGACCAGGAATGTTGACGAAAGGTTACATTTGTTAGATCTACAGTGAGATACTATCTACCCCAATGTCCTGAAAACAATAACTGCGTGCCTGACATTTGCATTGAATTAAACTTGATCCTCATGCCTTTAGTTTTCCCAATGTAATTTTTAATTAAAGCAATTCTTGAAAATCACCTTGATTCAATTTTGAAGATATATCTAGGTGGTAGGTATGTAATTATTCTTCAACCCCTAGTTATCATTTGGCAGTTTTCAAAATCAGAAGTTTGAACTTATGCAGAGTAACAAACCTTGCCTGAAAACCCTACTCAGGTTACTCTTTCAACCCAGCGTTATTGTAATGTGGACTATTATGGGGAAAACTTAGCATGAACGCACAAGTTCTTCATTCAATTCATAACCTCTGCCTTTTATTGCGTAGGTACATAAATATTGTTCATTGTTCCAAAATAGAAGGGGCCTATCTGATCTCTTCTTTTGATTGCAGGTATCTTTTAGAAGCTACTGCTGACGTCAATGCTCAAACACAGACGGGTGATACTGCTTTGACCTACGCCTGTGAAAATGGCCACACTGAAGTGGCAAAATTACTGTTGCAATACGGAGCTAATATGGTAGGTCTCATTCAGATACTGTTATTGGATTTACCAAGGTATCGTTATATTGTTTTCCTACTGCATCTGTTGATCATACGCTTTAAATTGCAGGAACACGAGAGTGAAGGAGGTAGGACACCCCTGATGAAAGCCTGTAGAGCTGGACACCTCTGTACCGTCAAGTTTCTCCTTTCCCAGAACGCTAACGTCAATAAACAAACAACCAATAACGACCATACCCCGTTATCATTGGCAGCAGCAGGCGGTCACATCGCTGTGGTCGAACTGCTCCTTGCTCATTCCGCCAATCCGTTCCATAAACTGAAGGTGAGTTGATGAATAATTTTTCAAAGCTTTTCTATCTTAAACATATTTGATCTTCCGTAAAACACGTCTTGTAAACACTAAGGTCTTTACTGTATGACTGTGAATTGGTTCCTCCTTTGAAGCTAATTTTTGTTCAAATGTGATCTTCCTTAATTACAGGACAATTCCACCATGCTGATCGAAGCTGCCAAAGGTGGGCACACCAACGTGGTTCAGCTCCTTCTAGATTATCCTCACTCCATCATGATGCGTAGTGGTGAGCACACAGGTGCTCCTACTCAGCAGCAAGTCACCTCTGCCGCAACTGCCACCTCCACCTCCACTGGTTTACATGATGTTCCTGAAGCAGTGAGAGCACATCACCACGATGATGCCAAATCTCAAGCTGCCCTTGGTAATGAAATCATTACTGAAAGTTTCAAGTTTTTAAAATTATTATGCACTTCTCTTTTTTTATATAAAAACTAAGCAGGTCATTCTTTGTGTAAAGCTTTCCTTATCTTCTATCGAATGACTCTCAACAAATATTTTAATAACATAATATCCCTCAAGGTCGTGTCACGGACCAGACTCAGGCAGCAACGTCTGCTATCGCCGCCACTACCACCACCTCCACCCCAGGAGCACTTGCTCCAGGAACTGCAGGCTCTGTCAAACACCCTGCTGCGTCTTGTGGAGCCGTCACGGCCCAAGTCCAACAACACCAAGGGCAAACCTCTGCCTCACCCAACACCATAGGCACTAACAACAAGTCCCTCCTAAGGAAGACTCGCCTCACCGCTGTGGATATCAACACCTTAACTTCACCTGAAGCCCAACAGGTCCGGAATCAACCTCCATTGCCGCCTCCTGGGGGCGAGCTCCCTACTGACGACCCCAACAAAGGGATTGCTCTCATTGCCAAACCTCCTACCACCCTCAGCTTGGAGACTCAATTTTTCGAGAGGCAGCAGATTGTCGAGGAACTCCAGGTATTGATCTTATATAAAATTCCATTCTATAATTCGCAGTTGATCAGTTGTTCTAAAATATTGTTATTTTACTCTAAAATATTCTTAACTATTGAACTATTGGGCTTGAATTAGAACATGGTAATTAACTTTTAATTGGTCCTCTTCCATTTGTAGATATTTAAGAACATAAATGGTTACCGTGTGTCTCACACCTATGATTGCACTCCTATTAAGTAGCTTCTTATGTTAGAAATTTTCGTTATTCATTTGTTAATAATAAAAAACGACCCAATTTCGTTCTTTTCCTATAGATAGTTGTTATGAGCTCTCCGTGTGTTACGAAGTAATGAAAACATAATACTGCATTTACCTTTACCAGTTTGTTTAAACCAGACAGGTTTTGATTAGCTTCATTCATTTCCAGAGGGTAGAGCAAGAATTGAAAGAGCGAGGAGCTAGAGCTGGAGTCCTTTTGGACAGCGGACCTTTATCACCTACAAGCTCTTCGCTGACAAGTTTGATGACACCCACCACACCTCCTGGACCTCCACCCGACCCTTCAACTCAAGGTAAAACAAGTAGCTAACTTTGTTTTTAGTTATTCCCCCACCCATGCAATTTGCTGTTGCTAGTGATTGATCAAATAATTTATTTTTTGTTGCTTTATTACCGTTTAAACATTTTACTGGTATCTAATGATTCCGTTGGTGAACCAAAAATGCTATCTCTCACCTTTCCGTCGTAGAAGTTGAAAGTGGATAGTAAATTCATTTTTTAAAGTCAGCTGAGTTAAGCTTTGTTAGTTGCCGCAACCGATTTATTCAGCTTGAAGTATTGACAATAAATAAAAATGGAAGAATTTTGTTTATTTCATTACAATCATTAAAGAATATTATAACTGAGGAGTGAGGAAGCGAAATTCCTGTTACTGGACACGGTGGTCTGCCATTAGAACCCTAATAATTCCTCATTATTTGTAACTCAACTTAAACTCGCACAGCGGCTTTTTGTCTAAGTAACGACTTTCAGAATAAGTAAGGTTACTGAATACCCGGAAACATTATAACCGAATCGATCCGTCACGTTAATAATCTATTTCTTACACATTACACTAAGTACAGTCTCGCACCTACTAGTTTCAGATTTCAATATTATCTCAAGTTTAAAACAACCAAATCCGGTGTCTCGAACGGTTGACAGTTTCTGGCGAAAACTACCTTTTGAAGTGACAACGAAAATGATCGGTAATGCAGTCTTGAGAGCAGAGAAATTGTTTGTTTTGAATTTGATCCTAGCCTTGTATCCCTAGTGGCGCTTGCAGGTGCTTTATCCTCTGTCCGTTCCAATCCAGGGGTAGCAGATACAATTAAAAAAAATAAAAAAAATAAATAAATAAACAATTATTGGGGCGGTTAATATACAATTTTTAAAATAGCCATTATGAAGTATCCACGTATCCCTCTCGTCCATAAGGAGGTTATTCTCGTCTCGGGCGTGTTAATTTGTGATGGGAGAACCATGCTATTCGCTACTCGATATAACTATACTAATATAATTAAATTAACTGTTCCTAATATTCCAAATTCTTTCTAAAATTATTAATTGTCTTTCGATGCTGGCCTTCATGACCTTACTAGTAGTTGTGTTCGCTCATCACCTATTTCCGAAGTAGTGTAGAATAACCTGAGTTAGCAATTTTTAAAAGTTCATTAATGCCATGTATGATTTAGCCCTGTTCCTTTAATCTTCGTAGGTGTACGTTGTTTTAGTTGATAATTTTATTTTTTGTTTTTGTTCTCTGTTTTTGTTATGTATATATATAAATTTTAACGGTGTGCTTCCCTAACCAGCCAGTAATCCCGCACTGAGTTTTCATTTTAACTTGAAGATTTTATCCCTTTGTTTTCTCTCAGCTTGCTCAATGATTTTGTTCCCCGTTTGACTTAATATTTTGGTTTCGTTTGAGTTTTGACATTGGTGAGTGTGATTTTAATGTAAATTTTGTTCATCGGGTGATGCAATATTAACGGGGAATTCAACATTTGTTACTCTTAGAAACTAACGAGCCTAACTGTTGTAATGTAACTATGAGTCAGTCCTTTTAGATGTCATCCAACGCTGTTTAGGGGGAAGATGATCTTATTGCCAACATTTTTAAACATGGATTTATTATGCATAAATCAATTATAGAAATAATTCTGTATCGAATGATTGTACTCTGAACAATCCCTATAAAAGCAAAATATACAAAAATTCATTATTCTGTTTCGATAAAAATTATGGTGCACTTGAATGTAAGTCCTTCGTTTGAAATTGTTTGAAAATGAATCTAGAACATATCGTTAATCACGATTGATCAGTTAAAACAGGTAATGTTTCTGTATAGATGGTAATTTTCTGATTCGTGTCCAGTCTGCTATTTTGGGAGTTGAAATGAATTTTGGTTCTTCTATTTTCTTCAGTCTAAAAGCTATTAATCTTTTTCCCACCATTTAAAACTTGAGAGTTAGATGAAGAGAGCTATTTATTCTCTGCGAATAATATTAAAAGATATACACCCTGCGAGTTACCACCCACCTTCTCAGTCCTTTTTCTTTTTTGTTCTATACCTTTTTAACCAACTAACATGTCGTCGGTAGGGCTAATGAACTAGTGCCAATTATTGCCCAATGTGAGCTTACATTTCATTCCTCAAATTTAATTTCATGGAATTGATTGAAAGTGGCGCTGATGTCACAAAACCATGGTCAGGTTCTTTTACAATTAGATTTCGTTTTATAATTATCAATAATGAAATTTTAGAACTGGGCGCAAACAAACACTCAAATTTCCTCGAAGGTGCGCCACCGTCCTCCCTTTTTATTCTGCATCTGTGGACCAAAACTTACAAAATTTAGTTTAAAAAAGAGAAGAAAAAACATTCATTTGCCAAGGAAGTGCCCTGCCTTTTGGCTTACCTCTCCCGATCCTATCTTGACGATACATCTTTCTCTATAGGCTTGTTAGGAAAACCTTTTTTGCTGCTTTAGTAGCGGTGAAACCCCAAGTAATGAAAAATGTTTTCTTCTAACGGTCCCATAACATCTACATTGTTGCCCTGTAAATGGTTAATTATGTAATGGGCCAAATGGAAAGTTTCATAAATTGGAAAGAATTTTAATTAATTAAAAAAATAGGGTGATTATAATAGTAGTTTTCAGTAATTCGTACTATTTTGTGTAATCCCTAATAGGAAATCCACCATTTTATAGTGCCAGAGTTATCTGGAAATTGACAAATTGAATTATATTTACTGGTAACTCGTAGAAATTCGTGGTCTTGAATGACATATGGAACAAATCATATAATATTTTATACAATATACAATCATAATGAATTTTAGCAAACGGAAATTGTGGATGTGTGGCAATTATAGGCTTAATAAAAACTGGTAATAGGAAAAGATCAATCCCTCTAAAATAAAAAAAACCAATAAACGGAATCGTTTCATGTTGTTTGGTGCTGGATGTTGCATCACCCGTTATAAGCTAAAAAACCACTTCTTGATATCCAAAGCGTTTCATATCAATTTGGGTGTATAGTGGGGGTCTGTTTCGAAGGCCCCCCATTGGCTGGTTTAGGGGATGCAGCCGTGGCCGGTGAGCTCATCCAACTGTTCTGCGAAGGTATGGTCTGTGGGTCTACAGGAGTGTTCCATCCAGGAGGTGCGCAGCCACCGACGGGGGCTCTGCTCGTGCAGAATCCCATCCCTCAACCCCCTGTGTCTGCAGCCGTTCATCAACCTATCGCGCCCAGTGATGTCGTTGCGGTAGGTCCCTACGTCACATCTCATTTACATGTATTGATAAATAATTATACATTACATGTACTACATATACATAAAATAATCACAAGTATTGATTATTTTCATTAAATAGAATAAATTCATGTACATTTAATACCCAACTTTGCTGGAAAGCACTCATAATTACTGATGGTCACAACTGTCGGTGCACTTTTGACACAACTAGTAGCCATTGTGCCTATAAAATAACCTTATTAGAGTTGAAATGTTTGAATTGAGCTGAGTTTATCAAAATTGATTTGTAAAATTTGACTCAGTGAATTGGGAAAATTACAGAATTTCGTGCTTCTCTTCTGAGTCCAGGAGTGCGAATCCAGTATCTTCAAACTCAATTTACAAAAATGCAGTCATTGCGTATTCGTTATATATTTTGTTATCACTCAATTATTTTTCTTTCTGAGTATTAAAAAAAAAAAAAAATTTCTTGCCACTAGTTTAGATTGAAGAATATGAATTTTAATCTGATCTCTCGTCATATAATTCTACAGTTTTCTCATATTTTTCTATATTGGGTTCGAAACTTGACTGAGTTCGAGAATCGAAGAGAAATAATTCAGCACATTATTGGGAAATGATGTTTATCTGAGTAGTATGACCTACCATACTAGACTTGTCATTCTTGATATTAATGTGCAGACCTATAGGCCATGAGTACAGCCTTTTTAGAAATGGGGTCTTGAGTACGCTGTTCCCAACATTTGTGATAATCATGCTACTTTCCATTTTATGGAGTTTAGCGAAAGGACACGACTAACAATCAATCAAAGCCATCAGTAAAAGGTAGAGTGTGGTAGCTCCGCTTCCTTAATATTATTCATGGTCATATTCTAAATCACTGCAGCTGTAAGAATCGATAATATGATTCGAGCGGTAAGTGATCTTATTTCTCTTAAGAGCTAGCCAAAAGCTAGCTTATTTGAGGAATAGTCTCTCGGAATGTAGGAGGAGCCGTTTGGAGCCTGGGAAATTGTTAAAATTCACAAACATAATTAGCTTCCTTCCAGGCTTTACGTTAGTTAGCGATTAGGTGCATTGGCGATTGAAATTGAAGTTCGGATATATTGCCAATTACTCAAGTACAGAAGTGTCAAATACAACAGTAATTGACTGACAACTCCTGAACAGTGAGCAACAGTTCTAATTTGTGACTTTACGTCTGTCCTCTAATGGAAAGACCTGAAATTCTTCTGATATTTTCGTTTAAAATGGATTGTTCCCTGAAAACTATTTGGACCAAAAAGACTATGCAGTCACCTATCCAATCACTACTTGCTCGACCTTACAAAGCTTCGCTAATCGAAATCGATTCATCATTGTAACTATTTTATTTCGTGGAAATAGATGTTCTTCATTTGACTTCCGTTTTTAAATGGGTTTCCACAACTTCGTCGCGAGTGATTTAGATCGTAGAAACAGACCTAATCCAAGCTCTTACCATATGATAAAGATCAATGAAGAGTTTGCCATAAATAATTGGTGGAAGAGTGATTCAGTTCTTATTATACCATTATTGTGCATTAATCTGCATCGTTCAGGCTTCCCTTCCTCGATATCACTGATCAGTGGATCTGAGAGGATAGCGAATAGTGTGTGGACCTCGTGTTTGGCGTGTCCTCTTCTTCTAAAGGAACAGACCCAATCATGAGAGAATAGCTCTAGGAACGCAATTTCATGAGAAATTAATTTGAGCGCAAGTTACTGGCAGGGGATCTCTAGTTGGTACCAATCAAGAAAGATGTACAAATATCGGATTGAACTATCGAATGTATTTTAAAGCAAATTTAACGACTTGTATACCAGATTTCAAACACTAAAATTAATTCCTACATCCTTACAAACGTTGAATTAATTAGTGATACGGGTTGACTTCAAATAGAAAATTATATCTGAATTTTGATGTTCAGGCTACAGCCATCAGTGACCGCCCGAAAGCTAAACCTACGTGGAAAAAGGAAGGCAAAAATAGCAGAAAGCAAAACCAACCATTCCCCCAAGTGAATCAACCTCCTTACCTGGACCAATCGGCCATCCAACACCTAAAAAACCTTGTGCACAAATCAGAGGATGGCCTATCTGCTGCTAACAGACAAGTTGTCGGAACTGTTGATCTGAGTCGGGCCGCTCCTGCTAATGGATCTGCTTCAGCTAACGGAGCTGCCTCCAACAAATCTATCGTGAAACTCCCCATGTTTCATCACTCTGATGTTGTGACGCAGTTACGAGCTCAACAAGAGGTGAGTTGAAACAACTGATTCTCCGTGAAGTAGAGTGAATCTATCGGGGGTGGCCCCCTGATGATGATTTGGAGCTCTGAATGCAAATGATTTGTACAATATTGAATTTTATAGTTTTTAAAAAGGCGTCTTCTTTTTTACATCACAAAATAAATATTGAAGTTGTTCTATAAACAATTTTCCTAAAAGCAAGCTGCAGTGGAGATTGCGTAAGCTTAGTTCAAATTAGAGTTACATTTTAATTGCTGCCAATCAACATAGATACGGCATTACGTTGCATTCTTTGCTCATTTTGTGTTTGAGTTTTTTGATGGATTATGTGTGATCTCGGGTTGGCCACCCATAGATGTAGTTTTGACTGTAATAGCTATGCGCTATAACGCAGGACCTACTTGTACTTCAACAACTAAATCAAATAATAAATGGCCAGTGCAACGAGCTGATGCAGAAGAGATGCCCGCTCTTGGCTACCGCGGACGAAGATGCCCTCATCGACTTGGCCAAAGCTGGAAAGTTGGATCAGGAAACGCTTGAATCGTTTACACCTGAAGAAGTGAGAGTACTGCAGTCTGTCGAAGAGATTGCCAATAGTAAGTAGAGAAAAAGGTTTTGTGTCATCCATTTTATTGTAATCCATTAAGTAGTTGTTTTTCCTTGCAACTGAACAATACAAATAGTCATCATCCGTCCTTACTGAAATAATTTTAGTGAATTTTCAATTGACATAAATCTTTCTTAAATTGTCCCCTTTATTATATCAAACGACTAATGATATCCTTCTTCTTGAAGTGTCTCCTGCTGATAGAGATCGAATGAGAGCGAGTTTTATGGCTGGAATGGAAGTTGCTACCAAACTTATTGCTCCTGGAACGACACCATTCCAAGTTGTGGCTGGTGACCAAGCAGCTTTACAGGTAAATATTTCTGTTTTACTGCAAGCAATTTCATCGCAATACCAATTGCTCTGTTCTGTCTTATTCTATTATATTTCATTTTTATTATTTTTTTTAATTTACGTTAAATTCACGATATTTTGTATGTATTCTTTCATGAATAAGCTCGGTTGACCATCTTAAATAATTCTACTGCAACATACGCACCACTTCCCGCTGGAAATAAATATAATCACCATTCATAAACTTCTAATGGCTTCTGCGAAGTATGTTTTCAATATTTCTCCTGCTAAACTACATACTACGCATCCTAATTGTTTGACGAAATTACGGAGCATAATCAGATAGAAATGATTGTTTTACATGTCCCCCGTAATTTGCATTTTGGTTTCACATTTCATTCCTAATGATCCACATAATCGCCTCACTCTCAATCAACATTATTATTTTCTGTTGGTTATAACAAAGTTACCAGGTAAAAATATACCTAGTGTCAAGAAGCTATTCTGAAATTTGTAGAATGTTTCTTCTTGCTTGTCTTTTTATTGTGATTTCCAAATAGGTTCTTTTAGATGTGTTTGTGGGTTTATTCTTTCACTTTTATTAACGTTTTCGTTGTTCAAATGCTACTATACCAACTTTGGTCAAGTATCTCCTATTTCTGGGTAAATACCGTCGTATTTCTTTAACTTTGAATCATGGTTTATTGTTGAAACATTTTTTGGTTTGTTGCATTTCTTCAATAGAGTGGACATGTTTCGTCCTAGTTTTACGAAGTTTTAATGATTAATGAATTGCGTAGGCTTATTGGCTAAAAATAAAAGTATAATAAAAATATTTTTCTGTTTTTAGTTCCCATTCAAAATTAAAATCAACATTGCTTACGTAGATGAGCTTCCTATTGAACTGTTAGAATCTTTCTTTGTTGAAGATCTCACCATTTAAAAATTGAGGTGGATCAAAGAGGGGTGTGATAGTTCGTGGGTGGGAGGAAAGATTTACTTCAGTTCCTTCTTGTTTAAGTCCCAGTTTGCCTCGTTCGCCGTGTTGTAGAATAATGGGAATCCATGTTGGTAACATCTTAGTCTTCATATATCTATTTCCTTTGCCTGAAAGAGCAACTACACGCATGTGTGCGTTTTCATCCTTAAATACACTGTCTTTCTGATCGATAACGATTTTCGTTTCATCAGGCAGGAGCTGGAACACCTAACTGGCACCATGTATCGACGGAATTGCAGGCCCAAGGCGAAAAAGCCCAATCAAACGCGGCGCAACAGACGCGAGCCAGGGACGCTGCAGCTGTAGCACAACAGCTATGTCCTATGACGGCATCCCCTCAAGTTCTTGCACCTCCAGCAGTTCCTCAGCAGCAGTTCCACCAAACCGGTTCCGCCTCACCTTTCCTCAAGGCCCCTCCGCCTTGTAAGTTGAATCATTCATCGTGTGCCAGTGAGTAATGCCCTTTTTCACCCTCATCTGTCAGGCGTTTTGTTTTAACATTTTAATCATCAAATAGCGTTGTGATGATATTCTATTATCCAAACCCCTTCCAATATAATGAATAATTTCTTTATTTTCAATTAAATGATGATGAAACGTGGTAGGTTATCAAAATCTTTTCGTTATTTTGTTTTCATGCAATATTGTTCGAATGTTATCCAACAAATGAGTTTTCCTGGATTGTGAAAAATTGAATAACTTTTCAAAATAAGAAGTATTTATATTCAGTAACATTCATCTACTTCCTTACATAATGTTTTTTTTTTTTTTTTTTCAAAACATTCTCTTAACGATACAAGAGTTTTTAATTCCTTCATGAAACCTATTTCTTGCCTATCCAAACAGCCAATTTTCCACTTCTTCCTTCTTCTGATGATTAAGGATCTGGTAGCTGTCTAGGTTGGAGGGTGATTGGTTTCATGGCGGAGTTTTAAGGAAACAATTTTAAGCTCTTAAATTTTAAGGAAAAATGGCGATTATGTGCAGAAGTAGTTGAGTTTTACTGAATACAAGTACTTTGTTAGATTTTTAAAAGCGTTTATAGGAAAACTTACTTTTTAGGTAACCCTCGTACATCCTTTTAAAACAAAGTATATCGGAGAACGTTAGGTTTTGTAGCGATTTGTTGATTGTTGTGCAGCCGTGTTACACGTTGATTATTAATTGCATGAAATTCCTGAGGCACATCAAGTTGGTTCTCATGCAGCAAAATTATTCTTATCCCCGACCACATTCAACCCCTACTCGTGTAAAATGGTCTTATTTTGATTGTAGAACTAAGAAACACGTTTTTAAACCAAAAGAAATCTTTTTTCGATGGTTGAGTGCTCTTTTTGTCATCTTGATTGAGTTTTCGTACATCTAGTTCCAAGCATGTTAAACGTCTCATCTACGTCAATTTCTAATGGAAAATTGGGATTAAACGAAAACTGGAATTAACTACGCCTGTTCTTATATCCTCGTATTTGGAATTTTACTCCACTAGTATCAGAATATCTTCTATAAAATCGTGTAGAATTTATGTTTTCTTCCCTTTAATAATTAAAAGGGCGAAATGCTTTGTCATAGATATCTCTATCTCCATTATGTATATATTCCTCCTAGATAGTAATACGAAAGTCCCTTTTGTTCGTCAAAAGGACCTCTTTTCGCTCCTCTCGTTAGTGGTTAACATTTTAACGTACTTCAACGGTTGGTAGATTCAATGGGCCCTTGTCTGATGTGCCTTTGGAATAGTTGCTTCGTTTGCATGTGTGATAAGAATCCTAGCCAACACTGGTCATCAGATCACGTAACAATTGCTTTCATTCGCGGGGTAAGTCCGCA
The DNA here is from genome assembly GCA_031894815.1 of Creontiades dilutus. Lineage (NCBI taxonomy): Eukaryota > Metazoa > Arthropoda > Insecta > Hemiptera > Miridae > Creontiades > Creontiades dilutus. Next base: position 953,978 of record JAVIWC010000204.1, read on the forward strand.
TCATGAAAAATTTATTCCTCAAATAAAAAATCGTGTTCGATTTGGAACCTGATCAATATTTTGAGCAGAATATGAAATGCCTTTTTCTCTTCAAAGCACATTTTCTCAAAAGCTATTGAGTGTCCTTTACACTGAGAGAAATGGAACAAAAACACTTCTTGGTCGAGAAAGATCAAATTTTATGTAACCGCTTAAAGAAAAAAAGCTGAATCGTTTCTTCACCTCCACTTATCATGACTTCATTTCTTAAAAATAACAATCATATCATTATTGTATATATTCAAATGCACAATCACAATTCAGATAAAAAACTAACGTAGGATTTTGTATCCATCGATGCTGTTCTCCGAGTGCATTAGGGCTCGAAAGGGTTTGCAACTATTATGGCCTCAAGCTCGAAATTGTATCAACTCTTACCTATTTCTTTTTGGGTGTTTCAATTTTGCACAATCTCGCTTTTACATGCTTTCATGCCTAAACTGAACTCGATGCTGCTATTAAACAAAGTAAAAGTATGATCTTCAAGAAACAGTCATTCAATGGGATGACGACTGTCATTATTAGTTCTCTTTATATGGACACACTCTGCTAAATACCAATATTGATGAAACCATGTTATTAAAATTTGAATATTCGGCTTTCGGGAGTCATGTGATCAATTCAGTCAACTAATCTGTTGCTAGAGAATTATAGTGTTTAGTTTCAATTTAATGGGCTTCTACGCTCAATGTTACGAAAATTTGAATTCTAAAAAAACTCCTAAATCAATCCTTTTAGTAAAGTATAGTTTAGTTGGACAACCTGTATGTCCTATCATTGCGGCCAATTTTCTGTGCACCTTTTTCTTCACCGCAGGTTATTTTTTGGATTGCGGCGAATTTTCCACTCGCTGAGAGGGGTGGATATTAAATTCAAAACAATAGCTCTTCAAATTCAACATTTTCTCTCGAATTTCACACTCATTTTCTCCCAACTAGGGACTTACGGATGTCTTTCCGTTCGTTAATCATGCAAAACTTCCTTCTATTGACTCTTCAGGAACCTTTTTCGGATTTTTATAATAAGGAACTTGACACAGTGACTTAAGGGTCTGAGTGCTCCCGGTGTTTGTCCTCCTTAAATTACTATCCTTGTTTCATTTGGCGGTGTTTTTCAGCCAGTATTTGATAAACTTCGATGTCGATCACAATGGGATATTCTATTCTATAGCTCGTTGTATGAAACAAAATTCGTGAACTGCTTTTGTTGAAACAATTAAACCTTCAATTAGGGCTGTTTAATACGGTTTCAACTCGATAAGAATGATCCATTGAAAATAATTGTGAAAAACAACGTGCTTCTCCTTTTTCTTTCGTTGAAAATGATTAAGGTATTGGATCGTTGAGCAATTTAGATCATAAATGATCCATTTATTAATATAATAGTATTATCGAATTCTATCAATCAGCTGATGTATCAATCAATATCTTCGAGTTCAGTTTGCTTTTGTGTAATGTGTTATTTACCTCATAATTTTCATTGCTAATAGTAAATAACGGTTGTTCATGAAAATTCATCACCACGTTCAACTCTTGAAACTCAAAATTACTTACTGTACTACCCTCGACCGTTCTAAAGGGGCTAAGGATCTGGTTGCATCAACCCCACCTCCATCAGTAGCTGGCGTGCAGCAGGTGCAAGCAGGTACGCAGACTTCCCCAGCACCCGAGGCGGCTAATCCTGCTGTTCAGCAGCCAGCTCCAAAGAAAGCTGCAACTACCACTGGTATCGCTCCTGCTGGTAAAAGCCGTAGCAGGACAAGATTCCATCTTTCGCAGAAAAGCACTCAGGCCCCACCAATCCATCCTGACCCTAACCACAGTACGTACCTCTGTTCTATTCAAAGTACCTCGATTTCAAACAGCTCTTTTCTCACCTTCGGTCATAATTAACAATAATTAAGATTAATATTTTTGTACATACATCCACGTAAATACATTCTTTAGAACTATGCAATGAGTTGAATGAGATCAATTCGTAAACAAAAATTACCAGGGGGGTCCTCTACTGAATGATATCAAGTGAAGGTAAAGGTTTTTTCCTTAGTTCTTCCGGCTATAATTTATGAGCATTGTGAGTTAAAAAAAGGGCGTTTAATTCAAGTCCAACGAATTACTAACGTGATGTGAATTCTATCGAAAAACTGTTTCTGTAAAAGGGTGGCAAAGAGTTAACTCTTCAGACTTGTCAGTCAGCATGAAGCGCGAGGGGGTCATTTCTACCTAGTTAATTAGTTGTGCCCTTAGGATTCTAATGAAATATTTTTATTGGGGGGGGGGGGGGGGGGGCTACAAAGGAGCTGTTTGACGTCTGAGTTGCATCGCATTCCTCATTTTTATCCTAACGGTTGTTTGTGTGTTTCAAACTGTGTCCACTTTTTTTTACAAGTACTGACTACACCATTGTTAGTTATTGTTGATCTATTCATTGTAGTTTTGCTTTGGCTCTTTCAATTCTGACACTAATACGTTTTTGCTTATAATAATGAGTTTCCTAGTTAATAAAGATCTGCTAGTTCGATTTTTGAACTGTCATCAATATGGTGAATGTGAGTAAACTGTTATTTTCTTACTCTGTAAGCATCGTTTCAACTTTTGCCTGACAAAAATTGAATTTATCAACAAGTTGATGGGTTGCATTTCTCAGATATTCTACTAAATTTGAATCGTATTAACTATGATTGGATCTCTGATATTACTTTGTCTCTAAATCATGGAATTAAACTTTTATGAATTCTATTTCAAATTATTTTATGTGATTTCCTGGAAGATTATCAGCTAAAATTTAGTGTGACTCAGAATTAATAAATTGAAGCAGTAATATAATATTCTTCTTCAATTTAAAAAATATAATTATGTTGAGAACCCTGGAATTTAATCTGTATACTGTACTCAGTAGGTTATCCATGTGAAGGGCAAACCGGTACGCCAGGGATGGCGACGCCCTTTGGCATTGATGTCGACTCTGCAACGGACAGCAACAACGATACTGCTCTCACCCTTGCTTGTGCTGGTGGCCATGAAGAACTTTGTGAACTCCTCCTGTCGAGGGGTGCCAACATTGGTAAGCTGTAGCCTTGTTACTATTAGCGCAGTATTCTTGCTGTGAATTTTTGTGTTTCATGTCTGTAAGTAATTGTTTTTATGAGTAAAGGTTAGCATTGTCAGAAAACTCCTATCTTTATTTACCTATTGTTGTGATACTTGTTATTGATTCATTAATTTTTTTCCAGAACACCGTGATAAGAAAGGATTTACGCCTCTCATATTGGCAGCAACAGCGGGACACGAAAAAGTTGTGGAGATCCTTATGAACCACCAGGCAGATATGGAAGCTCAGTCGGAGAGAACCAAAGACACCCCACTCTCTCTTGCCTGCTCTGGAGGTCGATATGAGGTTGTTGAATTGCTGTTGTCAAAAGGGGCGAATAAGGAACATCGAAATGTTTCTGACTACACCCCTCTGAGCCTAGCAGCGTCTGGAGGTTACGTTAATATCATCAAACTTCTGCTTACTCACGGAGCAGAAATAAACTCTCGAACTGGGAGCAAGCTTGGAATCTCTCCTCTCATGTTGGCTGCTATGAACGGTCACACTGGTAATTAATTTTATCTATTTTTGGTAAATCATGGAAGAATCAATGCAGTACAATCTTATGGGATATTTTCCTAGTTTATACAAAGTATTGAGTTGTCCATGTATCAGTTTCGTTTTCATAAACTTTCAAGGCAAATTGAACATTTGTCTTGGTTTGCTTCGTGCTGATTTATTCTTCAAAATGCTGATCCCTTTTTCTTTTGCAGCTGCTGTGAAACTCCTTCTCGATATGGGCTCGGACATCAACGCTCAAATAGAAACGAACAGAAACACTGCCCTTACGCTGGCCTGTTTTCAGGGACGCCATGAAGTGGTCAGCCTGCTCCTTGACAGGAGAGCTAACGTGGAGCACCGAGCTAAAGTAAGTCATAACATAAAAACCATACTCCATCCCTACCGTACTGGTTTCCTCCCTAAACCATTTACACGTATCCAATAAAATGAATCCAGTCGAAATGAAAGATCGGAAACCCATTTCAAAAATTCGTATGAGCGAATCATCCTAAATTATTACATTGAATGTAATACGATAATAAACAGGAATTTTAAATTGTTAAAAGTAAACATGAATGTTGCTTTGTTCTTGTGTTGAAAGTCGAGCACTTTAAGAACGAGTGTAATGTTGATAGTAAATTTTATAGCAAATTAATTTTTTCTAAGTGATGTCCAGGTAAACAGATGAATTGGAAGATTTTTAAAATTTTCAAAGTGTTCCTGTCGGTTTTTCGCTCATTTTAATTAAATTCAAGTACTATCCGTACAAGTTTGTAAATACAATTTTAAACACCTTAGCTTATGGTTGATAACGGTTTTTGAGAAGTACTCTGCCAATAAAGTGTTGTCCAACGAATTCACCTCTTCTTGTGAAATGCTTGATTTTTTGACGCAAGAATGAAGTTTTTATCCCAATCATCGAGAGTTACCGTCTGAAATGGAGCACACACTCACATACATATTAAAGCGTTAAAATCCAGGAATAAAAACGTTAAAAACCATTGCAATTGCTCCATTCTTTAGAAAAATTCGCTGAAACTCAAGTTGTCAATTTTCCCAAAATAAATAATTACAATATCGGCTCAATATCTTGTGTTATTGTTTGTTTCTGAAGATGTTCTTACTGTTGAAATCGAGTAACTCTCTATTTCGTGGCACTCATGATTGACGTTTTCTCCATTCTGAAAGTAGACCAAGTGGTTATTTTCTTCCTCAGTTTTCGCTATAGTTGGGTTCACCAAAATATAGTTCGTATGTTTATCATGGCGAGTATTGTTCGCTTTACAGACCGGACTAACGCCCCTGATGGAAGCTGCCAGCGGAGGTTACGTTGAAGTTGGGCGAGTGCTTCTGGACAAGGGTGCCGATGTTAATGCGCCTCCTGTTCCATCGTCAAGGGACACAGCCCTTACGATCGCAGCAGACAAGGGCCACTGCCGTTTTGTTGAGCTCCTTCTTAACAGGTGATTTCACGATTCGTAATTAATCTTCATGTCTTTAAATGTGTATTGGGGATTTCTCTTATCTCTACTGTTTACGTTTTGTAAGTAAATCATCTTCAATTTCACCAAACCCCTTGCAATTTCTAACGCTTACTCAATTTTCTCCCTGAAAGAAACGCCCAAGTGGAAGTGAAAAACAAGAAGGGAAACTCTCCATTGTGGCTTGCCGCAAATGGCGGTCACCTTGCTGTAGTGGAACTTCTCTACAGCGCAACTGCTGATATTGATTCTCAAGACAACCGAAAAGTGTCTTGCCTCATGGCTGCTTTTCGGAAAGGACACGTCAAAGTGGTTAAGTGGATGGTGAACCACGTCACTCAGTTTCCTAGCGACCAGGAAATGACAAGGTAAATCTTGATTTTAACTAAACACCGTAATTAGTTAATTAATAGTAATTTTAACTATATATTCTACTAATTTATTTTATGTTCATGTACAGGCCCCAGCAACACACTGATGCTTTTTGGCAATCGTCTGTTGAATCTTCTATTATTTTCAGAGCTCAATGAAAATCCATAACGTGTCTTTTTCATTACAGGTATATTTCAACTGTAAATGATAAGGAGCTGTTGGAAAAATGCCAGGAGTGTACAATGATTATTCGAGCAGCTAAAGATCAACAGGCTGCTAAAGCTAATAAAAACGCCACCATACTCTTGGAAGAACTGTACATGGAGAAAACCCGTGAGGAAAGCAAGAGAGCTGCAGCTGCAAGGAGGAGAGAACGTAAGAAGAAGAAAAAAATGGAGAAGAAAGAAGAGAAACGGAAACTCCAAGAAGAAAACCAAAAGAATGAAAGCTATGCTGCCCCTGAAGAAGAAGATGATGAGGACGTCGAAGAAGAAGATGAGAAACCTGGTAATGAATATTCTTGAACTGCTACTCTCATGCCATCTGTTGCAATTTTTGTACTCTGTTCTATGGTTTTACACGCAATTGCCATGGTTCACGGGCATGCTCTGGTTGGGGAACTATATTGGATGTTTGAATCCTTTTGCATAATTGACAAATTTATTTAATTAGATGAACTAATCCTTAATTATTTGAAAAAGAAATTTGAATGAATATCAAGTCAATTGGGTTTTTGTTATTCATAAGTAATTTATAGACAGGAAGTGATGGACTGGTTTCAACCAAACTTGTTCGGTTATGACTTTTCTCCACCAGGAAACAAGTTAAAATCCATTTATGAAGCTGTACAAATTTTATTGGATATTTTTTTACGTATTCATTGTTGTTAGTGTCTGTTAAATTTCATTTCTAGTAATTGTAACAAGCGCTCCCAATGTTGATTCCAACTAACGCTTCCTGCTGAATGGTAGTCTTCAAATTGACAATCTTCATTGTCTTTATTCCAGAAATAAGCAAAAAAGGGAACGATGTGCCTACCACCAGCGAATCACCTGCCAGAGGAGTCCCGGGCAATGGAGAAGTTGAAGAGGGCGATAGCGGCATTGATGCCAATAGTCAAGGAAGTTGCTCTAGCAACGAGGTGAAAGGAGCGGGGCGACGAAAAGAGAAGAAAAAGAAAAAACAAACGGGTAGTCAAATCGTCTCGAATTCATCCATTCAAGTCATCAACAACAGCATGGTTCTGTTACCTTCAACTAGCAAACCAGAGGAGAAAAGGCAATCAAGTGGCGGCCCGTCAGCTCTCAGTTCAAACAAGAAAGAAGCCGTTAAAAATGATAAAATCGATAAGTGTAGGAGTCAAAATATGAGCAAAAATTCCACCACCAACAGCACCACAACTCCTAGCAGCAGTAGTATCAAGGCGCAGCAAGCTCTCATTTTTGAACCCACTCGGCATCCAGCTGATCGAGAAGACTTCGAGGCTACTGGCAACGATAATTTTATCCCTGCAAAAGGAAAGAAGTCTTCCTCCTACCTGTAAGTATTTGTTCTCTTGGTTCATATTTCATTTTCTGATGTTTTTATTTCCACCTCGTGCATGTCTCGAAGACTACTCCATTCTCTCAGAGATCTCATTAAATGGTATTTCTTAGCAAATAATAAGTCAGCAGCTGTTTCAGAATGATAAAATCGCTCCATAACCCAAATGTATACCAAAATGAATGCATGTTCTTTTACAAAGAGAACCCTAATCTACTTTGTTATTCGATACTGATAATAACATTTCGACTATGAAATTCACAGTTGTAGGTATTTCACGAAGGATTCAGTATGCAATCCACTAGTCAAGTAATTTTGCTTTGCAGTCTTTACTTCAATTGATTGTTTTGTTTAATAATAGTATATTAGGATTTAAACGTCAATAATTTCTCTAAAATTTAATTACTGCGTGCGCACTTCAATTTAGCAGGTGTGGTATCACTCAACTACTAGTTGTCTACTTCTGAGGAAGCCTATAGTGAGTAGTTACTGTCCAGGTAACTTGCAAACATGATCCTTCCAACCATTGATTTTCTCCATTAGTGTTAAATGTGTTTACGTGCAAGAGGTATTTGTGATTCACTAAGTTTGAATGACAGACTAGAAGGATAGGATAGCCACGTGAGTTGTGAACTAGATGAGGGTACATTTGCTGGACTGTAGCTAGTCTTTTCCTTCCCCTAAAATTTCTCATTTTCTTGAACATAACTCCATGACGAACCACTACAGTAATAATATAAACAGAGATTGAAAACATTAAGAAATCTCAAATAAACCATCAAATGACCTTCATCTTTTTCATTCGTCTCTAGATTTCTGTAATACGGAAGAGATTAACTGCTGTACAGATTTCGTTTGTCTCCGTTTCGATTAAACTATCAGTGGGTTGAACTGTGTATAGTTATTCCGTTATCCTTTTTGAAAACGATGGTAAAATGCTATTTCCGAAAAAAGTTCATCTCCTATACCCTATTTTAGTCATTGTCTTGTTTTTTAGGTACACAATAATGCTTGTATCTAGTACTTACAATTTTTTCCAACGTTTCAGAAATTACTCTAATGAGGACATATTGCCTAACACCAAAGGTGGGAACTCAACTAGTCCCAAACAGGCTGGTAAACGGGACGAAGGCTGGAAAGAAGTCGTCAGAAAGTGAGTGACAGTATCCTGGATTCTTTGCATGTTGTATCCCTTCCCGCGCAAAGGCGTATTTTACTCCTATTTCAATCAAGAATCTCATTATTCGCTATTCATTTGCTTAGATGTGAGGACGCTTATAAGAAAGTCTTCAACCTACCGCAGTGATTGAATATCTTGCGTTTTCTAAACGCCTATTGATCTACATCAGTAGTTTTTTATTTTGCGAAAAACCTATTTTCTCATAATTTGGAACAGTCTCTTGAATTTTCTTGTTGGATTCCCCCCCCCCCCTCCCCCCAATATAAGAGTGGGTTCTTTTGATCATAAAAAGAACTTCAGGTCTGGGAAAAACAAATCTCGATATAGTATTTATAGGCGAATTTTATGAGGAACAAATTCAAGCGATATTCACGGCAATTATTCTGCCATACTAAGAGATATAATGTCAAAGATTTCCTTGGTCTGACTACGTCCCTTTAAAAATTGACAGTTCATGATCGGTTAGCGGCTTATGAGAGGAAATCCTCTTCTTTCATGGCTAATGCATATGTTGCTTTCATCTCCAGCCTCGAGGTAATCTTTTAAATTAGAGATCATAATGATATTATTTTCCCAATTTTCTTTGATTGGAAGGAAGAAACCACCTAATTCAGATTGGAAGAAGTGAGTCTAAATCGCTTATAGTGGCGTTTTCTATGAGCGCAATTCTTAAGAATCTTGAAATTTTAAATCTGTTTCAATTGTTCAACATCGTCAGGGAACTGCCTGGCAATGGGAAAGTGTTGACATGTTACTTTAAACACGCTCCATCCATTCGCAGAGCATTCCTCGAGATGTTTTCTCATTTTCAAAAGCCGCCAATTTGAAAGTGACTATTTGAATTAGATTAAACCAATACTCACTACACTCGAAATTTGCACGATGAGGCTATAATTGATTTTGTGCTAATTACGTGGAGTTTTGGCCGGGGTGTTGAGAGGGGGGCTTACAATCTCACTAAGGACAAGAGAATATTACATCAACAGAACTCGGGAGCAACTCAGGGATAGGGAGCTAATGAAAAGAGGGACCCGTAAAAGGTAGTTTCGTGGCTGATAGCCCACTGTCATCACAAAGTCGCTATCCATGAAACTCCCACGTTACATTCCCATTACCTTTGCGCCCCCTCCCCTACGTATGCTATTCTGCCTTTCGAAAAAATGTTTTGTAGGCTTCTTCTTTTTTCATTCATGTAGAAATTCTTAGTTTAGATTGTTTTCTTGTTTTTACGTTTCGTAGTAACGTGTTTGTTGTGTTGGTTTTGGTTCTATCAGCTACGTAATTCCTTTTGTCATTGGACTGGCAAAAATTGTAGTAAAACTTCTTTGAGCATGCTGTTACTCTTCTTCTTCTAAATTTATTCAAAGACAACTCATTTCGTTAACGGACACATTATTGAACAACGTTTACTGTTCTTATATTTATCTGAAAAGTTTTGCATCTCGCTGAGTCCCCTGACAAGGTTACCTAACTGATGTGGGTGTGTGTTGTGTGGCCCATCACCAGGTACCTCAACTCTCCGTTCAGGTCTAAAAAGGTTTCCGTGCCACTAAACGCCATCAGCAGGGTCATTGGCCGAGGTGGTAGCAACATCAACGCCATACGTACGGCAACCGGAGCTCACATCGAAGTGGAGAAGCAGTCCAAAGGTCAAGGAGAGCGAATCATCACGCTCAAAGGCTCCCTAGAGGCTACAAAACAAGCACATTCACTCATTGCTGCTTTGGTCAAAGATCCTGAGGTTGACATACTCCAAATTCTCCCGAAATCTGCCAACAAGTCTGCTGTGGCTGTATGGGAGAAATCTGTGGTAAGCCTCTTTCAAGATATGTATATACTACGATATGATACCATTCATCTATGAATTTTACTTAATACAATCAGATTTTGGTTTGATTGGAAGATTCCAAGGTAGCATATTAATTTCAAAGAAGTGAATGTAACCAACCAGTCAAATATGGGCGTATTCATATTCATAAATAAATAATCATTCAGATATGGATATAAATATATATAAATTAATCGTTTATTTATTTTTGTTTTTATTTTTAAAATAAAATACACAGATTTACTTTTTTTTAAATGAATTTCTCCAAAATTTACTTTTGTCCTGAATAACGAATATCTAATTCAGAGAAATTTTTCTGATTCTTAATTATCTAATTATTGAAAATTTACTTATTTTTTTTTTTTTTTTTTTTTAATTTTCGAACGATTTTCTTTCCTGTGTTCATGTTTTACTATACAATCGCAAAGGCGGGTTACTGGTAATTTTTTATACACACAAAATGGAAATTCAATAAAATTCATTTCAATTTGTTGAATTTTAGTGAAGTATATATTTGAAAAGGTTAATTTTTGTGACATGTAATAAAAGGACAATTTTCATGTGGTTTACAAAAAAATATATGTATAAATAACTCAAATTTTTCCGATTTTTTCAGTAAATTTAGTGAAATTAAATTTTTTGACCTGAATTCACATGAAAAATTGTTTTTTGGTGAATTAAACAAAAAAAAACTTGAAATATATATATTTTAAATATAAATACTTATATATATATATATTTTTTTTTTTTTGGAAATTCACATTTTTTTTTTTTTTTTTTCTCAATTCAGGTCGAAAAATTCAATTTCACTAAGTTTACTGTAAAATCAGAAAATTTTGAGTGACATTTTCACAAAATGAAATACATTTCTCGGGCATTCCCTGAAAAATGTGATTTTTGATGATTTTGATTGATTTTTTCAATAATGAAATTAAAATCCTCCTTGAAAACATGGTTTCAACACCCCTCGAAATTGGTTGCTTTCCGTTTGAAGATACGTAGAATCCGAAAATCGAGAAGCCGGGATTCACAGCTGTTGGAAATGTGTGTCTATAGTTTTTTGTGAGCTGCGATATTGCTTGCCAATAGGTCATTGAGTTGAATAATCCATTGCTCAAATTTTTACTTGGATAATATGAAATTAAAGAGCAATAAATACGTAGGGATTCCGCAACTCCTACCCGACCGCTCTCCCATTTTCTACTACTCATTTCCGACCTAAAGTCGTTTCAAATTTTTTACTCTGCCTAAAATACCACTATTTCATATTTGGGTTCTCGACCTTTTTTCACTAAATTGCCATAATTCCTTTAATTCCTTTTTGAAAATTCGTAATTAAGGGATATCGTTGAAAATAGTACAAATGTTGTGTCTCTTTGAAACCTAACAAAAATTTGTCGCGCAGATTCAGAAAACTAATATCTATCCTAATAAAAAAACAACAATACAAAAAAAAACCACCAAATGTTTTACAGATTTCAGTTTTTTGGCCGATTAACTCTTAAACCTGTCAAGAAAAATCAGTTGGCCTCCTAGGGTTGATTGATGATGATGCCGAGATCTCCGGAACATCCCAGATCAATGTTGGATTTTCGGGCCAAATTTCGTAAAATTTGGTCCAGCTGTTTAAAAAAAAGTTTCGGGTGCCGGACTTTTCTTTTTTTTATCAACTTTTCATTTATTTATTCATAGGTAAATATATTGTTTTATTCATTTATTTTTATGTACGGATTTTGAAACGGAAACCCCAACCTCTTTTGTGCGTTTTAATTTCTTTTCTTTTTTTCATTCGTGTTCATTATTGGAAATAGTGAACCGAAATTGCTAAAAGGTGTACGTGGGAAAGCAGTCGGACACGACTAGCGTTTCACCCTGTATATAAATATACACTTCTTCCTAATTTTGAGCAATTATTTCCATTTTAAATTTTTTCTCCAGAACACTGCCAAGTCAAAACCTGGGAAAGGATCGCAGGCCAATCAAAGCTCCACCGCCATAACCAAAATAACATCTACTACGGGTAAGTGATTTAAGAGTTTGACAAGTCTTAATTGCTAGTTTATTCGTGTTGGTAATTTTCTGCACATTTTTAGATATTGTTCACTAACTAATTAATGACGGTTTTTCCTTCCTCGCCTTTCAACTTCCTAATTTCTGCCTTCGTTCTACAAATTGTAGTCATGTATGGTAGGTAGTTTGTCTTGCGTATTCCTCTAATACCACCTGAGTTCGTTTTATCGTGTCGTTCTTCTCCACTGCTGTTAATTCATAACTGCAGCCCTTTGCCGAATATTGGTTAAATTCAATTAAGAGCTGTTCCTTTGAGTAGAGTACACAATTCATTTTACCAGTACGGTTTTTATGTTGATTTATCTTGATCATCACATCACTTATGTCTTTGACCCCACGAACCTAATTCGGAGAGATGCCCTCCATGAGATAGAGACTTAATCATATTCTACTAAATATCCACTTCATGCCCTTTTCGTCGCGTTGAGGCTACACACGTGTTAATATGAAAACTGTTAAAAACTGGAGCGAGCCCCTGTGGCGACCGACCAGAAAAAAACTTATTGTTATGCTTATACGAACTAATGGCATTCAAACATTCAAAAGATCTGACCGATTTGATTTGGTGAACAGGTGTGCCTAACGTCACTTCCCTGTTACAACTGAGAACCACATCTGCCTCAGTACCCTCCCGTGTCGCTGCTCCTCGTCTGGTGGCAGGTCAGTTAGCACGCCAAGACATTAGAATCTCAATTTTTTGTTCAAGCCCTCTATGTCATAAATTGGAAATCAATTCAATTATGTATACATCCGTCTTCCCTAAGCTTCTGTATTCCCCTTTAACTAAGCAGGCAGTTAAGTTGTACAGCTATTTCCTTTAGACCAACAAGATAAAATTAACCTCTTTCTCATCGCATGTTTTCGAATTCTTTAGCATGTCCTAGTCAATTGTAGAATTAACAGTCTTTAATTCCTCATTGCCTTTGAGTATTTGTGTTCTTATTACTTATAGTTGTGTACTTTTATACCCCTGATTTGTATTAATGATTAAACTCATTTAATGATTTGTTTATTGTCTTCCGCCGGGTAAGTATTTTTACTTCAATTCCTTGAAGTTTTCTTTCTAGTCATTTCCCCTTCATAAATTAGTGTCTGGTTTATGAATTAGCAGATTTGGTTTCGAGCTAATAGAAAATAAATACGTTCAAAGTCCTCTCCAAATGTTCTATGGCAACTTGCACATCTTTGCATCGGTTTGGACTACCTAATTCTAAAAGAAATGTCTCTCATTGCAGCAAAGAGATTGGCTGCAGTTACTGCTACTAAGACCACGATGTCTTACACGAATGCGATCATGACTTCAAGCAGACCACCTAACACATCGTCCGCGAGTGTCACGAACGGGAAAAGCCTCACTAGCTCCAGCGCAACCCCTGGACAAACCTTCGCCGCAAAGCTCAGCTCTGTCGATGTTCAAGCAACTCTGGCTTCCGTCGTCGTACCATTGACACCAGCCGTCACTAGCACTGCCACCATCACTGTTGCCCAATCCATTAGTTCCATTGTCACAAACGCCATGCCTATCATCTCTTCGACCACAACTGCGGTCTCCACACTTGCCACGGTCGTTCCGACGATCATGTCTACAACGAGTTCCCCACCTCAACCCCGACAAGTGAGTATTACAAATTTGATACATCAACTTAATTGGACCTCTTTAACCACAATATGATCAAATGTTTAGGAACATTAGAAGGTTATGCATGCATCACGAGAATTTTTGACTGATAACATGTTTAACTTAGATTAGGACTTTTTCAAATCTCTGAAACCTTGAAAACTGTTTCTGTCTCTAAATCACTTCCAAGTCACTGCAATGTTCTGGGATAATTGCATTTTTCAGGGATACTTTCCGAATATACTAAATTGAATTGAAGATTAATTTCGAACACGTCTACAGTAATTTATAACCTTGAACTTGATTTGGCCTTGCCCTAACAGCTGGAAAATCTTGAGAAATTGTGGCTGTTTTCTTATGCTTTTCAATCACGAACAAATATCAAGCTATGGAGAGTAGTTTGAAGACGACCTATTTAAGTGTTTCGTACCATGAGTTGATTGATCCCTTTTGAAGTTCTTCAAGCCCATATCTTTGTTGTACCCTTGTACAATTACGTAATTTCATCTCTCAGTTCCACTAATTTCTCTCGTTATGATTGTAATTTGATGATACATAACCAACCAATTTAGCTTTTTATTCTATTCGTAATTTATTTTACTTCATACTTGCTTTCTTTCGTTGCAGCCTACACCACCTATTCAAGCTGTAAGCCCTCCCCTCGTGTCCAAACCTCTACGACCGCCTGGTTCTCCATCTCCTGCAGGACCACCCGTCACCCCAACTCCTGTAACTACAGTTCTAACCGTGAACAACGTACCGCCATGTTTAGATCCATCACCACCCCCTCCACCGCCATCTTCAACGCCAGGCTCTTCATCTGGTAGTGCAGGACCAACAACTTCACCTGCCACGGCCGCTACTTTAGAGTATTCACTGTTCAACGACAATTTCACCAAGGTCACCCAGCAGTCCATGTGGGGTCGGGAAGGTGATAACCAGCGTCGAGAGAGTATGAATTTCGCCGGCGCAGCTGCAGCCGGAGCGCCTAACTCGTCAGCAGTCATAATGCCTCCTACGTCCAATAAATATTTGGATCCATCCCCTCCGAAAGTCGATGCTTCAAAAGCTCCGGGTTACCGAGGGAACAGTGTTTGTTCTCCAGTGTCGAAAGGAAGTTCATCAGCCCCTGCGTCCACTTCAACTGCTTCCTCAGTTGTGAGTTCCGCACAGTACTATCCTCCTCAAACGGATACGTCACCATTGGCAAACACGTACCGACCACCACCTCCTCCACCAGTGTACCAATCGGCCCCACCACCTACAGCAGCCGATTTAGACCACAATGCATACCATACAGCTTCTGTCACCATGTCCCGCCTCAACCCTCGTGCCCCCGATTTCTCGACGAACCAATTTAAGCCTCAAATGTACCAACAAGGCGGTGGCAATGGAGGAGGTACACCATATCTACAACAAACGATGTTGCCTAATAACAACGTTATTCCTTTCCCCCTCAGTAAGTGCTAGTTTTTCAACAGTATTACTAAATTGAATTTACAAATTAAACTCTGAATTGTCACTATAAAAATATTTCATTTTTGTAGATAAGTTCCAAGCAGGTGCCCGAGCAAATGGTGGTCCGACGAGATGGCCAATGATGAACCATTACACTCAGTCTGAAGTGACTCAGCACCTCGCGAACCTGGCCATGAGTCAGGCAGACCTCCTGGGACCCCTCGAAAACGGGTCTTCGCCGAACGTCTCTCCCTCATCACCTCAACAACAGCCACCTCCCGACGATCGAAAGGTTTACAAACTCTTGATACTTTAGTGGAATATCGGTCGTGTGTATTGGGATTTACTAGATGTATCGAATGTTCCAAGTTGAGTCTATTTGGATAACGATGTAGGTATAGAACGTATGAACTTGGGAAGGTTTCCATGATGCTGTCAATAATTCACTGGTTATTCAATACCAATGATGTCACATAGAAACTTCAAAGCTAATCCTCATTTTTACAAAAAAAAAAATAAAAAAAAAAAAAAAAAATGAATTAGGAGCTGTGTGAGACCGAGGGATGGTAGATATTTTGACAAATCATCAAATGATCAGCTGAGTTGCAAAACTCTTTAAGTTCATTTTCCATAAAATTTGAGGTAACAACCATTACCAAAGGATTTCAGTGCGAGGAATCGAATGGCGAGGTAGTAATTTTCCTTCTAAACTGCTTAGATCCTCTTGAAAATGATGGTCAAAGTTTGCGTTTTTTTCCAAAACTGGTTTAGTCCGGGATGTGTTTTGAAACAAAACAAGCTAACGCCAAATTTTGCATCGTAAGTGTCCAAGTCCACGTGTTTTGTACCTCCACGAACCCACCCGTTGTGAAGACATCCAAAAAGGAAGAGTTAAATCTTTCTTCTGTTCTTGAACCTTCAATTTTTCTCTCTTGTTAAATTTGGTAGTACCTGCAACTGATGCTTGTTCAGAATGGATGAGGTTCAAAAATCAAATTACTGTCACCTCTAATCCTTCTCAAAAGGATGATGACAAAATGAGTACACAAATTACGAGCGAACAGCTTCTATGACAGTCTTCACGACGCTATTGAGAGAGTCTTCAAAATGTCGTTTGATTGTCAAAAGAATTTTGCTCTTGCCCAAAGTAGTCGACGTTGAAAAACTACTCAATCTCTCCACTTTCGAGCCACGTGGAGGGAACTCAAACACTTCGATTATTTTTGACGAGTTCTGGACCAGGGACTAGGTGGAAATGCAGATCAACCTGAAGTTGACACACCAGAAGATCATGAAGAACTTCGTGTTTGTAGAGTGAAGAGTTTTAGTGAAAAAAAAAACTCTTGTTAGAAAAAAAGAAAAGAAATCAAGAATTTTGAGCTGTCTAAAAATGCTTATATTTGCTTTTGATATATTTGTAAAAAGTTAAGTCAGTAGGTTTGATATTTTTAGTAATTTATTCCGCAAAATTTTGAAAAATAAGACCAGAATTTTTATCCTCAAAAACAACGCTAGGAAGGTATGTTTGAATCACGTCTTTACATTAGTTTCAAAACCGGTTAGGTCCCGCCAGTTCTTCTGCAAAACTCGCTAGGTCCAGAGTTTTGAAGCAAAACTGGTTAAGTCCGAACGTTTCTATCAAATTTTCCACCAATTTGGGAAAGTTTAGGTAAGTTTTTGATCTGCATCAAGTCAGTGAGACCTAATCTTCGAACAGGAACCAACAAATGCCTGATTTTGACCAAAAATCTAGCTCAATACGTTTTTGCCGTTTTTCTCCAAACGTATCCAAGTGGACCTAACCAGTTTTGCAACTCAGCTGCTCAAGTGATCGCTCGAATTCTAATTATTAAATGTATTCTCATGTATGTTTCATTAGGTGCCACCTCGACCTATTGGCACAGAGCGCGCATGGAAAAACTACACGTCAATGGCAAACGCTAACCCTGAGATTGACATGACACCTACATCATGGATGATGGAACCTAAAATGAATTGGCAGGCGACATCTGGCCTTGGGGGCCCTTCTGGAGCGACGGCTCCCCAACTGGACAACAGGCACCACATGTTCAGGCCAGGGCCAAGCCCTGGGGTGCCGCCTCCTGTCGGGCCACCGTTCTCTCGGATTAATCTCCCACCACCAGAAGACATCCCTCATATCATGGATACTTCCTACCAGGTGCGTTTTATGTTAAAGTATTATAAAAATTAGACCAGCTGGAACTCAACACGTTACTTACAAAAATCAGGCGTCACCTTACAACAGTGCGGAGTATAAAAGATGTTGAAATATTTTTTCTTATTGCAAGCCAGAGGCGAATTAAGACTATGTACGTCTTCATTTCGCGGAGGCTCCCTTTTTATCTATCAATTGGCTCAAGGACCCTATGATTTCTTAAGCCGCAGTGTTAACCTTGTCTACGGGGTTTTAAAATCTGTAGGGTACCTTACGAATAGTCCGTAGATTACCATAATGCACGGTTTAAGTTTTTGTTTTGTTTTCTCGACTGTTAAAATTCTATCAACAGCCGATTTAATTAGAAATGCACTTGTTATCTGAAGATAATGGCCGGGAAAGCTAAACGAATCATCCATCTGGAGGCCAAAAATCCCTACGTTTGACAGCAGCGTAACTGTTGTCGATCTCCTATATTGCTATTGGAAGTGTGTGTTGAAGTAAAACCTTTTAAATGTTGCTTATTCTTAAACACTTTCCTGTTTTCTGTAGAGGATCGAAACTCGTTTCAACAGGATAAAAACTAGTATTTCGTGCTTCTAAGATAGATTTCAGCGGAAAAACTTGAATTTTCTGCCACACTTTTCAGGTAATGATCGGTCGATAAGTATAAATGAAGCAGGAAATTAGTTGTATAGTGTCTATAAATGATTGTCCAGTCTACATTTCATTATAAAATTGAGAAATTAATCATAAAACTAAAATAAATTTGGATATGATTCAGTTTAAACAATAGTTATTAAGATCAATGAATAGGCAATTCAAAAGAGCAAGTTCATTTCATGTTCATGTTACCAGTTCGAGGAAGCGTTGTACCACTCTCAGCTTTTCAGACTTTTTAATTCTCTCCACAAAAAATTGTGGGATTTAGAAAAAGTTCTTGACTATTACTCCTTTCATAGGGGAACATTATTCAATATTCCTCATGTTTAGGGGAAAGGTTACATTGATTGCAGTTGAAGATTTTACTTCGAGACTTCACAGTTCAAGCTGAGAAAGTTGGGTTACACTAGACTTCACATTGTACCTATACCAATTTAGAAAATGTTTCATTGGATCAGTGTCTTTAGCTGATATGAAGGATGTTATGTTCTGGATCACTCAGGGAGGGCTGGACAACAGTCAATTCTCCGGTGGTGGCATCTCCATGATGCACACGCCTCTGGTTATGCCTCAGCACTACGCGACAGCTGCTGCCGTCGCCGCAGCGGCAGCTGTGGACCTCTCAGGCCCAGGACCTGGCACCGAATGGGACCAACCTTCTAGGGCCCTTCCCGACCTACACCAGGATAAAACTCATGTAAGAAGACCACTATTCATATTTTTCATTTAATGAAAATAAAATATTTTAAATCCTATTGTGCGTGGTTATATTGTACTAGGTGGATTATATTCGATTCATTGCGAGTATGATGATTTTATTATGCAATTACATTCGTAGAGAAATTCAAGTTTAACCAACACTCTTTTCTTCTTGACTTATAACAAGGGGGTTATAGGTTCTGGAGTCGTTTCTAGGGCTGAGACGATCAACTTGCAACACCCAAAGGATATCCTTGAAGCTGAACAGCTTCAGATATATTTCAGGCGTTGCAGGTTTAAGAAACGGAATGGGGAACTCCTCAAGAAAAAATCCTTGATGTTGAAATCAGGAAAAAGCTCGCACTAAACAGGGCAGGGGTATATAATATCTTTACTGAGGAATAGAGTTTTGGCTTGACAGTAAATTTTTATTCGAATAACCGCTCAAGCACGTAGTTTCATAGTAATTTTGTGACGTCGAAGAAAATTCAACATTTGGATGAAATCTCGACTTCTGAGTCCGCCATTAGTTGAATTGGGCATTACTTCAGGATTCAGCCAGGTTCAGCTTCAGGACTTGACCAAGGTTCTACCCAATGTCTCAGCTCTATCGCGTTCTCCAAATGTCTGAAGATTATCCCAATTGTGTACACCCGAAACGACTCGCAAATAATTTGGTATTTATATTCAAGGGGATTTTGATCATCAAGAGAACTTAGTGGGCACATATTTACCGGTTGAATGCTGGGTACTCTTTGAGGTCCGTCCTGTTCGCATCCAGGCGACGATCATCCGCCCCGTTCTCACCCGCCGCTCTATGTGTGTTACGCCGTGTCCTACGTTAGCGGGAACTAAGCGATACCAGCGGGTCGGGTGGGTTCAGCGTTTTTTGCGGAGCGGGCGATTTTCCGATCAAACTGTGATAACTGCGTGCACACGCTCTATCGCAAATCGCTAACACGCACACGCTACACGCGGCTTGAAATCAAATCGGTTTGATTTTTTCTCGCTACTCCCGCTACAATCGCGCGATTATTTACATCTGTTGTCAAGGTTACTGGAGTTGTCCAAGTCTGTAGGAATCAAAATCATTTCTCGAGTGCTTGCGAGGTTAGTCAGAACAATGTTGTTGTCACTCATCAACGAAATAAGAAAACAAGAATAGGCTGAACAGTGATAAATTCCCCGAATTAGTTCTTTAATTGATAAATTTCATGAGATGGTTGCCTCTGCAAACGTTTATTAGAAATGTAATTGAATAGAGCAGTCTCGATCGTCTCTCTCTGTAATAAATTCAGAAAAAAACACTCCTCGTATTGATTGACAAAGTAGGTACGGAACTAACCTAACTAAAACGCGCTCTCCTCCATTCGCGGCATCGCTCGCACATAGGACACTAGTAGCGTTTCCCGCTGTAAACGCTTGCACTCGCGTAAATCGCCGGTATCGCCAGTAACGCTGAAATCGCCCGACTCCCGCTCACGTAGGACAAGGCCTTAGTGGTACCCCTTCTCGCTCTAGACAGTTGTACAATCTAAAAAATATCAACTTAGAAAAATCTAATAGGTACCTACTTTTTGTCGCAATATGTTGCAGAAAACGTGGATGAAGTGTATATATAACCTGTAGATCGTATACACTGTCTATGTTACGGTTTTTATTCCCTGGAAATCAGAGAAATAACAGGAACGATTGCTAGTTTTAGGTACTGGATTTTACGAACTTCCAGCAAAATGCCCTATATATTCAATATTCATTGTTTTGGGGTTATAAACGAAAACTGTGAAATGGGACGTTTTCACTCCCTGACCTGAGCTGGCTCATGGTTGGGGATTTTTCGTATGTTCGTATGCTTGGTCAAATGAAGATATTCTTGAAGAAATTAGCTGCGATTCAGCCATTTGTGTCTAGAATACTTCGGTATTTGGAATAAACCTGGTAAAGCATACGAACGGTGATGTCAATCATACCAAATTTACCTATTTCGGTAGGTCCTTGAACGTCGATGCGTGCTAAAACAAGTTTGACGTTGATTGTGTTTGGAAATCCTATTAAAATGAAGTTATTAAAAAGCAAGCTAATGACAATAAATCTATAAAAACATGGATTAATTAAGCCAACTACTATTTATATGAACGTGGTGCTTTAACGTTTTAGATGTTTTATGATCTTATTTTCTGCTGAATTAATTTCCTATGTTGTATTCTAAATTTTGCTAATTTTTACGTTTTAAATATTTGTTCGAATTTTTCATTCAATCTTATTTTTGCATACTATTTATTTTCTTTTTTAGTATTATTGTTCGTCTCAAGGATGGACAACTAAATGGAGCCACTAAAAAAATATATATGTAATCGAGCCTCACCTCGACAAGACACAACTCAACCACCCAGCGTCTATAAAAGAAATCTTGTCCTATTTTCAATTCTTATCTCCTATTGTATTCGATTTTTATTTATAAATATTATACATAATTATTATAAATATTATATATATATATACATGGCTTTGTTATACTGGTTGAAAAAAAAAACGTATCCATTAGTTCATAATGGTGTATACCTTTTTGTGTCTTGCTTCTCAATTCCAAGACGATAAAAAAAAACTATTTAAAAAATACTACCTACTTGTACATAATATTCTCGGATTGGACTTTTTTTTTAATTTTGGCGTACACATTTTTGTATGTCCTCTCAAAAGAGCTGCTCTCCTTTATGCGTCTATACGGTTGATTATCTTATACATATACTTATATATATATATATAGTGAAGTCGGTCGTTGATGAAGGTTTATTAAAAGCATAATATTAAATTAAATAAAACATTAGTTTTCTCGAAACATTTCCTCTGTAGTCATTCATGGGTCTGTGAAAATTGTCTTCATTCGGTCCATGTTAATGTTTTTTTCTTTCTTTCTCTGTTTTCCTAACAATTTTTAGTCTGCGGAAAAGGGGCCATTTTTTTTGAAGGTTTTCTATTATTATTATTATCATCGTTACTACTTATTAATCAATGAATATAATGAGGAGTATTTGAGATTACGTTGGTTTTTGCATAACTTTTACATTTTTGCCTCGGGTTTCTGATTTCGCGTATTTATCCCTTACTAGCCAGTCAAGAAAATAAAATAATATTTAAATAAATTTAAAAAAAAGAACACTCGCAGACGCAATGACAAAAACATAAAAATAAAAAATTGATCAAATTCAACTATTATACGACAGCAGTAGTGAAAACGGCCGCCAAATTTTTGGAGGCATATCTAGGGGAGGGGCTTTCTCTGCGATGCCCTCTTGTCTTTAGTCGGTAGGAAATTTTGAATAATCCCCAGGTGAAATGCCAGAGTAAAAAAAAATATATATATATGATAATAAACTGTGCATGTGGGTTATTATTCAGGTACGAAAACATTGATTATACTATAAATAGGATAAAGAAAAATAGTTACAAAAATATAAAAAAAAAAAAACTGGCATTTCACCGAAGGACGAAATTGTATGTATCTATATCGCTTGTACATGAAGACTTAAAATATATCTTTATGCACTGTCAAATTTTGCATGTTTTGTTTATTGAAATCGTCCTTTTATTCAACTTCAGAAAATAGTCTTGAGACTGAGCAAGGGCATATTAAAGGTAATAGTAGATCATTTAGGGATGAATGTACTTTCAGAAATCTACATCCAAGAGCCCATTCATAAAAGCGTAATATCTGCCACGGATCTAACTTACAATAAAATAACAAAGAAGAAGTTTGGAATCTAGAAAGGGTTGGTCTAATCACAATTGTTTGCAAGAGTGTGAGATATACACAGGAGGAGTGTGACTCCCTTCACCCATTGCTTCAGAAGCATTACCATTGGCAAAACCGTACACAAAAATCACGTCAACATACTAACTTGTGGTATAGCTACTCATCTGAAAGCAACTCGTCGCAATCAATCGTAAATGAACACTAACAATAGCCGTCTCTCGGCTCTTCTATTATCCTGACTTAGGCTGGAGAGCTTAGGATTGTCGTGGACGCTGTTCAGAAACGAACGGTTTCATTCATCAAATTCATATTTATTTTTTTTGTTTATATCCTAGCAATCTCGTTTAAACTCTAACTCTTTATATGAACTCGATTTAGACCATAAAATCTTACCATTGTCCTACAACTGGATAACATGTTTAAGTCAACAAACATTTTGGTAAAACTGAATTTGGTCAGGAACAACAAATTATCAACATAGCAACACCCAATGCTACGGCCAAATCAGATTGGGGTGGATAATGCAAGGCGCACAGAGCAACCCCTCCTTCAAGACCGGAGGGTCGTGCGGGTCATTGCATATCTTGCCCCTGACCAAGACAATGCCTCCTCCGTAGCTTTCCCAATTTTCAAACATTAGGTCTTTTTTAGTTATAGAAGGGTGTCCCAGGAGTTACACAGTCCGACTCCTACGTGTTCTACAACTCATTTCCGAAAAAAGGGCTCAAAGCAAAAGTAAGTCCAAATAATTTATATCTAAGGCTGAATAATTCAATTATTGACTTCGAAGGTAGACCCCCCAAACTGACATGAGATCTTTCTGTTACAACGTGATTCAGCTTTATGCACACCGCTGTTTAGTGACTTCCGCTCACCGTTCCATACTTTGGACAGCTCTTAGCAAGATGATGTAATAAAAATTAAATGACATATATTTACCCACAGGTAATAATAAATTAGAAACAATCGAAAATCATGATTTTTTAAAATTGAAAACAAAAAGCTCAGTAGGAGTGTAACTTATCAATTAGGAATTTATTTTTCTTAATTTATCGTATCTAGTAATTTGTTTATTTTTTTGGTAATTTTAAGCACACTTCCTGGTATTTATATCATTAAAACATGACGCTTGCACTAACTGTTCCACAAAGCATGCTGCGTCTACTATTTTCCAATCTTGGAATCCCATACCGTTAGAGTCTAAAATGTTTTTTTCAATATTCCAGCCAACAATTATAAGAGTATATATCCAACTTTTTCGTTGCAGTTGAATATCCAATAAGCATCCACTTGTGAAAATAATTTTTCACCCACGAATCTACCTTTTCTAAGTCAGATAAAAGGATATTCCTAATGAATATTATAGAGGTTCCTTAATGAACTGGAGTCATTGATCCAAACTTTATTTTTGAGCCACAAAATGTATAAAACACAGCTACACAAAAATCATGATTAGAGAACAAAAAAGGTAATTAGTTACTAATAACGAATTTGTTTACCTTCGAAACAAATCGCTTGGTGCAAAAAGCCGTTGACCAGACAAGCTTAATTCCAAGATTAATGTTTGTAGCTCCCTAGATGTTAAATATAACCTCAATATATATCCTTTCCGCCTTAAAGCTTCGGCGTAAACTTTAGCTGCTAAGTCCGTTATGATACTTAGCATAAGTTCCTGTCAGTAATATCAGAACTTATCTAGGGTTTATATAACGTTTCATACATTCTGTTTCCTATTGGACGGATTTTAACATACATTTAAGAAATTATTTTTACCTACAGGATTGCACAGTTCAAGTTTATAAGCTCAAGCTTTATTAATCAGACCAACGTTCCTAAAAAGAGAATCCGAAAACAATTGGTTTTTTATATTATTCAAGAATACAAATAAATCGTATACTCACTAATTTGGTGCAATAAAGGGCAGCAAATAGTTGCCTACACCTGTGAGAAGATTTGATTTTTGAGAACGTAACGATGAAGTATTTACAACCTCAGTTGCTTGAAAACAAAAAATTAATGAAATGTTCTCGCGAGTTGACGCAGACGGCATATTTGACGTAGCTGAATAGGGAACCGTTGTGCAATAATAAATGTTCAAAGGGTAGGTGCTAACAAAAGTTGGGTTTCATAACTTGGCAACATTTGTATTGAAATATCATTCAGATAATAAATAGAAGTGAGCAGGTATCTTTTAAAGCTGAAAAACGCTAGTTTCTGGTTGTAAATTCCCCTCCATGATATCTTGTAAAAAATGGCGGTTTAGTTGTTCTATTGACTAGAGCTGAACAAATTTGGGTAAGTCGTTTCAGCAGAAATATTGTAGACTAGAAAAATTGCGTCCATCGTTCCCAGACCAACGGTATGGTAGTGATGCATAAATAAATTTTGATACAAGCTGATAATAATTATTAGGCAAAAGAATAGATTTGAAATAGTGAGTTACCATAAGTTACCAGTAGGAAAAACAATGGTAAGTACCTAGTAATTAACAGAAGAGTAGAATGAAAGTGATTTGTGCAGGTCAAAGTGTAGGCCACACACCGAAAATGTAAGGAAACAGTGCATTATTTTGAACGTTTTCCGCACTAATTATTTATTGTCCATTTTTGGCACCAACCAAGGCGAGTCACTTAATCAAAGTTCAGCGTTGATGAGAGGATTGGCAGCAGGGCAAGTCAGTTCCAATTTCTTTACTGGACAGAAATGGTCGTGCATTTTGGATTCATCAACCAATTGGTGCAAGATGTCACGTTCGGGAATGTTGTCCACAGCAACAGGTTGTGGTTGTTGTGGAAGAGGAGTCAGTCGAACCAATGATAGTCCCATTTGATGAGCGAAATTTGACAGAGTTTCAAGAACGTTTCTCCTAGTCCAGTCAGGGTCGATTGGGAAGGCTTCAGTAGATAGGTGTGGAAAGAAAACGCGTTCGATGGTTGCATGCATGCCATTTCTAAGGAAAGAAAGAAAGAGGTTATGGTTACTAGTTACAATGATTCAAGCAATAAAATGCAATCAATCAATACACTCAAATAAAAATTAAATGTTTATCTAACAAAATAGTTTCATCGAATAATATATATAGTCACCATAGTTAATACCGCTAGTTTTTTTCACCGATTTGAATCAGTGGAAGCCGAGTTTACAGAGTCCATCCCGTCAATTTTGGTTTATTATTCAATAATAAACCATTGTAATCGATCTTGAAAATTTCAAAAAAAATTCGAATGTTTCTGGCCGTCCGCCGTACGCCCCCCCCTGAAAATTTCAAAAAAGTCGAAGCGACCTAAATTTGGACTCTTTTTGAAGAACTTTCCATGAGGAATCGAATGAGCCCTTCCCCAGGTTCGTAGCTCAAACCATTCTCGATGTATGGCCCGATTTATGGTTGGCCATTCAGCTTGGTATTCAACTCATTTGCTATTCAACTCGCCATCGGGCGACGTTGAAACAAGTATTAGCTTTAACTGAACTTACTGGTTAAGAACAACTCTTACTTGAACGCAGACGATTGTAGATCCCTCATAAGGCTGGACGGTCCGGCATAATAAACTCTGTATTTCATCCGTTTTTCCTTCCATGTTTCTTCTGCATGCTCAACAATCTCTGATAATTTGAGTGCAACCGTATCCATACTCACTGACGAGCCCATTTCGTAATTAAAAAAGTCTCTTGCTCTTTGGTATCTGTGATAGCACAAAAATATTTAAGATTACTTTTCATTTGGTACTCGGATGCACATTGGCTTCCAAGTTTAAGAAGCAAGTACAGCCTATTTCGAGCTTAGAATATCGGAACCTACCTGGAACCAGACTTGCTCATAAATTGATGAGATTTGCCAAACCTAAGTAGAAGGAGAGATATTGGGAGGGGATATATGTGAGAAGACACTAGGTGAACCATTGTAAGCCTTGGTTTCGTGGCCATTTCGTTATTCATATGGCTAATTAGCGGAACAACACCTGCTTGATGAACGAAGCCATAAAATAGAGCCAGTGCTATGTTTATTCCGTACCTGGAAGGAAAAAAATTGTTTTAATGAAATATAAAACGCCTGTTTGGTAATGCATGATAATTGGTATTTTAATTTGTCTATGGCTGACCCTTTTGTTGCTATTTCCGTAGCATTTGATAATCAATATAATCAGCGGTATATATTCATATCCGTCTAACTAACCGTGGGCTTATTATTGAATCTTCGCTACATTAAAAATGTCAAAATATTATCCTCATGGAGCCCGTTTTGCGACTCTCTGTAACGATCACTGGATTTGAATGTTTATATATGTATAAGTGCGTGTATGTGTAGCATTCCGAATGATGATGATCACTGTCCTTAGGATTAAGATAAAACTTCGTTCCTTTGCAAAAAAAGTTACTGTCATGCGCAGGAACTACCACAATCGAAGAGGTTTAATCAATCGGTAGCCAGGGGGTGTGTGACGGAGTATTTTCTGGGCGTTTATAGGAAAAAATCGTGAGTTAAAACTCTGCTTAGGTATTTATCAATAATTATTAGGCCCTAACCCACCCAATCCGCATAAGTTTACTGAGCAAACTTTTAAAAACATTGAGCAAGAATTAAAAAATTTCAAAAAATGTTCGTCGAAATCCTTTTTGGCATAATGTTACAAAACCAATTCTTGAAAATTGTATGAATATGTATGTCATCCCTCGAGTACCGATACCTGCCTAAATATTATATTGGTGGATGAATAACTATGGATCGGACAGAAAACTAGAAGGATTATGTCAACATCTGAACAATAGTGGAAATTTTGACATAAAGGATGTCACAATTATACAAATGATATGCTTAATACAGAAACAGTTCAGAAATGTTTTCCGCTTCTATTGTCATCTCTACATCGAATCATATTGCAACTCAGTTTTGCAGGAAATAGATCAGCCTACCAGCAGTTGGCTTACCTTACAACTAGGGAACTTTATCTTAACAGAAGTATCTTTGTTCCAAAAAGTGGTCATCTACTAATGGCGCCAAATTGGATAATTTGCAAGAACTAGAGGTCTAAAGCTGGATTCACATCCATCCGGCTAGCTCAAAAGTGTATACGAGAAGCTGATTGGTTGGACACCAGCTGTGGAGAGGGAATATTTTTTGCGGACAGGCAGTTTTGAAGCAAACTGTACGCATCAGATTTTTCGAATCTGTTCGCGCAGTTCACTACTGCTCATACAGAATGGCGTCGGGAACCAAAACAGCTGTTGGAGGAAGCGCAGGAAACGAGTTGTTGGCGTGTGCTCAGCCGATTCCCCTCCATCCCCTCCACTGCTTTTTACTAGCTTCCCCTATCCGTATTTCCAAACGATCCAGATGGATCTGAACCCTGCTTAAGGGGCCAACTCATTGATAAGTAAGAAATCATTGTCGGACAATACCTAACATGTTTTCTGCTTTATTCAACGATTGGGATAATGTTTGACAACTGTATGTTGCCTGTAATAATTTATTGTAAAACCACTTTTAAAACACTTCACCTTCATAATCATAATTACATCAATGCAAAGGCACATACCATATGACTAGCAGACCATCTTTGGTGTCTAGTTTATTCCGTTCTTTCTTGACATAGAAGTGGTAGCCTTTAACGGTGTGTGATTCGAGACTGGAATCCTCAATTTTCCTAATTTTTTGCGTACAAAGGAAAACTAGAGGAAGTGTTACAGGTATAAGGAATCTCGCTTCTTGATGTGGAAACACTGATAGGAATGCAACTGGAAGTATGAAGGAGGCTGTCATGAGCCCAATGATACTTTGAACTCGTGGTAGGCTACTATACTGTTTCATAGCTCCCCTGCGAAATATAAAAGTAAAACTTGAATGTAACATCAAAGATCCACAGATATTTATTTCAAGAAACGTATTTCTTAAATGTATTGAAAATGAATCTTCACAATTCTCTTAAAAGAAAACCACTAAGGCCACACTATCCTACCATCTGCACACCTATTTTAACATCATGGCGGGAACACTGACCTGTACAGGAAACCAATGAAAGTGAAGAGGCCAGCAATTCCGAGGACGTTAAATAGCAACGGGATATTGACGAGAAAATGAGTAAATCTTGGATGAATCCCATGTTCCGCTAAATTTTTTGAGTCTATATTGTACCTAATAACAAACAAACGCCGTAATTTAATAGTAGTTAAACGGCAGTAACAGAGTAATTGTGATTCTGTGATATTTACACATTTTATTAATTAAGTACTTAAAAAAAAAACACATTGGACATAAAAACCATAATAAATTGCACGTTCCACTTAAAAATTTCTTTTGTCAGTGGAGAAAATACTTACATGTCGAAGGTACAAAAATACGATTTCCAAACTCATTACTTAGCTAATATACGAAGGATGTTTCCACAGACTCTGTGGAAACATGAGGATATTCCGGTCAATGTTGATCATAACCAATTCAATAATTTTGTCCTCTGTGAAGTCCGAATTAGGTCATTAATGTATAACCGTAATTCCATCTAATTAAAAACGATATCACGTAGTTTGATTGCTTTCATACGTACGACCCGAGATTTTAACACAACTGATTTGCGTAGCATGAAAAGAGAGCATTGCTGAAAATGACATGTTCAATTCAGAATGTTGTTATTATTTTCAAATTGTAGGTCAGAATGTCGGCGGTTTTGCGGCTTTTTAAATTGTTTAAAAGTTGAACGGTAAAAATGGGAAGAATGAGGGGAAAATAATAATTTTCTGGTTAACCCTACAAGGTATTTCTTAGCTTGACCACCAAACGCTTCGTCCAAAAGCCAGATTGCATCTGTCAATGTAATTGCTTGCTTTCAATACTCATTAGATTAAAGATTAGATTAGATTAGGTAGCTGTTAACAGTTTTTTCTTAATCCGTACCAGAAAACCATAACAAATGCGTTTGAATAGGAAGTGAAAGATAATTTCATGCCTATCACAAGTTGTCATTTTTAACCTTTGTCGGTATCGAAGGTTCGCAAACCTATTACTTGGAAATAACAAAATTTCCATAAAATGGATACCCGTTCATGAGAATCATTAAGGAAACGTGAATGCGGATCGATTGGTATGAACAGGATCGGAACGATTCCTGAACTCTCACCGACCAACTGCATTTCTAAAAGTATTTGTAAAGCGAAGCGTTGGTGTATTTCAGTTTGACTGCATCACTAGAGAGTCACATCCTCCTTGCAATACTAGAGAGTGAACTAAATCGTCTGGAGAGAATCCGGTGGAGCCGAACATTCCATTTTTTTGTTTTGATCGCAGTAACCTAGTGATGCAGTGAATGTGGATATTGGAGTGAACTCCTAAAAGGGTTTATAGCCGATACACGGGTTGAAGCATTCTGATATTCATGAAACTACCAAGAACTGCACAGGTGCTTCATGTTTCACAAACCGAGACGTGGTCTGTTTTTCGATTTCAGCTTTCCATGCAAGGAAAGCAGGTTCATTCTCAAAAGTAAGACTCTTGGTAGAAGTCGAGAATACGTGACCCCTTCCTGATAAAACCGTCGCCATATTGAAAAACCCGATGTCTCCTATCGATATAGGTCCACGTTTTCGATGTGTGTTCTGTCTAGTTTGACGGTCTGGATCCTCGCTTCGCTTGCATCTCAAAATCAAAAAAATATCCTACATCAATCCTTCTAGTAAAGTATAGACCAGTTGGACAAATAGATCAGAATGTGTTAACACTTGTCTCTGCGTATTAAAACGTCTTGCGGCGTGTTAAAACGACGATATGGCGACGGTCTTATCAGGAAGGGGTCACCTATTCTCGACTTCTTCCAAGAGCCTTACTTTTGAGAAAGAACCTGCTTTCCTTGCATGGAAAACTGAAATCGAAAAACAGACCACGTCTCGGTTTGTGAAACATGAAGCACCTATGCAGTTCTTGTTAATTTCATGAATAACAGAATGCTTCAACCCGTGCATCGGCTATAAACCCTTTTAGGAGTACACTCCAATATCAACATTCATTACTGCGATCAAAACAAAAAATATTTAATGTTCGGAAATAGTCGGATCGGCAATGTTCAGCTCCACCGGATTCTCTCCAGACTCTCCTATCGTAAACATTTACAATATTGTTGCCAATAACAAACCCAATTAAGATATGCGGATATCAACATACCTTATAAAATTATATGGTGTGAAAACGAAGTCCCTCAGAAGCGATACATTTTTATTGACAACCTCCTCAGCCGTGAGCGCACCATAATAAATCGAGTCAACTATCATAAGCCCAAGAAGAGCAGGTAAGGCACAAACAATCAGAGCAGAAGTACGCATGTTGAAATCTGACAACCCTGAAACGGTATTCTGCTGGTCATAATTATTGCAGAAATTACCCACAGCTCCTGCATGCATACTATTCGATAACATTGCATCTATACATATAGGATTTAACATCATTGAATGTGCAACGAACAATTAACGGCACGCCAATCTTAATGACTAAAATTGAA
This sequence comes from Creontiades dilutus, assembly GCA_031894815.1. NCBI lineage: Eukaryota > Metazoa > Arthropoda > Insecta > Hemiptera > Miridae > Creontiades > Creontiades dilutus. Next base: position 984,929 of record JAVIWC010000204.1, read on the forward strand.
GAGCAAGGAACATAGTTTAGCCATCTCCTGGATCTCGATACTGGGCTTAGTTGTTGACAGATTTCTGGTATTAGCTTTCGGGGCGCTTTTTTCCGTGCACAAACTTACTATTATCGTGTGGGCAGCTCATAATTATTATGAGACACAGTAAGAATAGAATTTGAACATTCACAAATAGCTTGATTCGTTTGGTAAGGTATGAAATGTTGAATATGAGAGTTGAATTCGGATTTTGAAGAGAATAAAATATGACTACTTAAGTGAAAAGCTTCCCTACCTTTGGTGAGATAGAACAGTACATTAGGTAAAGTTGTGTATCAACATAGACAGGTATGCAAAATAATAGTTAAGATTCATTTCTCTCACTGATTCTTTCTATAATTCGGGAGACCTAGGCATACTTAATCGTAATAAGTTACACTCAATAAATGACGGATATGTTTTTTGTCGCCAAAGAAATATGAAATACTACTAACCGACAACGTGGGAACCCATTCCTCTAGTGAGCCAAAAAAATATTGGCGGGAAAGCGAAAGCCAGAAACGTAGGACGATTAAAAATTCCCAATACTGTGATAGTGGCTATAAAGAAAACGCCGGAGAACGAGTGCCAAGGTAACGCCAGTCGCATTCTATGAAATCTAGGAAGGAATAAAGGTATGATAAATATGATTATGAAGAATAAAGCTATCATAATAGTCCAGTCATCTGGTGAAAAAATCGGAAGGGGAGCTTGCAAAAACTCCCAACTTCCGCAAATTTGCTGGGTTGTTTCAAACCCCCCAGGGGCGCTACACCTCATTTTGCGGACAAATTAACCTTGTGCTAACTTCAGGGGGGCCGAAAAACCGCGATTTTTTTGGACTTTTTTCAGTTTTTCCGCTGTAACTCGAAAACTACGCATCCTAGCGAGAAAACCACTCTATTATCAAATAAATTAGACAAAATTTTCCACGAAATTATCTACCCCAACCAGCAAAAACAGCCAGAAATGTAGGAGTTAAGAATATGAAATACTACAACAACACAGTGTATCTTACAATCTTTATAATTGCTTAAAACTCGAGTTTAAATCGTTAAAACTCGAGTTTAGTTGGTTAAAACTCGAGTTTAATTCGTTAAAACTCGATTTAAATTCGTTAAAACTCGAGTTTTAAGCAATCCAAAATTGTAAGATACATCAGTGTCATATTCTTAATTCCTACATTTCTGGCTGTTTTTGCTGGTTGGGGCAGATAATTTTGTAGAAAATTTTGTCTACTTTATTTTATAATAGATTGGTTTTCGAGTTACAGCGGAAAAACTGAAAAAAGTCCGAAAAAATTGAGGTTTTTCGGACCCCCTGAAGTTAGCACAGGGTAATTTGTCCGCAAAATGAGGTGTAGCACCCCTTGGGGGGGGGGGGGGGGGGGGTAGAAACAACTCAGCAAATTTTGGAAAGTTGGGAATTTTTGCAAGCCCAAACCACCAGATGACTATAAATATGATTATCATAAGTAAGATAAAAGCTTTAACACTCTCATTCCACTACCGATACCATTTTGACTGCCTCATCCTTTGTGAGCGAGGTATTGAAAATTGGGGCTGAGAGGGCCCAGAGTCAATCCTACCCGAAGCGGTTTGGATTGTGAGCAGACTCTAGTGGGCAACTCAAGCAAACTCTGAAGAGGTACGGTCGCATCAAATCGGTTATTACCACTGTGTATTTAACAGTAACAAGACACGACAGCGATTGCCTACCTGATTCTATCTTTAATATTATCCGAGTTGTTGTACCGCTCCCTCAGATACTCGTCTTGATAAATTATCTGAAACAGTGGAAATAATACATCATTAAACTACTACCAAACACACCAGGGGAAGTTGACAAATCCGGCTCTGAGAATAGGGGAAAAAGGCGGACATTATGAAGCCACATTTTATGTTCAATCCACACAAAAATTTACGGTACTGCACAAATTAGCCTCTAGGAATGAATGTAAGGATGTGCGCATGATGTTCTCTAGTCTTCAAACACAGCTTTTATATTCACATGCTGGCAGCACCATTTTAACCCTTCCAGAAACCTCTTTTCGTGATACTAGAGAGTTTTATAAGTCCAAAGAGTAGTAAGTCTGAATTCTGAATTAGATATAACTACAGAAAACAAAAAGTATGCTAACTAATTAGTTGTACGTTACGGAAGAAGGGTTCTAACTCGACCTATGGATTTATGTAGTGACAGTACGTGAGAAGTGATTTGATATTTTCATCTATTTGTGATTTTCTATTAGAATTCAGCTCATTCTGTCGTAGGTAAGTTCAATTCAGTTAAAGGAAAACATCAATTTGTCTCAATCAGGAAATCCCATTTAAATTCAGATTTTTCTGTAGGTACGATTCAACTCTAACTGTTTCTCCCATTATGAAGGAAATACAAGACCTTTCTAATATGATAGTGAGTGGAATATTTTTAAGGGGTTTTCGAAAAGGTAAACATTCTGTGAAAAACGAATTGACTATTCTACTTACTTGATCTGACCGAGCCATGGACTCTGCTACAAAGTAGATTAGACAAGACGCCAGGGCCATTTCAACGCTGTTGGAAAACGTTCGGCTTCCATATATCAACATTACAAAAGAGCTGGCTAGAGTTATTAGGCGGCATCTATAGTTTTGCCCATATAAGAAACAGATTCTGTAAAAATGAAATTTTCTATCTTAATTTATTTTGAAATTTTAATTAATGAAATTAATTAAATAATAGATGACATTTTGCATCATCAACTATGTAAACATTTTCATATTGTTCGAGTATTACAGAAGGGATAACGAGAAATATAAACTCAACAATAACTTCTACTCATCAAGCCTAAACAATACCTCACCTTTAATCTATTCTTTAATAAACAATTTTTCATCAAATGATGAAAAATGTTTTCATTTACAAACGTAAAATACGTTAGGGACGTACAGAAACAGCTTTTTACACTCTTGCCTGCGCAATGTCCTTGTTTTAGCGAGTAGTTTTTCGCTAGAAATAGCGAGTTTTTTGTTAGAAATCAATAACTCAGTGAAAAAAAAAACACGAAATATTATTATTGTATCTAAAATAGAAAAGTTGGTAATCCTATTTTTATAATTTGAGCCAAACCAGCCACGCAATAGTCACCTCACATTTATTATGGTATAGTACCTCAATTTTGAAATCTGAATTCTTCTCTTTAACGTCTACAAAAGATTAGGAACTGCTTATACCACTGATTCTATGCTGTTTAAGGGCGTACATTTTTGGGGACTAAAAAGAAAAAATAATTTAAGCAATCATGATTATCCCCTAACCGGTTATGGTATAACAGCACAGTTTTGAGTGGCTTTTTTAAATTCATTCATAAAAACATCACGACCATTAGGTAGATAACCACACTTTTTTGTGAGACACAATCGGTTGGTTTTATAATTTGATGCCTTTGTTAATAAGAGGTAAATTTGTATAAAAGTGATCTAAACTGATGGATATACTGATTGAAGACTCACTTGTAAAGGGAAACGTCAGTGATGAACGAGAGAATACAACAAACAACACGAGGAACAACGATGAGCGTGTAGGGCGTAATGCAATTAATGTCGAACCACAAATTTAAAAATGGCGCAATATTCTTCAACAATAGAAGGGGCGTCCCAACAATCAAGTAGGGTAGTGTGATACTCCTTATTGGTAGGGATGCATTGAATTCCCATGGTCGGTTGGAAGCCGTTTGGAATATGTCTCCTGAACAAAGCAATAACAAGATGTTTCATTATTATCTTAACGTAGGAAATTGGAAATATGTTGCTTAGATAATATAATGAATATATGCAAATAGATAAGGCTTTGAGAGAGCATTGATTGGGGCTACCAACATTTTCACGCCGTGTGAGAATGTTTTCACCAGTGAGGTGTTCTAGAGGTATACTTGCGACGGCAGTTACCATTTACCATGCATGTGAAGGTAACAATATCCCTTATCATAGAATGCAGCAGGGTCCACAAACTCTTGTCGGCCGTATTCTACGTCATGATGAAGTTGCCAAGCAGTTAGTAGGTGCTTTGCCATCCAAAGGCTGGGATTGGAGAAAGAGAGAGAAACTGCATCATAATGACAGGGGCAAGAAGCCAGATATCACTAATGTCAAGCGAGTTGGGCCTGCCATAATCCTGGAGGACTAGTTTGTTAATGTTAGCGAGGACATTAACGCTGGTCATTCAGCTTTAGCCAGGAGTGCTTCATACCAGACTGGCTGATCTTTGCATGCAGTATACAAACATTTTTTGTGGGAACCTATTTCCAAGGTTGAAACATGTAACATAATATGTTAAAAAATAGATTATATTTTCTTTGCTATAATACGCGGTTCTGAGAATTTTCTTAATTTACTGCTCTTGTTATTAACTTCATAGTAAATGGTTTTCTATTTAGATTTGACTGACACAGAAAAACGTTCAATTTCAAGATTTTATAGTTTTTGAGGAAGGAAATTCACAAAAGGTTTCCCGAAAAATTTTAATTCTAGCAAATTTAACTAGTTAGTACTGTCATGTTTTCGAAGTTCATACAGGTCGCTGTGTCAATAGGACATACCTACGATCGTCTTGCATGACTGGAAATTATTTTTCTCTTGGCCATTATGAAGGCTCATTTTGGAAAATAATGAATCAGAACGAACTTCGATTGACATCAAACCACAAACCCACCCCACTGTTTACTGTATATTTGTTTAAAGCTACTTAAGTGTAAACCACACTGTACATATATGAATATTTAATTACTACTACTATATACTATTACTCAAACAGTTCCAAAGAACGGCAAAAGAACTCACCGGGTTCCTGTACCCCTTCTCATATCTCCCTTAGCCCATATTATGATAAGACTTATTCTTATTGTGTGCTCAGCAAACAGTTACTATACATACCCTGACATATTCATATCTATTGCATACCCCTTGCTTTCCACACCTACCCATACCTCTGCGGTATTTTCTCACCTCAAGTTGAATTGTATCCAATATACCTCTACAATACAGTAGCCAAAGAATCCTCCATTTAATGCCTTTCTTGGAGCGACTTTAAAGGAATAGGTATTACATTTCCCAAGTGACTCAATTTTGTATCTCATTAATAACCCTTACCCCCTTATCACTATACACATCATAGATTTATCTATATCGTATAGAGAAATAAGAAATTTAATCACAATAACCACTCAGATCGTCACACATATCAGTTTACCATTTATGACTTCTAAGGACTGGAAGAACTCATCAGGGTGGATATAACCGGTTTGTGGAACAAACGTCAAGAAGATCCGGAGGAAGGCAAGGAACCAGTAAGGTGCAAGGCTGACGTGAGGTCGAAAATTCGAGTCATCTTCAAACTTTTCTTCGGGATCTTTAGTTTCGTGAATATCTCGTTCCATTTTGGGAAACATTATTTAAAACTGTCACGGTATCAATTCTGAAACAGAAAAATGTGAACAAAAGTAAGAGAAAGGAAATTGTAGATCTTGACCTCTCCTAAACTGTGTTTTATGAAAACGTTTGCTCAACGCAATCATAATTTTCTGAGACTTTGATACAAATAACTTCACAAATAGACACAAGTAAAAAGAGGCAAGTGCATTCCAGACTAGAAGGTGTTAAGTGCAAGGCATTCCTCAAAGTTGATAATTAATAATGATATTTAACTTCTTTGTTCGTCAATACGCATAAGTATAAGTGTCAATAAACACGACCAAGGCACGAAGCAAGGAAGAGAAGTGAAGAAGAGCAAATAATAACAATAATAATGAGAAAAGAACGAAAAAATATGAAGAAAATAATAAATTAAATAAATAGTTCGCCCTGCATAGGACGAGCTGCACCCAAGATGGACCCAGTACAAACCAGAACAGGGCCCAATAGGGTGTATCAGATTCGATCGGCTAAATTTCTGGGACTGATCTCTACGACTAATTTACAACAGAAAGTGCTTAGAGTTTTTTACTTTAGAAACATCGTTTCCAAGCAATCAAGGGTAGCTGCTGACAGGGGCACAGGTCCATCTGCACCACCTGGGCAAAATAGAAAAGGTACTTGATAACAATATTAAAAGTATAATATCATCATACTGTTTTCCAACTTTTCTCCATGAATCCTCATTGACGAGCAGAGTTTCAAAATCACGTGCCAAACAGAGCCACAGGATGAGTGAGAGGATGGTGGAGTCGTGAGTCTGGTGAGAGGGGTTAGGGGTTTGCTGTCCAAGAGCAAAGCTTTGGCTCTGTGCTCGATGGGCGGAGCTTGGACGTGAAACACAACATTTCACACTTTTGATCCGACCCGGCTACAAAGAATGAACCAATGGGAGCACCCAAAAAAGAGCGCGCAAAATTTCTGAGCGTACCTGTAGTTGTTTGCTAACCTGCTAAGAATGCTTGAGTGTGCTAGAACCCAAACACACCCTTATCCTATCGTCAGTTCATTGTTCCCAACCCTTGTGACTGAAGTGTACTAAATGTATGTACGCGATTTGGCTGAGAAAAGCACATTTTTGTCTTCCTAACCCTTGGTTGTCCCTTACAGTCTTGAAACCCTTCAAACGGTTTCAGGGTAGGAGACGCCACTGCTAGCAATCTCACTAAAATGGTAGTCACTCCGTTAGTTTGCTAAATAAATTAAAATTTGATTAAACCGTTGAGTTAAATTTCCTAACTCCCTAATGCCAAATCCAGAATTTCCAAGTAGCTCCAGAGTTTTTGCTCCAAAAAATGTCCCTGATTTGAATCCGCTTACAGGTACCATCACCTCATAGCTTCCATCCGAGTAACCTTCCACGTAAAGCATGTCAAAATCCCTTGATTGAAATCGAAAAAACTTATTTAGCTCATTTTGAAAAGAATCCAACCATCAAGAAACGGTATATTCTGATTTGGTTCGAAGATGACCTTCCCAAGCAAATTACAACACTCCGAGATCACAAATACGTACAACGCGTCAAAAAACGGCAATTAGTTTGTCGTAGACGTTGCGGGAAAAACACGTTTTTTTCATTTTAGAGGCAGTTTTTTCGCAAAGCTTCCATATAAACAATGTGAACCGTTGAAAAGCATTGAGCATATTGAGGAAGATTTCATGAACCTGGGAACTCAAGAGCAAATCAATCAATAAGCGAATTCATAACAGTGAAACTTTAGAAACTTCTCGAAACATTGCCTTCCATTTTCAACAGCTAGCAGTACTAAGGAAGCAGAGGTTTTTTACGTCGCAGTAGCAGGTTTCCAAGGGCTGCAATGTCATGTGATGTAGCTTAAATTGCTAGCAGTACTTTAATCAGTGAAGGAAGCTGATGTAACTGGATAAGAAGCAGTTGACACAACTCCTAGTCTGGTTACAGTCAAGTCCTTTGCCAGGCATCGTCTTCTGTGACTACTTAGATATTTGTAGCCACCTGGTGGTAGTAGTACAACTCAGTTATAGGGCCTTCGGAAGGATGAGCTAGGCGTGCTCATAGAGTAAATTGATAATTAAAACGTTTGCCGGGAAGAATACCTTTTTAGTACTTAGCCTCGTGCAGGATTGTTTCGTACTGAGTAGAAGTAGTTTATACAACTTAAAAACAAACTTACCAACAGATAGTACGTGAACGTTTCATCCGATAATTCATGTACCAATACATGAGATTTCTGTGGATCATCTCAGCATAGGATTGAACAAAAATATATAATAGAGGTTATTGCATTTCATGAAGAATTATGAGTGGGTACTTGAATCACCAACACATATCTGACGGTATCAGTATCGAACTGACAGATTGTTATCATTATTATCATCTTCTTCTTCTAGATTTGTTTCTTGGACTCAGGTATTTCTTGGCTGATCCAACTGTGTAACCAGTGAGTTACTTCCCCCAAAATGTTGATACTTCTGATTGAATCCAAACTCATTTCTAACTACTAGGGGAACTAACTACTATTAGTTGCAACCACAAAGTAGAATAGAATGGTTGCAACACTCTATAGCAGAGTTCACATCCATCCGGAACGTCTGGAAATACGGATGGGGGAAGCTAGTTGAAAGCAGTGGAGGGGAATCGGCCGACAAGCTAACAACTCGTTTCCCGAAGTGAAACTGAAGGTTGCTGGCTCAGCAGATGCTCACTGGAAAAAGTCAGCAGTCGAGCGAGAATTATTGATGAGCCAATGGTGGGAGGGGCCAGAATCTCTAAAACTTTTAGAGGAACAATGGAAACATTCTGGCGCAGTAGATCAATCGGAGATGTGGAGACCAAAAAAAAAAAACGATGCTCAATCAGTCAGCCACAGTTAAATACGTTACATTTTCTTTTAGATATCTTCATTCTGCAAAATATTCGAAAATAGTAAGAAGTATCGTTATTTCGGATTATTCGTTTCTTTCGTCTAAGATGTCACTCCAAACGTTTCAAGAATGAGACTCCTGAAATACAATTTGAACTGAAGCTTCTAATATAGACGGATAAACATGGCAATCAGTATGGGAAAACGATTTGTGTGCCTGAACATTCATCATGTGAAGTGGACTACGCAGAAAAGAAGCTTATGTCACATATACAATGACAAGATTTCTATTAAAATTTAGGGAAACAACAAATTTCCAATTTAAAATATCAGACTGACCATGACCGAAACCGCTAGTTGGGACTTGTGAGGGTGATGGAATGGTATAGTTGCCCCTTCCGAGGAGGTGGATGCATTATTATGCTCCGCCAAACTCAGAGGATGACCCAGACGCTTGCAGGCGTCCGATTCATCTCCCAAGGCGACAGATTCTAAAATCGGGGAGGGGCCAACTAACCATATCCATCACAGACTTCCCTATTAGTTTTAGAGCCCAAATCCTAATACCTCCAAAAACGGCAAATCTGACATTCAATTTCTCAAAAGTGCAACTCAACTGATCAGAAATGGTGCAAAAGGCACTTAAGGCTGGAAAATGGCTGCTGAGCTGTAGCTCCAATCTTTGGTAGCACGATTAGCCACTTGGATCAATTTGCCAGTGTACAATGTTTATTGTCTCTTCCTTTTCAGTTTTAAGATTTCCTTAAAGATCCCCTTAAAATCCTTAAATCTCCTCCTCCATCCTTAAATTTCCTTTTAGATCCCCAGCAGGGATTCAGAGGCAAAACGGTTTTTTTTACGAAAGTAACAAATTTCAATGCGTATGCAGGGAAAACAAAAACCGAATGAGTCGATTAAAAATTATATTTCCTTTATACATGGACCATACATAACAATGCTAGGATGTGATCACCTTTAGCAAACTTTTCTATTCAAAAACGTCACAAACATTTTTGAGGAACAGTTCTAGATGGATCTCAACAAATTAAATTGTCATGTAAAAAGGATCGTTAATATCTCATTTCATTGGGGTTTTCTCTTATAATACAAGTAGTGTGTGAAGAAATAATATAGGTATCGCCTCAACAGTATTATTTAGTGGAACATAAGCGTCTCTCAATTCGAAAACAATAACATATTATGCCTACTTCTCTGGCATCCATTACTGCTTGCTTATTTCAGCATGGGAGCAATGACAAAACAGTGGTAAAGGGAGTAAAATATAAAGTGTTTTATGCACATATAGCTATTGTTATAGATTGATGGAAATTAACAATGAGAAGAAGTTAGGTAGATACACAATATCAAAGAACCAAATATGTAATTCATATACATGTAAATTATTGGATTGTACTATAGTAGAACCCTGTCATTGAACTAATGGAGGTACGGTGGGTTATGGATAACCAAACATCAAGAACCGAGGGAATCATTTTCAAAATAATAATGTCCCATCAGTTTATGTAAACAATGAACATTGCATGCTTATTTATGGCAACAATACAAGTGTAGGTTCCAATACCTACATGTTATGTTAAGTACGTACATTAAAAAATACGTAATTAGGTACACATATTCACACGACAAATCAGATTCATCTGTTCCATAAAATATGTATCGATTACTTTAGGGAGCTATTTACCAGGAGTAGGGGTATTTTTCAACAGTTTTCATGGTTACATGCATGCATATCTATGTGTATTTCTCCTCGAACGTCAATATTTTTACGCCCGCTTTTCTATATATTTAACAGAACATATAATTTCGTGTGTCCATTCTGTCCCCACCTTTTTCAAGGGCTGTTCAGAATCTACAATTATTCGGATTACAGTGTTTCAATGTAGCAAAGCCTTAGCCTTGTTACATTAAGATGTGTCTCAGCTAAATTCATCGCTTTCAGATTCATTCATCTAATAGTGTCCTATTATTTATAAATTTAATTGTTCATTTTATATAATCATAATGGTAACAGAGGTAGTCCCAATCCAGATAAAACACCGAGTGTAATTTTTAATGAAATCACTTGAAAATCTGTCAAATTACATAGGTAGAACCAAGGATAGTAGACTGTAGACTACTACCCTTGGGTAGTACCATACAGCATGCAATTGATTAAATTCATTCATCTCCATTTTGTATAGTTCTCTTATGGTATAAACGACATATTAACCAATGTTGTGAGTAGTGAGAAATTTGGTCGAGTACTGGTGTTGTCTTTGGTGGTACGTAACCGTCGGTACTTCCTAAAATGATTTGTCAAAGATCATCCGAAAGTTGCTCCATGCTTCAACAAGAAATTACATTAATCACACTGGCCCCAAAGTGAGGTATCAACCCACAAAATAGGTAGATAAGGTATGTATGTCTCAATTCGCAATAACAAATCTGTAAAATGAAAAGAGGTTTCATTTTCAGAGTGGTGGTACTTTATCATCTAAGGGAAAGTACAGTCTATACGAGCAATGTATCCTTCGTTACTGGAGATGAATATTTGGCCGGGTTCTCCTCCGCAGATGTCGTTTATGCAAATACCAGTATCCAAGCGACCTATGTTCTTGGCGGTCGTGAGGTCCCAGGCTTTGAGAATCCTGTCGAACCCACCGGTCAACATTATGTGCTCCTTGCCGGGAAGGGCTGCCATCGCTGAGATTGTCATGTCATGGGCCTATAAACAATCAGTCCAACTAATCAGATTTACAAAAGTTAGCCCCAATTCTCATTCCAAAAAGTTACAATGCTTCTTTCCACCCTGCACACATTCTTGTGGGAGATCTCTCAGGGATTGGTCAGGGATCGGTGACTGGTTGGTCAGGGATCAGTCAGGGATTGGTCAGGGATTGGTCAGGGATTAGTCAGGGATTAGTCAGGGATTGGTGAGGGATTAGTCAGGGATTGGTGAGGGATTAATCAGGGATTGGTTAGGTGAGGGATCGGTCATAGTTTTCACAGTTAAAATGTCTTTTCTTCGTCCCTCTGTTCCACAAAATCATCTTTTGCATCTTTAGTTTTTTCTTTATGTTCAAGTTCGAAATGTACCATCCCTTTGATTAGAAGATGGTTGGTAAAGTATGTGTTACCTCTCTGCCTTAGAAAAACCGGATATTATTGTGAGGTTTTAATGCAACACTATTCTCCACGTTTCATATTCTGCTGTTGAAGGTCAGTGCAACCCATACAAACACCCATCGTATTTCTTGATGAAGGGTTGATTTTTGACGAAGTCATTCCATATTGTGAACATACCTAATTTATGTGAATAAATCTAGGCATATTATTCGTAAGCTTTGCTAGTTATGAATAGTATAGCTAGGAAAGTTGATGAATGATTTCTAAACGATTTTTTAGGCTTAACAAAATACTATTAACAAATCCACACACAGTGGGATCATTATAGGGACGTTAATTGAAAAAACTTAGTTTTTCTCCTCGAAATTAAAAATAATGCTCCCTTACTAAATCGAAGTAAGCGTGCTTCGAATAAGGGTTTTTAACTTATTTTTCATCACTCGCTCTTATAAAACGCGACTGGGACTTTTGAGCAACTGTATTAATTACCAACCATAATAGATACATACGCAAATAGGTAGTGTGTGCATGTATTCAACTCACTTTAATGTTGTAAATCCTCTTGAATTTCTCTTCTTTAGTCGAATTATGGACGAACACATTTCTCGCGCTACGATCGAGAAAGCATACGTAGTCTCCTACTCGTCTGATTGGGAATCTGCCGATCATAGCGCCCCTGGACATGTAATTGAACCTAGGACCTAGAAAAAATTGTTAAAAGTAAAGTTAAATTGGTTTGAGATTACAAATAAAAACAATTCAACAACAAGAAATCGGTTATAAAATGGGATTGCATCATTAAAAAATAATGAAACAAAATTGATTCTATTTTCCTCAAGCCTCAACAATACCGAGATCCTGGAGTTGCTATTCTAATTGACCAGCGCTACTTCGCTAGCATCATTCTAAAGCACTCGTTAGCATCATTCTAAAAGTTAACCATAGGTCGGAAAGTTAGCATCCTCATCTCAAACCAATCGGTACCTACACAATTTTTAGCCCAAGCCTCGATCAATCAACATTCAACCTGAAGGTTAACGGAGTCGTGTAAATGTGACCCTAATACCCTTTTTAATGGTCAATTGCCAGAAAACGATACGAATTTTCACACGACATGTGAAATAATGTTTTTACCTTTCAAAGAGATCAGTGTCAGCAACACCAACGCACATCTCTTTAATCATTCGCAACTGAAAATCTATTGTTCAAAAAGACTACAATGTACATATGACAACATTTCACGTTCACTCATGCTCAGTGAGTTAATAAACGAAATCCCTCATTTGAGCGAATTCTGACCAATGAAACGATTTTCATGCGCATATTAACACTACTAATAATCAGAAGACTGAGACAAAAATACGCTGATTCTAGCAGCTAGAACTGAAATTTGAATACAAATCGTACAGTAATTATGTACAATTATGCTCGAGACAACAGCGGAATAACCACAGAGAAAGAGGGGTCTAAAATGATTGTTCTGTAAGGGGACTACATTCAAACCAATTATCAACTTTGGATTCAGAACAAAAATTATTCTTCAATCTCCTTCCTCAGTAAAAAAAAGTTGATTCCTTTAGATACTACTATGGAAAAAATGATTGAAAAGGGGAAATAAATAAATAACTGAGGTTCAATTCTTGTAAATAGTTACAAAGGTAATGAATAGAAACGCTGCTAATTATTGCACAGTGGTTGATTATTTCTGCATCATAATAAACCTACGTAAATCTCTGATCTGGGGGGTCCCAGGAGTTATGCACAATCCGACTCCTACGTGTTCTACAACTCATTTCCGACCAAAAGTGACTCCTAGCAATTTTTTAGAGGCTTTGTTTTCGAGATATTGGCCATTTAAAATTTGTTTCGTGTTTTCGATATTATGTCACTAAAACTGTTATAACTCCTCCAATTTTAGAGATCCATCCAAATTTAAAGACACCGTTAGAAAGAGCGTTAAATTCTCTATCTATTTGATGTCAGATAACATTTTTTTATTGCATTCAAGATTTGCGATTGCCTAGCGAAATGTCAGTTTTGTCAGAATCTTGAAATCGCCTGTTTTTCATCTCGCCCAGCAGCCCCATTAATAGTTGACGCACAACTATGCAGACCTGGTAAAACATGCGCCAAAATGTCAGCTTTCTAACGGTGTAGTCCTTTTGGTTTAAAAAATATTTTTCGTTAAGAAAATGGTGTTTAATTGCAGAAAAACGTGCGTTTTCTGTTAAAATTGAGGTTGAGGTGTTATCGGCCTTACGCCACTAAAACGGCCGTAACTCCATCGTTTTCGACGTATTTGCAAATCTAAGGATACCGTTGGAAAAAGCATTGAGTTTCCCATCGTCTCAGTCTTCAAAAACGATTTTTCAAAGGGAACTAAAAGGTTGAAAACGGTCCTCGGAAAAGTGAATTTTGTCAAATTTTGAAAAAACACTTTTTTATTTTATTTTAATGATACGTTTGAGCCTAAAAGAGTAAAAAATGCGCAAAAGCCTCAGCTTTCCAATGGTATAATTAGTTTTTATTTTTTAAAGTTAACTTTTTTGAGAAAATCGAGATTTTATGAAAAAAAAAAGTGTGTTTTCAAGCACATTTGAGGTTAAACAAAAAAAACCTGCATAACCAAAACTTTTTTCTATTTCTGGGAGGAGAATGTCATTTCAACGGCATTACTTGAAAAATGTATGTTTGAGGAAGGGCATCCGCGGAATGAATTGATGTAAATCTCTACCGAACAGACTGAGTTTATGAATTGATTTCCATCAATTCATTCCGCGGATGCCCTTACTCAAACATCAATTTCTCAAGTAATGCCGTTCTTCAAGTAAAAAACACGTGCGTAAAAAACAGCGTGCCTCTTCCCTCCGCGTTCTGAACGCACTCGGTTGCTGAGCGGCAAAGCGTGCTGGGTGTTTACACTCCGAGCGTAGGGGAGCGATTGAGAGAGGTTCCGCGCGAGTCGTATGAAGCAATAGCAAGCCCCGTTGCGATTTAAATCAAGTTGCAGTGAATTTCAGCCATTAAACTGTTTACATTTATGTTTCATTATTCTGGTCTATTGCTGTTGTTAATTCAATTGAATATTCACAATGGACATTGAACAATTAAATAGTGCCGTACAACAACGTCCAGCATTGTGGGACAATTGGGGTGCTGTTTCTGTATTGCATTTTAAAGTCAGGATGTAGTCAAATGTGGTGGCTGAAGAACGCTCAAAACCCGCTCTTCGTCCTCTCGCAGATGACGGTACAAATGGTGATATTGTCCATTAGTAGATCTCCCATTATTGACTTCATGCATCCACCTACGTTTTCTTTCATCTTTCAACGCACTATTCTCCAATATAAACGAATTAAAGCGGTTAATTTCAAATGACATCTCGAGCGGTACACCAACCAATCGACTGATCTACTCAATCGCTAGCAAAATAAACATATCGCACCGCAACGCATCGAAATTCGCGCCTCTCATCGCTTTGCATAGCATCTCGTCGCTTCGCGCGCGATGTAAATACAGCTTTTAGACGTAGTCATACGAATGTTATCTAAATTCGGCACCTCTTGTCGTGACCTCTCTAGATGCCATAAAAAGAGCCCCCCTTTACATTTCAGCACGTTGGATAGGTCAGAAAATAGCAATTGGGGTGACGCAGTTGATCAGGAGCGCTATGATAAACCACGGAAGCTACCGTTCAAATTTCAGTTTTCTAGGTTGATGAAGACGGAAAATGGGAATTAAGTACAGTTTTTCGTGAAGCACGAGATTATAGTTCCCAGTTGGCAGGTAAAAGTAAAGACAAAGGTCGACACCTACAATGGAGCGATGCACTGTAATGGACATGACATAACAATTCGCGTATAGAACAACTTAAATTTAACGAGGAAAAATAAAACACCTACTTATGCTTTAACTGTCCACAGCTATGTTACTGAAGACTTAACAAACTCTTGAAACAAAATCCCACAACAATTATCTCAGCTGATGCGTTTCTCACGATACTAGGCAATCTTTACAATGCTCAAGCATTTATACAGTTTGTTGTTATACATTTAAGCTTATACATTTTAAGCTCAGCATCTTTGGTTCGTATAAAAATTTCTGTAGGATGCACGTTATGAATAAAAGAGGAGAAAAGAAATTGAGTTTTCCTCAATTTTCGAGAAGCTTTCATTTTGTATTCCACCGGTTTTTGTACATGTTATGCTGATAATAAAATCTGTCCGGTTTCGGGCCCCGGGCCTTGCTCTAAAATAAGTTTACTACGATGAGGTTTACTATTTTAGAAGCAGTTACATTGAGACATTGGCAGCGATTAATTTAAACATACGTAACGTCAATAGACTATCAATAAAAATTACAAAGAAAAGAATCTGGAAATTGTACACGATTTAGAAGAAAATGAGTGTGAAAAACGACCGCAAGATAGCGAAATAATGGATCAACAAATTTACAAAGAGAATGAAATTCTTCCCAAAATGAATGAAACAGTCCACTCACAAAATCAAACATAACACAAAATACAGAAACAATTGACTAGCCAGAAGAGGATGGAGACAGTAGTTCTCAGCATTATCAATCCTAGACGCAACCCTTAAGAGATCAAAATGAAAATTGGGCGCGTACGAGTTTTTTCTTGCTCCTTTATCAATGAGTTCTTCGTTATTGTATCTTTATCCAAATCATCCGACTCAAATTCGTAGAGCTCTATTTTGGCTACACTTTTCGTGTATTTTTTAAAGAATGTGTGAGAAATATTCAACGTGGAAGTACCAAGAAAATTGCAGGGACGTGAATTGGATGGAGTCTTCTACAAATTAATTCAGTAGCTAGGAGCGTCCTATATTTATCATCAACTAACGATGATTCAGGCAAACTCGGACAATTCACGAGAGATATGATTGCATCACAACTATCTATTGCTTCCGAGTCTACTAAGGTAGCGGAAGCATTATTTTCACTTTCGGAATGTGAAAATGTTTTTGTCTCCAAAATCAAAAATTCCACTCGCATTTCGCGTTTTAGACCTTTCTGAACAATTTTGTTCCGTGTCCGTGTCTGTCTGTCTGTGTCCTTGTTCAAAAGCACGAAGTTATAGTCCGATTTTGATGAAATTTTCAGGGATTGTGCGGGTTGGGGTGTAGGTGGTCCCCTAATGAGGTTTCATGTACCCCCGGATCAATAGTAGCCTCTGCGCATGCGCAAACGTGAAATCCTTGCCACAAGCGTAACTCCGGGAGTTCTTGACCGATTTCGATGACATTTTCAGGGATCGTTCGGACTTATTAGGTATATTTTATAGTTTGTTCAGTAGTTGAACATGCCTACCTTTATTTTCTCAAGTTATGCTCCTGCATAATAATAAATTTACCCTAATTCAATATTTACTTCGCCTAATTGAACGAAGTTCTTTAGTCAATAATAATTTTCAATCATCTATACAGTCATGTTATGGATACGAGGAAGCTATGTGCCGCAACCACTTGGCAGATGTTTTTTTCTGGGTATGTCATGCACAAATTCTTACGTCTGTTAGCTGCAGATGCTAAGCAGCCACTTCATTGAAAGTCGTTACAATGTTTAATTTAATCGGACAAAGCTATATTACAATGATTTGACGTTAAGTGCTGATTAGCACTGAATAATACGCCATGAAACTGAAATGTGCATGGCAAATTAGAGAGCAGGTTGCTTCAATTGTGGATGGAGTAAGAAATCATTCCAGGATGTAAGCATTCGCAGCCCTGGGTTCGAGAACACCAAACACGTTGATGGACACATCAAAATGAAGGTCTCAGACCGGAAAGTTAACAAATTAAGGCCTTGAGTTGAAGACATTGAGCTCTCGGAAGAGCTGTGGAGTCAGCAGCAACGTTATTTACGGCTTATCTACTCAGTTTTCTGACAAGTAAGGATTTTTGTGCTGTGTTTTATTATAACCCGCTCTATTCCCGATGCAGGCGTGTGCTTTATGTTAAATTACAGAATAATATTTTTTGTGGTATATGTTGGTTCCTAATGTGTTCAAAGTTTAGAAATTACATTTAGCCGATTGCGACGTCTAGTTTTAAATAGGTGCTTTCGTTACATATTTGTTGTAGGCTTGACGTTGTGCTGTTGGTCTTGCTTTTTTAAAACATCTATAGCATTTCCGAATTCAGTTGAACTTTTCAACAACTTTTTGAATCCAATTTTCAAACCAATTTAGATACCCTAAGGGTAGCTTTTTGTTTAGGTAAGAAGTAGGCTTTAGGTAGTTTTAATATACTTTCTGTTTAACATAACATTTTAGTAAGAATGCATTTCAAAATTGTATGATGTTTTGAAAAATGTAAATAATTTTATTTTAATTGCAAAAGCATTTGTTACGCGTCATAATTATACTTGTGAAATATCAAACAATTACTACTTAGGTTAAAAATACAAAACCACGCGAGCAACTACATGTAAAGAATACTAAATAGCAGCCACCAGAGGTGCAAGCTACAAAATAAAGAAAACAGTGAGGTAAGTATTAATACTCTATACAAAATTCAACAGTAGGATAAATAAGGATAGGAATGTAAGTGTATCTAATCTCTCAAATTTAAATTGGAAAAGTTAGAATTCGTACGGAAGATATTTTAAACTGAGTTTGAAAAGGGATCAATCAATCAATTTGAAAACGGTTCAACTCAATTGAGAAATGCTATACACAGGTAGGTAGATATATATATGTATGAGGAGATGTACCGTAGAAGTTCCTAACTTCGGCCGGAAAATCCTGGTAAGTTTGATTTGCTGTAAGAAAAAAGTGTTAAAATTACAACTGTTAGCTTTTCAACATAATGTGAAACAACATTTCAAACCGCATGGCTAAATATGTGGATATTCTAAAATGTAAGTTAGCAGTATTCTGTTCAGATGTTCAGAAACGATCAGTGTACAGTCGTTGAGATGATCCTTTGCGTGCTTCGTTAGTTGGGTCTACCTACCAACTAAATTGCATTCAATGTTTATTAATTTATATTATGTCATTTGAGAATTCATTGTTTAATCCAAACTTCATCAAGATGTTGATTTTGATTGTTCATTAATCAATAATATAAATCTAATTATAATGGTAACAGTTCTTCAATTTGAAAAGTTTGGTTTTCTCTTCCAAGCAGGAGTTTCGAGGAGAGTTGTACATTTCCTCACGACAGCGTAACAATTAAAATTTATCTTATGGGCTTACACATAAAACTATGTTGGTAGTAATAAAATTAAAATCTGTGCTTGAATGTTGACGCGACGGCCCCGGTCGCGATAACGAAGTTTTGGAACAAAGTTAAGTTGTAGGCATTTGAAGTTTCTAGCTGATACCATTTCATAGAATTGAATATGTCTCTATCTATTACTTCAACGGCACGGGACAAATCAGAAAACTTTTTCATCCACGATTTGAGCCACCTACCGACCCCAATCACAACCTCTGGCTTTAAACTTGACAACCCCTTTACATAAAGTAAGTCTAAAATCCGAATAGCCCAGCTGTAACTTAGCACCCAATGCTACCATACTTTTTTATGGCAGAAATAGGTAAATAACCTCCTGCTTCTATCTTAAGCTTTGCAGAACATCCACAGTCAATTCGAATCACCATTTAGATGCCTACTACCAGCTCACTGAAAGAATCCATAATTCCAGACGTGAATATGAAACAATAGCGATATACATACTATCATTTCTTTGTTTAAGAATTGGCGCGTTTTGACGTCATCCGTTTCCATAGAAATGGCTACATCAAACTGACCCTGAGTACGCTCAAAAGGAATTTGGGTGGCCTTCAAATCCTTGATTTGAGTGATTTCCGTTTTTGCCACCCTCCATACTAGATGCTAAAGATAGGTGATATTACTGTCTCAAAAGTTTTACATTACAATGGTTATTTTAAAAACTTGATTTGGTACTACACTTTTTTTAGCTTGCATAAACTATATGGTTCATCGATATGAAGAGAACACAAAAGGTTTAGTAGCTAGATAACTATAGTAAGGGAGAAGGCAACGCACCTCCTACAAATTTCCGAAAAATACCGTTTTTGCATTGTCCGCAATTGTTTTTGAAATGAAGCAAAAAGTTATGGTGGGTACCATGTAATTAAAATTTTGGAGAATTCATAACACTTGCACACTTTCGCTAAAAATAAATAAATAGAAAATTTTACGCACTAATTACTTCGCAGCTCCATGGATGAAAAATACATTTATCTTCGTTCTACAAACAAATTTAAATCGGAGGAACCTGCACATCAAATGAATAAACCATTAGTGCCTACGGTTATAGTTGAATTTACCTCCCATCATTTCCGTAACCGAGACATCAACATTTCTAGCGTTGAAAACTAAAGGCCCAATAATAACGAGATCTGCGATGTCCTCGTGAAGGTAGTACGAAGCAGTCAGTTCTTCATTTTCGAAACAGAAAAGCTGTAAACAACAGAAAATTCAGTTAGTTAGATAATGTATGATATATTTGATGGTCGTTCTGTCATTCAACTGAACTAGGAATCAAATCTACGTTTCCATTCATAATTTATTGTTCTCAAGAATGCGAGTGGCAGGAACTTTTTACAAGCTAACTCCATACTATATATCTGATTTTGGTAAGTAAATTTTTGAATCACACATTAGGTGTTATGCAAGTCCTAAGTGAGCTCTCACAAATGTGAAATTATTCGAACGAGTAAAAGAAGTCTAATAAGTCTATAGCATAGCGATGAGAGAGGGTCGCCATTTGGTGCAGCGCAAAAATATACATAAAATCCAATGCCAAAATATTTTTTCATCATTTAAATGATTAACAGGAGTACAATCCAGTTCTTAGGGACGGACCCGACAGTCCCCCCCCTCAACACTCCTTCAACTAACCTTCGGGTGGGCTCCTTCCGCCCTTTGTTATCCCGGCATCACCACCTTTCCGTCCGCCCCAGGGGGCCATTCGCGTGCCTGCCACCTTGGTAAGCACTAGCCTCTCTGGTGCTCTGGTTGAATCTACTGATTTTGTGACAAGGGATTTGGATGAAAAATGCTTAGAAAAATCAAATATAAACAAAATATTTGTAGCAGAACTTTACTAAGTAACAGTTCTTGGAATGGACGCTAGGTACAATGCAAGACCAAACTTGTAAATAAAGGGGTCAAATTCCATTAAAATCAGATAAAAATCTAAACTATTGTATATTTGAAAAAAAGCACACAAGCAATTTTTTTTGAAGTACTTAAATGTGTAAAATTAATCATTTAAATGATCTGGCTGTAGAACCATAGAGGTCTACTGTCCCGCTTTTTTGTGACAAGCCGATTCTGGATGAAAAATGTGTTGAAAAATCAAATATAAAGCAATATAATTGGTATTTTGTGGAATCGATATTGTAGTACAACTTTACTAAGTAAGTAACAGTTTTCCGAATGGACGCTAGGTACAATGCATGACCAAACTTGTGTCAATAAAGGGGTCAAATTCCATTAAAATCAGATAAAAATCTAAACTATTGTGCAAATTTGAAAAAAAAAGTACTTGAACATAGAAATACAAGAATTTTGTGAAGAATTCTTACACCACATTAATTTAGACAAATTTTATCTAACAAGTTTTAAAGGCTACGGATAAATGTAGCCGTGAGGTTGGTGGCACTGTTAAGCCTTCTCCGTTGTGAAACAACATGGATGATTGAAAACATCCGTAGACATAACGTTGCCTTTGAAAAATAAACATGATCGATTGAATTTCACCTGTTGATCATTTTCCAAGATTATTCTTCTGAAAATGTATTTTTTTGAAATTTAGTTTACAAATCATATCCACTGATTAACTTTAAACATTTTATAATAATCATGCAATACACTTGTTTGTTCTACGGTATCACGTCCTTCTTCTTCCGCGCGCTCAAGATTTGATTTCTCTTATCAAATCTATAATTCCTATCTAACTTGTTCAAACTGTATGCTCACGGCAATATTTTCCGGATTTAATTTATTCGTTTTGATTCGCGATTCAGTTTTTTCGAATAGTGTTAGTGTAATCCAAATCGCCCTTATATGTCGCCGTTCGAATAAATAAGTTGTACCCACGCATTTCAAGATTTGGATGTTCAAGTAGGTATGACTGACTTGGATCGTCTGAAAAAGTTGAATATCAGACCGTGTTCAGTGAGATTGAATAAATCTAGTTCGTTGGATAGCTTAGCTTCTACTCCGAAAACCATAAAGATCTCATTGCCGGAAACAGAAGAGGAACTTCTTCATAAGGAGGTATGCTCTATTACTTATTCGATTTAGACGTTTGTGACTTGTCAGCTTAGCACTTAAATACCAAATAGTATTAACGACCGAGGGAAGGGGGTTTTACCCCGTGCTGGGAGATAGGTCTCTGAAAAGAGAGGTTTGGGCCACAGAGTAACAGATTTCTTGTGAACAGCCTGTCGGCGAGATTGGATTGAGGAAGGGCGGAATGTTTTTGTTGAGATAAGCTATGTGTTGTGCACTATCGCTCCGAGTATGCATGGCGATTCAGTTAGGTAGGTAATATTTATTTGCGTGTAGACAAGTAGTAAGTCTAATTTGTTAGTCTGCGTGCCGAAAATGTAATATCTGTTGAAAAATACAAATTCTCCGGTTACCGTTTATTAGCCTGAGCCAACAGAAGGCATCCGTTGCAAGGGATCAGGTAGCTACTTGCAGATACGGTGATAATTCAATCTTAATATTACGTTGGAAATCACAAAGGAAGATGTGACAACCCAAGAAATGCTCGTCCACTTCGTAAAATCTGCAGGACATTTCACAGCGAGTTCGATTAACAATTCTACCCTTCGAACCCTAATATGAAGGAGATTTAAATGGAGAGTATCTACAAAATCACAACTGCGAAAAGAGGTAAAATATTTGTGGGTAGATAAAAACAAACAAAACAATAGCTCTCTACCAACTCCAGAACTAAAAACTGCGCAACGATCCAACAATCATAACCCGATTTGGTTCCACTGGAGTTGTAAACATGACGAAAAAAACGCTGCAAATTCTTTCGCTGGGGTTTATTATTCAATTGGCTTGCGTTCATGATTTGAATTTCTACTAAGCTTTGGAGTGCGTGTTTCACAGGATAGAGCGATTATTGAATTTCAGGAGATATGCATAGAGCAAGTAAATCTGTTCTCAACCAAAATACCTATTTGGGTTGATCAGTTGATCATATTTGTGTGCCTCCTGAAATTCAATCGCTCTATAACCGCTCTATCAGCTTAGTATAAATTCAAATCATGAACGCAAGCCAATTGAATAATAAACCTCAGTGAAAGAATTTGCAGCGTTTTTTATAGTAATCAGAATACTACAACCCGTGTATCGGCTATAAACTCTTTTAGGAGTTCACTCCAGTATCCACATTTACTACTTCACTAGGTAACTGCAATCAAAACAAAAACAGTAATAAACCAAATGTTTTTTTAACGTAAATGTTGGCAGCATAAATCGTTCTATCATTAATATGGTCAGTTGTTTTGATCGCTAGTGATTTGATGAATGTGGATGCAAATGGTAGCATACATCGGGAATGGTTTGAGCTACGGACCTGGGGAAGGGCTCATTCGATTCCTCGTGGAAAGTTCTTCAAAAAAAGTCCAAATTTAGGCCGCCTTGACTTTTTTTGAGGTTTTTAGGGATTTTACAAAACTTTGACAACCCTTAAAGGGCATTTTAAATTAAGTGAGAGTGCTGGCTAAAGAATTGGGGCATTGTCGGACCAATATTGATTTTTCCTGAAAATTTCAGATATTTTGCTCCGGACGGACGGAAAAATTTTTATTGCAGATTTGGATTCTACACCCTTTGAAACGTAAACCATGCAATTTTCAGGGGGGTTAGAAATTTTTTTTTCAAGAGCGATTACAATGGCTTATTATTGAATAATAAACCAAAATCATTTAAAAATCATTACTCCCTGTTCAATTTTACATTTAAAATTCATATATGCCCATGCGCGTGCTCCTGATTGTATGAGGTCAAGGAAGTGTATAGGGTATTTCCTAAAAGTCGATCCGAACAATCCCAGGTACATTAAAGTGGGTCAAATTTTCTCATCGTTTTGTCTTCAATGTACACTCATGTGCCATAGTCATATAGTTGATTAATTGCAATTGAATTCAGAGGCGATGACTTTGTAACCATCCTTTTAATTTTAAACGAATTTAGGTTATTAGTCTCTACAAAAAATTGAGTTTTTACTTCATTGAGACTATTCCCGTACAATGCTCGATTATGTTATAAAAATCGTTATGTAATTTTGCTTCCGAGTCTACCAATTTAGCGGAAGCATTGTTTTCACTTTCGGACTGTGAAAATTTTTTTGTCTCCAAAATCAAAAATTCCACTTGAATTTTGCGTGTTAGACCTTTCTGAACAATTTTGGTTCCGTGTCTGTCTGTCAGCAAATCCTTGTTACGGGTAAAACTACACGAAGTTATAGTCCGATTTTGATGACATTTTCAGGGATTGTGCGGGTTGGGGTGTAGATGGTCCCCTGTAGGTTTCATGACCCCCGGATCAATAGTAGTCTCTGCGTATGCGCAAACGTGAAATCCTTGTTACGCGCATAACTCTGGGAGTTCTTGACCAATTTCGATGAAATTTTCAGGGATTGTTCGGTTTGATGTGTAGATAGTCCCCTATAAGTTTCATGACCCCCGAATCAATAGTAGCCTCTGCGCATGCGCAAACGTGAAATCCTTGTGTAACTCCTGAAATTCAATTGGCCGATTTCGATGAAATTAACTTATTAGGTATATTTTATAGTTTGTTCAAAGTTGAACATGCCTACCTTTATTTTCTCAAATGCTCCTGCATAACAATAAATTCACCCTAATTTAATTTTACTTCGCCTAATTGAGACTAGTCAATAATACAATGATCTATACATTCATGTTATGGATACGAGGAAGCTATATGCCACACCCACTTGGCAGACGTTTTTTTTCACGGGAAACTAGAGTTGACCATAAATGGTCAACGGCATGTAGTCAAAATCCTTGATTGGATTGTTGAATTTTGATCTTGATCGTGGCAAATTATGGTGATCAGCTGGAGGACAAATCTCGCTTTTATCAACAGCTTTCATTTTAATCATCACTTTCTAATCGAACGGATTCAGTGACACGATTAGCCCTTTCTCAAGTTACAAGCCGAATTAGAAACCAAGGAAACGTGGCAACACGCGACCTTGTTCCTTATTTAGAGAGTCCGTTAAAAACATTGTCGGCTCTCCATCATTTCAAGCCTCCACCCTATCGCCTGCGCCTTAGAAGTCACACATTACTGCTAAATATCGCGAGTGAGCGTAGGCCTGGCGCCAAAAACTGATTCTTTCTCTCTCTGGTCGCCGCTCAATTGGCGGAAGAGTGTCGAGGCATTTCTCTTCCCACCGTGTTTGTTGAAATCCTCTTACTCTACGGAACATCCGGTGTGTGGGGGAGGGCTTACAACCTACCTCTCATGATGTACATTTATTGGATATCAAGGACAGCGGTAAAGTCGCGTTGATGGATCCTTGTATACATTTTGTTCTGTGAATCGCTGAATGGTTCATTTAGTGTAATCGACAGGAAACTAGTTGATGCCTTTTAGCATATGCATCGTGAAAAATCCATGAATCGGATCGATGTTATTACGCTAATGCGAGGAAGGTAATCTAAAGCGAAGTACACAATGCCTATGGGTTCATACAACTGTTTTGAGATGCCGTTCAAAGTCGTTCCCTCTCAGAAGAATCTTCTTTTCCAAAATAGATTATCAAACCTTTTCCCCGAAATGAACTCTCATGTTCGGCATCTCCCCCAGGACTTCGTTGCCTGATATGAGCTCCATATGATGTGTGGACCCGCATTCTGGCAGAGTTCCAGATATTGTTCTTTTGGCGGATTGCTACTCTTTGCCTTGACCTTCCTGGTCATATATATAAAGTAAAATAATATGCGGAATAGGGCTGTAATTATGTTTCCCCAACCTCACATACTACGAGCAATGCTACACCGTTCGACATCTAAAGTACGCAGAAGAACCGTAGCAATTGGATTTTTCTTTGAATTGAGATTGAGTGGGTTTATTTAACGAATTTTTGTCTTCAGTTTATCTCTTACTCTTATTGATTCAATCAGATCTGTAGTTATCCAGGGTGTTAATTTGACTTCCTTGCTAGTAGTTCATTTGCAGCAAAGTTAACATCATTGGTATTTGTTACCGTTGACCTGTTAATTTCGTTGAGTAATATTCTAAGTTTATCTTCGTCATGTGGCATTTTAGCTCTCTGGCAGTTCTTCTGGTGGCTGAATCCCTTTGAAGATTCCTTGTTTTGTGCTGTGACTGCCTGTACACTTCGCACTGGCTTCATCAACACACGTATAAAGTGCTTCATCGATACACTTGGCGTTGTGTCCATATCCCTAGCATTTGTAGCACCTGGTTGCCTTCACAAAGTCTGCAACACAACATATGTCCTGGCCAATGTAGGGAAAAAGGCTCCCCAATAATGCCTTGTGCAGTGCTTTGCTGACCTGGGTGACCCTATGCAGTCTTCAATAGGTGAGCCATCAGCCCTTGTTCTTCGCCCTGTCGGGAAGGATGCCTTGAACTGTTTCTCTCATTCCTCTCTGTATTAGGTATCCCGCACCCAGTTATTTTGGTCCCACGCATATCCAAGAAGGTCACTCTTAGAGTATGTCCTATCTACGACATGGATCTTCAGCATAACAGCCCCATCTAGTTGCCTTTCCTTTCTCACCTCTAAGCCCTTGTCTGTTAGTGCATTTGCCAATTTAGGCGTGGCAGCTGCAACCTTCAAGCCATGTTTGCCTACTGGGAACACTTGTGTGACTCTTTCCTCATTTGGCCCCACTGATTCGAGAGAGCACAGTGTATCTTTTTTAGAAATACTTGAGGCCTCGTCCTCCATTTCTTGGCTCACTGGAAGTGCTTCTTTGTTTGCCTGCACAATTTGAGGCTCAGAAAGCCTTCTCTCGGCCTTTTTCTACGGCTATGTCCGCTCTATTCCTAGTAGAATTTTCCTTGTGGAGGTTTCTCTCTCTCTCTTGGTGGTTTCCCCTTTTTGAAATTCGGACCCGTAGATAGTGAAAATTGGACGTTATAAGAAAGTCATGTTCACGCATAACCTTTGTTGATCTGGCTATAATAAAATTTATAAAGGACCATCTGAACTATCCAAAAACAACCCTGGAATTCAGCCAAAATCCGGCAAAGAACTTGGAAAGATTTTGGTCGTGAACAGGATTTGCCGCAGACGGACACACAAACACGGAACAAAAATTGATCAGCAAACCGTTTTCTTCGAAAACAAGACTTGTTGCACGAAAACAACTTTGAAGGGTTCAGGTAATGCTAGAATCCCGTTGAATAGACACACATAAATGTTCTGGGTTTTATACAGGAAAAACATCAGTAGTACCTCTTACAAGGTGAATATAAAATGAAATGCAAAGAATCTAATATACAGGGTGCGGCAGCATAACTTCCTTTTTTAAAACTTAATAAAACGCATTGTATGTATCAGAAAATTTTTATTCGTTTTTTATAATATAGGCACATACATAAAGTTTTGTTTTACCCAGTTTTGAAGATCAAATCAGGCAGGTGACGTCCCCCATTCTCCATACACTGAGTAAACCGATTTCTGGCGTTTGTCATGACTCCAGCCAGCATAGCAGGCGTTATGTTGGCAATTTCTTCCTGGATGTTGGTCTTCAAATCTTGTAGGGTCCTTGGACGGTTCACATAAACACAGGATTTAAAAAAAAAACCATAGAAAAAAATCACAAGGGCTCAAATCGGGAGAGCGGACCGGCCACTCCAAATCGCCAATAATTGAGATAAGGCGCTCTGGGAAGTGTTCCCTCAAAACAGTCATCGATGGACTTAGGGGACATTTGGTTCCAACAAGACGGTGCAACGGCACACACTTCAAGAGCATCGATGACTGTTTTGAGGGAACACTTCCCAGAGCGCCTTATCTCAATTAGGGGCGATTTGGAGTGGCCGGCCCGCTCTCCCGATTTGAGCCCTTGTGATTTTTTTCTATGGTTTTTTTTTTTTTTTTTTTAAATCCCGTGTTTATGTGAACCGTCCAAGGACCCTACAAGATTTGAAGACCAACATCCAGGAAGAAATTGCCAACATAACGCCTGCTATGCTGGCTGGAGTCATGACAAACGCCAGAAATCGGTTTACTCAGTGTATGGAGAATGGGGGACGTCACCTACCTGATTTGATCTTCAAAACTGGGTAAAACAAAACTTTATGTATGTGCCTATATTATAAAAAACGAATAAAAATTTTCTGATTCATACAATGCGTTTTATCAAGTTTAAAAAAAAGAAGTTATGCTGCCGCACCCTGTATCTCGATACAGGAAATCCGAACTAACTATATAACTGCGTGGATGTGCCCAGATTTCAAAAAACTTTGAAATAATTTAAAGAAACATTATTCCAGCGCTTGTTGAGCATGCTAAATGTTGAGTAAAAATTATTATTATTTTTAAATTTTAATGTGCCTTTACCAATAATAACTTGTTACTTACTCTGGATTGCCTTGGCAGAGAAGAGGTTTATGAGTACAGGGGGTTGGTCGTCCCTTTGATTAGGTGGTAGGCGGTTTCTAATTGAGCAAACATCTACTCGCTCCAACGGACAAACATAATCATGAATGCACCTGCCACTTGATTTATACAACCAACCGTTAGTTTTACTGAGTATAGAGGAAGTTACCGCCAGTCTACCCTTACCCCTTTTGATGTTCTCTCTTTGCCAAGTGACGCATCCTATGGCGTCAACACCGATGCTCGCGCTTACCTTCTCATCTCTCGTCTCATATTTTCATTTCGAGGTAGTATATTACGAAGTTAATTTGGTTCTGAGCCAAAATGTTGTTGGGAATGTCCAGGATTTTCTCCGTCATTCTGTTGTGCCCTCTTCATATTTTGCTAGTCAAATGTGTAATGCTGGTTATATCATCTTCTTCTAGATTGGACGATCGAACATTAGGTATACATTTAGGAAAGGAATAAACTCTTCGAAAATCAGTTGAAATTGTGAAATAATTGTGGTTTACCCGCCAATTTTGAAGAAAGGTCGGATAACGTGTAGATCAATGTGTGCATCAAATATCTAGTTGAAACCCATGATGCGTTGACTGTTACTCTCATTTGTAATTATATTACTACATTTGATGTAGTGTAGGACTAATTTATATTTTAGCAAATTTATTCAAAAATTATAACTTTTCGACGTTTTGGTTTATTATTCAATAATAAACCATTGTAATCGCTCTTGAAAAAAAAATTCTAACCCCCCTGAAAATTTCATGGTTTACGTTTCAAAGGGTGTAGAATCCGAATCTGGATTAAACAATTTTCCGTCCGTCCGCCGTACGCACGATTTCTCCCAAACGGCTGGAGCAAAAAATCTGAAATTTTCAGGAAAAATCAATATTGGTCCGACAACGCCCCAATTCTTTAGCCAGCTCTCTCACTTAATTTAAAGTCCCCGTTAAGGGCTGTCAAAGTTTTGTAAAATCCCTAAAAACCTCAAAAACGTCAAGGCGGCCTAAATTTGGACTTTTTGAAGAACTTTCCATGATGAATCGAATTTCCCCAGGTCCGTAGCTCAAACCATTCCCGATGTATGGCCCGATTTATGGTGCCAACATTTGCATCCACATTCAGGTTACTGCGATCAAAACAAACACAACAGGGGTTTTCTTTTGTTTTGATCGCAGTAACCTAGTGATGTGGTGAATGTGGATACTGGAGTGAACTACTAAAAGGGTTTGTAGGCGATACACGGGTTGAAGCATTCTGACATGCATGAATCGCTGTAAATTCTTTCACTGGGGTTTATTATTCAATTGGCTAGCGTTCATGATTTGAATTTCTACTAAGCTTTAGAGTGTGCGTGTTTCACAGGTGATAGAGGAATTTCAGGAGATATGCATAGAGCACGTAAATCTGTTCTCAACCAAAGATTTTATTTGGATTGATCAGTTGATCATATTTGTGTGCCTCCTGAAATTCAATAATCGCTCTATCACCTGTGAAACACGCACACTCCAAAGCTTAGTAAGAAATTCAAATCATGAACGCAAGCCAATTGAATAATAAACCCCAGTGGAAGAATTTGCATCATCGTTAGAGCAGTGGCTCTGAATATGATTGCACATTTTGCATTCGTTATAAATATACGCTTTGTGTATAGTGAATCCCCTCAATGTCTTAATAAATCCACTATTACGCCCTTTCCACAAAAAAAGCCTCGAAAAACTATGGTGGATTTCTACCAATCTCGAAACGTTCCGTCTTCGTGAAGGTTTTCGAACAGTTGGCACTGACAAGATTGAAATCAAATTTGGGGAAATTTGCTTTGCTCCATCCTCTCCAGCGTGGCTGAAGCTGTTTTGTTTTGGCGGTGGAAAACAAGAAGCAGATCTCTTTTCTTCTTTATTATCTTTTGAAAGCTTTTGTTGTTTTACCACATAGCCTAATTCTCAAAAAATTTGAGTATTATTGTTCGAACTCTGGTACTATATCCTTTAGCATTTTTTAGGAAGGTTGGGAGCAGGTGGTTTCATTTGAGCAAAGAAGTGCGTTGGGACCATGATATTTCCTTATTTATATTATTGACCTAACCCATCAGTTCGGCAATCATTGCAGTGCATTCCTGTTCAATATAATGTATTATTTGAACAATTACGACATTTGTGTTGCTTAACGTCCTACTGGTGCTAATAAAAACCTATTCTATTCTAAAGATCCGCTGAAAAATTGGGATTTCCGCTCTGATTGATAGTGCAAAAGAATCTCGTCGACAGGTACTTATACGCACTATATTTGAAAGTAAATTGGAACAGTCCAGGTTTAGATCTGCCTGTGCAACTAGTAATATTTACTATACTTCAACATTGCCCTAGCATCTAAGATGTTTGGAAAATGGATAATTACAACTACTCAATAGTTCACGAATATTTTTTCTCTGTTTAGAACAACCGATCGCTCAGTAGCCAATTCAACGGCGCATCAATACTCTCGAGAACTGCAGCTTTGACAAAGTCTTGGGATCTGGAGTCGATGCGAGAAATTCTAGAAATGAGTATAGTTGCTTCAAACAAGAATAAGAAGGAGGATCACGATTTCGACAATGGAGATAGTCAGGTGAGTTTTCTAATAACTATCAAGAATGTATGTGTATAGTCAGGATTTATTCTTAATCATTCAGAGTTCAATTCCCAGAATGAGATTTTAACGCTTTGATAGAATTTTCAACTTGATAGAAATGGATTGTTATCGGCTCGAACTCCGGGGACTAGATAAAATGTTTGTTTATTATGAAGGATTCATTTCCCAATTATTGAACAGCTGGATGCGGAATCTGAATCATATTACATCACTAGCATGTTGAAAGGTTGGCCTAATGTTGACCAAAAGGTTGACCTGTTCCTCCTGACACCTGAGAGTGGCCGGCCCTCACTCAAGTAAATACAACTATTTCAATATGGGAAGTACTACATACTCCATGTGAGTTTAATGAGATTGAGATATGTTTGTACAACTCCTGTGATCAGTGACCGTTTCGATAGGAATCTTGTAATGTTTTCTGTACTCATTAAGGTCTATAATTTAATCATTAGCAATTCTATATTTAAAAAAATATATATATCTCCTTATCTTTGAAAATAAATTTGAAATATTTTGGCTTCTCAGCTATTAGGAGAGACAGAACCAAAACAGACTCCATTTTACAACAACAATACTGTTGTAAAATGACTTACTTAATTCGAAGGTGAAATGTTCGAATATTAACCAATTTTTGATCTCTTCTTCTGTAAAAATCCAGGTACCGGGGATAACCACCCGAACGGCTGATAATAAAAATCCATCTTGACAGGGGCGTAAATTACACCCCCGCAAACCCCGCGATGCGGGGGGGCCCGGGCTACAAGGGGGCAAATTTTTCGAAGAAGAAGAAACTACTTACTGTTCTCAGACTAAAATGTTTGCATCAAGATCCGTTTTAAAGCATTCTAAGTCCACTGTCAGACACCAAAAACACATTCCAGACGATAACTCGCGATAAAATTAAAATTAAAACTCAAATTTGCACAAAAATCTACCTAGGTTTCCAAAAGGCCATGTTTGAAGACGACCACAATCGCTTCACTCTAAGGGGAGATTTAGGGCATTTCAAATGGTGGAAAGTTAGCCGAAAACCCCCAAGCAGGTGACTCTCTTTTATAGAGGTTTTTTCACGCTGAACACGATGGTGAAATCGGATTGGAAATATCTCAATACGTTCAAACTAGAGCAGTTTGAAGATGATAAAACTAGGTAGATTGGCAAAATTCGCCAAAAAAATAAATTCTTCAGCTTTCAAAAATTTTGAAATTAAAATGAGAAATGGGTATCACAAGTCAGAAAATGAAATTGTCGGTTTTTGCGTAATTTTTCCTCCTGCGGAACGAGTTACTTTGAAAATTTGCTCATTCCGTGGCGTTGGTCTTTTAAAACGCCACCACTTACTTGGAGACATCTTTATGGGATATTCACTCACAAACGCTGAACGAACGAACAAACAAAATCCTCAGAATACTAGCAAGAAGCGATCGGTAGTTGCCATCATCGATGTTGCAGCTTCGAGTCCCATCTCTATCGTAAAGGTGGGTTAAATTGTTATATGATATTACGTATTTTTAGTTAGGTTATCGTAGCGTATTGTACGATGACCGTTAAAAAAATGCACGCTTCGTAAAAAAAAAAAAAAAAAAAAAACATTATGCGGAGGGGCCTCAAAAATATTTTGCGGGGGGGCCCCGCTGAAAAACGTCACGCCTCTGCATCGTGATTAAGAAATTTTTTTTTTTTTTTTAGCCATAAAATCACGTTTTGAACCCTAGTTGGTGGGTTGAACTTTCTTTCACATTTAATCTTGAAACGTAACAATTTGCTATGAATCTTGAAACCTACAAATTGTAAAATTGTAAACCGTAAGATTGAGGCACAAGTTCTTCTGTTCTCTGAGCCACCCGTCTAACACTCCTCTTCTTTCTCGAAGTGCCCATTTTCACCCCATAAACTATCTCTGAGCTAGACTGGAAGTTCTTAGTTACAAAGAACGTCGGGTTATATTCGTCCTAATTTCAGAAAATGTTCAGCATTCTTGAATGGTATTGGACTCATTGATTTGAACCATGAAAATGATGAGCGTAATTTGTTGGAAATTTATTTAGTGATGGTTGTTGGTACCCAAATGTTATCACACTAATGAAAAACGAGGATTGACTTGTTGGATTTTTTTCGTCCTAGTTAATCCTACGTTCACATCGATTGCGTTGGAATGGGCATCTCAGATTGCTCGTGACATCCGTGAGTCTCATTGAAAATGACTGTCGGAACGGTGAAATCTCTTGGCTATTTCTGGTCCTTGGAAAATGTAGCACATTCCCATCATTTCACCCTCTTCCACCTTCTCGGACACCTCTACCAATTCAGGCTTTGCTACCAACGGAAAATGGTTTCTGGTGGGGTGACAGCTGTTGGTGCTCATCTTGACAGACAGCCCCGGACATCGAGGATGAAAATCATACCTCACTCTGACGTAGCGTACATCCCCCGGTGATTAATATGCTCTCCACGAAAACCAACACCATAAAATTCCTTGTGGGATGTGTTAAGGCTCAGTAGTTTTTGATTGTGAAATGTTTATTAAAGGAAAGATCTTAAAATGTGTTTTCGGGACGTCTCCCACTTGACAAATCTCCTGTACACATTTATAACTTGAGGAAAGGGGGGTTAGTGAAATAGCTGGAGGGTTGACTAACTGTGGTTCATCCTTTTCTATTTATCGTTCTTCCTATATTTATCTTTGGTTCGTATTGCTCTCCGCTCCGCTCATCGCTTCCCTGGAAACCATTCGGATAAAAAACGTGTGTTTACGGCAAATTGAAATGGGAAAGACTCGATATGATTACCCTCGTTCGTCTTTACGTCTTTATTAGCCGTATGTTTTTATGAAAGTTACTGTGTGATGAAATGATGTAATTTTTAATTTATTTTACTTCTAAGGCAAACATGGTTGCGGAAACTCCGTGATCATTTTCGTCAAGAACAATTCACACAAACTAAATTTCGACTTTTTAAATACTTGTATTGGACTTGTGAGACCCGTTGGTCCTAGCTAAGAACTATAAGTTATGCACCAAAATGTTTTGTATATGTTTGTAATACACAAGACCCTTTCAATTCTCACTTCAGTTTGTACTTATTCATGTACATCATCTCAAGAGGTGGTTGTTAGCCTATTCCCTTCTACTGTAACTTATTAACTCTTCATAACTCGAAGAATTTGTTCACTTTTAATTCCTATTCCTGCTTGATTTATTTTCTTCTGGCTGTTACCAGTGAAAGAGAAGTTGGTGTCAATTAAAACCAAAACTTTGCACCCCAAGATATCCCCATGCTACTGGATATCTGTCCTATCCTTTTAGTCAATATCTTAGTCGTATATTACGGTTTCTCCTTTTGAGCATTGTTCTTACTTTACAAGGGTCATATTATCAACTGAGGACTATGTGGCAGCTACTGGTCTTACCCACGGACACAGCTTTGTGCAGAAGTCGTGATGGTACGTGTGATGGATGGGGGGATCTACGATCCACTTTCTTGAGGGCTGTCCAGCCCTTGTGGGGCTCCGACTCCTGCTTGCTACCTCTTCAAGCTAACGTTATATCAAGTTCAGGCGAAGTCCAGTCTTTGCTGAAGTACTTGAGAGCCTTTAGGCCGTACTAAGAATTGTGATTCTCTAGCCTGTGATGTATTTACGTATATGCATCCAGTCATTGCGTTATTTCAGCTTGCGCATCATTTACTCTTAGTTGTTAAGAATCATGACCCTTCTAATATCCCATTTACATCCGATTCTGACCCTTCTGGTTGAGTTGCGGCTTAACTTCTCTTAGAATGAAAAATAAAAAAACCTCTGCCAAGTGGGTGTGGCACATAGCTTCCTCGTATCCATAACATGACTGTATAGATCATTGAAAATTATTATTGACTAAAGAACTTCGTTCAATTAGGCGAAGTAAATATTGAATTAGGGTAAATTTATTGTTATGCAGGAGCATAACTTGAGAAAATAAAGGTAGGCATGTTCAACTATTGAACAAACTATAAAAAATACCTAATAAGTCCGAACAATCCCTGAAAATTTCATCGAAATCGGTCAAGAACTCCCGGAGTTATGCTTGTGGCAAGGATTTCACGTTTGCGCATGCGCAGAGACTACTATTGATCCGGGGGTCATGAAACTTATAGGGGACCATCTACACATCAAACCGAACAATCTCTGAAAATTTCATCGAAATTGGTCAAGAACTCCCGGAGTTATGCGCGTAACAAGGATTTCACGTCAGCGCATGCGCAGAGGCTACTATTGATCCGGGGGTCATAAAACTCATAGGGGACCATCTACACATCAAACCGAACAATCCCCAAAAATTTCATCGAAATTGATCTAGAACTCCCGGAGTTATGCGCGTAACAAGGATTTCACGTTTGCGCATGCGCAGAGGCTACTATTGATCCGGGGGTCATGAAACCTATAGGGGACCATCTACACCCCAACCCGCACAATCCCTGAAAATTTCATCAAAATCGGACTATAACTTCGTGTAGTTTTGCCCGTAACAAGGATTTGCTGACAGACAGACACACAGACAGACACGGAACCAAAATTGTTCAGAAAGGTCTAAAACGCAAAATGCGAGTGGAATTTTTGATTTTGGAGACAAAAAAATTTTCACATTCCGAAAGTGAAAACAATGCTTCCGCTACCTTAGTAGACTCGGAAGCAATAGAGTAAACCGGTGAGAGGGGGGGGGGGGGTGATAGTACATTTTGGAGTTGCAATTTATTTACTGAATAAAAAAATCCTCTTTTTGTTTGACCCATTATGTTTATGGTACATACCCACCAATCAGTTTGGTGAATAATTTTGCCGAAGATATAATTTGTTAACGTTGCATTCCTGTTGAGGCTACTTCGGATTAGTTTGTAACACTTACACGCTGCCAGCCCATTCAAATAGTGACGCCGGTTTGGAATGCATCCAAAAGATGAAAGGCCCACTCCCGTACTAACCGCAAACCTTCTTACTCGTTATATTAATTAAAAGTGATTCCTATCTTAACTCTAACAAACTCAAGGTCTCATGACTCATCACACAATTATGATCAATTCCCTACCTAATTTGTTTCCTAGCAAGATTTTTCTAAATGCAGAGTTATGTCAATGCTTTTTAAGTCACACATTTTGGGGGTTTGGAATTTGCAATGAAAATGGAGAACGTGGACGAAACTTTCTTCGTCCAGATCAGAATATATTGCTATTACATACAATTATATATAAAGGTGTTTTGTTAAGTACAACCCTCATAAAGGAAGATTATCACAAAGCGTCTACAAGTACTATGTTAAGCTACTTGATCTTTTGGTTAGCAAAAATCGTATAAATATGTAACTGATAGGTGCATTCTTGTTGAATAAAAAATTTCCAGGCGAAAATCACAAGTCTGTGCTAATTCTTTCTTTAACAGTTACGTAAAAACTTGAGATTTACTAATCAGGCAAGTTTATGAAATTACCTACGAATATGTTAGGAATTGCTTTCTTCTGATCTTAATAATGTATGTATTGAATATTGGCAGTTTGTTTGATGTCCTTCCCAGATACAGTAATACCCCGCTTAACGTACATTCGGACCATGTACATTTCGTTTAACGTACAGTCTTACTCTTTAAAATTTCGTCCGCATATTTAACATTTTCCCGGAGAACGGACAAAGTTGGGGCGAACATATTTTTCCGAATTTTGAATTTGGCGCATGGAAGAAAATTGTTCTTGGGTAGATTTCGGCGCTTGCGTACCAACACTGGCGCCAACATGCCTTTGTCTCAGTTCCAGTGAACCCATCGTTTCGTACCTGTGCCGAAAACATTCTTGCCCGTATATAAATCGGTTTATATTCAAGTGATCTTTGTTATTATCTCTCTTAAAACTCGTTATTATCGTTCTTTATATGAATACTAGCAATGTTTTGTGTGTATTATTATTATTTAGTTGTGAAAATTAAAATTAAATTGGGGACAAAAAAAGTGTCTAAAGAGGGGAACGTGCGTAATGTCCTCTCAATCGAAAAGAAGAAAGAAATAATTAGTAAAAAAAGATGGTGAATGGTGGTTCTAAAATTGAAATGGGTGGGTGTGGGGACGAGAGAACGATTTAACCACTATTTCCATTATTTCTTATGGGATTATTAGGTCC
This sequence comes from Creontiades dilutus, assembly GCA_031894815.1. Taxonomy (NCBI): domain Eukaryota; kingdom Metazoa; phylum Arthropoda; class Insecta; order Hemiptera; family Miridae; genus Creontiades; species Creontiades dilutus. The sequence continues at coordinate 1,021,760 of JAVIWC010000204.1, forward strand.
GCAGTATGGACATTTCGTTATAAGGACATTCTTCAGGAACGGATTATGTACGTTAAGTGGACCACTACTGTATATGCTTATAGTTTCATTCTAAAAATTTTCTAGCCTAAATTTGTTATCATAAAGCACTTTTTAACACGAAAGCTCGTTAACAATCTACTAACGATAGACAGTATACTCGTGAAATATTTAACGTTATCATGGAAGATGGTAGGTAATGCACTCGGGCGTTTTTTAAATTTATAATACTGTTATGTAGACTTGCGTATCATTTCATCATAGAAGTACAGGTAATCTAAGAAAAGAATAATTCCATTACCTCTCCTTGGTCGTTGCTGGCGTAAAGAATGTTGTTATCAACGTAGATTTTAATTATGTCGTTTTGCTGTTTCTCAAGAATCGTCTTCTTGGCGTCCCAAGTCCCCCAGTTCCACGCTTTGAAGGTCCCATCGTTGGAACAGGAATACAGGGTGTCATTGAGTACAGCTAGGGAGTATACGTTGACTGGGTGGGCATCTATCGTCGACACAAGCTCGAGGTCTTGCGACCAAATCTGAAATAGAAATTTAGTTTTCAATATATGGCATACTCGTTATTCTGAATGGTACTTTTGTTTTTAATGTGTACGAAAAATTATTTTTTTATTTTCGGGATTCAACCTACGAAGTTGGGTATGGTGGTTTTAGGATGTCCATAAGTAAAGACCGGCTTCTATTGATTTTGGTGAGAGGGGAGTGTAACGAAATAGTTGACCATAAGCAAAACAGTACAAAGGTTTATTGTTTTTGTACTAGATAACCCTCTCACACAGATCAGTTGTTTATTTATGAAGGGTGTCCCAACTTAAGTTCATCAAACTTTAAGGGTCAATTCTATTGACCATTTCCAACAAAAAACGCTGCAAATTCTTTCAATGGGGTTTATTATTCATTTGGCTTGCATTCATGATTTGAATTTCTACTAAGATTTGGAGTGTGCGTGTTTCACAGGTGGTAGAGCGATTATTGAATTTCAGGAGGCTCACAAATATGATCAACTGATCAATACCAATAGGTATTTTGGTTGAGAACCGATTTACGTGCTCTATGCATATCTCCTGAAATTCAATAATCGCTCTATCACCTGTGAAACACGCACACCAAAGCTTAGTAAAAATTCAAATCATGAATGCAAGCCAAATGAATAATAAACCCCAGTGAAAGAATTTGCAGCGTTTTTTTATTGAACTTCAATACCCTACCACAATAAAAACATCTATAATTTATCAAGTCACTTTAGCACTCGTATTGGGTCAAAACTTCTCCAAATCCAAATTTAAACGACGTAGCCAGAGGTAGACCTATGTTGAGTAGGCACACAAATATGATCAACTGATCAATCAATTAGTAGAAATTCAAATCATGAATGCAAGCCAAATGAATGAAATTGAATAATAAACCCCAGTGAAAGAATTTGCAGCGTTTCATGCATATCAGAATGCTTCAACCCGTGTATCGGCTATAAACCCTTTTAGGAGTTCACTCCAGTATCCACATTCACTACATCACTAGGTTACTACGATCAAAACAAAAAAAAAAAAAAAAAAAAACCATTTTGTTCGGAATGGTTTGACCTCGAACCTGGGGAAGGGCTCATTAGATTCCTCTTGGAAAGTTCTTCAAAAAGAGTCCAAATTTAGGCCGCCTTGACTTTTTTTGAGGTTTTTAGGGATTTTACAAAACTTCGACAACCCTTAAAGGGCTCTTTAAATGAAGTGAGAGAGCTGGCTAACGAATTTGGGCGTTGTCGGACAAATATTGATTTTTCCTGAAAATTTCAGCTTTTTTGCTTCAGCCGTTCGGGAAAAATCGTGCGTACGGCGGACGGACGGAAAATTTTTTGTTGCAGATTTGGATTCAACAAACTTTGAAACGTAAACCATGAAATTTTCGATTATTGAATAATAAACCAAAATGCCTTCTAAACTTTCTAGGTTCGGTTTCTGAGTTGTTCAATTTTCACCAGTTTTTTCATTTTTCCCATTTTACATAATTAAAATGGTCATTACATCCTTCAACTACTCTTTGGAGTTCATTTTAAATACGAAAGAAAGTGTAGAAGGAATTTCACGTTGGAAATGAGCTCAAGAATCGAACCTAAAAGTTTGATGAACTTACGACGGGACATCCTATATAACCAATCCTCGTACTTGCCTAAGCAGTTTCTACTAGAAAATCTAATTCGATGGAGATTGGAAGTTCAGCCTGTTCCTGCTCTTCGAAATTGCATTCCGATCGTCGTGATAATGATTGTTCTCCCTTCCGACACTCATTTCCATTCGTATTATGATGTGTGTAGTTTTATTCAATTTATTTTTAACGTTTAATGTGGGATTGTTGATCCAAGTTTCGTGAGCTGTGGTTTTCTTATGGTTGAGCCAGTTTTCTAGAAAAACGTTAGAAGACAGATGGATGGATTTTTTAGGCTTTTAGGTTCTGAAAATGTAATCTATCGCTAATCGGTCCCAGAGACTGGACATGAGTGGATGTCCTATAGCTTGATATTTTTTATGGGCTTACAGCTGCCAAAAATGGCTTAGTTATGTACAAATTTGGTTTTTCTACACTTTTAACTCCATCAAAATTAGTGATGAAGCCTTAAGGCGTATCTGGGCGTGGCGAATCCTCCGCCAAAACCTTTCAATACGACAAGGTAACGATTGAGAAGGAGTAACAAAAAGAAAGTAGTGTAACACATAGAAAAATCATTGAAAATTATTATTGACTAAAGAACTTTGTTCAATTAGGCGAAGTAAATATTGAATTAGGGTAAATTTATTGTTATGCAGGAGCATAACTTGAGAAAATAAAGGTAGGCATGTTCAACTATTGAACAAACTATAAAATATACCTAATAATAAAAATTGACATTGCCGTTGAATGGATAGATGACTGAAGTGATAAATAATTATTATGACATTTCTAAAAATAAAATATAAGCATCTTTCAATGACGGATCAAATAATGTTGGGTTGACTGCAGCGTCGTTGCAAGGCTACTAACTCCGTCATCCCTCCTCACAGTGGCTGTATAATGTCCAGAAAAAAAACAGTCCTGCCGTGGTTGTGTTCGACGCTCGATCCAAGCTGGAGGCTAAAACTTTATTTTCTCTTTATTACTCACGAGAACCATCTTTACATCACCGAACAATCCGTGAAATTTCATCGAAATCAGGTCAAGAACTCCCGGAGTTATGCGCGTAACAAGGATTTCACGTTTGCGCATGCGCAGAGGCTACTATTGATCGGGGGGTCATGAAACGTATAGGCGATCATCTACACATCAAACCGGACAATCCCTGAAAATGTAATCGAAATCGGACTATAACTTCGTGTCGTTTTGCCCGTAACAAGGATTTGCTGACAGACAGACAGACACACAGACACGGAACCAAAATTGTTCAGAAAGGTCTAATACGCAAAATGCGAAAGGAATTTTTGATTTTGGAGACAAAAAATTTTCACATTCCGAAAGTGAAAACAATGCTTCCGCTACCTTGGTAGACTCGGAAGCAAAAACAAGTATGGGGTTCCAAGCTGTATAATGGACGGTAGAGGGGCCTACATTCTCGTTCATTCTAATGCTATTCATAATGGTCCAATATTGTATCACTCTCTCATTTAAACATCCTTAGTGGGGAGAAGGTTAAGTTATTGAACGCATCTACAGTTATTGGTGCAGTTATGCTATAAAATAGGACTACAGCTGGTGGAAAGCCATAGCCACACTAATCATTACAATCGACTTTGCGTGAATAGCATAAATTTGCGAAATTAAGAATATTTAAGAGTTTAGGGTATTCGAAGTGCCGTATTCCTGAGTGAAAGGACTGACCCTGGTGACAATATTCTTCAATTGAGTCATTATTCTTATTTTTCTCCTGAACGAATAGTATATCTTACCGAGTACTGACCGTAGCTCCTAAGAATTTTGAGAACTCACGTTTCTCATGTGTTTAATGTATTAAACAACAATAATTAACTAATAAGTTAATAAATAATGCGGAGTACAACAGATTCAGAAACTGAAAGGTGGAGAGTATTATTCTGTGGGGAAGATTCACATCTGCCTAGGGCAACCAGTGCGATTTTATAATCTGCCTTGAGCTTATTTGGTGCATCTTTAATATTTTAACGTTCTAAGTAGTATTCTACCTCGAATGAATTACAGCTCTACTCATAGTACGTCAAAATTTCAAATGAAAATCTGCATTGCTTTGAAAAAACAAAAGCTGTTTACCAATGTGTTGATAACATTGACAGTAGGTATTAATGAATAATTTTTTTGAGCAAAAATTAGTTGAATGGGAAATATCATTGAGCAATTATCTGAAATATAGTGATATCCAGTAATAAAACTAATGGTTTTCGAATACACAAAAATACCAATCAAGCACGTAAATACATAGGTACTAAATTTTACTTCTTGAGGTTTTTTCAAAAGAGCCCGCAAAATGAATTAGTCGATGAATGTTACTATCAGACGTAGGTATGTGTTTGGATGTATACTTGATATGTATATCTTGTGGTTCCGCATTGAAAAGTGTGAAGGTAATGGAATCTAATTTCAATTGATTAAAATAGTTGATTTCAGTATCATTCTAAAAACATCCTTAATAGAGCTACACATCAACAATGATTCAAGCTTGCTTCTATTAATTAATCTCCTCTCGTTGGTAGTGTTTATACACATCCTTTTTCCCAACAACGAAGATTGCAAAGCAGCAGAGTTGCCAAGATCTTCACTCGATTTCTGGTGGTCGAAGTGAATGGGGCATTACGAGCTCAAGCTGTTTAATCCTTTACTCGGCGAGTAGACAAAATAATCTATTGCCACGATCCCAAGCGTCCTTCTGTTATGTTCTTTCAACGCACGTTAGCCTACTCCGTTTTAACGACGTTCGGAACGGGGTGGTCTCATTTGGCACCGCGTATCAGGTGAATACCGGGTTCTACTTAGAATCCCTAGATTTATTAGACGTTGGTAGGTAACTTTTAAACCAGCTTGTTTACTGGCTCTTAGTTTTCGGCTTGCCTCGCCAGTAACTTTCGAGCAATTTTAATTTAATTTGCCAGTTCTAGAATGCTGTGGATGTTTCCTTAGAATGATGCAGAAGTTCCTTAATAACCTAGATAGAAGTCCAAAAATTGACATTGGGCAATTCTTGGGCAAGGAATGTTGAGTATGATTTGTATTGACTCAAATGGGGATAGCAAATAGGTCACGAATTAATTGTATAGGTAGGTGCTCACTTCATTAGGTTAAGAAAGACCAACAATACCCTCCATTAACGGTAATTGGTTGTATTAAACCTGCCTCTCTCTCTATATATATTGCTTTTCAAAGTCAGATTCGGAAATTTCCATTTCAATTTCAGAATTTTCCATTTCAATTTCAGAATTTTCCATTTCAATTTCAGAATGTGATCAATATCCGGGTGGGAGCGGTTTCTGAAATTGAAATGGAAAATTCTGAAATTGATTTGGAAATGTCTGAAATTGGTTTGGAAATTTCCGAATCTGACTTGGAAAAGCTATATCTCTCTCTCGCCGACAAGACCAAGGCTCGGAGGGACGCCGTAAAAAATTATTGATTTTTTGATTTTGACTTTTGAAATGTTTGCTTTTTTATACATTCCATACAAAATGGAGTCTAAACATTTTACGGCTATAGCACTTCGGTATGAGCCGGAGATCAGGTAGAGTTCACCCCTCACAAAACACCCAATTTGCGGATTATCAACAACCAGCAAACTAATAAATAATTATACAACAACAATAATTCAATATAACAGTGTTGATATACCAATTGGTAAATTCACAACGATAGAGATGAAATTACAACAACAAGCTATTGATATTAAAAAAAGCCAAAGCAAAGGCCATATAGAACCGATCGCTAAGAATGTCCTCCCAAACTGCCTCCGAATCAGAACGGGATTGACGTTTCAATAATCTCTGAAAGCATGATAACAGTCCAACATTTGGAAGGTGAAAGGTATCTTATTATATTTATTTGGGCCCGACGAGAATTAAGTACCCCTGAAACGGTTGACAGACGAAAATTTCTCACTAAGTTTCTAATTGCAAAAATTTAGTTTTTTCGTTCTTTTTTATATCTGAGGTTTTTATTAACCAACAAACCATACCTAATGGTACATAATATGTACCATTATGTACATTTCATATTATGAAATAACCACAAATGTAGTATCGATTGTGTATTCGGCTATATTTTTAATACCGTAAAGCACACCGAATCCTTACAAAACTTGAAGGTGAAGTTTGTTTCTATCCATCTATGCATGCATGTTCCCGATATACGCCTTAACTGCCGGACCGGTTTCCATCTGTAAACAGCGCTATCCTTAGCAATCAAATTGTTCGGTTCCCGTACTTTTGGTTTATTATTCAATAATAAACAATTGTACTTAATAGCTCTTGAAAAAAAAAAAAAAAAAAAAAATTCTAACCCCCCCCCCCCCCTGAAAATTTCATGGTTTACGTTTCAAAGGGTGTAGAATCCGAATCTGCAATAAAAATTTTTCCGTCCGTACGCCGTACGCACGATTTCTCCCAAACGGCTGAAGCAAAAAAAGCTGAAATTTTCAGGAAAAATCCATGTTGGTCCGACGACGCCATAATTCTTTAGCCAGCTCTCTCACTTAATTTAAAGTGCCCTTTTAGGGTTGTCAAAGTTTTGTAAAATCCCTAAAAACCTCAAAAAAGTCAAGGCGGCCTAAATTTGTACTCTTTTTGAAGAACTTTCCACGAGGAATGAGCCCCTCCCCAGGTCCGTGGGTCAAATCATTCTCGACCCAACATTTGCGTTATTTTGGTTTATCATTGTTTTTGTTTTGATATCAGTAAGCTAGTGACGTAGTGATGTAGTAATGTGGATACTGGAGTGAACTCCTAAAAGGCATTATAGCCGATACACGGGTTGAAGAATACTGATATGCATGAAACGCTGCAAATTCTTCCACTGGGGTTTATTATTCAATTGGCTTGCGTTCATGATTTGCATTTCTACTAAGCTTTGGAGTGTGCGTGTTTCACAAGTGATAGAGTGATTATTGAATTTCAGGAGGCACACAAATATGATCAACTGATCAATCCAAATAGGTATTTTGGTTGAGAACAGATTTACGTGCTCTATGCATATCTCCTGAAATTCAATAATCGCTCTATGACTTGTGAAACAAGCACACTCCTAAGCTCAGTAGAAATTCAAATCATGAACGCAAGCCAATTGAATAATAAACCCCACTGAAAGAATTTGCAGCGTTTGTTATTACAGTTCCTAACAGGCAGTTTATAAGCAGAAGAAAATCGTGACAATAGGGTAAGCCTTGAGAGATTGCTATGGGTGATCATAATGAATTGTGTTCCATTAGTGATACATAGGTGATTGACAGGTGCTCGATATTTCGTGCGAACCATGAGTTCCCTGCTGGTATTTGGTATATTGTCGTTTGTTTCACTTCTTTCATTCATATCTTCTCGATTTCTCTACTTAATTCACTATCTTTCGTGAACATTGCCACCTGGCCGTTTTGTGAAACCGCCAGAAACGATACGACACTTCCGAAAACTGAATGGAAAGCCACAAAACGCAGTTAGTCAACCCAAGTTATTTGTAGATGAGTGGCAGGCTACTAGTTTATTTTTCATCGTGGGACGTTATTTTTTACCCATTCACAATCTTCTGACACGTGAGCGTGAGTGGTAAGGACATATGGTGGTACACTACACTCACATGACAACTCTCTCGCTAAGGCCTTTATTGCGGCCCTATCTTGGCAAGTCTCCTTCCTAGCTCCTGCCCATCACTGTAAAATATTTTCTTCTCGGTTTCGACTCATTTCGTTGACTCCCTTCCTACTACCACCTTGCTGTAATTTATTATATCCTCGGCCCCCTGCCACTCCGAAAATCTCCTTCTCAAAATAATAGCGTAGTTTCAGTATCACGGTGTGAGTCACGCATTTCTGACGTTCTCTGAAATTCCTACGTAAATTGGACACGAGCCCCCAACAACTTCGCTCTCCTTGTATGCAAAGTTTCCCGTTCTTTTTCTTGAAGAATCGTATAAAAACTTTTTTAGTTCGCGAGTTAGCTGTGAGGCTGCAATTTCAAGCTCATTTTGACTTGGGCATCTCAGAAATGTCATGTTAGACTAGCGTAACGCAGGAAGATGCGTATCCTGCTAAAGGATTTATAAATGTCAGCAGTAGTGCGTAAATAGTGGGAAATACCGAGGACTACTGAACAATCAACAGTACTAAAATAACGATTTTCCGTGCCTGAAGGAACCTGAGTTTGAGGTTTCTATGTTTACAGGAGAAATTGGTACCTATCTACCCTTAGTGTTGGTCTTTTTGGAAATTATCTTTCTTACCTCCTTAACTTCTAGATCTGTTTCCGAGTCTATCTATAGGCAGCGGAAGCTTTGCTTTCATTTTCGCATATTGCCTTTTAGAACATTCTGAAGAACTTCGTCACTCTCTCGCTCTCTGTGTGTCCGCAGATCCTTCTAACAAGCCTAATTTCTTCAGTATTCTTCTGATTTCGATGAAATTTCTAGGAAATGTGCGGATTAGGCTGTAGATGGTCCGCTATGAATTTCTGTACGCAGAAATCAATACATCAGTCTGCGCCAGCTCAAACGTAAAATCCACTAAGCATAATTTTCTCTGGATCTAGCAGGGGAAAAACGATCGCTTAATCTCTTACCAATTTATACGCAATAGTATCATTAGTAACTATTGCGCTTGCGCAAAAGTTAAATCCTTCTAAAAATCCTAATTTTTACAGTTTCGTCCGATTTTGATGAAATTTTCCGGGAAAATGTAGGTTAGACTGTAGACATCCAGTTGTGAGCTCCATTAATAACAAATTGATGCATCACCCTGCCCTTGCGCAGACGCACATAGCGTAATTTTCTGAGGTTCTAGTGATTTGATCGGGCTACGATAAGGTAACCAGGGAAAAACGGTTTAATAATTTTACATCGTTTTCAACAAGGTCGTATCATCATTCTATTCGCTGTAGAATCGGAGCGACAGACCCGTAATGCATGTCGACAAGCATTTTGTAAGCGTTGATGTGTGGAGGAACATGTCTCGCGGCCTTCCCGTGGATCGTTGCAACTAGCTTATATTATACAGCTTTCGGGATCATGTAAAAACGTTTCAAAAGAACTAAACGTTCAAGTTACCTGGACTTTTCTTTCTTTCTTTTTTTTTAGTTTTGTAAATTATCTGCTTCTTTGATTTTGTCCATCTACAAAACATTGTTTTGGTAGATCGGTTGGATGCTGGATAGTCGCATTGCTCAAGTTGTGAAAAAAATCTGCAATTACCTTCGTATTGCAACAGGTTAGTTGGGTACCTTAAGAAGTACATTAAAAAATAGGCGAAGTAAATATTGAATTATGGTAAATTTATTGTTGTGCAGGAGCATAACTTGAGAAAATAAAGGTAGGCATGTTCAACTATTGAATAAACTATAAAATATACCTAATAATAAAAATTGACATAAATATATGCATCGTTCAATGATGGTTCAATATGGTTTGATCTAAGCTCGAGGCTAAAATTTTATTTTCTCTTTATTACTACGAGGACCATCTTTACATCAGTCCGAACAATCCCTGAGAATGTCAACGAAAAGAGTCATGAATTCCCAGAGTTATGAGTGTAACAAGGATTTCACGTTTGCGCATGCGCTGAGGCTACTATTGATCCGGGTGTCATGAAACTTATAGGGAACCATCTACACATCAAACCGAACAATCCTTGAAAATTTCATCGAAATTGTCAAGAACTCCCGGAGTTATGCTTGTGGCAAGGATTTCACGTTTGCGCATGAGCAGAGGCTACTATTGATCCGGGGGTCATGAAACTCATAGGGGACTATCTACACATCAAACCGAACAATCCCTGAAAATTTCATCAAAATCGGACTATAACTTCGTGTAGTTTTGCCCGTAACAAGGATTTGCTGACAGACAGACGGACAAACGGACAGACCCGGAACCAAAATTGTTGAAAGGTCTAAAACGCAAAATGCGAGTGGAATTTTTGGTTTTGGAGACAAAAAAATTTTCACATTCCGAAAGTGAAAACTATGCTTCCGCTACCTTGGTAGACTCGGAAGCAATAGCTTGTTACCTCACCCAGTGTTAATATCAAATCATAAATATAGGTAATATCTAAAAAAAAAAAAAAAAAAAAAAAAAAACACACACACTTCTTTGTTAATGGACGAGGTGTACGTCTCAAAATCTGTCTTCCGTCTTATCATTACTACTTCAATTGCGCTATACTGAACCTGCCATGAAAATATTCGCTAGAGGATTCGCCCAATTTGATCAGTGATCTAAGAACCTGTGGAACACTCATCTTCAAGGCAAGCGCACATTTTCTTTAATTGTCGAAAAGTGTGCCACAATTGAATAAGGATGTTGAATCATGAATGGTTTTAATTATCATACATCCGCAGATAATCCATCAGCAAATCGCAGACTATTGATCGGCCGGAGGTTTGTGTTTGTTAAATGGTTTCGTAATCTCCTTTTGATAGACGATCGCGGAATTAGCAGTAGTCGCCCAAGCCGAACATTCATCACCCTCAGTCATATTTGTTCAAACAAAGAAAATTTACCTGATGATTTAAATTAAATCTAATATCTATTAAAAAGGTGGAAAGTTAATCCATTCTCTTGACGGGAATCTCAAGAGATATGCATGGAGTACGTAAGGTCGGTAGTGGCCACTGCTCCAGTAGTGGCCATTTTAAAGTTTATATTAAATATAATGAGAAATTTTATTTCTCAAATTTTGAGAAATGAGGATTCCCGGTCTCCTAGTGGCTTCAAACTTGCAGGAGGTACAGCTCATGTCATCTTGTAGTCAGAGGTTGAACTAGGAGTGCGCAGAGCATCATTGGAAATTGTGGTAAACTTCTCAATATGACCGTCCCTAGTTTCCTCGTTAATTGAGCTGTATCCTAGAGCTTCTACTGGATAGAATCAATTTTGTTCATCTGGTATTGAATTTAATGATATTAAACACATAAGGAGGGCAAACTGTCAAGTGGCCACTACTGAGACATGCACGTGGCCACTACTGGAAATTTCGTAATTTGATGTGGCCACTACTAGATCAAAATAAAGGTGTGAGAAAAAATTAATAAAAAAATAGAAAAAATTGTTCTTTTGATAGTTTTAGGCAATGGAGATGTTAGGGAAGAGTCGGGCTATATTCTAAATGAGTCCTGAAGAAAGTCAGTACTACCTACTGTTGGCCCACAATTGTCAAAACAAAATGGCCACTACCGGTAACGTTACCTTAAATCTGTTCTCAACCAAAATACCTATTTGGATTGATCAGTTAATCATATTTGTGTGCCTCCTGAAATTCAATAATCGCTCTACCACCTGTGAAACACGCACACTCCAAAGCTTAGTAGAAATTCAAATCATGAATGCAAGCCAATTGAGTAATAAACCCCAGTGAAAGACTTTGCAGCGTTTTACTTACTACGAATCTGAAATTTGAAACGGATTATTTTAGAAACTACTGAGTTATAGTGACAAGTTATGATAATAAAGTGAGCTCGAAAGCATTTTTTATGTTTAACTAAATAAAAATTTTAATGAAAAGTGTACAGATGTGTTTTCATGTAAGAATTCTGCGTGCTTTTATATTAAATTTGCAATTTTTTAAGCGAATCTTGACAATGGGTGGAAAAAATTATAACGTATTTATCTGCTGGTTTACGAGAGTGAGGAAATCACTACCTCAAAAATCAATTTATTACGAATCAAACCATCTAAGTTCCCGAAGTGATGTTACGAATGAAGTTGAATGTAAGTTATATTACAGGGACAACCGTAGAATTTCTGTAAAACGGGGGTGTTTAATGTTAAGTTACAAGCATGAAATGAGATAATTAATCTGGCTTCCCTCAACTGACCTCCAAATTTGAACAAAATTCGAAAATGACGAAATTACGATCGTCGGATTTTTTGTTTGCGCATGAGCAAATTGATGTGTTGATTTATGAGCTAGGCCACTCACAATGAACCATTTACATTTTCCCGGACAGTTGCGGAAAATATCAATATCTGGTGAAAACTTGGGAAATTAGGCCTGTTAAAAGCACTTCACGTTCTCGCGTGGGCAGAAGGTACTGATACTATTGTATTGAAATTAATAAAAGATTAGTAGACCGCTTTTCCCCGACTTCCTTAAATTTTTTAATGAGATAGGATCAATATATATTGAGAAACTGATGCTTGGGGTATTTTACTTTGGTGATTGAGTGGAGTGAAGTATTGATTGCAATGAAACTCATAGGTGACTATCCACACCCTGATCCGAACAATCCTTTAGATTGTCATCAAAATCTGATGAAAATTCCAAGATTACAGCTTGTTACAAGGGTCTGCCGACACAGGGGCGGAGACAGACATACGCGCACTCACACGTACGTGGGTTTCCACAATTTCGTCGTGAATGACTTAGTGCGTCTCACACTTTCTCTTACACTGACCCAAAAAAGTTATTCAAAATGGTCCAAGATTTTGATTTTGGATAAAAACGTACATCTCCCAAAAGTAAAAACAAAGCTTCAGATATCTGTATTTAGATCCGAAAGCAAAAACTAATTGGAGTTACTAATTATCTGTTGAAACATTCAACCGTTTTCTTTAAATTGTTTAAGATGCTCATTTCGGTCCGCATTCTCTACCTTCCCTTGTGCTACTTACTCTCTAGTATTGGTAAAAGTAGCGATTTCAACAAAATATTTCTTTATCCGTTGTCTTCTTCTTTGCCAATCTATTCAATGTTTTCCCGTGAAGCGAAGTATCTAAAACTAACGTGAGCATATCGTGAGGACATAACGCGATATCATAAGATTCTAATAGTTATGTTATCTTCGTAGTTTACAATTTGAAATGCAAATCTTATATTTTAAAACTACCGTACTAACGAAAGTCTATCTTCTTTATGAAAGCAAACTTTGATAGAATATGATACACTTTTCTTTCATATGTCGTATCTCATTGGTTTCGCTCTCGTTTCGATCGTCTATAGTCTTCCAACTAGTGAAGAGTTTTTGATTCGCGTTTATTTTTGTAGAATCGCGTTGGCCATCTTAAAGTCCCGTAAACCATTAAATAATATGTAGAGGGCATATCGTTCAGTAGATGCCAACTTCCATTTCCATCGCTTTGTCAAAAGTCGATGAAATAGTAATTGAAAATGGACATGATTCAGATCCTAATGCGCATGAATTTTAACTACCATGATTATAAATCTATTATTGAGATATACGTACTTGAAAAGAACAGCGATCCTGTATGATTTGACTCAATGCTCCATTTTCAGAAGACCTGTCTAACGAGTATTCGCTGTACATGACAGCAAAAATGACCCTTATTGAAGCTAATATAGCATTCTTTGTTTTGCTTCATTGATACGTTCTTTTTAAATGATTTGTCTCAATTAACGACTATTGTCGAACCTTTTGATAATTTAATCTTGAAATATCTCAAAACTGCGTTTTATGTTATGCAAAAGACCTTTTCCAGCCATGAAGGTAGGTTCCTACCTGCCTACCTAATCGTGTTATTTCAACGGCAATTAAAACAATGCCACCTGCTCTTCACTCACCTTTATTTTTCCATCGTCTCCACCACTCACAAGGTGTCCTTCGTGGTAGAGGAGGGTGATCACGTCGTTTTCATGTTTTCCTTCTTGAGCCGTGCAAACCATTTTAAAACACGAGGAGTCCACTTGCGCGGCCCTCTGTTTTGCCCTCCACGCCATTTCTCGTCCTTTTGCGAATCGCGTTTACAATGATAGGTACCTATGTGATTACCCTGTACAAATTGATGGATTCAATCGTATTATCGGATTTTACTGCCTAAAAGGGATTCGACTAAGTTTATTTGACTTTGAGGATGTGGGAATCACTTCGTGATCGGACGGGTCAAGACCTAAGAACGTTCTAGCTGTCGCCGCGAAAGACGCACTGCTCCGAGGTCCAGCTTCTTTCCCCCAAGTGGAACCCGGAGGATGTGCTATTTTTACATGAAATCTACCGGATTCAGTCAATTTTTTAGGCGTTCCCTCGTTATTAATATGGTAGGCCTTGCTTCCGGTTATATATGAAGGGGGAAATGTTCAGGAATCTCTTTTTAAGCCTTGAAAAATGTGAATTCCTTTGTAGCAAATAATTCCTGTTTTCGTCTGATCTGCATATGGTTTTGTCCTTTCCGAGCTCACCTCGAAATTTAGGTTTCCCCAGCTTGCTTTGAGCTACTTTATTAATAAAATATAACCTTCGGCCTGGGCGATTTCCACCATTTCCACAGGTAGGTTCGTTTATTTTTGGCCGGCAAAATTATTCTATTTTATTTTTCATCTCTTTATCCTTTATCTTCACCATTATGATTCGCTCGTATTTCATGACCTACCTACTATCAATCTTCAATCTCATTACTGGCTACCTCAGCCAAAACGAAATCTATATGTACGAGAATGATTCATCGTCACCCACTTTTCATATACCCCTTCCCACTTATAGATAGACGACCTCAAGTTCAAGGTAATAAATGAGATGAAGTTATTCTGCCAACTCAAAAAATTGCTCAACCCCATCAAGTTCTGGGCTGTTTTTGATAGTGTCTGTTTCGTTTCACGGATTCATTTGATTTCACGTAAGGCATTATTTTATGAGATGAACAATTTAGGTCTTTAAATCAACCTTTCTGACAACTCCTCAGTATACAGGGTTATCAGACTCGCCTTTCAATATGTCAGGAGTCGATTCCACGAATAATTTGCAACAACTTTTGTCATTTACATTTTTTTCCCGAAACGCCCCTAAATCCTACCTTTTCACTTGAAAGATTTTGTTCGCGATTTCGAACTTTCCTCACTAAAACGGCCGTAACTCCCTCAATTTAATGTGTAAATCGAAATCTGATCACATTGTTGGATAGAGCGTTCGATTTTCCAACTCCCTGATGCCAAGAGTTCGGAGCAGGCACAAGAGCTAAAAAAATTATGTCTAAGTCTAAATTTTGAAAAATTACCCAAATTCCACTCTTTAACTCCGGTTATTACCCTTTTGGTTTATTATTCAATAATAAACTATTGTACTTAATCGCTCTTGAAAAAAAAAAAAAAAAAAAAAAATTCTAACCCCCCTGAAAATTTCATGGTTTACGTTTCAAAGGGTGTAGAGTCCGAATCTGCAATAAAAAATTGTTCCATCCGTCGGTGTACGCCGTACGCCGTTCTCACGATTTCTCCCAAACGGCTGAAGCAAAAAAGCTGAAATTTTCAGGAAAAATCCATGTTGGTCCGACGACGCCCCAATTCTTGAGCTAGCTCTCTCACTTAATTTAAAGTGCCCTTTAAGGGTTGTCAAAGTTTTGTAAAATCCCTAAAAACCTCAAAAAAAGTCAAGGCGGCCTATATTTGGACTCTTTTTGAAGAACTTTCCACGAGGAATCGAATGAGCCCCTCCCCAGGTCTTGTGATGTAGTGATGTAGTAATGTGGATTCTGGAGTGAACTCCTAAAAGGCTCTGTAGCCGATACACGGGTTGAAACATTCTGATATGCATGATACGCTGCAAATTCTTCCGCCCTGTGTTATCCCGGCATCACCACTTTTCCGTCCGCCCGAGGGGGTCATTCGTGTACCTGCCACCTTGGTAAGCACTCTGGTGCTCTGGTTGAATCCACAGGTTTTTCCAGGGAGTTGGTTAGGCTTTTAAGTACCGTTTATGAACACAAAATGCGCTCACGTAAACCCTTGTTAGTTTTATGTACCAATTTCGAATGATACCAATGTGTAGCCCGCTAAATCTATCATACTTTCTTACAAATACGTTACGTGGAATGTTAACGACTGTCTAGATTTGAATAAGAAGTGACGTGAATCAGTTATAGTTAATTTTTAACAGATTTCTTCAAATTCGCCGTCTTATCCCTAGTTCGAGTTTAAATAAATAACACCGAACTTATATCACACGTATGGGCGACAGGATTTCAAACAGAATAGGGTAGGTATTTCTGCCTCTAAGTACAGGAGCATTTGCAATGCTATATTGCAATAAACTGCTATACTAGCCATTACAAATATCTTTCCACTTGTGCATTCTGAGAAAAACGGACTGAATCAAAACAAGCATTTGGGTCAGCACTCCCACTCATGCAGTTGGATTCGCCTTTCAAAAACGTATACTCTTATAAAAGAGAGAATTATGTCTGTGTAAGGTGTATTTTGATGCAAATTTTTGCAAAGTAAGTGCAAAGTTCCGGATCAACAGTTAGGGTTTACATTTAGATTAGGTTTTGAGCTCTATTTCTTCCTTCTTCTACCTCCGATGACGAAAATGTAAATGGCTCTATTAAGTAGGGTGCCCTCATCTAAAGCCAGTTCTATTTTAAACAACGCTCTTTTCTGCTATAAGATAAATAATTGGCGTCTTATTATATAAATAAAGTAATTATGGAAATATAGCCTGTGGTATTAGAAATAAAACATTTGAAATAATTGAGGCAACAGTTGGGCTAA
Source organism: Creontiades dilutus (assembly GCA_031894815.1). Classification (NCBI taxonomy): domain Eukaryota; kingdom Metazoa; phylum Arthropoda; class Insecta; order Hemiptera; family Miridae; genus Creontiades; species Creontiades dilutus. The sequence continues at coordinate 1,038,401 of JAVIWC010000204.1, forward strand.
TTAGGTGATAAATTATGAACTCTAAAACTTCCCTCTATCTTCGTCCGATTATAATCCACCTAGTAGGTACGGTATAATGGACCCAACCAGAAAAACTAACTCATCTATTTATTTGACTCGAAATCTATCCGCTCTTAATAGAATCCTTGATGTTTTCTTCATTGACCCTGGCAGGTGTTTGCAGTATTATGCCACTTATGTCTATTCTGGTTTTCATGGCTGAGTGACTCTCAGAACATAAAATACCCGTAGCGGAAGCACCGTAGGCATTTTGGCGGCTGGATAGGAAAGAATTTTTTGATCTTAAAAATAGGAACATTCACGTGCCAAAAAGTTTCAAACATCTGGGACCATTTTTCATTCACGCCTACCGTTACCCGAAAGTAGCTTGGCCAGGACATAGACCATGAGGACCTCCCTGTCAGTTACAGTTAGGAGTCAGACTCCCCAGAAGTATGCACCTTTGATTAAAGTCATTCATTGTGTCTAGAGGTAGTTCCTTTTAGTTTCAAAGCTCGAGGTTGGTGTACTGGTGTTCTAGAGCGGATATTGAACCAAACACCAAAATGTAGTTCCTGAGGCTTTATAATTTATACAAAGAATTAACGTGTTTTAAAACTTTTGAAAATACGATATAACGAAGTTATTTGATTTGAGCGGCACGACGGTTATACATAGACTGAATACAGTAAAAGTCCTTAGTATAAAACAAAGGAGTCCATGAATTCATTGCTTGTTAGTACCATGTCAAAAAAGGGTTTCGACCTCTGTCAAGGAACTTACCGTTTCAAACCAACGGGTTGGATAGTCCGATGACTAAATACTACCTTCCTTGAACAGATTTTAGTTGAGTTTTATAGGTACTACTTGCGCGATTCAACGGTTCAGTCAAATTGACTTTTTAAACCACAAGATGCTACACTTCAGCAGTTATACTTAAAAATGTAACCCGTATAGTAACCCAAACTTCAGGGACTTGGAAATAAAGTGCTATTTCGCAATAGGGTCATATTTAGCACCTTACCATGCAGTACAGGGTTTCCCCCTGCCTGTTTTATAGCATGTACCTTGCAAATTTAGAATCACTTCACCTAAACAAGTAGAATTTACTGGTTTCAAGTAAATGTGTTGTGATTAATTAGTCACGTAACTAATCGAAAAACGAAATGATAGTAGTTCAAAATGGCCAATTGCGCAAGCGAAAGTGCAAAATTTGTGTTTTGAATCATTATTACGTGATACACCATTTTGAACTGGTTTTTTTAACCATTGAGGCCCTGGTGGGCTTATTGTGGCTGGAAAAGGAGGTCTTTACCTCCAATTCCTTCCCAGGCACATTTGTCTGCCGACCTGGGCACCCTGCCGAACCAAGCATTATAAGCCCAGTGTACAGCACTTGCACCCATCGTCAGGAGCTGCCAGGGACCCAAGCACTAACTGCTTGGTAATTACTGGGTAGGCATTGACATCCCAGTCTGCTGTGGCCAACACCAGACAAAGCTGGAAAGTCCACCCTTCCCCACCACGTTTCAGCGAATGAGAGGATTCAACCTCTCCCGTTTTAATAACCCGAGGATCAACGGAAGCCTGCCCCCAGGTTAGAAAACGCTGTCTTGAAAGCACAGGGCAGTGGCAGATCACATGACACGCAGTCTCATTATCTGCCCCACAGAAACGGCAGAGGGTGGTGTCAGATTTGCTCATTTTGTGGAAATGCTATCCAAGTTCGCAGTGCCCCGTTAAGAGCCCTGTTACTATACGTTTCTCCTTTCTTCCTAGGCTAAGCGGCTCGATCGCTCTCTTCCTGGATAAATCAATAAATTGATTGAACTGGGAGATACCCACACAGGGTGTTCAGTATAAGAACGAAGCAACTTCAGGGGTCGATTCAGCAACTAATTTGCAACAACTTCTTCCTCATAGCAACTTTTTTAATCCGCTTCTTTTTGCCTATTCTACGAAGAAAATAAACTTTGATTTTGAATTGGCAGAAAAGGAGCGGACTTGAAAAAATGAGGTAAAAGTTGTTGCTGAATCGATATCGATCCCTGAAGTTCCGTCGTTCTTATACCGATCACCCTGTGTAGAGACTCGGATATAATGCTGTTCTCGGATTATTGATTCATCTACGTAGAGAATTAAATCGTTGTATAATAGCTTTCATGGTGTAATAATACCATCGTTCTCCTAATACCGGTATGGTGCAATTGGTGTAAGTAGCTCCTAATAAGAAAATATATACTTTTATGTTTCTGCTTCCCCGTCAAGCTTCAGGGAAGTATGTTCTACGTTTGAAATTATCTATTAACAGGCTTATGGGTGAGCACGTTAACAACATTAGCTGTCATAGCGTTCGGGCGCCAAGGACGCTCGTGGTTGTATATTTGAATTTGAATAGCCGCGGCGCCAAACTCGTGATTAAGAAGGCAGTGGCTCCGTCCCGACCAGTTCTTTTTAGAATGGGTCATCCAGTGTGGCCAAGTATATTTGTTCTCCCTTAGGTCTAAAGTTTTTGTATCAAAAATGAAAAATTCCTCCCTTAGAAAGTTTCATTATTTTCAATTATGAACTTTTTTAATATACGGAGGAAAAATAAACTGTAACCCCTCCCCCTCAAAATTGGTTGTTCTACGATTCAAGATGAGGAGAATCCGAAAATCGATTTTAAAAAATCCGTCCAATACGCCCGGGAGCTAACTTGATTAACTTGTATCAACATTCACATAGGGCTCTAGTTGGGACAGAGTCCTCGGCATCACAGCTGTCAATACTAAAGGGTGAAAACAAAGGGCTGGAATATTGAAAAATCATCATCTAAATCAACAACACTAATGTTTTCAATAATAAACCATTGTAATCGCTCTTGAAAAAAAAAATTCTAACCCCCCCCCTGAAAATTTCATGTTTTACGTTTCAAAGGGTGTAGAATCCGAATCTGCCATGACAATTTTTCCGTCCGTCCGCCGTACGCACGATTTCTCCCAAACGGCTGGATCAAAATGGTATCTGAAATTTTCAGGAAAAATCCATGTTGGTCCGACGACGCCCCAATTCTTGAGCCAGCTCTCTCGCTTAATTTAAAGTGCCCTTTAAGGGTTGTCAAAGTTCTGTAAAATCCCTAAAAACCTCAAAAAAAAGTCGAAGCGGCCTAAATTTAGACTCTTTTTGAAGAACTCTCCATGAGGAATCGAATGAGCCCTTCCCCAGATTCGTAGCTCAAACCATTCCCGATATACGGCCCGATTTATGGTGCCAACATTTGCGTTTTTTTTTTGTTTATTATTGTTTATGTTTTCATCGCAGTAACCTAGTGGTGTAGTGATGTAGTAATGTGGATACTGGAGTGAACTCCTAAAAGGCTTTGTAGAAGATACACGGGTTGAAGCATTCTGATATGCATGAAACGCTGCAAATTCTTTCACTGGGGTTTATTATTCAATTGGCTTGCGTTCATGATTTGAATTTCTACTAAGCTTTGGAGTGTGCGTGTTTCACAGGTGATAGAGTGATTATATTTCAGGGGGCATACAAATATGATCAACTGAACAATCCAAATAGGTATTTTGCTTGAGAACAGATTTACGGGCTCTATGCATATCTCCTGAAATTCAATAATCGCCCTGTCACCTGTGAAACACGCACACTCCAAAGCTTAGTAGAAATTCAAATCATGAACGCAAGCCAATTGAATAATAAACCCCAGTGAAAGAATTTGCAGCGTTTTTTGAAAAGTAAGGAAGATTGTTGAACCGTTAGTTCTTGTTGTCATAAACAAATATGCTTTGTTTTGTGTAGGTACCTACTTCATTCATTCTTACATGTCAAGCTATTATGCCATCTTGAGTGACACTTGAGTTCGTTCTTATAACAAGCGTATCTCTTGGTGCAGCACTGTGTTTTTTAGGGTTTGCAGAGGCATTTTTGAAATCCCTGACCTCCGAATATTGATGAGCCGACACTGCTTCCCGAAGGGTAATATTCCTGTCCGGAACCACAATTTCTGAAGTTGTCGATGCCTGCTGTCGTCCCCAGGCAGTACCTATACTCCGTTGCAGGACTGAACAGGCTCCTTAGAATAGAATGAGCCTGGCCTGGACAGCTAACAGGCACTTTACAAAGAGGCGGATCACGCTCAGCCTTTTTGTCAAAGGGAATGGTTTGGCAAAAAAGCTGAGCTTTTCCAGCTTCCTTATAAAAAGGCTAAAAAATGCCAGGCTGATTGTCATTTCAACGTTTTTATTACAAAAAGGCGGCATATTGTAAAAAGGCTAGGCTTCTTACAAAAAGGCTCATTTCACAAAAGGGTCGCGACATATACATGTTTAAGTAGCAAGTAATGAAAATTGTGAACTTGCTTTTATATTCAAATTCCTACTCGTATTTCAGTGTTCAGAAAAACTGAAGAGTGGGGGATTCCAGCCACTCTTAAGTTTTATACAATTTTGTCTAACTGAACTTCCTAAATGTATCATCTTTTCTCATCTGTATTTATTGTGCTGAAATGGATCTTTGTAGTCTCAGTGACCAACCGTTCTTTTCGAGAAAAAATGAACCGTTTACTTTTCTCCTCGGCTCCAGCCGGGTGTATAACGTCATACCTAACGCATATTTTCTGCTCTACAATTTTTCCGAATAATCAGAAATTTTAAATATTGATTTACTAATATTTTATGGTTAAATTTATTTGGATAAAATAAAATTGCATACATACATTTACCGACGTTTGGCAAATATACGAAGAATGCGTGAAGATGCGATTTGCCCCATTTGATTATCTCGTCCTACCGACATTTTGTTTCCGGTCTACGGGTGGCAACCCTGACGCCTTGTGCATTCGGACCGCTCACGCTGTTTATGTTTTTATCGCTTTGTCTAGTCGTTGTCGCGTCCCGCCTTTAAGGTTGATTGTGCGAGTTATTCTTATCGTTCTCAAATAAATAAAAAGGACAATGATGAAATCAGTTGCCAGCTCTGAAATTTCCAACACGGAAGATTCGGCAGATGACGTGGTGAGTGGTAATTTTAACGCTATTGCAACGGTCTCAACTGTTTACATGTGTGCAGCACCAAACGTGCGAGTGAAAGTGTTGCATTAAAATCTAGAAAGGTGCCATATATATGCACATGAAATCTCTATGTCTCGAACTATAAGGTTCGTTTCAAAATGATTGGATTGAAATCAGGAAATTCTACTCACAGCAAGGTGGAATCAGATGCCTGCCATGTTTTTCTCGCCGCGGCAGATGTTATGGGCGTTTTTTAATATATACCTACGTGGATAGAGCGTTAATATAACGTTTACCTAACTGAAACCTAGGAACTGAGCCGCTGGCATGGGAGAAACAAAACATGAATTGATAACATCATTCGTACGAAACATCATAAAATTGAAATAGGTTGGTGTTTTTTTGCAGACTGATAACATCTTCATACTAGCGCTAATTATTCAACGTTGTCGTCGTTTAGTTGATGATGAGTGGGTAGATATATGGCTTATTCAATGTATGGAATGACTGTAATCATACTAAAAACTTGCATAACGAGTGGCCATACATTGTTGGTAATTATCCTGCACAGGTAATCAGTAGATGAGGACCTACTCAGAATCAGGGTAATCGGACAAAAAAATCCCCAACTTCGGAAAACTAGGGTTGAATCACAGAATAGGTAACGCATCTATTTTTCCAACTGATCTATACTTTACTAAAAGGATTGATATAGGATATTTTATTAGTTTTTGAGATGCGAGCGTAGCGAGCATCCAGACCAGCAAACTATATAGGTAAGGCATCTATTTTTCCCACTGATCTATACTTCAGTAAAAGGATTGATATTGGATATTTTTTGTTTTTGAGACGCGAGCGTTGCGAGGATATTTCTGTCATTTTTCACACGGGGAGTTTTTGTCCGGGGTGGGCTAAACACGAGGATTTTTTGTCCGTGATTCCAGAATCAGTATCAAGAATGGGTAGTTTGGAAGAAAAAATTGTTTCAAGTCATAAATCGGTAAAAGTCGAGAATAGGGGTCCCCTTCCTGATAACACCGTCGCCATATTGAATAATCCGATGTCTCCTATCAATATTTTGTTTCTCATCTCAAAAAACAAAAAAATATCCTACATCAATCCTTCTAGTAAAGTATAGATCAGTTGGACAAATAGATCAGAATGTGTTAACACTTGTGTTTCTGCATATTAATAATAATAATTATTATTATTGTACCGATTTAACGGTCGTGAAAATCTTTCCAAAATACATGGCAGTGGTATCGATATATTATTCTATATACATATCGATCCTAGCACACATCGATATATTCTTCTTATCAGAAGGGGCCTCCTATTCTCTACTTTAGTCTAATTTTGATAATTTAAGAAGGTATCTCTTTTTAATCACAAATTGTTTACGTTCATTAATTTTTTTTCATTATTTTAATTACTTACTGCTCATTTGAATAGTTATTGCCTTTGTCTATCAAACTCCTTTTTTGGACGTGATACCCCTAATTGAATTTTCTATTTAGGTTATTTTTATGGCATCAATAAAGTACCTATCATTTTGATGTGGCGCCTGCCTTACCTTGATTTTACCATCGTTCGCTCCTGTAGCTAAATTTCCTTTGTGGTACACGGCGCACACTATGTCTTCAGTGTGCCTTCCACTTTCTGGAGCAACTTTGGCGATTTTCCACGGTAGCAGCTTGATTTCCTTCTCTTCCAAATTCGGTTCGGGTACCTCGTTGCCCAAAATCCTCGTGTCCATGTCCGTAAACATCTTGAATCCCCGTTGTATTAAAATAGGCGTTGAAGGTTGAAGTAGGTATACCTTGATGAACATTTCGCAATTAACTTGGTGCTCGTTGGAAAGTAAGTACTATAATCCCTAAATTGATTAGTGATGTGCTGATCACGAATATAACTAACTGTATGGCGGTAGAACAGTTTTGTGTTTTGTTGCTGTATAGTTTGGGAATTAATTTAACGCGTTGTAGGGAATTCTAAGCTGCATCCGTCAAGTAAGACCATAGATAGGTATGTGTGCCCTCCATAAAGTTTAGTAGAGGAATTGCGAAAATGTTCAGCTCCATGCGTCTTAATTTAGGGTGAGTGGATCTCACGAATATGAAGAGTCCTTAATTATTTGAAATTGTCGAAGAATTTATATATTTGATGCCCTTCTTTAATGATACAGTGGAAGATGTGTTAATGACTCATGAAATTTAGGTTGATCGGTCCAACCACGGTATGATCTATTGTCCAATAAGTAAAGGGTCGATGTGGGACGTTTATCTATCTTTTAATATTTGTGTAGGTAACCTGGTGACGTGATAAGGATTAATCCATATTCTTCAACATCCTCTCCATGTCGTTTACTTATATAGGTATCGTGGAGGAGTTACTAATACCAGAGACATCTGTTGAGTGTAAAAATGCTGCAGACAATACCAATCGGTGACTTCACGTACACTTTACGGTTGCATTCAAGGTTCTTGTTCCAAGTTTCAACCGTCATTCAATATTCACAGTCTTCTAGGGATTTCGGGTAGAATTGCTTCAAGTGCGCTCAATTTGTTCATTATGTTCAACTTGAATTTTTTCCAAGGAGAGGATATGAAAACTGATTAAACTAAGACTCGACGTACCTGTTGAAGGTTAGGTGCTCAAGGAATCAGCTGGTATAATGTAAACTATGACAGCGACCACACTTTTCCAGCTGGAAGCTCTGCTACGAATAACAAGAGAGTTTAAGAAAGGTACTGAACCCGCGTTATGGGCTATCTTCGCTTTCGCTCTATTAATGGCATAAGTCTGGAACAATCTCTCAGGGCAGGCTAAATTTATAAACCCTAGAAATAGCCGGGATGCCCGCGCTCTTTCGAAATTTCACCGGCGTATCGCCGAATATTGAGCGCAATAACTCGTCCCAACAGTTTATTGGACAGTTTTGTGTCCCGTTTTATAGTTTGGTATGAGCGTAAATACACGACTAAAATAAATATAAACGGTTGGAATAAATAGAAAAATGCGTTAAGTTTGGAATTAGGACTGGATGGGACTCTAGGACATGATAGTCATACATACCTAACTCATTTTGTTAGTAAGTGTGATAATAATTAGTTCATTATGTTCTCCTGACCCGCCACCAGAGTGGTTATGGGTTATCATTCAGTTTTCAAAGCATAGCTATCTAGAACTCAGTACAAATGCATTCGGTTGTATGTAGATTATCAGCAATCCAATTGCTGCAATAATTGCAAGCATCCGCCAATTGATGCTATGTTAGCCGAAACTTGGGAAATTTGTTTAGGATTGAGTAGGCAACTCTCGTGTCACTTCTTGATGATGCATTGTTAGCGAAACTAGTAGGAGTTTGTGACAGCAATATACGTTAAGAGGACCTGCCTAATAACACAGCCCCACAAAGGAAAACAAAAGGTTAAAAGCCATCAAGCAGACCATCTGTACATGATGTTTTTGGGGTCGCTGAATCCAAACCCGAGGTCTGCTTGACCCTAAGACCTCAGGGTCTTTTAAGATCATACAATCAATGTTGATGCATATCCATGTTATTTTGGGGCATGCTGACCCTGTAGAGCAATGTCAACTCGTCATCGGCCACATCAACAGCTTCATCCTCACACCCTAACGTCCCCCTGCAAGGCAGTGCGCTTCCACTGGCATCGTTACATCTTCAAGCTTATGAGCGGATCATTTCACATATTCCCATTTGAGACAGTGTCACCGTCACAGTGTTTGTCGAGGCAGCAGGTGAAGTTAACTTTGTACAAAAAGCAAAATCAATTCAATGGTATTAACCATTATGCTGGTGCGACCTTTCAAGAAATTCGAAAGACGATGACCTCAGATTCGGTAGCAGCGACCCCAAAAATATAAAAGTACACTGCTAGAACATGGATACAGTTATTTTCGTAGATTTGACCTTGCAATGGCCTTTACCCTGAGTTAGCAGGGTCAAACCAACCCCAGATTCGGATTCAGCGAGCCCAAAATCATTATGTACACACGGTTTTTATGTACTGGTCAATGGCTTTTAACCTTTTTTTTCTTTTGTAGGGCTGTGTAATCCATTGCTTCACCTTCAACCACCCTTATATATTGAAGTGATGATAACAGTTGAACAATTCGTCCAATTTGTAGTGGCAGCTATTTTAAGTAGATGCCACAGCTGAATGTCGAGAGTTCTAATCGTGGTTTTTGTTTTAGGATGAAACCTCGAGTATTGGAAGCACAACTACTGACAACACTTCCTCTAGGAGTGCAACCCCTACTGTCGACAGCCGGGGTCCTCGAGGTCGGAAAGGCAAGAGGAGGAGAACCAAAATTCTTCCGAAACCCAAATTTCAATACAAATATGTGTGAGTATTTCGGGCTTAAAATTTAATCATTTTGTTGTATATAAGCATCTGTTTCTGGTTCTTTTTTAGACAGCTCGTCGTATTCAAATAAGTTGTCGGCACATTCATGTGCAGGGTTTGAAATTGAGCGATTTTTTTTCGGAACTGTTCTGAATTTTACATTCCCTTTGTAGAATGAATTATATTTTCTGAGTGATATTATAGTAGTATATATGCAACTATCTTCGTACGGGTATTGAACTATACAGCATAAAAAAGTACAATATAATTGTCCTGCTGTACACGGTATTGTAATATTCGTGAAAACAATTTAACCCACTTAAGGTGGGTGTCCACGTGAGAGTACTCGCAACTTGTGCTCTCGAGAGTTACTATCATAACCCTTTAAACGAGAGAGTGAAATCCCCGCAAGCTCACTCTCGGCGAGCAACTCTCGAAGCCAACTCTCGAGAGTCCGTTGGAACTGTTTAAACTATGCGATGCGAGGTCGGTCTCGAGAGTTTCCAGTGAGTGAAGATACCGTCCACCCGACAGAGAAAAGTAGTAGCAGCGCGCTTAATTCTGTGTATTATTGTATTATTAGTATAGTTATTAGATCATCTGCTGCATTTGATACGATTAGAAAAATACCACTCACACAGCATGATCGTATGAGCGAATTTTCTTAAACTATGTTATTACGAAAACATTCATGTTAAACCCCAGGGAAAGAATTTGCTGCGTTTTTGGCCTGGCTATGATAAAAACTCGCCAGTTCTACTCTCAGCTATACAAACTTTTTTGAAATGTGGCGAGAACTCGCGGAGAGCGACGAAAAAGCGTTTACACTATCGAACCTCCCGAATCTCGAGAGCTCCTCCCTCCACTCGCGGCGAGTACTCTCGGTGGACTTTACACTTGCGAGTTTCACTCTCGATAGTGAATTTGCCGCTCTCGAGAGGGAAAAACTCTCACGTGGACGCCCACCTTAACTTTTCTTGTCATGTCATGTTAACAGTTCACAACTTCAAGTCGCAAGATGTGTTTTTGTGGAGAAAAGAAAAGGGGGAGTTTTCCCGTATTTCACATGAAATCATTTGAGAAACTGGTGGACCCATTAATCTATCTCATCTAGACGACACAACTATAGTTACTATAGTACTCCCCATTTTCTTTTCTCCACAAAAACACATCTTGCGATTTAAAGTGTGTCAACGATCTGTCAACTAGATTTAAATGCTATTGAAATATCCACCAGTTCAGCTCATTATATACTATAATTTAACGATTCTTCTTCTTTTACGTTTCTTATTGCAGATGTCACGTGCAGGAAGATCACAATCAACCTTTGTTTGGAGTCCAGTTGAATCCAATGCTTTATAAACACAATAAACTAATATTCGCCACTTGCGGTAGTAATCGAGTCTCTATCTACGAAGCCCCGGAAAATGGCGAAGGAATTAAACTTTTACAGATATTTGCTGATCCAGACGTATCCTTCAATAATATTTAAATTAAATCAAGACACTTATAATTTTAGTAACGTCAAGATTTGAATGAAACAACATTATGAGATTTCTACGGTGTCATTGTTACTATTTTCTTACCACAGTTTATATTGGTGGTTATGGTTCTTTCCCGTCTAAACTATATCTGATGACGACTTCTCTAGGTATTTCTTGCGTATTGGGAACATCTTTGATGTAACTACGAATATGTTCAATATTATTTCCACCACTCTTGGCCCTTATTGTTAATCTGGTATCACACTCATGAATAAGGTTCGGTCGATTCAAATCTATGTACGTGATTTGGTTTTAGGCCTGCACCAGCTCTTGGTTTATTTTAATCTCGCGTAAAGCGCTTGAATCACTTAATTTAGCTTGTCAAGCACTCCCTTCTTCCAAGCGTTCCATTGGTATTCGTGACATAATCAATAAATCAAACGCCTTTTTAAAATCTACAAAGACATGGTACTCCATGGAGTTCTGTATCTTATTGATCTGTTTTGATGGATGAATGATCGGTTTGTCCGAAAGCCTATCTGTTTTTTTTTTTTTTTTTTTTTTTCACAGAGTTTCAACAATGTTACCCCCAATGTGTCTTAATATTACTCTGCAGTACATCTCACACTTAGAAGATTGTCGCCTCCCAAGTTGTTACAGCTTGATAGGATTTGATGTCTTTGGTGAAGTATCGAATATAATAAAAAGATATTCGTAAAACGAATTCATGAACGTTTTAAACCTCGGTTATATCCGCTTCACCAATCATTGGTTACTATAGGGATGCGAAGTTTTTTTTTTTTTTAGTAATACTTAATATAGGTAGGTACCTCACAAAACCAATTTTTAGCCTACCTCTGAATAGAGGCTGGGGTGTATATGGATTGAATAGGTTTATAGTTAATCTTCAAATTAATCTCAAAGTGGTCCATAATGCAACTTACCTGACTTCAAATTTAAGTATGCCGCTAATAATGTGTGCGGTCAGATTTCTAATAATTCCTCATGTCCTTGATGGGCTGTTTTATTGAATTTGCTTCCTTAATAAGGCTTAGACGGATGAAATATTTTACACTTGCGCCTGGAGCTTTGAAGACGACACTGGCAAACCTCTTTTAGCCGCTGCTGGTCATCGTGGGGTCATCCGAGTAATATGTCCTTCTCAACCAACTTTTCACAGAAATTTTAAAGGTATTTTCATAGCCGATATCACAATAACCATAATTTTTCATTGCTGGGATAATTTGCTGTAGTCTGTGGCACCGGAGTTGATTTGTAATGTTCCCTGCATACAAAAATGCATTGGAAGGCACCTTTAACATGATGTTCCTACTTTCAATATGAAGTGTGTAACTTCCTCATTGATGGTTTCAACATTTTACAAGTTTACGAGGAGTGATGTGTATTCTATAAAATATTGATGTTCTATATTTTGTTGCAGGTCATGGCCACGCAATAAACGAATTGAAATTTCATCCTAGAGAACCAAATATGCTACTTTCAGTATCAAAAGATCACACGTTGCGTTTGTGGAATATAAAAAACGACATCTGCATAGCAATATTCGGTGGTGTGGATGGTCATCGAGATGAAGTTCTGAGTGCGGTGAGTATTGAATCTTCATCTATGCTATTCTTAAAAGTTAATTAATTTTACTAATAAAACCATTCGAACGTGGAAAGACGATAGAACCAATATGCGTAGCTCGTACACTTTTTACTTTTATTTGGAATATGAGATTAAGTTGAGATGATAGCTACTTCGTTTTTTTGGGAGAAGGGATTTTTTGAAGTTTTGATGGTGTACTTGGATGAAACCGCCAAGTATGATCCACGAATTGGTTGAGCAAATTGACTTGAAAACTTCAAGACACTGATAAAAACGCTGCAAATACTTTCACTGGGGTTTATTATTCAATTGGCTTGCGTTCATGATTTGAATTTCTACTAAGCTTTGGAGTGTGCATGTTTCACAAGTGATAGAGTGATTATTGAGTTTCAGGAGATATGCATAGAGCACGTAAATCTGTTCTCAACCAAAATACCTATTTGGATTGATCAGTTGATCATATGTGTGTGCCTCCTGAAATTCAATAATCGCTCTATCACTTGTGAAACACGCACACTCCAAAGCTTAGTAGAAATTCAAATCATGAACGCAAGCCAATTGAATAATAAACCCCGGTGAAAGAATTTGCAGCGTTTCATGTGTATCAGAATGCTTCAACCCGTGTATAGGCTACAAAGCCTTTTAGGAGTTCACTCCAGTATCCACATTACTACATCACTACATCACTAGGTTACTGATATCAAAACAAAAACAATAATAAACCAAAATAATGCAAATGTTGGCACCATAAATCGGGCCATACATAGGGATTGGTTTGACCTACGGACCTGGGGAGGGGCTCATTCGATTCCTCGTGGAAAGTTCTTCAAAAAGAGTTCAAATTTAGGCCGCCTTGACTTTTTTTGAGGTTTTTAGGGATTTTACAAACTTTGACAACCCTTAAAGGGCACTTTAAATTAAGTGAGAGAGCTGGCTCAAGAATTGGGGCGTCGTCGGACCAACATGGATTTTTCCTGAAAATTTCAGCTTTTTTTCTTCAGCCATTTGGTAGAAATCGTGCGTACGGCGGAAGGACGGAAAATTTTTATTGCAGATTCGGATTCTACACCCTTTGAAACGTAAACCATGAAATTTTCAGGGGGGTTAGAATTTTTTTTTCAAGAGCGATTACAATGGTTTATTATTGAATAATAATCCAAAACGCTTCATTGAGAGGTATGCCACTGCCGCGGCCCGTCAGGAACTGGGGTGTTGTCTATCTAAAGGAACATTCCTGCTCTGCTGAGCTTACATTATGGTTTCAACTACATATGAACAACCGAGCTTCTTAATATCTCCTATCAATTTCCAATGTATTGTTTTTTTGAGTCAAATTGAAAGTAGTTTCTTTCACAGCACGAGTGAAGTGTTGATTTCAATATGATCTTGTTGGTCACATTCGGTCAAAAGGTAGGTTATTATTTGGTAGAAGCTGGAGTTATTGCTCGAGGTTACTGTGGCTTAAGATAGATGCTGTAAAATCGATAGTTGATGGTCAATTTTCTATTAAGGAAGAAGTTAGTGTATGTTACCAGTGGACTGTGTAAATTTAGAAAATTAGACATTTTACTGAAACTTTACTTTTCATCCGTGTTTTATCAGTGATGGATACTAAAACGTATCTAGGAAGAAAGGGGATAATCTCAGACCCTATGGTGTTTCTCATCGACTTCTGTAATAATCTACTGAATTGATATAATTTGGTGTTTCTCCTTATCGAAATCTGAAACGGTAATGATTGTAATAAGTAATTTGTTGAATTCGAAACTTTTCTCTAAATATTGTTGTCCTACTTTTTATAACCAGACATTGACATTGAGCCAAAGAGTTTCATGGCAACAATTTTCATTATTTTCGATTGCTGTCATAAAATTCGGAAATGAAATGTCACACACATTTGTATAGTCCTCTCATGAACCTAGTTTTCGATTATTTGTTATTGAAGGGAAATGCTACTGACTATACGATGCAAATCAAATGTAGCAATAACATTCGAATTAATTTCAGGATTTCGACTTGGATGGTACTAAAATCATGTCGTGCGGTATGGACCATTCCCTGAAGTTATGGAGGTTAGACAAGGATTACATTCAGGAAGCGATGAAAGCCTCCTACACCTTCAATCATTCAAAAAGCAAACGGCCGTTCGACTCGCTGAAAGAACACTTTCCTGATTGGTCGACGAGAGATATCCATCGAAATTACGTTGACTGCGTACATTGGATGGGTAAACAAGTCCTTTCTAAGGTACATTATTTTCTTCTAGTTTCCTCTAGATTAAATGTTGTAGTGATCTTGAAATTTTGGGTTATTTATCTGCTCTAGGTGTTAGTAGAGCTACTCTAGGTAGTAGGCATAAGATATTTAAAAAATTTAAATTTAAGGGACATTTCAAGGTGCTCCTTCCGAAAAAATGCACTCGCTCGTAAGCCTTCATTTTGTTACTTTAGGCAGTAACAAAAATGGTGACCGATTCCTTCCATCCCCATCGTTTTCATTTGCTCTGGAATCATTAGCCAACATTTTCAGGGTTTCAGAGAGTTCGTCGGTTTCAGAACATCAATTCCATGCTCGTGCCAATTGAATGTGATGTTATCCAGATATCTGTGCACCATTTTCGTAATATGTTCTATTTAGGCATAGTTATTTAAGTTAGTGAGTGGCCATCTACAAATCAAGGCAATTTGCTCAGATTTCTCGATTCTATTGTAATTTTGCAAAAGTATCATTGTTAAGATAATATTCTAAATACTGTATCCTGTACACAGTCATGTGAAAACTGCGTAGTACTGTGGGAACCTGGAAGGATTGGCGAGAAGGAGCTAAGGAACAACGACAGCTCAGTAACTGTGGTCCAGAGGTTTGAACTCAAAGACTGTGAAATCTGGTTCGTCCGATTTTCCTACGACCATTTTCGAAAAGTGAGTGTTTACCTTTTTATTTCGGTCGTGATATTTATGCGAGTGGAGGAGCTTTTTTGACAAGCCCTACCGAAATTCGTTATTTCGTTCAATCATAATTAATAGAATGAAGAATCATATATAAAGAATGAGTTGAAGAATTGAAATCCTGACTCGAAATAAAGGGCACTCGGTATTTTTTCCTACCATCTGTCTCCTGAGGCTTTTGATGCGTCAAAATATCGTTACTTCGACGATTACAAGGTCTTACAAACCAGAAAATACTAATATTCTTTTTACTTTTCTATTCACTTACACGTCTTCAGTTTGTTATTGCATTTTTAAGCACAACAAAATTCAATAGCAAATTAAATAGTAAGTATTAACATCTTCAATGATACCTACTCATACAGTGGCAGGCTGAGTGTTTCTCCACAGAGCCTCTATTAAGCCCAAAGCGTATTAGATATCAGCACCACTGGTAGCTCTATCCTTTAATTCACTATATTGGACACGGTATAAAAACAAACCTTTTTCTCTCCCTCTAAAAGTATCTGGATCATTGACAGCATTTAACTCATGGGGAAATGCGAGTGATTGGGGGCGTAGAGATGGGCAGATCGAAGAAAAAGATGGATTAATCGAAAATTTTCGATTCTCAAGATCGATTAATCGGACGTAAAAGATCGATCTTTAGTCAGATCGATTCATAAACTGAATTTCCGCCCTACGGATGGTACCGTAGTTTCTATTGTTGGCTATCAGTAGCTTACTAAAATATAATGCTTACTTATTTCATTAACAGTAAGAGACTCCAGCTTTACAGGCAAGTGAGGCAGGGAGGAACAAAGGTATGGAGTGGCAAGGGAAAATGCGCCTCCGACTTTCAACTAATATTTCTCCTCTAATATGGCACTAAGAAACCTAATCGATACGGCATTTTATTCCTAAAAGACCAATCTTACCATTCACGAATTTACATTTTCCAATAATTCGATAAGTTGTAATGAAAATACTAATAAGATTAGGTGGTCAACGTGTAATACTTGAAAGGAATTGTTATATCAATTCTACCTTTACTTGATTACGATTTCTTGATATTATTCCCTTTTTTCACCTTATTAATTACTAAGGTTATTTTATATATAGATATATAAGGTTCAAGAAATAATTATACGCAAGGTTTTGGAAATAGATATAGTTATTTATTCAATAAATGTATTTATTGCTCCAAGAATTACTACGGGCTCCTATTAACCACGATGTGGAAAAGGTTTTGGTATTCCTTCAATATTTTTTTTTTTATAAATAGCACCGTAAGTGGTATTAGGTAGAGAGTTCGGTTAATAGGATGGATCTGGGATATTAATATCAATTTGATTTAAATACAGAAATTGAAAGAACGGATTACCTGGTCGGATGAGAGCTGGGTAGAAAGTGGTAAGGAGAGGGGCTTGTCGCAAGTTTTCGTTATCTCTCCTTCCCCCCCAGTCACCTCTCGCCTCTCCTCTCGTGATTGTTCCGCTGAAAGCCGATAGATGGTGTCGGCTATCACAAACGACAATACGGTATATCCGCTGGTTAGGTTAAAACGGACACAGTGAACGCGAGCTCAGTAAAACGCCGCTAAAACACAAACGGAGACGGACGTTCATGGGCGCATTCGCCAGAACAGTTGTATTGCTCAAAACAGTATAGATCGAAATTGGAGATCGAGGAGAAAAGATCGATCTTCTACAAAAATCGACCTCCATCAGATCGATTCAAAAATCGATTAATTGGAACAAAGAGTTCGATCTTTTCTTAGATCGATATATTTTGCCCATCTCTATGGGGGCGTCAGGACAGTCATTATATGGGTCAGATTGTAACCACGCTCGCCTACTTGAGGTGATAATGGTGTTATATTGTAATTAATTTGTAATTCCCAATTGTTTTTTAATGCCGTATTTATTGTTTCTATCTTTGCAGATCTTAGCTGTAGGAAACACTTCCGGTAAAACATTCGTTTGGGATCTGGACGGCAGTGAACCCCCCAAAGTTGCCAACATCGTACTCTCGCACCCCAAATGCACGACAGCCATTCGCCAAACTGCGCTGTCCCCAAACGGTAACGTCCTACTTTGTATTTGTGATGACAGTTCCATCTGGAGATGGGACAAAGTTCCAGCTTAAACTCATCGAATTCTGAGTTGTTTGTTAATACTAATCGGCTCTATGCCCCTTACAGTCACATCTTTGTAAAAGTGCTCCCGGCCGGTTGAATTGATATTGTCCTGTGACGGTTATAGGTTACTTACCGCTTTGGCAATTGAAATAGGTGACAATGTGTTTGGAGCACCATTTGAGTCATTGAAGGTACCCTCCTTATAAACTTGGTTTTATGAAGCTCTTAGAGGAACTACTTATGCTGTATCGATCTCTAACTTTCATGTCGTGTTCCTGAATACAGCAGGATTGCGGTCACTCCTGGTCTGAGCGTTTTTGCGTTAGTTAGACGATGATTTTTGACTTGACTATAGGTAAGATATATCACGTTTATAGATTATAGGACATCTGTCTTCATTTTAATCAAATTGAATTGATTGAAACATTGAAAACAAGCAAAACCATGTTTAGTGATCAATTCCAGGTTATGTAATCTTCATGTAATTATGTTTTAATGTTTCTAAATCTTCTATAATCCATCGCAAAAGTTGACTTTTTCTTTCATTTTGAGTGTAGATGAGTGAATTGGGAATGTCCTGTGACTGAATTCATTCATTTATTATCTACCAGTACCCTATAGTTTTGTTTTATTGTTTAAATTTATGATCGTTTTTAATCGACCAAGAAAAAAAGTGTTACCCTCCTAAAAATTCGTTGATTTACGTTTCAAGATGCCTAGATCCCAAAACTCAAAAAACAAACAGAAATCCGTCCGCACGCTCTCCGGAACATCTCTTGCTAAAACTATTTAGCCATAACGGCAAATTTCTTTTAGCTTTGTGGGTAACTTGTTTTTCTTTTAAATCTATTTACGGTGTTTTAGGTATCTTAGAATACAATTGCAACGTATTGATGCCCGAGGCGTGCCGAGTTTAAATATTGTACGATTGACTACGTCAAATGAATATAGACCAGTGATGTACGTTGAATGTCTATCAAATTCATAAATAAGAAAGCTTTGTTTCTGGTGGTTTTTTGACAGTAGGTCATTTTTTCATGTATTTATTTATTGCCTTACTGGTTAACAGAGTCCTTGGTGTTCTTATTATTCCTCTTCTATTCTAACCTTTCGAGAACTTGAATCGAGTATCTTGTTTCAAAAACATGAATGTTAACTCAGGAAGGGTTAGAATTCAATTGATTCTGAACTCTCTTTGATTTTTCACGGAGTCACAACGTGTTAATATGTTCCGATAAACTAGAAAAATCAACTTTGGTTATAGTAGATCAACGCACTTACAGTAGATGGGACATGAATGTTGTAAAAATATTTTGTGTAGAAACAACGAATTGTACAGAATAAGTAATCGTGGCGGTAGATCCTATAGAAATGCAAATATTGTTGATAAAATGTAATATATTATATCTGTTCTTATGGTATTTTCTTGGCTGTTCATTTGAAATCCTATCTGTTACATTGAAAAAAAAGGTGCTTAAAAATTTCGACCTCTGGTAAAGGAACAATTTTTGTCATCCCTTCCACCGTGATAGTTATTTTATTTGACATTAGTTTCATTTTGACAAGAGGTTCAGAACCGAACACGCCCCGTTTTGGCTGTTTTGTCACGCCAGAACTAGTTCTGAAAAATCTCGAACCTCTTGGTTCGCTGTTCGGACAAGGAGTCCAGAACTACTTGGAACTAGTTCATGTGGTTCGAAGATTTTTGCCAGAACTTTTAGTCCGAGACATGCGCAGCAGATTTATCGCGTTATCAACGGTTATCATCTATTCCCGCCTACATACGGCCTACCGCTGAGGTTGTCAAAACAAACTTTGTTTCAAGTATAAATTCCGAGGTTTACTACAATGTCTAGTTCGTCATCAATTTTGAGTGATTAATTAGCGATTAATTCTTCTCAACTTGCCTTCCATTGATGAGCAGAAGTACAGATAGAGAATCAGTCGTCAGAATCAAAAATACAGAAACAGTCAGAAAATAGGTAGTAAAGTTGTTTTGATTTTTGTAGGAATATTATTATGTGCTATTGTTGCTGTTGCCTCTTTTTTTCGTCTCGATGTCTGACGGAACCATGCGGGAAGGGGACGTTCAGGTTTTTGGTTCCAAACTAGTTTGGAAAGCGTTCGGACAAGTAGAACGAATACTGAAAGTTCTCGGTGGTTCTATTCCGCCCCCCATAGGTTCTGGTTCAATCCCAAACTGGTTCACAACCTCTTGTCAAAACAAACCTATTGTGAAAACTAGGAGTAACACAAGTGAGGTGTTGACCCACTGACGCTGCCCAGGTTCCTGTTCAACTCCAAGGAAGTGGGTCTTTAGCAAGCTTCCAAAAATTGAACAGTTAAGTAGCAGACAGTTTCTGCTGAGGTTGCCTCATGTTCAGGGAATCTTGGGTTGACAACACTTTTGTGATCTTCCCCAGTTTTCGTTCAGTTTTACCTTGGTTGCCCAAGGAAACAACTTCATTCATCACTCCAATTGCTTGAATGAGGTTGAGATTCTCCTGGAAGTGTGATGAAGACTATCATGAAAATGGGAGTGAATAATAACGGCTTCGATTAATCGTCGTTTTATTAAAAACTTTCGTAACAGGCAATCATCGCCACTTTATGATCATTTTTGCTTTATACCTCAACAATTTCATTACATAAATAGAGAGCATCCTCTGCACTAGTATTTTATGTACATTTTTTGTAATATCTAAAAATTTAAATGAATTCATAAGTATTTTACGCATAGAAACCTTTTTTTGAAAAATTATTTTTTGACGCATATCATGCTATTATAATACTGGAGAGTCGGGAGAGATAATTGCCGAATAGTACGTTATGAATATATACTATGTACAACTTAGCAGTTGATCACAATTTTTTTCTTCTTTTTTTTAAACATAAATATTCGATAAGCATCACACAGTCTATTTCCATAGTTTATATCGAAAGCCAATACGATAACCGACATCGTCACTAGTCGTTTTACTACAATTTCGCGGACAGAGGGCGGTGGAGGGACGCCTTTGGGAAGACCATGGTCCAGGCACAGCGGGGGTCTCGGGCCCCCCGTTACAGGGATTCGCCGGGTGACGGCAACCAATAATCCGTTTCTCAAGGCGTTCTCGCCTCGTGAAAACAGCCTTTCTACGGCCGGCAGTTGTACGGGACGCCTCGGGTCGGCAGGGGTCCTCGGCGCGCTGCAACGTGTGCCTCGGGCAGGAGGCACCGCTAGAGTGCCGCGGCGTCCCTCGCCCAATGTCAATGCCACTTTGCCTTTTGAGCGAAGATATCCGCCCTCAAGTTCTGGGCGAAGCAGATGCCTAGAATCTGAAAAATAACAGTGTTGATATTAACCACCCATAGATACGTACTACTTAGTTTGTTATTTACCGTGAAACTTTGTACAAGAATGAATTGGGTTAAGAACTGATGTCACAAAAATAATCAACATCAAATTTTGATTGATTGTCTATTGAATGTAAATTCAAGCAAGTAAAAAGTAGTAAAGTAAAGTAAACAAGGAATTTCACCTTGGATTTTCGTCCGACTACCCGGAGGTGTCGCGGACGTCGCCAGCCGTCCTCTAGAGAGGATCGGAACTAGGTCTGACGATTTGGCTCGTGGCTTCCCATTGCCTCACGCCCCTGGGTTGGGAGCGTTTTGGATTCACGTGATATCAAGATCAGAGCTGAACTGTCTAACGACAGGACGGGTATACAACACTTGATAGGATTTTGGCCCTAATCTTTGGTGCCAGCCGGATTCGAACCGGGGCAATCAGCACTCCCACTGTAAGACTTACAAACAGTAAACAGCTAGAGGACTGACGCCCCAGCTCGCTCGGGTAACCTATCCTCCAAATAAATTCAAGCATCTGACAACTTTTGGTATCTAGTTCTGTTATAGTGTGTACCCAAGTTGAACTGTACTTCCATTAATGGGTGTAGTTCAGTTGTAGCAAAAACCAAAATAAAAATTTCGTCTTACCCATGTACTCAGACGTATCCACCAATGTAATCTATTTTACACGTCGAGTAGCATTTTATTATTGTTATTCTTCCAAGATTTCTCCAAGGCGGCCTCAGGTGAAAGCTTGTTGTGATATGAAAATTATTTGAAATTTTCTCTACTAAAAGTTGACTACTTGACTAAGATGACTACTACTCATATCAAAGTTCGCAGGATATGATCAAGCTTTATTTAAATACGATAATATCACTTTCCCAACCCATGCGCACACAGTACTTTGTTTCTTGTCTCTTTCCTACGCCTCTCTATTTCCTATGATTATCTACCTGCTGTGTTCTTCAGGGCAAAGAGAATAAATCCAAACGTCAAAATATACTAGGAATTATGTTTGGCGCAAAATGATACATAACCACTTCATTTTACTCGGGTAATATTACGCCGTTTTGGTTGGCTTCGATGTGGTTTTACCGATTTTTTAAAATTAGTTATTTTCGATAGGAAGTGGTTTTTTGGTTGTTGATTGTTTTTCACTATCTCAAGGATTTCTACATATGTTTGAAACTGTGAAATTAGGTGTTCACTCTCCCAGGAAACAATCAAAATGTGTTAAAACTGCCTAGTGAGAATATAATAAATGTAAGTCAACCACAAAACGGATTTTATTGCAACTCGATTACTCATTGCTCAAAGAATACAGTCACCCTTGAGAGACTTGTTTCGTCGATTCCAACATCCTTCTACACTGAGAAATACAATACAACACTAACCAGAGGACACTACTGAAGCCATTCTTTTCTTCCATCCTGTCAAATTCTGAATATCCAATATCCAAACAATTATGAGTTATCAGAATCGATTTTTTTTTCAAGCGTACCTAATATTGTATAAACTTTATTCGCTTACCGTGGTTGGCATCGTAAAATGTTTATATCGAATAGGATTCTGGAATTTTACATGCCTGCAGAAATGAGACGACGATCGCCGAAATGACTATGAGTAGAAGATTCCTCTCGACCCATTCTTCACCCGCCTGCACACAGCCTTTCTCGTTGATGTCTTTCAGACCGTATTTCTTTAAACATTAATCGTCATAAATCAATAGTTTGGACAGCTTATTAACCTCTCTAAACCATGCTCAAGCATTTTTTTGGGCCCCTCCACCGGTGATGTTATTTAGGTAGCTGTTGAATGTATCGTGTGCATCATAATGATGTATGTATGAAATAGGGCAAAAATTAATATCATGTACCTACAAACACTGTTTTGCTCTACCTTCGAATACAGTGCCTGGTATTCTAACTGTAGATATAGGTGTATGTTAGTATATCCATGCAAACTCGACTAGTGAACCATCCTCAAGCCTTCTCGTTAGTCGCGCAATACTGATATTTACATCGAATGCAGAATTTAGCGTTAGTTGTTGGAAATTTTAGAATGATTCCTTGAAATTGAACCCCAGCCTGGGCAGTATTTTTAATTTAGGTATCCCAACTGCTGAGACGTGTTGGCGAAATATGGATCTGAAGTTTATATTGTGGTTTATCCTCGTTGATTACCCTCAACCTCAAAGACCAAGAGCCCAAGGCCTAAAACATGGCATTCAGTTGGGGAACTCATACAAAACTGATGTAACTCATTCTCTGAGGTAATAAATGATCGTCTGCTGTTTCAAAATAGCTGGAATAAAAAATAGTGGCCACAATAAAATGATTCCGAATCTCTTAATTTGGAGCGTTATATCTGTTTATTCACGTCAGAAACGTTTCGTCCCGCAGCGGGGACTTCCTCAGTCTAACTATGTATAACTACTGGCATACTTTAGGCATTGACATGGTGGTGCCACCTCACATCTCTTGTTTGTTTGTTACTTTTAGTTTTGTAGTTGACGTTAAACTGTTCACTCCTCCCTGTCCATATACTCAAGCTGGTCATATTCTCTATTGCTTAGTTGTTTGATCTCAACTGCGTTAATTAGTTAAACAATTTTGTTTTGTTATAAATATCAAAAAGGGGAGAGAGGAACTGCAGCATAAATTAAAATTATTGAATGTTCAATTCAAATCAATGATTAATTAAAAAATAATTGAATGTTCAGATTCAATAATTTTAATTTATGCTGCAGTTCCTCTCTCCCCTTTTTGATATTTATAACAAAACAAAATTGTTTAACTAATTAACGCAGTTGAGATCAAACAACTAAGCAATAGAGAATATGACCAGCTTGAGTATATGGACAGGGAGGAGTGAACAGTTTAACGTCAACTACAAAACTAAAAGTAACAAACAAACAAGAGATGTGAGGTGGCACCACCATGTCAATGCCTAAAGTATGCCAGTAGTTATACATAGTTAGACTGAGGAAGTCCCCGCTGCGGGACGAAACGTTTCTGACGTGAATAAACAGATATGACGCTCCAAATTAAGAGATTCGGAATGAATGTGGTCACTCCACTACCCACACCCACTATTAATAAAATGATTAAAATTATAGATAATTTCTAAATCTTGCAACCTTCAGAAAATTATTATATTTGTAAGGCCCTCCGTCATTTTGTACTCCTTAGGGGTGGCAGACAACAATCTATCAACTCTGGGGTACATCGATTTTAATAGTGAAAATCGGCCACGTTTTCAGCCATGGGAATTTGGACGTTACTTTCTATTTACCCTTTTCAAATTTAATCTATTCTCTTACTTATAAATGGATTTTATCTCCTCGTGTATAATTCCTACGAAAATATGTTAGGTGTTTTCCAAGATTTGGTAGCCCCTCCAATTTCTCTGCAATTCTTTCCTTCTTATCTGTGTAATCTGATACCAACCTGAGTTATGCAGAGTGCGACAGCCACTCCGGCCACAGGTATGAGATTCGCCTCCACCCACTCTTCCCCCGCTCGCATGCACCCGCGCTCGAAAATGTTGCGCTCCTCGCTCTGTGTGGGTGAGAGGTTGGCCCAACTGTCTGCGAACTGCTCCGCCACCAGAAATGAAAACAAAACCCTCGATTCTTGTTAGTTGGTTAGCTCATGCAATAGATCTATGTTACGAGCACATGCAGCGTTTTCTCATTTTCCCAAAATGTGCTTTCAGAACAACAGAAGAGTTACGTAATCAACTTGAAACCTTGATAGGCTCATACATAAAGTTTTGTTTCACCCAGTTTTGAAGATCAAATCAGGTAGGTGACGTCCCCCATTCTCCATACACTGAGTAAACCAATTTCTGGCGTTTTTCATGACTCCAGCCAGCATAGCAGGCGTTATGTTGGCAATTCCTTCCTGGATGTTGATCTTCAAATCTTGTAGGGTCCTTGGACGGTTCACTTAAACACGGGATTTAAAAAAACCCCAAATCCAAATCGCCCCTAATTGAGATAAGGCGCTCTGGGAAGTGTTCCCTCAAAACAGTCATCGATGCTCTTGAAGTGTGTGCCGTTGCACCGTCTTGTTGGAACCAAAGGTCCCCTAAGTCCATCGATGACGTTGAAATCCCGTGTTTATGTGAACCCTCCAAGGACCGTACAAGATTTGAAGACCAACATCCAGGAAGAAATTGCCAACATAACGCCTGCTATGCTGGCTGGAGTCATGACAAACGCCAGAAATGGGTTTACTCAGTGTATGGAGAATGGGGGACGTCACCTACCAGATTTGATCTTCAAAACTGGGTAAAACAAAACTTTAAGTATGTGCCTATACTATAAAAAACGAATAAAAATTTTCTGATTCATACAATGCGTTTTATTAAGTTATGCTGCCGCACCCTGTATTTCCGTAAAAGGATTAAAGTTTCAGAAAGGTGTAGAATACCTGCACTTTGTCTTGACAAGACTAAGTTTTGAGTTGAATTAAGTGGACATAGTAGGGGAATACCTTCTTGTTTATATATTTACCCTCTCTCCCATAATTTTCAGTTCAGATCAGAATCCATTTACTAGAATCTTATATGCTTCACATTGTGATTGAAGTCAACTGCTCTAAAAACTAAACGATTTTTTCCATAAAATTTATTTTTTATTGCGCGAAGTAACAACGGATATTTTTTATGAAAAAAAACAAATGATGTTCTCCTTTGTTCCTGAAAACATTTTGGAAAGAGGAATACCCGTAGCACCCATGTTAATAGAATAGAGGTTGGGGAAAAAATAAACGGTTGTCTTATTAATATGCACTACAGTTGGGATTATCAATAAACAAATATTAATGTATGGTAGAATAATTTTGTTTTTAATAGTAGCAAATAGATGCTCATGCTATCCTGAAAGAGCGAGCTCAAAGAAACTCAGGATTTGTATTTTGATCTTCCCAACATTGAAATAGACTGTATCGATCACACAAAAACTATGAACATGCAAGTCAATAGTAAATATTCATAATCCATTTCTTTGTTTACCCCTGAAGAGTTGTTCAGAATTCACGACAGCTCATTTTATATAAATCAGTTATTTAATTGGTATATTTAGGATTGAAATGGATGAATTGGCTCGATATTGCCAGGTGGTAATAAATAATGTAGGTTGTTTTAATTTTCACCTACTTATCTCCAATCAAAATATTACTTGGATTAGTAATACAGCATTATCAACGTTTGCACATGGTTCTAAACAAGTTATAGATTGGTAGAAGTTTCAATTGAATCAATGAAATTTAAGTTGTAAATGTTGTGGTTCGGGATGATGCAAGAGTTTGATTTCCAGTGGTAAACAACAGCTAATAAATTCTTAATATAACACAAAAAGCCTGATAGACTTGGTATCTGCAGTTTTTCCTTCTGGTCAATAAATAATTTTTATTGGATGCCATTTCATCCATTTATTTCTGTTATGATGTTGGTATTATGTTTTACCTTAGTTTCGAATTTTATGAGACTTGAGAAAATGGCATTGAATAGAGTTTTTAAAATCAAATTATTAGATATGTATTCGATCGCGGTGGTTGAGAATTCCCACCATAAAAATTTGCAATTGCCATATCAAGTTTCTGTATTTTATTTTTTACCAAATTCAAAATGTTTGACGGACTGCATTATATTCAACAGCAATTCTATATATGCAATATTCAACATAATGCAAAATCAAATATCTCTAAACAAAACCGCTGTGGAATATTCCAATCTAATTGTGAATGAAGAATGTAAATGTTCAACTTAGAAAGGTTTAAAAAAACTACATTGTACTCACATAGGCTTCGTTGTGGGCTTTTCGAACGTCGTACCCGCATTGCTTATTTTTAATAATTTCCTGGAACATTGTGAGATGGTTAGTACCTATCATAATGCGCCTTGTTATTTTCATATAAATATGTTAGTTATGCAATAGACTCTCATTTTCGCGCTACGTGGACCGTGAAATGAGGTGAAATCGAGTCTTTTGTTTCCAATGAACTGCCCTTTCTAGCATCTGTTGGTCTCCATTGAATTGTTTTGTTAGTCGCAATAATTGTAATTAATTCCATTGCTTGTAGTAGTGGGAATGTATAGTCAGTAAAAATTGCGGAACCACTTTTTTATCGGCTGAATTCCTTCCCTCGATGCTAATATATTCTCTATGACCCTGCCTAATGCTGGAGAACCTACCTAACATTTTGGTTTATTATTCAATAATAAACCATTGTAATCGCTCTTGAAAAAACAAAAAAACAAAAAAAATTCTAACCCCCCTGAAAATTTCCGAATCTGCAATAAAATTTTTCCGTCCGTCCGCCGTACGCACGATTTCTCCCAAACGGCTGGAGCAAAATATCTGAAATTTTCAGGAAAAATCAATATTGGTCCGTCAACGCCCCAATTCTTGAGCCAGCACTCTCACTTAATTTAAAGTGCCCTTTAAGGGTTGTCAAAGATTTGTAAAATCCCTAAAAACCTCAACAAAAGTCAAGGCGGCCTAAATTTGGACTTTTCTCAAGAACTTTCCATGAGGAATCGAATGAGCCCTTCCCGAGGTCCGTAGCTCAAACCATTCCCGTGTATGGCCCGATTTATGGTGCCAACATTTGCGTTTTTTTGGTTTATTATTGTTTATGTTTTCATGGCAGTAACCTAGTGATGTAGTAATGTGGATACTGGAGTGAACTCCTAAAAGGCATGGTAGCCAATACACGGGTTGAAGCATTCTGATACGCATGAAACGCTCAAATTCTTTCACTGGGGTTTATTATTCAATGATTCATTATTTTAATTTCTAATAAGCTTTTTAGTGTGCGTGTTTCACAGGTGATATAGCGATTATTGAATTTCAGGAGATATTCATAGAGCACGTAAATCTGTTCTCAACCAAAATACCTATTTGGATTGTTCAGTTGATCATATTTGTGTGACACTATTTTGTAATAGTAATGGACCGTATCGATCGAATTGCAAGTACTTGAGTGTTGGGAACACCTTACTAATATGCAGTGTGCTGGCTCGTAAAACCCCTTTATCTCAATTGTATTGTTTTTACGGGGATATGAGGAGAAGGATGAAGATTATTGAATTCCCAGGTGGGTCTACCTACGATGTATTGAACACGTGAATGCAGGCAACAGTTTGAAATTATATTGGAGCAGTAATGAGCATGATTACAACGAACTAACTACTGCTTTTGTGACGTGCTGAAGGAGTAGTGAAGTTTTAATCTTTAAGGAGCTACGTTTTGAATAAGTCATAAAAATATCTGGGACATCTAGAAATGAAACCCAGAAGGTACAAAGACGCACTGATCAGCTGAAGGATCCTTGTCGCTACTTTCTTACAGTACAACTACCTCGTGAGGTACAATTGTCCTTCCAGGTGTGGTAGTGTTACCACAAGCCTGACTTGCTAAACCACTCTTAGTTTTTACGCTCTTAGCAGAGGATAACTCAACCCCAAGAGCTCTCGTAGTATGTAGTGACCTTCATTTGAAGATTGTCTGTCAAATTCGTGAGTATCGTTTTCAGGAGTTAACTCTTGCTTCAGAGGGAAGTCCAAAAAAATTAGCCATTTGTTCGATCCAGTTAGCATTGTTAAATATGCAGAGTAACAAATTTCGGTGTTAAGATGCGATAATCGTCCCCTCAAAAGAAATATTTTGTGGGTTTGTGATCTGTATGATAATTTGAGGCATGCGATCGTCGTGGAACTTACGTTTGGCTTCCGCTTGCAGCACGAGAAGGGCACGCCGCACGCTTCCCGGCTCCCAACCGTCTGTGACGAGCAGTTGAAGTAATTATTCTTGTCCCAGTCTTTTGGGCCCTCGATCCCGCAACATTGCAACTGTAAGGGAAACAATTGTACGTGTATTATTAGAAGGGTTACGAAACGTGAAAAAAAAAGCTTGAAATTAAACTGACCCATTTTCCAAACGGCCGACCGTCTTTTCGTTCTTGAAAATGTGTCGTTTGTCAGTTACAGATAACGGTTTTTCAATTAGCGAGCAAGCTCCGAAACCACACTCCTCGTGGAAAGTAGTGAAACAGAATCCTCAAGAAAAAGAGTATTAGTGAAATTCAAACGCAAAGAAGACTAATCCAATCCATTGTAAGAGGTTGTGGTGGTCAGCTCAAAAAGATCGTAGATCAAATAGCGAAATTACCTCATGACCTCGAGAAACTGGTGTACGCTAAAGCTACTCATTTAGAACCTGACTAATATTTACTGTATCCCTTATACAGTGGTTTACTAGTGTACCCATTGCAAAGTACCTCTAGGTACCTAATTTTTTCCGGAAAAAATCGGCTTTGGAAAACCGATGGTACTGGGCTTTATAAGTCGAAACCACCTGATCGCTATCAATTTAGTCAAGTATAATATTTTCATTAGTTAATGAAAATTATGATGATTCTTTAATTTTAATTCCCTTGGTGACCAACCAGCCCGATTCCGGCAAGTCAGTCCAGCTTTTTGGATTCGCCTTCCAAATAATGATAGGTTGAGATTACAAGATCGTTTACAAATAACTGATAGATCGTGAAATTATGAAAGCAACAAGAACTGTTAACAGGAGCAGTTTTAGTTTAGTCAGGCTTTAAGAAGATAGTACCTGTGCTTAAGCTTACTTTAAAAACGTATTTATGTATTCAAACTAGGTATTATGAAATGCACAAACCTTTTTAAGTGTCCAACTTTGTACATAGATTTACTGACACACGATTTTTTCGATATTGTTTATTTTTTAGTGCCTAAAGGATTTTGATTTCATTGTATTAAAACATATTCTTCCCAATTCTACTATACCAAAACTAGGAGCTTAGTGTATTTTATTTACAAAAGCATTTAGGTCATCCAAAATTTGGGCAAAATAGACAAATTTCTAGTTAGGCAGGTACTGTAAAATTGTAGGATTTCTTCGTCCGAGAAGTATATTGATCGAAACACGGATCAAATCGCATAGAAAATATGGTAGTGACCCCACCGTTGTAAGTGTGCAATACATAATTACTTATTAGGTACGTAATTGTGGCATATTGGTTTCTTACCCAATCTTCTTGGATCCAGTCTATGAGATTTTGTTGATCTGGATCTTCTCTGTAGTGTATTATGAACGCTTGAAAGCCGCCAGTCGCTTGAACTTTTATCTGAAAAACATGAATACCATCATATGACTAGCTATAAAACGGTGACATTCCAATTTCCTTAACTACCGTAATATATTGAAGTTTAATATACAAGAACCTTGAGGTAGATAAACTACCTATTAACTACAAATTTTCTGTGAAAAAATTGTTCTGAAAATACTGTTTCTTTTTAGCGCGTATTATTGATATCATTTTTTTCAGCAGTTTTGCCCACAACTTTCTGATGTCTTATTTCAGTTAATCAACTTTTTTAGAGTAATGTTATATACAGGGTGTACAGCGTATGATCCGAAAATCTTCGCACACGTATTCTACAACTAGTTTCCAACAAAAAGTGCCTCTTAGAGATTTTTTTTAGAGGCTTCGTTTTTGAGTTATGTCACTTCTAAGTTTTTTTTCGTGTTTTCGAACTTAACGTCACTAAAACAGCCGTAACTCCGGCGTTTTCAAAGTATTTGCAAATCTATATAACGATTTAAATGATTATTAGTGTTTTTCGTCGGGCATTTCTACCGTATTTTCGCCAAAAAAAATCGAGTATTCTAAAAGAAAGGAAAGGTTTGATGGACAACACTTTTAGAATTCATTGAAGTAGTAAACTTTTCAAAAGAATTAACCAAAAAATCAATAAAAATGGCAAACAAAAAACAATATAAATGTATGGATAACAGCAGTAAGTATTATGGTAAAGATAGTTGCAAATTCAACTATTTTAGCCATTTTTAATGATTTAAAAGAAACGATGAGTTTGTTGGGAATTGCTGTCCAACGAACTTATCCTTCCTTAAATTGGTTAAACATTTTTCTGCTTAAAAAACAGCCAGTTTATCAGGATGACAGAAGTTGTGAGTATTCATGTGATTGTACTTGAAGTTGCTACTAAAATTACATGCGGTACTCACCCAGTCTTTAAAAATGAATCCCATGATACCTGCTGTCAGTTCCAGCAAGAGGATTATGGCCAGAAACAGTGCATACTGCAACAAAATTGGTATGGCATTATAAAATAGTGTGATAGAGTGGCAAGCCTTTAATGGAGACAAATTTTCAATTATACCATTGCCCATATACGAGCGACCCCGGACCGCTGGGACGAAAACCCCTTCCTCGCCATCAGGTGGCAACACCGCAGCGGACCCTTTAACTCGGCCGACTATCACTCATTAGTAGCAGTAAAGCCCCTTTCAATCACCCGCTCTTAACGCAAGACGTTTTAGTTGCTTTTGTTGAAAAATGTGATTTTTTTGAGATTCAAAATGTTCTCGTCGTTCTGAGGAAAACAAGTCTAAATTTTATATCATTCGGTTCAGGAACACCTTATCAAACAAGTGTGTGGCCGTATTGCAACAGTGTAATAAATTGCAGAAAACGCTGCAAATCTGATTACAAATGGGTTTATTATTCTTGTGTCGAACTTCATTACACTTAAACTCATGTTTCTTTGATCCAACCCTGTCAGATGGGATGGGGCTCGAAAAAGTACGGAAATAATATCATTTTGCCCCATGAAAATGGATTTCCTTGCTCTGGGTCAATCGCACAGGTTTGGGACCCACTCCAATCGCTTCAGCGTCCAAAATTACATAGAACACGATACCCCACATGCCCACATGGGAAAAAACCCATTTTTGTTTGAGTTTGACGAAAACCGCCATTGGGTATTTTTACATAACGTCTAGGTTTGTTTATACTCGTTGTGTCCCTTTTTTCATGTAAATCACGATTCTGGTGATGGCATGATCGAATTAACTATTAGATCACATTTGAATTGCGTAAGACGTAAGTATCGCACCGTAATTAGGGTCCGATGCGAGCCGTCAGGCCACTACCTGGAGGCTCGGATTTAAGCGTGTTGCCAGACCCAGAGGTCTTCAGAAAACCGTAGGGTCGCTCCTACGTGGGCTAGGTATAATCAACGAGTTCCTACCAATTCGTACCCGCCTTTTTAAACAAAATTACGGACTACAGATTCTTTTTTCAGTTTTAAAGTGCAGTTTTTGACAGGAGATACGTTCTTTAGTTCGGTTTCATTCAGACAGCATACTGTATATATATAAAAATATATATATTTCTGCATGGAAAGGTTGATTTTGACAACGTTCACACTTAAAACTCCAAACAGAAGCTAAAGGAACGTTGCTCGGAGGATCTTCAGGATTTATATCAATGATAGTGCATTTAAAATTATTATGCTTAATAATGATGTAATATTGGAGCAACTTTAGTTTAAAATATTGTTAGATTTGAATAAAAAGTGTTACTCATCGGTTGTTGGGAGTTTTTTTCTCCGCTTGAGTAGTTCATGCAGTTGAGCAGTTGCCTACAGAAATTCTGCAGGTAGGTCAACTGTTTTGTTCGCACAATTACATCTGTTGGGCATACTCACCGCTGCAAGAAGGCAGGTGTTCTCCCTGAGTGCACCAACACATCCGGTGAAACCAATGATGAATGTCACCGTCCCTGAAACATTCGACGCATTCACCATTTTAACAGAATTAACTTTTGCTTAAAATACATTTTCATTACATTATTTGTTTCACTACAGTATTTAGTACGATTTCCGCGAAGGTAGATAAGTACGCCTTAAATTCGTGCAATATGTTCTTAGAAAATGCGTCCTGAGTTGTCAACGCATTCTGAACTATTTCGGTTTCAAATAGTCTTTCTATTTATCACGTAGGTTCTAACTTTAGCTCTCGTTCAGGGAACCTTTCTGAGATTTGAAAGGTGTCCTTAAAATGGTTCCTTCAGTGATGACAACCTTAAAATTGGTTCCCGTTGACGAAACTCTAAACCTTATTTACGTGGTAGGAATGTATTTTCAAAAATTTTATAGGTAACTACCTTGATTTTCATCTCCAAACTCATGGAAGTTGATTATGTGCTTGGTTTCCTGCTCCAGTCTGCATATCTTTTCCTCCCACCCTTTTGCCTTAATTCCAATTTAAACGCCATGCTAAAATAAGTGAGTAAATTAGGCTGACATACTTGTCATAATTGTTTTCCAAATTAATGGTGTTTCAAAGCAGTGGTGTGTCCCACACCTCTTGGAAAGGTATTTAGGGGAGAAATAACTATTTTCAGCTAACCCAATGTAATTTTAAATAATATGATAGTGCAAAAGACGGTGGAAAATTACTAAGTTACTCACAGTCCTTCCCTAGTAAATATTTACAAACACCCTCCTTCTTTTAATATTGCATACGTGATGATCGACCCTAATCGCAGTAAACAGCCTTTCTATTATCGGAAATCAAATCTACCTCTGGGTGGGTCCTGAAGAAGATAATATATTTTACGAAAGCTTGGCGATGGCGGATTAGCTGTTATTGTACAAAATAGAAAGATCATTCAGTATAGCTTTCTCCCTTGAACCGGAATTCAGTCAAAGAATTCAAAATAATATTACGAGGTTTTTCCTCTCGTCTAACTCGTTGAGAGAGCAGCGGTGAAGGAGTTTAGTTTCCCTTTAAGTTTATAATTGACTTGGAGGACTCAAAGAACCTTGAGGAACCAACTTGTTCGTCAAGGGTTTGTGGGCTGCTTACATTCCGGACTATCGTACGACTGTTGAGAGATCATATCCATCACCTCCCTACGTTCGATTAGAATCAGTTCAGTCATCATACTGCCACCTGCTGCTGTCAGCTGATCAATCTGATTGCTATACCGAACTCGAAATAACTTCGTCCACATTACCTTTGCAACCCGACTTTTTCCCTCAAGGAGGACCAAAACTGACAATTTCAACTGCCTACAGATATGCCTTGCCCCTCAAACAACCAATCAACAAACGTTATCATCCCATCCTGTAAATTTGGATTCTCTCTTTGCAAGATCTCACTCATTCACTCTAACACCCGATGGATTGTAGTAAAGATATTTCTTAAATAAATATCTCCATGTTTATTCGCTGTGAGGAGGTTTTATTTTCATACCTGTAATAGTGGAAACCTTAGTGGTAACCTTAGATGCAAAGCTGAAGTGGAAAGAACATGTCAAGAAAAAAAAGGAAGAGCTATCAATCAGGTATAGAAAACTTTATTGGCTGTTGGGCCGAAATTCACAACTCAGTTTGCACAATAAATTGCTGTTATACAAAACAGTACTTATGCCTATCTGGACCTACGGTATTCAGCTATGGGGATGCACAGCTAAAAGTAACTTGAAAATAATTCAAACATTCCAAAATAAGGCACTAAGGAGTATTGTGAATGCTCCATGGTACATTCGTAATGATGACCTCCACAAGGACCTCCAAATCGAAAGAGTCACCGATGTCATTAAAAGATACGCAAGGAACTACGAAAAGAGGCTTCTTGCTCATACCAACCCAGAAGCCATTAGGCTTCTCGACAACTCCCAAGTAAACCGACGCCTGAAAAGGACCAAGCCATTGGACCTTGGATGCTGATGTGAAGCTGAAATGTGGTGTATTGTCAATGGACTAACACTCCTATAATATTGCGGAATTTATGTGAAGTAAATATCTAGATAGTTGCCTGTATATTACCTCAGTTGTAACTAGTTGATATATTAACAAATGAACGCTCTATAAAAAAAAGGCCTTTGTTATTCTAAACGTAGATCTATGGTAACATTGTACCTGACCCTTTATCTTTGCGGGAGTTTACCAATTTTGACGCTCGCGACAACACAGAACGGCTACCTACCTTATTGTAATGTAAGGTAGAGTCTGGTGGGTAATGACATGCAGGCGAAAACCAGGCTTACAACATGATTATAATAGGAAAGCAGAAGCTAATGGTTGGATTGTTGCTCCATTCGGAAAAATTAAAATCCTTCACTTTACCAAAACTGCCTGTTAAACATAGATCAATACGCTATATTGACAATAGACCCGACGGACTGTCCAAAGCTAGCAAGCCTAATGGCCATTGGTATATCCAGTATTCAATGTAATTGATGAATGAAAATAATCATGTAAGCGTAAATTATAAGCGTTTGACCGTGAGGTATGCAAAACCGGCATGACGTATCTGTCTTGATAGTAGCGTATGTCTTACGCTATCATAAGGCCAGTAATTGATTATCGATTTTGGACGATTTTCATTGTTTCCACTTTTATTTTTCCCTCAATTTATTATGGGTCCATCTCAGTTGTTGTTGTCCGTGGATCGTATGGTATCTAATTTTTCAATAGTGATCTCATCCAAATTTCTGGTCGTACTACCAGTATTTAAGAACAAGGTGCTCAAAACCTACCAAATTTCACAATTTGCTTCATAAATTCGCCCAAACAAGAAACTGTCAACTTTTTTGATGGAATGGATTTGTATTCTGCCTGCAGACCGCAGCTGTTCGTCGGCTGTATAGAAAGTTTCTATAGAAACTATACCATAACTTGGGTTGTATAAATTTAGAGGTGGGATTTGACACCTGAAGAGTTTTTCATTCATGTACTTTGATATTAATGGCAACTCATTTACTGAAAGTTCTTTGAATTGTTTCTCCTATACATATGACAACTCCATATGAATTTTCCCTCAGTTTATCTCAGTTTTTGTTGTCCGTGGATCGTATGGTATCTGATTTTTATTAGTGATCTCGTCCAAATTTCTGGTCGTACTATTAGTATTTAAGAACAAGGTGCTTAAAACCTACCAAATTTAACAATTTGCTTCATAAATTTTCCCAAACAAGAATATGTCAACTTTTTTAACGGAATGGATTTGTATTCTGCCTGCAGACCGCAGCTGTTCGTCGGCTGTATAGAAAGTTTCTATAGAAACTATACCATTACTTGGGTTGTATAAATTTAAAGGTAGGATTTGACTCCTGAAGAGTTTTTCATTCTTGTACTCTGACATTTCTGGCAACTCGTTTTATTTACTGAAAGTTCTTTGAATTGTTTTTCCTATACATATGACAACTCCCTATGAATTTTCCTCTACATTACTTCGCAAAATGCTTTTTCTGGGTGCGGAAGACAGAACATTAAATTTGCTTGAAACGCGATATTCTTCTCGGTCTGTCCGAACCGTGGAAGATCCAGTTTCATGGCTCGCCAAGGCTTATAAATCCTGTCAATTGGTTCGGATAATCCGAGATTATATTGGAGGCTTCCCTCCCCATCCTTACGACCCCTCCGATTGAGATAAATGGCTTCGCTAAACTCCGCCTCTACGCCCGCCACCAACCGTTATTAGAGGAGGAATGACACTCCATACCAATTTTTGCTGATTTGCATATTGAGAGCTCCCCTTTCACGCTTCCTCGGCTATGAGCTTCCTACGAGTTGCAAACTTGTTTCGTGACAGATTGAAAAACCTCCTTTGTCTGAAAATCAACAGACAAACAAGGTGCGTACGAAAAATAATATGTAGGCACTCGACTAAAACAGAACGGTGGTTTTTATCCTTTAGCAGTGGCAATTATTACACGTACCTATTAAAACATTTGAAATATTCTTGGCATGCTAAATTTTTCAAAACAACTGTGTTTTCTGACAATCTTTTACATTGTTAAGCATGTTCTTTTTCTTTTAGTTCTTTGAACTAATTTCTTGAAAAATTGAATTCTGAATTCGCAAATTGATTTGTTTTCTTTCATTAATCCTTGATAGATACATAAACATATATGTTATAAAAGTGTTTGAGTGCAGAGTTGAATGTTGGATTTCTCTAAATACATTTCCTAGGACAACTTTTAAAAACAATGCGTCTATCAGTGCATTGATCATTGCGTTAGCTTCATTTTGTTGCCCTTACTTTCGGCAATGTTTTGAGAATTCTGCGATTTTGGAAGATTTCACATTCATTCCCGAGTATATGCTACTAGCAATCATTAAAAATTTCGTATGAAATTAAAAGCATATGTTACCGTTATCATCTAACTACATGAAATGTTCTCAATTAATGAGGGTCCAAGTAATCAATCTCGGAAGCTTACAGTCGGATAGTAGTTGACGACCAAACTCACCAATACAACCATTTGGTTAATCTCATCTGGATCAGAATCAGTCTTGACAAAACTGTGGTGTTTCATTGCTTTTGACGCCGTCTATCTTCTTCCATCTGATCGATCGACTCTAATACTTTTTTTGATCATCATATAATTTATATGTTTATGTGTTTTAAAAAACGGACTTAAAGAAGGATCATTAGGGTGGGCCGAAAAATACGATTTTTGGATTTCAGAATTCCCATTACCCCTCAAAATACGGAGGATGGTGTCCTGAGTTCGGGAAAAATAATAAAAAAATTCTAAGTAGCGATCTTTAGTTCGCGCAAAAGGCGTAAAGTTCTAAAAAAATGTGGAAAAACTGAAATTTTCCAAAAATTGTTTAACGATGTTGTTGGGTTTTTTTACTTTCCATTAGTGATTAAATTAAAGAACTAAGTATTTAGTTCCAAAAAAAAAAAAAAAAAAAAATTTATTTTCACCCTGGTGGGTTGTTTATAGTTCGCGCAAAAGCCCTGAATTTGCCTAAAATTACGAAAAAATACAATTTAATAGACCAAGTTGTTTTATAATGATTGTCTAACAAGACTACACAGGGAATTATATTAATTTACTACCAAATTAGGTAATGAGTTATTTACTATTACATTAAAACAAACAACAAAACGCATTGGATCGAAACTGAGTGAGATGTAAGGTGCGAGCACTTTGAGCAGGTAAGTTTGGTTCAAGAGCCTGGTGGAACATATTTTGGTTACTCGACACCACGAAACGGTACTGGTTGCGGGATTGCCGACAGTATTTTGTCCTACCTAAAAACTCAAAATTTTGACACTGATAAGCTACAATGGTTCAAACAAACAGAACTGACAACTTGACGTGCTTCACAGCTTGACAACTGCTTTCCGATTTTACCTGAGAAACTTGTGGAACCTGAAGTGTCACCATCAACGCTTTCAAATAAATGTCTGAACGGGAGTTCATTAAAGTGAAGTAAGCAGATGAACCATTGTAGCATATCAGTGCCAAACATTTTTAGCTTTTAGGTAGGAAAAAATACTGTCTGCGATCCGTTACCAGTGCCGCTTTGTGGTGTCAAGTGACTTATATGCTCTTCTTATTTCTCTTTTCGATAGCATTTGTTGCCAACTTTTCCCTGATATAAAGTTTTATCTTTTCGCCTTCAAAGTATATGCCATGTAAATTTGTGTTGTGTTCTTCTTTTTGTGAACTGTCGCGAACTTTTTGTTTTTCTCGAAGAACCTTATTTTTATTTACTACAAGTGACAAATCTTTTTCGGTAACTATACCTAGATCCTGTAAAACACACGAGGCGATAGCAGCCGTCGGCCTACTCGACACCCACCCCATACCTTTCGCTAGCTAATGCAGTTGCAGAAAGTTTAATTCTCATCTACCATCGTTTAATTGCACTCCTATTACAACTAGGGATATTCTCTTCTGTAATATCAACTTGGACATCACAACAAAAAACTACGCTCGCGACACCCTAAGGATCATTTAGATAAAAAATAATTTGCTGCAAAACAAGTTGTTAATTCGTTTATGCTTAATTCTATATCACTGTCAGTAACTGAGTACTATCATTAATGATAATGCAATGGTAATAATCAGGTACATGGATAGTTGAACCAGGCACAATGTTCAGTGGCTCATGGCAAACCCCAGTAAGTGTTGATCTTCAGTAATCTGCAGTGTTCAACGCCTGCTAGTTCCAGTAACAACTGGATTGGTTTGTTTCTCCAATGCATTTCCATATTCGAATTAACTTCAGATATCTCTTATGTTAATATTTAAAAATATTTAATATTTTAGATAACTGAAGTACATGGTAATTTAAAACGACATTAAATATTTTACTCCCCTCTCCTTATTATTATTATTATTTTTTTTTCTTTACAACCTTTTTATTTTAAGGTAAGGAGAGATTTATTCTGGTGCTTATTAATGTAATGTAAAAAGGTTATTGGCAAAAAACTGAAAAAGTTATTTGTAAATAAATTGTAAAAAATTTATTGGCAGAAAACTGAAAAAGTTATTTGAGATCTGGTGATTATTGTACTTATAATGCATGTAATCGACATCTATCATTATTTTTACTTTAGCACTAGGTGTTAGCAGCTGTGAAACACACAGTTTTGTCATTTTAGTATTAAGGTGCCTATGCTTTTGGTTTATTATTCAATAATAAACCATTGTAATAGCTCTTGAAAAAAAATTGTAACCCCTCCTGAAAATTTCATGGTTTACGTTTCAAAGGGTGTCGAATCCGAATCTGCAATAAAAAATTTCCCGTCCGTCCGCCGTACGAACGATTTCTCCCAAACGGCTGGAGCAAAAAATTTATTTTGGAAAAATCAATATTGGTCCGACAACGCCCCAATTCTTTAGCCAGCACTCTCACTTAATTTAAAGTGATGTCAAATCCCTAAAAACCTAAAAAAAAAGTGTACTTGAGGAATCGAATGAGCCCTTCCCCAGGTCCGTGTCAAAATCGATGGTCTATGCCAACATTATTTTTACTATTATTGTTTTTGTTTTGATAGCAGTAACCTAGTGATGTGTTGGCAGGGCTGTGAAACACGGTGGGCGTGAATTATCAGTTGGTGATGAAAGATGACAAATATGTGATCAATTAGGTAATTTGGTTCGAAACAGATTTACGTGCTCTATGCATATCTTTTTAATGTATCACCTGTCGCCAAAGCTTAGTAGAAATTCAAATCATGAACGCAAGCCAATTGATAATAAACCCCAGTGA
Source organism: Creontiades dilutus (assembly GCA_031894815.1). Lineage (NCBI taxonomy): Eukaryota > Metazoa > Arthropoda > Insecta > Hemiptera > Miridae > Creontiades > Creontiades dilutus. The sequence continues at coordinate 1,078,139 of JAVIWC010000204.1, forward strand.
AAGAATTTGCAGCGTTTTTATGTTCATCGCCAACAAGTAGTTCTTTGACTAAAGTATCCATTAAAACAGCCCAATTATTAAACGCACAAGGACTTCCATATTTATCAGTCAAGTGTAAGAACGGTAGGTCTTTCACGTGCTACCGGTACATGCTAACGACTTTAGAAGTTTTCACAAGAACAACGTAATTGGCAAACAGTAGAATCACCTATGCGGTAGGTCCTAAGAACTCTCCACCTACAGAATCATAAATCAGGTTCTTTTTGTTTTGTTAAAATTAGGCAAAAACACGACTGTGAGTGATTCAAACAAGGACTTACACTACCTAGGTAAATGATGCATTGGCAATGTATTGAATAAATTAAAAACAGGAATGATTCTTGTTCAAGGACTTTCGGTTGTTCAAATTTGTAGGTTTAGAAATATTTTGTCCTCTTTAGGGACTTTTAATATTGCTTACCAACACAGATGAGGACGAAAGCTGGATCGAGAGCGACATTGGCGAGCCGCCCGAGGTTGCTGAACGTATCCTTTTCGGACCAGGCCCAAATTCCAACTGCAAGGATGCAAAGTCCCAGCAACTGTGAACAAAGCAATATAAAATTGAAGCACACCAAAATAATTTTCAGATAATAATAAGAAGATTCTTTCTTCATTGAAAACTTGCAGTGCATCCGTTCTTCGCAACGGATAATTTAGGGTGATTAGTATCTTAATGTTTAATTGTAAAAATATTCTTTCCATAAACTAGATACTTAAGAAATACCGAGTCGAGGTGGTCGATTCTCTATGTTGTTTAGTGAAAAAAGGGAAAACCCAATTTCAAACAAGGTTTAGAAAATGATTCCAGTTGTAAACAATGTATTCGTATTATTATAATTTCTCATCTAACAAAAAAAGCAAAATAAATATGCATGTTTTCTGGGAATCAAATCGTACTGTAGTTCCCAATCTAGGTAGATAATTTGAAGATGCCTTCATGCTATAAATGACATCCTTCGTACGGGTTTGTCCTTTGGCTTTTTGTGTTAAGCAGGTGACAAACGACGGCTCCGGCCAGTGAAACACTCAGAGCAGTAATAATAAATTAACAAGCAACTAATATGCGGTAGTAAACACAGGCAAACGTTGGTATTGAAGGAGGGCTTTCCACATAATAGAAAAGTATTTGTCAACTGGGTGGAAGATGAAGGTGTAGAGATAGGGTAAGGAGATTCAACATGATCGCTTAGTTTCCATTTTGCGATGTAGAAAATGTACCTATTCAGTTATGTATTCGTAGTATCAATGTTTTCTGTGTTTCATACTTCATTATTATTATCTGTAGTTCAGTATTATTATATTTTGTTTTGGGTTGATGAGGAGAAATTACGGGTCTCAACCAACTCAAAGGTTGTTTCATAGTGAAGTAGGTACAAATGTGAAATCGCTGCAAGCAAGAATAGTAATACTATATCGTGTGCAGATGGATACACTTGAATAAAAGACAATTGCTAACAAAACGAAGCATAATGGTCTATAAAGGTGAATGATTTAGGTGTGTAAAGGTGATGACAATTAGAGCCAAAGTGGTTGTAGGGAGCACGGGCGATGAGTGACTGCTGTCATCGATTCAATTAAGATAGAGTCATTGCGGAGACGGTGGGCGAAATCCCGAGGAAATTGCGGTTTCCAGGCGACAAGCAGGAAATGTTTCAGAAGCCGTTGCCGAAGGCGAAAAGCAAAAGCAACCTGGCGAACTTCATATCCCGCCCGGAGCCATCAACCGTTCTCGACTCAATTTCCACTAATCAGCTCCCTCTCCCACCTGCGCGAGATTAGATTGGCCACTCCATCAAGGCGGCCCAAGTTTCCGAGTTATCAGCCGCACAAGGGTTCTGAACTCCCCTGACAGATACTAAAGAACTAAATAACTAACTCGCATTTCATGAGAACGGTTAACAACATGGAATCCGTTTAAATTTGATGGCTCATGCATCAATAGTTTCCTGGAGTTGGTACTGATGGTATCGATTAACAAAACGGCCATCTAACCCCGCCCTAGAAATGCATCAGAGTAGTGCAAAATTCACGTTCATCGAAAAGTCAACAAGTTTGAGCAATAGAAATGGGCTTCTTCTCAACTTTGACTTGCTGGAATTACCTACCAACATGGAATCCGTTTAAATTTGGTGGCTCATGCATCAATAGTTTCCTGGAGTTGGTACTGATGGTATCGAAGTAACAAACGGACATCAAACCTAGCCATAGAAATGCATCAGAGCAGTGCAAAATTCACGTTCATCGAAAAGTCACCAAGTTTGAGCTATAGAAATGGGCTTCTTCTCAACTTTGACTTGCTAGAATTACCTTCATGATATTAGAAATTCCCTTCAACTTCATAACTTGCCAATAACCTTTCGTTTTGAGCCATGACACTCGATAGATTCATTTGTCTGCAGTCATTTTCAAAATTACTGTTTCAGACCCTTGAAAATCGTTTACCAAATCCAGCTATTTTAGAACTACATATCTTCTCAAGATATTGCTTCCGAGTCTACCAAGGTAGCGGAAGCATTGTTTTCACTTTCGGAATGTGAAAATTTTTTTGTCTCCAAAATCAAAAATTCCACTCGCATTTTGCGTTTTAGACCTTTCTGAACAATTTTGGTTCCGTGTCTGTCTGTGTGTCTGTCTGTCTGTCAGCAAATCCTTGTTTCGGGAAAAAATACAACGAAGTTATAGTCCGATTTTGATGAAATTTTCAGGGATTGTGCGGTTTGGTGTGTAGATGGTCCCCTATAGGTTGCATGACCAGCGGATCAATAGTAGCCTCTGCGCATCCGCAACACGCGCATAACTCCGGGAGTTCATGACTGATTTCGATGAAATTTTCAGGGATTGTTCGGACTGATGTAAAGATGGTCCTCGTGAGTAATAAAGAGAAAATAAAGTTTTAGCCTCGAGCTTGGATCGAACCATATTGCATACTCTATACAGTCATGTTATGGATACGAGGAATTTTTGTCTCACACGATTTTTTGTCTCTTCACATTTGTGAAAGTTCGACTCCAACGAAGGTATTTTTTACGTATAAGTGCAAGTTCATCGCTGACATAAATTTAATTTTTCTCTTTAATTATCAAAACAGATTTGATAGGATCATTTTGGAGACGTGTGGACCCACTGAACACGTGAACAGGATTCACCTGAAGTTAAATTTTGTTGTAGATTAAATTGTGTTTCCAAATAACTAACTCTAATTTTTCTGTTCATTAAGCATTCACATTGAAGAAACACTCATATTTTGGCTGCATTCAAGAAATTTGTATTCAATGCGGAACTCCTTGACCCTATAAACGGTTCAGACAGTAAGAATCACGTGAAGTTACAGTACATTATCTCGGATCGATCAACATGGAGATTGAAGGTGTTGTACATTAACACCTAGTATGTCCTAGTTTTTCCTTTCCTAGTAGTATTTGTAGTCTACTATTTTCTATCGGTAGGAATTGAAGTAGGTAATTGAAACTTGGCTTTAGTTTTACTGGTTGACGAATTAAATATTGAAATAATTGAAAAGTGAGTTTGTTGTTTTTACTTCGATTATAGCCTTGCCTATTCCATTGCAAAAGTCAACAGCCGTGACTGGATGCATCGTTTCCTTTCACCCTCTACAACTCACGAAGATGGTGATGTAACTCAACAGCCGTTCATCCATCCATACCCATATATTCATAAGTGCAAATCTTTATATATAAAACTCAGAGTTTGTCTCCATCTATCTATGTATGAATGTATTTATGTTCCGAACAGACGGCTAAAGTGCGGACCGATTTTGACGGGAGTGGTCGTAAAATGATCCGCGAGTTCCGCCGCACACTTTTGTTATTTATTATTATGTTTGCTATTATTATATTATGGTTGCTAACAGGTGGTTTTTGAGCGGTGGGAAATCGTGACAACTCGACAAGCCTTGATATGTTGATACGGATGTTCCCAGTATGCAGATGTTGCATTATTGATAGGTGATGTACGGGGGAGTATACTTCAAAATTAAAAATATAAAAGCACCGATTATTGTCTGAATTATGTGCGTTTAATTATGTATGTTTATTCAAACCAATCAACACGCAAAATCATTGAACATAAACCCCCCCCCCCCCCCCAAGCGTACAACAGGTGTTTCAATGCTTTTCCCAAAAAACAGCTGAACCGCCGGACCGATTTTGACGGGAGCGGTGAGCTTGGGTTGAATTATTGATAGGTGATGGACAGAAATCCAGTATATGAATGAATGAATGAATGAATGAAATATTTATTCCTGTTGAAATATTTACAGTATGTGAGATAGAATAAGTAAGTAAGTGTGAGTATAGGATAAAATTAAATAACCTCTTAAGGATGTTATAGGAATGAACCCCATAACCATAGGACAAAGTCCTGTGCGGCTGGGGGAGCTGCGGTAATTATTTATTTATTTCATCAATAATTGATTAGAAAATTATTTTAAATCAATTATTAGAAAATTATTTTAAAGAAAGATGGATGCTATCTTATGTATACTTTATTTTTTGTGCTTCATTTTTTGTTTAAACTATAGATTTATATAACAGTAGTTTATATTCTATCGGCAGACGTAGACGGATGACAACAAGTTTCCGCACAGGACGTCGTACGAAGCTCAAGTTTCGTGTTAGGTAGTAATTCATATTTCAAATGAGTTCCGAAACCAACACCTTACGTTTTCTTATTTCTTTAAATTTTTCAAACGCCTCCTCGGTTACATCTATCTATCCTGCAGGAAGGAGCAATGACATGGCAGAGTTTTCATACCATAAGTTCGTGCTGTTAACAGAATTGAAGACGGAAATTAAGTTATCCCATTCATTGATTGAAAATGGGGAAGGATATGATGAATAGTGGTACCGTGGACAATGGTCATTCTCTGGTCTCCAGTAGTTGATGTTCCCTGGAAATGACTCTCCACGATTTTCATTGATGAAAGTAATGGAGAAAATTGTTGTTTTAGATCAAATAAATTCGCTCTGCATTACGGTAGGTACACGATTATGTATCGGCGGATAATTGCTCTGTCAAATCTCCGCACCTGTAGGTTATAGCAGGTGCAGGACATAATGATCTTGCGGCAGTTCAAGGTTTTATACGAAAAAGTCAGGTAATTTATCGGAGCAGGTAATGGCACTTTGATAGGCCCTTGGAGAAAGTGATTGATGATCTGGGCCTCTTCCCTATCGCTAGAAATCCCGACCACCTCAAAATGCTCGACTAGCATCTCCCGGCCCTCCGAACGCGGTCGTAATTGATGAGTTTTCACAAGTCAGGAACGCGACCTAACTTCGAATTTTCTGTACGTTAATTGAGCCATTTCCAGACAATCTCGTCGAACAATGTCAGTAGACATGGACGAAACCGAGATTTTCGAATAGCTTCTTCAATTCCTTCAATCATGTCAACTATTACCTGTTCGAAAGCCTGCAAAGACGATTGACCAAAAATACGCAATAATTAATTTAGAACTCGACGTTGTGTATGCTCGAAAAACTCATTATTAGATTCTAGTCAGAATTGTTCAAAATTCAAGTATTCTGGGAAAATTTGATCACTTTTCACCTGCAAACGAGTTACAGCTAACAGTATACCCGGATTGACAATATTTTATTTTAGCAAATTTTCTTAAAAAACGCTGCAAATTCTTTCACTGAGGTTTATTATTCAATTGGCTTGCGTTCATGATTTGAATTTCTACTAAGCTTTGGAGTCTGCGTGTTTCACAGGTGATAGAGCGATTATTGAATTTCAGTATGCATAGAGCACGTAAATCTGTTCTCGACCAAAATACCTATTTGGATTGATCAGTTGATCATATTTGTGTGCCTCCTGAAATTCAATAATCGCTCTATCACCTGTGAAACACGCACACTCCAAAGCTCAGTATAAATTCAAATCATGACCGCAAGCCAATTGAATAATAAACCCAAGTGAAAGAATTTGCAGCGTTTTTATTTTGTTTTTATTATTTTTTTAATGGTTATCAGAATACTTCAACCCGTGTATCGGCTACAAAGCCTGCTAGGAGTTCACTCCAGAATCCACATTACTACATCACTACATCCCTACGTCACTAGGTTACTGATATCAACACAAAAACAATAATACACCAAAATAACGCGAATGTTGGCACCATGAATCGGGCCATAGATCGAGAATGGTTTGACCTACGGAGCTGGGGAAGGGCTCATTCGATTCCTCGTGGAGTGTTATTCAAAAAGAGTACAAATTTAGGCCGCCTTCGACTTTTTTTGAGGTTTTTAGGGATTTTAAAAAACTTTGACAACCCTTAAAGGCACTTTAAATTAAGTGAGAGAGCTGGCTCAAGAATTGGACCAACATGGATTTTTCCTGAAAATTTCAGCTTTTTTGCTTCAGCCGTTTGGGAGAAATCGTGCGTAAGGCGTACGGCGGACGGACGGAAATTTTTTTATTGCAGATTCGGATTCTACACCCTTTGAAACATAAACCATGAAATTTTCAGGGGGGGGGGGGTTAGATTTTTTTTTTTTTTTTTTTTTTTCCAGAGCGATTACTATGGTTTATTATTGAATAGTAAACCAAACTGATGCTGTCGCAATAGCTCCAAATTTGTGAAATAGAAATAAAATTAAAAACACTTTCTTCTTGGAAATTTGATTTAAGACATTCTGAAACTCTTCGTGGAATTTAACGCTTTTCAGCAAATTGGCGAATTTTTTTTAAGAAAATGCATGTCAATGTCATTCCAGAAGATAACTCTTCATTGGATTGAGATAAAAACTTCGCTGTTTCGCCAACGAATGAAGCATTCCGATTTTGATGAAATGCTCAAGGCTTGCGCCGAGTAATTCCTAAACTACCCGCTGTATAAACCCATAGGTTCCTTTTTTTTCGATAAATTTCTTTATTAGAAACATAACATAACAACTGAGCATAGCCCATCAAGTTAATTTACATTAATACAATAACTACAATTTGTAGAGGTAATAGCCCAATGGCAACTACTCTATATGATCACTTCAAGCACTTGTCACATTGTCACGCCACAAGGTCGAGAGGTTTTTTTCTATCCGTTGCTGTTGTCTAATAATCGTAGAGCTTCTGGGTTCATATGTTGATGAAGCCTCTGCTCGTGTTTAGCGGCAAATAGTTTGATCACCTCAAACTATTGAGGTCCCGATGGAGGTCGTCATTACGTACGTACCAAGGAGCGTTGACAATACTCCTTAGCACCTTGTTTTGAAATGTTTGGATTATTTTGATGTTGGTCTTTCTTGTACAGCCCCAGCGTTGAATTCCATATGTAAAAACTGGTCTGTAGAATTTGCTTGTAGAGAAGCAATTTGTTATGTAGGGATAGTTTGGAGTATCTTCCGAGCAACCAATACATTTTTGGAACTTGATGTTTAATTCTTTTTTTATTTTTATTGACATGCTCTTTCCATCTTAGTTTTGCATCAAGAGTCATCCCAAGATACTTTGCTGTATTGGCAAAAGGAATTTCTCTTCCGTTTAGTATAACTGGTATTTTAGTTATGTGCTTGTTCGTGAAATTGATGTGAGCCGATTTCTGCTCATTGAGCTTGAGGCGCCACTTCTTTGTCCAAGTACCATAGGTTCCTGACGGATAAAAGCGTACCTGCATGCTCACATTTCATCAAAATCTGTTTATTGTGTGGATTTATCCAAATGAGATTCCTTGCGATTCTTATCCAATAAGTTGTTAGAGATTTTTGTAAGAGAATACCGGTCTATTTTCTTCACATTCTCTTTCCCAATTGTGTAGGAATGAAAGATGGTAACCCATCACTGTACGCAATCTTTATTAATAATAAAATCCCTTGAAATCTTTAGGTCGAACTTCCATAAATGATTTACTTTCTTGTGGGTAGGATCTCTTACAATTTGTTCTGCCATCCATTCTGCACATTGTGTGACTACCCTGTGTCACAAAACCACTGGCAAACCAGCATTTCTTCAAGCACGGACATTTCCCACACAAAGCATCAGTCAGTTGTAAAGTTTAAATTCCACTCTCCCTGCCATTAACCATTGATTGTCAAGTCTCCTCAAATATAGAAAAGGAAAAATCGGAATCACTCAAGGACGAAGAATCTAGGTCAAACTCAATGAAGTTTTGAACTACTTTGAAAGGCTTTCCACGTGCTACCGTGGGGTTAGCTACAGACAACTATTTCCGTCTCGTCACTACAGCTCAAAGGTTTCACAGCCGGGTGCTCTCTTTTCTCATGTCTAGCGTGTCTAACACACCGTCAGACAAATGAGATATCATGCTATAGAAAAGAATATAAATAAATATTCCTTACAACTTACCTCTACTACATTTATAACAGTTATATTTATACGTCAATGGTTCAGTGTCAATTTGATGTCATTAACTTTTGGTAATCATCATCAACTGCGAAAAATGTGGACGATTGTAACCAACTGTTGTTCAATAGTGTTGGTCCAGATTTTTGAAAACGCTTACCTAAATGTTTAATTACAGTTTTTTGATAACGTTCTTTCAAAATTACCTATTATTATATCATCATCATGTCGCTTGATGAATTTTTAGAACGCAGTTGTGGCAGGTCAAGATTTTGACGAGCGTCACGAGGTCAAGTTTTTGATTTTGATTTGACGAGCTTTGATATCATAATGATGAGTCAGATTCTCGTAGCACGTCCAACGTCATGTTATTTAACTTCCCCAACAACGACTACAACTGTCTTTAGAGACAAATACCAATAATAGAGCCTGCGACGATTATGGAAGAATGACGAATCGCTGATGGGCGATGACGATTAGCTCGGTTCGAGGATGACGGAAAAGAATGGGTTCTCCTTCCCCAAGGTATACAAAATCAGATACCTATTCCATTGCATTACGTGACCGTTCGTTTTGTTCGTTTTTCGGCAATGAGGAGTTCGAGATACCACATTTCTGGTGTACCTAGTAGTTACCAAAAGCCGAAAGACAATTTTGCGGACATGGGTAGAGCAGGATAAGGTTTCAATTTCCTGAAATGATTCAAGGTTGTTTTGAGGTTCGGCAATAGCTATCAACCTCATTGTCTCTATCCAGAGGTACATTAAGGTATAGACTATTGTTTCCTAGTCAACCATGATACATTCGTTCATTACTTCCAGTTTGGTCAGGTGAAAAAGGTATAAGCTCCAAAATCGAACTTTACTCTCAAATCCATCAGATATTCCGATTTCATGTCTGTCTATCTGACTGTTTTTCGCCTTACAATTCCACATATCCTTGCCAAACTTGATATACTAAACATAACCATCGCACAGTTGTGTTTCACGTTATAGCCGAGGAACGTCACCCACGTATTTTACAACTAGTTAGCGACAGAAAGTCTATCTTGGAGGATTTTTCTTATTCTACTATTAATCCGAATTTTTTCACTTTTAAAATTTATTTCCTGTTTTCGATCTTTGATTAATAAAATGGATAATTCCCTAAGTATGAAGAGTAAAACTGAATTTGAGTACACCATTGGAAACAGCTAGAAACTTCCTGTGTCTATTTTTGTAATGCAATATAAATAAAGAAATAGCTTCATTTAGTCTGTGAATATTTAAAAAAAAACCTTACAAATCGTAGGAAAGCTTTCATCAAATCAACAAAATGTTTCTGTGTCACTAAAAACTTGTATCTCATGTTATTTTGAAGTTGACAAGCCTGTCAATTAGCTAATTTTCACCTTCTTAGAAGACGTTTACAGCTAATTTAGGATGTGCTTAGGGGAAACAGCAAGTCATGAGCGAGAAAACTTGAATATTACAAAAACATATTCTTCAGAAAATCATGTCTCGGTGATGAACGAAGTAGAAACAAGCGGTTGGCGGCATTAAAATGCAAATTTGATATACTAAAAGGTTGATTTTGAACTTTAATCTCGAACAAAAAAACTTGAAAAAGTGGAAAAAGTCGGATTTTGAGTTGAGTAAAAAAATTCCTGGAGGCATTTTTGTCCTAAGTTAGTTGTAATATAGGTGGGTGAAGTTCTACGGGCATAATGTGTGACACCCTGTGTACAACATTCGGGGATTTCGTCATTATCCCATAAAAAAGCTGCAAATTCTTTCACTGGGATTTATTATTCAATTGGCTTGCGTTCATGAATTGAATTTCTACTAAGCTTTGGAGTGTGCGTGTTTCACAGGTGATAGAGCGATTATTGGATTTCAGGAGGCACACAAATATGATCAACTGAACAATCCAAATGGGTATTTTGGTTGAGAACAGATTTACGTGCTCCATGCATATCTCCTGAAATTCAATAATCACTCTATCACCAATATTAACTAACTAAATTGCATTTAACAACAATGGATAACAATTACAAACGATTTGCTAATGAATTTGTGAGCAAACTGACAGGGGACCACCTAGAGCCCAACCCGTGTACTCCCTAAAAACGTGATTGAAATAGGATGAAAAATGTTGAAATGAAGCTTCTTGCAAGGATTTACGGACACACGGTGGATTCACACACATACATGAACTGACAAACACGAAACGAGGACTTTCTGAATGGTCTAAACGTGAAGTGCAAATCGAAATTTTGATTTTGTCGAAACAGAAGGTTCCATCTCCCGAAAGTGTGGACAATGCTTCCGCCATCTATAAATTGGGTGTAGAATGAGCACGAGAATTGAAGTACTGGTTCATTCAACTCAACGGCAATCAGAAATTGTGAATCGTTGTAGACAGGATACCTACTCTGGATGGTGGTCACATACAAATCTGTCTCCTGGTAGGAACAACATCAAATACAGCTCAAAAAGCAGGATACAAGTTCCATGACATACAAAGATCGTAGATGTTAGCGGTTTAGATGGTAGACACGGGTTTGAATTCATGGGAATTTAGAATGTAGTCACGTCTATTTAGATGTATGCAAGGTGATCAAGGCCGGTGTCAGATGTTGGGATTAGTAAACCTACTGAAATAAGACGTTTTGCTCTTGGTAGCTGTATCAAGCCCTCTGAAGCCGGAGAAGGGGATTTTTAATCGAAGTGTAGAATCTGCCTCATGCAATCACTGCCTTCTAGAAGACGGGCAGGAAGGACGAGGCCAGTGACGTCACAAGGTCACTGACTTCATCCTCCCGCAGTGCACATCCTGGGTCCCGGGCGCCTCTCGATCCCGCCTTGTCTTGTCCGTCTTGCCGATCCTCGGATGGACCATACAACGGATGGACCATATAACGGATTGTGCTCCAAACCAAAATCTGAGGAAGACCTACCATCTGGTTCTGTGAAAATGTGGCGGCGATTAGAGAACACTGCAAATCATTACTCAAATGTTTGGTATCGCTTCTTTAGATGGCTCAGTAGCCCTAAAGACATGATAATCAAATGTACTCGAGGGCACATAATTCCAGGAAAATGACCATCTGTTTTCTAATAGACTACATTTAATAATTACCTACAGAAATCAAACCCTTGTGCAATAATGTGCTGATTGTGGTAGTTACAGACGATCGGTTAGTAGGTTTATACAGATAGGTAGGTTCAAAGTAAACATATATTAAATTCTAAAAGGGCGAACAATAGGATTTTTATTCTCATTTTGCCACTTTACTGGAATCTTTCAATTCCCTGAAGATCAAAACACCCGAAGCCTTCAATTTGTAAGTTAAGTTATGACAATTCTATGCAGGGAATCACCCGGGGCAAGAAATAAATTTGGCGCCCCCCCAAAAGACCCGAAATCTCATGACTCATACCATCTTAATATACCAATGAACCAAAATATAAATATAATTAATTTGATTTATTCACAATGTATAAACTCTTTTACTAAAAGGAGGAAGGTTTGGTAAGCGAGTGCTCAATGTAAAATACCATATAATTTTTATTAAATTTAACAAACTAATAGATGATAAATAAATTTTTGTACGAAATGGAAGCCCTAAACAAACTTTAAAATGAAAATTGTCGGTTTTTTTTTGCTGCAAATGTTTTAATGATACCATCAAAAGATAGTGCTGAAGCTATTTTGTGCTCCATTGATATGATGGCCAAGTTGGTTAGTCGTTGTTGTCCTGTCAAGTTACTGATGTAGTTTTTTATTATCCTTTCAGTTTTCTAAAACTTCTTTCATTCGATAAGAAAAATTCTCAAAGCCGTGGTTATATCGGGATAGGCGTCATGGAGGCCGTTTTGGCAAATACAAACCAAAAGTTCGAATGGAGTAGACTCGCCTCGTCAACTATCCCGCATACGGCCGCTCAAGGCTAGTTCTCGCCTCGCGAAGTATACGTTTTCTGTATCCTTTGTCCTGTATTGTAGGCCTATTGCATTCCTTATTTATATTATTTATCCTTTTAGTAAATATTTTCAAATTTACTCCAAACGGTCAAAATATTTAGAAGAACTTGGTAAGCTATCACTTTTTTGCCTATTTGGCGCCCCCCTAACTTTGGCCCCACTACTTTACTCAATGATATCGTTAGGAACGAACAACGAGATCAGCTCGAGAGCAACTTAGTAAAAAAGGCAATAGTGTGCTTTCTCATATTAGGAAAGCGTCTCACATTGAGTCCCTTGCCCCTGCATTTTTATTTGAGGTTCTTCTTTTTTCTAACTTTTAATCTTTATTATATGTGTCTCAAATATATTTTTAAATGTAGGTATGTAGATGTCTTGTTGAATGTGCGTGTTAAGCAACAAGTGACGATGTTGAACTGCCCATCTAACTGCCAACTGAAGAGGCAGACGTTTTCATATCGGTGAAGATCACAAAAAAGGAAGGAGGAAGGAATTCCCTGTTCATGTCACAAGTTGAAGGCCGCCTCTCGTCGGACCGACTGTTGCCCTTCGCCTCGCCTCCGGCCCATGAAATCTCCTGCGAAAAACGAGGACATGCTGCCACCCCTTGATGAGCCGTGTCCAACTCCCCAATGTCTGATTTATCTCTCCAACCTCGAAGCTCAAAAGCTGCCGCACTGACTCATTTCGTTAAAAATGAGCCTTGTCGGATTGTGCCATCACGGATCGCCGAGGCGGGTCAGTCAAAATATTACCTTCGATTTCGTATCATAGCTAACAGTATTGTCCGGGATTGCACGATAGAACGTGGAATGATGTAGGGCTTGCTATAGCTCCAGCAACCAACCAAGTTTGTTTGAAACCAGATATCTTTCTATTTAAAAATTCTTAATATCTTACTAATCGATTGGAGGGCTAGAAGAAAAACGCTGCAAATTCTTTGACTGGGGTTTATTTTTCAATTGGCTTGCGTTCATGATTTGATTTTCTACTAAGCTTTGGAGGGTGCGTGTTTCACAAGTGATAGAGTGATTATTGAATTTCAGGAGGCACACAAATCGGTGATCAACTGATCAATACCAGGTATTTTGGATTGAGTTCAGATTTATCATGCTCTATGTATATCTCCTGAAATTCAATAATCGCTCTATCAAATGTGAAACACGCACACTCCAAAGCTTAGTAGAAATTCAAATCATGAACGCAAGCCAATTCAATAATAAACCCCAGTGAAAGAATTTGCAGCGTTTTTTATGTTTATCAGAATGCTTCAACCAGTGTATCGGCTACAAAGCCTTTCAGGAGTTCACTCCAGTATCCACATTATCACTACATCACTACGTTACTAGGTTACTGATATCAACACAAAAACAATAATAAACCAAAAAATAACGCGAATGTTGGCACCATAAATCGGGCCATAGATCGGGAATGGTTTTGGGTAAGGACCTGCGGAGGGGCTCATTCGATTCCTCATGGAACGTTCTTAAAAAAAAAGTCCACATTTAGGCCGCCTTGTTTTTTTTTTTGGAGGTTTTTAGGGATTTTACAAAACTTTGACTAAAGAATTGGGGCGTTGTCGGACCAATATTGATTTTTCCCGAAAATTTCAGCTTTTTTGCTTCAGCCGTTTGGGGAAAAATCGTGCGTACGGCGGACGGACGGAACATTTTTTTATTGCAGATTTGGATTCTACACCCTTTGAAACGTAAACCATGAAATTTTCAGGAGGGGTTAAAATTTTTTTTCAGGAGCGATTACAATGGTTTATTATTGAATAATGAACCAAAATTATATTGCTGAGTGGTCCCCATGACAAACCTACTACAAATTCATCAACAAGATCATGGGCGCGACCGTAACGTGTGGTGCGAGAAAAGTGCCATGGAACTTATCGAGATGGAGATTTCGGCAGGTACAGTTATTTGTACAGATTGTTTTATATCACGTGTGAATCCCAACCAGTTGAAGCGTGAATTCATTTACGAGGATGAGCCAACACGACTGAAGGGGCCAGTCGTGATTTCCCTCCTCTTCCTAGCTCAACTTGTTCGACCCACATACATATTTTTTGTCTTTTGTATTTCAGGTGAAAGGGGATGATAGCGGATCGACCCAGGAAGAGATTAGGAAAAAGTTTTAAAGAACCTCCTCAGTTCGCTCCACGAACATATCTCAAGTTGGCATTCTATTCCCATCTTTCTCAAATCCGCTTCGCCCACAAAACTACACCTCGTCCTTATCAATATATCTTGATCATTAGTGTTGGTAAGGTGTTAGGTCAATTATGCGTTCGAAGAATAGGTTGATTCAAACCCAATAGCACAATTTTCACCCTTCCTTTTTTCGATAATTTCGATTCCCATAAATATTTTTGCTAAAGGTTTGAGTAATAACTTTCAGAATACATTAATTAAGGTAGAGGGGCAATAGGAGTAAAATTAACAACATGAATATGATCTAGCTTGGAGGCATAAAAACGACGTACAAAGAACAACGCACAGGGAACCAACTGGTAGAGAGTTACTGACAGTTATAAAAGGGATACGTCAATGTTTTGGGCAGAAATCGATTGATGTCCCTATTTTGTTTCAAAAAAAGTCTAGGAAAGGTAGTTACCGATACATTTGAAGGTATTTATGAGTGTTTCGTTTGTGCAATAACGAAGTATCAAGCTATCCCATAACCGGCACGTAATTTTGAATTTCTACGATTTCAAAAACCAAGAGAATAATTACGAGTAGTCAAGTACGAGTAGTAAAATTTATTACAGAAAATATATTATATACTAGTAAATGTAGCATATTTTACAGAAAATATGCTGTTTGTTGCGTTACTGAAAGTGTTTTTAGTAATCAATCCTTTAAATTCCACATTTTTAGACAACAACTACAAATCCGCATACTTATATTATTTTTAAAATCCGAAAATGAAATTGAAATCAAATTTGTTTTGATGAATTTGATCTCGGTACTCAAAAAAAGCTACAAGCATCTCCCACTCCAATGTTGAATATATTTACCTTTAATTATGTAAAAAATAGTGTGACTAATGTAATTATTGACTTGTAATAAGTATCTTTTGTGGCTGATAATTTAATTCCTGTATTGCATAAAGGGGTAGGTACAAATCACACCCATCTTCGAAACTGAAAGTGCCTCTTCAACTGAATTACCAATCTCATCATTATGAATTAATCACGAATATTCCAATAAACATTTTAAATATTTTTCTTATATCTACAATTTAGTAGAGTATGCCACTACAGACATGTTTTGTTGGAAAGTGTAAAAGCAACCAGTGGACCAATTATTTTTCGTCTGGGATTTTATTACAATTTTTCTTTATAGGCTGGCTTACATTCCCATTCAAAGCAATAGTTCTTCAGTTAATTAACCATCTGAGGTTGTATGGTCCGAAAAAAAAGGGGGTGGTGAAATACTCGTAATCGATCGCTAAATGGATCGAGAATGTCTCAATGCGAGAGTAGCCGCGACTGCACTTCAGCGAATTCAAAACGGCTCCGGTTTGACCAACTGTTGCTAATAGGGATTCTACGGTGGTTTCGCAGCGTATCCTGAAAAATGTTCCCCTGGTTGAAAACGGCCCTAACTAAAGGAGTGGGGTGTCGACAGGAGTCATAAACAATATCAGCTGGAAGTCCTGGAAAAGGTGAAGGCTGCCAGTGCGAGGCCCGTGTGTGATGTCAATGCGAGTAATTTATTTGCCAGTTACGACGAAGGCGTAAAGCAGTAATGACGAATTCCATAGAGCAAAAGATCATGGTTATCCAGGAGTTGCCTGAATAACTCGTCGACATTCCCTGCTGATTTTGTTTAGGAGTTTAAACAAATTCAATAAGATACACGACAAATTAAATCGAAAATTAGAAAAATTCACAAGAAAAATTATAATGTTTGACTCCGATTCCAATGCAATGCCTCAGATACAAGCGTCTAACATAATGTTTTGCCCAAATATAAGTCCGTTATGTTAAATTTATCCTGAATAATGAGACTAACTCCTGACAAACAGCGGAATACACCCTTCCCCTTTCCCTAGGTTTTTTAAATTTTATTTTTATTTTTTTAAACAAGAGGAGCTACCTACTTAAAAGTCATTAAAAATGCCAAGTGGGTGTGGCATAGCTTCCTGAACGTATCCATAACATGACTGTATAGATCATTGAAAATTAGGCGTAGATCATATGAAAATCAATTAGGCGAAGTAAATATTGAATTAGGGTAAATTTATTGTTATGCAGGAGCAAATATACCTAATAATAAAAATTGACATTGACGCCGAATGGATAGATGACTGAAGTGATTAATAATTATTATGACATTTCTAAAAATAAAATATAAGCATCGTTCAATGACGGATCAAATAATGTTGGGTTGACTGCAGCGTCGTTGCAAAGTACCCAACTCCCGTCATCCCTCCGCACAGTGGCTGTATAATGTTGAAAAACTTCAAGCCGAGGTTAAAACTTTATTTTCTCTTTAACTCACTAGGACCATCTTTACATCACCGAACAATCCCCAAAAATTTCATCGAAATCAGTCATGAACTCCCAGAGTTATGCGTGTAACAAGGATTTCACGTTTTTGCGGATGGGCAGAGGCTACTATTGATCCGGGGGTCATGAAACTCATAGGGGACTCTACACATCAAACCGCACAATCCCTGAAAATTTCATCAAAATCGGACTATAACTTCGTGTAGTTTTGCCCGTAACAAGGATTTGCTGACAGATGGACACGGAACCAAAATTGATCAGAAAGGTCTAAAACGCAAAATGGGAGTGGAATTTTTGATTTTGGAGACAAAAAAATGTTCACATTCCGAAAGTGAAAACAATGCTTCCGCTACCTTAGTAGACTCGGAAGCAAAAAGAACGCTTTAAAACAAAGAATGTGGCTAGTTTATGGGTAGGTACCAATATCACAGTATACGTAGACGTTGATGTTGTTATACCAGTGCTTAAAAGGTAACAGAAGCTAAAAAGTAGAATTGCCAAGGATCAGAACATCAAGAACAGCTGCTGAAGAGTACTAAAAGTGCCATTCTAGAACTACCTTTTGAATTGCAAAATTGTAGAAAAATCATCAAGAAAATCAAAATAGAAAATTGACAATTCTAAAATTTTTTTTTGGGGTAAAGTTAGCTTTGACCATCATCATCGATCCAGCTTCCACCAATGGACGCTAATAAATGCCAGGCTTTATTTTCCATTCCTCAAAATGTAGGATAAAAGCGGTACACATTTTCTGTGGGGACAAATGTGAACAAATCAGTACTGTCCAGCCAAAATCAGGTCACCTTGATTCACGCTCAGTTATTGTATTTGGCCAAATTTGATCTTTAATTTATGCCCAGCTGATGAAATCCGGTGTACTTCCAGCATACTCTTCGTTCTTCACAAGTTGAAACGAATAGAAGCTTCTGGGGCAAGTAATGGTCAAAATTAATTGATCTTAACAATATTGATATATAAGCGTGGTTCATACTTGTGTGACTATCAACTTTTTCGATCTTCGGGATAGACGTGTATGGTCCGATGTCTGTTCTGCAAGATATCCTAATAGTTGAACTCTCATTTACGTAATGATATTGTCAGGGGCGATTCAGCCGATGAATTTCCGCAGGGAAGGAGACCTTCGTGGTGAAGTATGAACAAAAGGCCAACAAGCCAAACCCAGACAGTGGTAGGCAGGCCGACCTTACCGGCCTTGAAATAGAAACCACAAGGGGCAGAAGCTTTTCTGTCGGTACCTGGAGCTGTTGAGTGGGTTTTAAGAAGTTTATTTGAGATCCTTGAAAAGATCTACAATTAAAATCACAGTTTTTCTAGTAGGTGATAGATTTTATGTCATAAGACCCTCAAGGGGATCTTTGCTCAGGTGCTAAAAATCATTTCGATGACGTCAAGCTGATACATACAATGAGTTTTTAGCACTCACTGTCTCATTATTCCTTTTAGAAGTTGAAAGCAATGTAATTTAACTAATGCTTCGGTTGTATCAAGTTACTAAAACCAGCTATGGAAAAAAGTGGCGCAAAGTACCTCCTCTGTTTACAGCAAGATACATCCCCTTCAGACCTCACAACTTTGAGCGAATATTTGAGTTTTAAACGGGTTTATAGTGAAATTTATATTTGGGAATGCGTATTGGTCTGAAAACAATTAAATTAGAGTCGGCCAACTCGCATAATCCCATTTCACTAAAAACAGGTTTCAATTTAACGTAGGTACCTACCTACTTCAAGAAATTAACCACTAACTAGCGGATGCTGATCCCAAATTGTTCAATGTTTACAAAAATAGAAAGGGTGAGCATGTTTATATTAAATGAGAACGCAATACCTATGAGTGTACTGCTCAAAATATCGTACTTAACTTCGGCAGTGGGCAAAATACTGGTCAAGCCTCACGATTTTGAATGTTGATTGTTATGAACAACTATTCATTTTTTCGTCTTGAAAAGCATGACACCAGTCCGGAGTGATTTTTGAAATTCATTGCATCACATACTCTACACCAGGGGTGCTCAAACGGTCGATCGCGAGTGCTTTTTGAGTAGATCTCGAGAAGAAATTTTTTTAAAATAAGTAGGTAACTAAACTACAAAAATGTATTACGCTGAATTATGATACATACGAGGCTGAATTTTTCAAAAATTTTGAGTTATCCTTTTTCATGTAAACACATTGAGGAATTAGCTACAGAAGTAGCAAGTCAGTTTAATATGAACTCATTTTCTGTTGAAAATGAGTTGGTGCAGATTATATCAGATATACATCTCAAAGCTACAGCATCTGATACAAATTTCTGGTGTTTTATATCTGAAGATAAATATCCAAATCTAAGACAAATCGCCCTTCAACTGACGGCAATGTTTGGGTCAACTTACTTGTGCGAGTCTGCATTTTCTGAAATGAAGATAATTAAGTCAAAATATCATATGTCATCATGGTTGCGATTCGCACTCAGTGGTTACCCACCATCTTATGAAAAGTATGCTGAGGACATGCAGTGCCACGCTTCAACATCCAAATTCACTCCTTAGTTATGTTTAACACCATATGTAACTCTTTCGTTTTGTAACAACGAATAAACTCGCAATTTTGAATAACTAGGAGTTTTTTCATTGATATTGTAGAGAAGAACTTAAGTAAACCTAACCCAAACCTTGACTAAAATAATGTAAATTGTGCGGAAAGCTAATATCTATATATGCCTAGGTAGGCAGGGTGTATCGTGTATGTACGTGTATGTGCAGGCTCTCAGAGTCGATCGTAAGTAGTCTAAAAATATTGAGGTAGGTCGCCAAAAGTTTAAGTTTGAGCACCCCTGCTCTACACTGAACCCTTTACAAGTCCAATCTAACCCCATTCGTGATCAATACGCCTTTGAATTCCGTTCACAAAACAAATAACTTAACGAAGTGGGTGTATAGTTATGAAAAGACTGTTTTTGAACATAAATTCTAAACCTACAGCGAAAGTGGACTCAAATCTTCGAATCACAAGAAAAGGTCACTTCGAAGTCATTTAGAGAATATAAAGGCTTAAGCGAAAGTTGATGGCGATGAGCTGGCCGTATTGTGGACTAAATAACAGGATGAAGAGGGAGGGAAGGCAGACCGGATTTTGCGAAAAAGAGGACGAACTGTAGGTGTGAATGGGAGTGGTCTTAAGAAGAGGGGGAAGAAGTAGGTCGAACGAAGAAGAACAAGGGACAGAGGAGACAATAAAAGTGGAAGTCGAGGAAGAAAGGGGAAATGTCCTGTGACATGGCGTGAAGACTTGGGGACGGGGGAGCCGGCACCGACATGACACCTACGCGACCTTCCCTCGCCTCTTAGGAGATAAGTAGGTGGGTCTGCGGTGGAAACGCTCCAGATGGCTCCGTCTTGGAAAGTGATTGATACTGAAGGCCAAGTAGCACCAGATTGGTCACCAGTGTGGTAATTCATTGCCATACATCTTCCTTGAGTTAGGGTCTCATCATAAATCCTCCTGCTGAAATCGGTCATTGTTTTACCGAATCGGAGGTTCTCATGGTAATCAAGGAAAAAACGCTGCAAATTCTTTCACTGGGGTTTATTATTCAATTGGCTTGCGTTCACGATTTGAATTTCTACTAAGCTTTGGAGTGTGCGTGTTTCAGAGGTGATAGAGCTATTATTGAATATCAGGAGGCACACAAATATGATCAACTGAACAATCCAAATAGGTATTTTGGTTGAGAACAGATTTACGTGCTCTATCCATATCTCCTGAAATTCAATTATCGCTCTATCACCTGTGAAACACGCACACTCCAAAGCATAGAAGAAATTCAAATCATGAATGCAAGCGAAATGAATAAAATTGAATAATAAACCCCAGTGAAAGAATTTGTAGCGTTTTAACTACATATACGGGAATGCTTCAACCCGTGTATCGGCTATAAACCCTTTTAGGAGTTCACTCCAGTATCCACATTACTACATCACTACGTCACTAGATTACTGATATCAAAACAAAAACAATAATAAACCAAAATAACGCAAATGTTGGCAGCATAAATCGGGCCATAGATCGGGAATGGTTTGACCTACGGACCTGGGAGGGGACTCATTCGATTCCTCGTGGAGTGTTCTTCAAAAAGAGCACAAATTTAGGCCGCCTTGACTTTTTTTGAGGTTTTTAGGGATTTTACGAAACTTTGACAACCCTTAAAGGGCACTTTAAATTAAGTGAGAGAGCTGGCTCAAGAATTGGGGCGTCGTCGGACCAACATGGATTTATCCTGAAAATTTCAGATCTTTTGCTCCAGCCGTTTGGGAGAAATCTTGCGTACGGCGTAAAAGTTAGAAGAACGTATAAGCAATGTGACATTGACAATTTATTGTCAGTTCAAGAGTAGAAAGAAATTGTACATTCGGCTCCTCGAACATATTAATTATCAGCTTTTGTTTTGTTCAAATTAGATTATGATGAACAAAAGATCATTGATTCGTTGATGTTTCCATCGTCTGTTCAGCACTTCAATCTTTTAAAAATCACTATTTAGAATTCAGAGAAATGAGATTAATTTGGTAAAATCTTTAAGCGTTTAAGAGAATAGTTTCAATGCTCACGTCAAGAATTTGTTTTTATTTTATTTAGTATCTACCAATTTTGTTTTCCAAGTCTAGCAAAGCCCCACCAGCGCCATGATAACTTTAAAGAGGTTCAAATAATCTGAAAATAACCTTCAAAAATCATGACAATCGAATTGTACATTCTAGATCACCTGCAGATGGCTTCATGAAATTAATATTACTGTAAGTATTTACAATCAATTTTGATTAAATGTACAGGGTTTTTTTTAGAATGTAGATGTTCCAAAATCATCCGAAAATGAAAACAATCCTTCCCTTAACAGTAGTTAGACTTGGAGATTGAGGGACAATTTTTCTTAAACGAGCCCACATACTTTTTTTGCGGCCTTTACAAGAAGAATTAATCCAGTTTAACAATCTAAAGGACGTTTCCTCTTCAAAATGCGAGTAGATACATGACATTAGTTAGAACTTGAAAGAATTGAATTTCTTTAGTTTGTTCAACGCTCTCAGTTTGTATCTAATTCTCGTAAAACAATGGAGATGCAACGCTTTCGTCATGGCTTCACTTGAGCTTTTACGTAACTCTTCCAAGACCGGTCATCTGCGTGATTACGGGGTCGTTAGTCAATCCGACCGTCACCGCGTCTTATTGAATCCAAGCGCTCGACAGCAATTACTGTCTGTCTGATCCGCACAATTGAACCGCATTTGAATAAGCAGACCAGCATAACCGTAATGCGAGTTACGGAGTGAACATCGAACAGAATTACTACGTCTTTATGGGCCTATATAGGTTGTCACGAGTACCTTTGTGGACGAGATGGCAAATTCAAATTAATAACAAATGTTTTCCATTCAAAACAAACGTCATTATATTGTGATTTAGAAGAAAAGCAATATTAAAATATTCTCTTGTTAGGGCTAAGGTCCGACCTAGGGAGGAGACTCTCTGATTTAATTTGACAAAACAAAATCTACAAATTGGAAAAACGTAGATATTGTTAAGTTGGGTACCTATTTATATTTTCTTCACAATCCTGAAAAGAAATAATTGGACTGATTCTCGACTTTTGGTTTATTATTCAATAATAAACCATTGTAATCGCTCTTGAAAAAAAATTGTAACCCCCCCAGAAAATTTCATGGTTTACATTTCAAAGGGTGTAGAATCCAAATCTGCAATAAAATTTTTCCGTCCGTCCGCCGTACGCACGATTTCTCACAAACGGCTGAAGCAAAAAAATCCATATTGGTTCTTGCGACGCCCCAATTCTTGAGCCAGCTCTCTCACTTAAATTAAAGTGCCTTTTAAGGATTGTCAAAGTTTTGTAAAATCCCTAAAAACCTCAAAAAAAGTCAAGGCGGCCTAAATTTGAACTCTTTTTGAAGCACTTCCCACGAGGAATCAAATGAGCCCCTCCCCAGGTCCGTAGGTCAAACCATTCACGATCTATGGCCCGATTTATGGTGCCAACATTTCCGTTATTTTGGTTTATTATTGTTTTTGTTTTGATATCAGTAACCTAGTGACGTAGTGATGTAGTAATGTGGATACTGGAGTGAACTCCTATAAGGCTTTGTAGCCGATATACGGGTTGAAGCATTCTGAAACCATTTAAAAAAAAACGCTGCAAATTCTTTCACTGGGGTTTATTATTCAATTGACTTGCGTTCATGATTTGAATTTTTACTAAGCTTTGGAGTGTCCGTGTTTCACAAGTGATAGAGCGATTATTGAATTTCAGGAAGCACACAAATATGATCAACTGATCAATCCAAATAGGTATTTTGGTTGAGAACAGATTTACGTGCTCTATGCATATCTCCTGAAATTCAATAATCGCTCAATCATCTGTGAAACACGCATACTCCAAAGTTTAGTAGAGATTCAAATCATGAACGCAAGCCAATCGAATAATGAACCCCAGTGAAAGAATTCGCAGCGTTTTCTTACATTAATTAGATTTTGTTCTATTGAGAATTCTGTCAAGTTTTTAAACCTATTCTAGTTTCATTGTGCAAGAAGGTGAATTGGGGGATAATATTGTGAAACCGCTATATCTTCAAATTTACGTTTGATTTCGGTGTTTTTTATCCATTTGCTAGTAGTTCCAACGTTTTTGGTTTTTATTTTAGGTTTCATTTAGTTTTGAGAAAAAGCGAGAATCTGATTTTAATGACCGATCGTTTGTTAAGGACATGTGATGGAGGGGGAAATTAACTGTTCTATTTACATTTACGCATTTCCCAATCGATTTCATGATTCTTTTGTGTAAGTGTGAAATTACTTTCAGTAAACTTAGCAAAAGCAGTCCATACTTCATGATGTTAAAAAGAGTGAGCGGTAATGCATTTTCCCATTGTTTATTATAGAGTTTTGCATCTAGAAAATTCTTGATCTTCTCGATATTCTCACGAAAATCATGAAATGATTATTATATAACCCAAAAGATGATTATTAAATTCGTCTCAACCGTCAAATGGAAACGTAACTCTGCTGAATTAAATCTTATTAAGAAAAATCAATATTAAAAAGTACCCTGAACACCGATCTAACTTCAGAAGAACGTCTTTCGAAACGGAACAACGTTCGGCGTAATGTGGCTGAGACAATGGAACGCCGTAGGTTCCCCTTTGCAATTCCATCTCCCAACTCCCTGTCGCTTTCAAACGCGGCTCCTTTTGTTGTCGCTCAAATTAAGCATATCCGGGCCCCATTTCGTTTGGTCGGTTGTTGACCAGCGGTGCTCAGTTTTGACCAGTAGAGCGAATACTTGGGCTATTAAGATTGCTGAAAACTGAAAATGTTTTTGCTGACTTTGCCACAACTGAATCTCTTGACATGGGAGTGACAAAACGTTCATCCTGGCTCTAGCAGAAACAGACGTTAGTATAAATCTCATGTATGAGCAAATTCCTCAACATTGAGCGGAAGTAATATGGTGCTATGTGCAGGCTACATTTCTGCCGGCTGCAAAATTATTTCAATTTGTGGCACAATATAAGAACTGAAGAAATCATGATTGGGCACCGTTTTGATTCGGTGACATGCAAAGTTCTAGTACAGTGATCCAGAATTCAAATACATGCCAGAATGCAATGGTATGTGCATGACAACTGGATTTTATCTGTACACAAGATCTCTACAGTAAATTTGCTTACTTATACATTCTCACTTGCATGAGCACCAGTGGAGGATTTTTCAAATCAATTGTCTAAAATCACATGTTCAACTATTCTAGCACTGAAAAAACGGATAGAAAAGTGGTTATTCTCCCAGGGAAAGCATATTTTAGGCCTAAATAATATTCAGTTAAAACGAAAAATACAACATTAATTTATATTTTCCAAATTTCCAGGGAGGGGGGGGGCCTCGGCCCGGCCCCCTTACATACTCCCCTGATGAGCGCAATTACATTAATTAATATTCGAGAAACAAATTTAGCACGAATAATGAAAAATGAAGTCGAGATTTGAAACTATGGGAAACATTGAGTAAGTAATTTATAAGACGTAAATTACATATTTTAGAAACACTACAAGAATATTCGACAATATTATGGGCATCAATATTCAAAAGAGGATAGCGCGCATCCTGTACATTACCGCAGAATTTTCAGAATATTTTGCTGTCTCAAGTTGTGCAGTCAATGCACCTGCTCTGCTCATGGGAAAATTTTCAGTTGCCATCCCGAAGCAGACAAGGCACGTTTAAGTCTCCAGTAAAACCATTGTAGTTTGATAAGAGTGGTTGATACTTCCAATTTCATAACAGAAGTTGGGGTTTATTGATATTTCTACTCCAAAGTCAGTTTGCATTGCCAAAAGTACGAAAACATTCTGTTCGGCTTTCAACAAAATGGATTTTTGGTTTATTATTCAATTTTCCTCCGTCCGCCATACGCAGTACGCACGATTTCTAACAAACGGCTGGAGCAAAATATCTGAAATTTTCAGGAAAAATCAATATTGGTCCAACAAATCCCCAATTCTTGAGCCAGCACTCTCTCTTAATTTAAAGTGCCCTTTAAGGGTTGTCAAAAGTTTTGTAAAATCCCTAAAAACCTGAAAAAGAGACAAGGCGGCCTAAATTTGGACTCTTTTGAAGAACTTTCCTCGAGGAATCGAATGAGACCCTCCCCACGTCCGTAGGTCAAACCATTCCCGATTTATGGCCCGATTTATGGTGCCAACATTTGCGTTTTTTTGGTTTATTATTGTTTATGTTTTCAGTGACCTAGTGATGTAGTAATGTGGATACTGGAGTGAACTCCTAAAAGGCTTTGTAGCCGATACACGGGTTGAAGCATTCTGATACGCATGAAACGCTGCAAATTCTTTCACTGGGGTTTATTATTCAATTGGCTTGCGTTCGTGATTTGAATTTCTACTAAGCTTTGGAGTGTGCGTGTCTTACAGGTGATAGAGTGATCATTGAGTTTCAGGAGGCACACAAATATGATCAACTGAACAATCCAAATAGGTATTTTGGTTGAAAACAGATTTACGTGCTCTATGCATATCTCCTAAAATAAAATAATCGCTAATACCTGTGAAACACCCACACTCCAAAGCTTAGTAGAAATTCAAATCATGAACGCAAGCAAATTGAATAATAAGCCCCAGTGAAAGAATTTGCAGCGTTTTGTTCATATCAGAATGTTGTTGATACTATTTCAGAAGACGGACCGATTAATAATCGCTTAAGAGCGATCCGGTTCATGGCAACGACAATGTCATTTTCAACTATCGTAGACGATATCTGACGATACATCAAAATGTGTAATCGTTGTAGTTTCCAATATTTTTGTGATGCTGAATCGAACATGAAGTTGCAAATGTATCCGAACCAAATCCTCATGTTCATATTTCTTCAATATCAATCTTTTGACAGCATCTTTCACAATCGTAACTGTAATTAGCGATTCTCAAGCTAGTTTACGTCCAGGAAACCCTATATTTAAATTCCAGCCGACTCCTTCGACGTAACGACAATTAATTACTGGTACCACCCTATGTTTTACTAGAAGGCTTTTCCAAGGTGCTTCCATTGTTCACTAAACGGTGCCTGGGACGTTCTTGCAAGCCGTGAATTCCGCCTCAGTTCTGTTTTTATGCCCGTTGGTTACAACCTACTTCATTCAGCTCTAATTAACAATCACCGTACACTTTATTGTCCCTGTTCCCACACTCTTGGTACAAACCTAAATAGTTTCAAAAATTCGTACGTGTAGCATTTTGAGAATTAAAAAATAATTCAACTGCACTCCTCAAAAACCTCCGCAGTCTTGGAAAATGTTATCAAAATCGAATGAAACCTGTAGAAGTTATGTTTATTACTAGGGTTTAACATTGGGATTATTAAATTGACTTTCTCAACTATACTCCAAATTTTTGCGAGATCAGACGACTAGGCCGTGAGGACATCAATTAAGAATACTTCATTAATCAATTTGAAAATTATGATATCAATACCATATGTCTTCAATTTGTAATTGTCTTTCTGCAAAAAGTCTCGTGGTATCACAGTTGTGATCTTGTATACTAAAACAAAAAAAGCTGGATCGAATTTTTAAAAAATCAAAGGAGTTAATCAGTTTTATCATATGAATATAGTTGGATTTGAAATTGTTGTGCCGGAACCTCCTTTCATTTAAAAATCTACATAAAAATACAAGAGAATATCAAAATCATGTATCCATAAGACACGCGCTCTATGATACATAGGTTGAAATTGATTTTAGCATTCTGGGTGGTTCGTGTATAACTTTACATAGGTTTTAAGTAACTATAGTTACATAGTCTATAGCTTAGGTAGCATTATTTCCTTCGTCTATTCGCTTCCTTGAGCTATCCTCACACAATTCAGCGGTAGGACATTCCTCTTAGGAGCATTCTCAGACAGATGGTGAATCATGAAAACGGGTTGATGATCGAATTCAGCCGAATCCTCTTCACCCCGAAGAATTGAGCCCGACTAATTGAGGTCCTTTCACGTCTGTATAACACTGCAAAAGACTCCGTCTACAACAATGAACCTCCCCTTGATTCAACATGACATCAAGGACGCCACAGCTTTGTGTTCGTCCCCCCTTCGAATAATCCTCCGAGAAACTCGGGATGCGTACTCACTTACAGGCCCGAGAATAATCTACTAAAGATGGGAGCCAAGGCCCGTCACATCAGGCAAAACCAGTAACGATAATTACCCGCACCCGTCCGTCGCATCGCGCCCGGAATTCAAACGTTGGACGCCAGCACGCATATATTCGGACCGATTGAGCTAAAGGTCAGAACACCCCCGCTATTGAGGAAGGTCGTCCAAATTAGTCTTTCCTGCTCTGACAAACACTCGCTTCAGAATCTGAAGGAAAGTCATAGGGAGAACCATATGGCGTTTAGCGAACCATTAGTTTCATCTTGCGTAACACACTAAACTTACCTGATGGTTACACAAGCACAAGGCAGTGGACCGGAAAATGAAATTGGCTATAGCCTCATTTTACTTTTACAGCATCCTGAAAGATCAAATGAAAGTTATGTTCATCTTGAAACATAAAATTGATTTGGTTTCAAAACTCAGGTCACTGATACGTTTAGTTTCGTACCTACGTTCTATTGTTTACCAGATTCTCGACAAAATAGAATCTTTGTGAGGAGCATGGAGGTGCCACATTTCTCTTGAAAAGAAGGAACGGATTGGTTTAAAGATTATTGGAACTCAAGTTAGTCACATAATTTCTTAACCTTTCCTGGAATGAATGACTGATCTATGTTCAATCCATGAAATTCCCAACTAAACCAAAAGTTTTCCCATTCCCAAAAAATTAGATTATGGTTAACTATTTGTATTTGTAATCAATGTTTAATAACTCATAAGCTGAAAATTACAAGAATAGAAAACAGTCAAGGGGCGAACTAAATAAACCAGAGAACAGATAACCACATCAAGAAACACGACGAAAACCTCAGTACAGTAAACCACGAGAACATCGTTATTGTAGGGATCAACGTGAAGGTGTGAGAGATTCTCAACAGCATCGCTTCATATCTTGAATTGGTAATTCAAAGCATGTTACCAGTTTATATGCATTAATAAAGAATTATAAATAAAATCATAATGTGTAAAAGTAGGCGACAAAGTACGCTGAGAGAAGTTGGGACAATTTGAACGAAAAATTCCATTCCAGGCATAATATGAAAAGAATTCAAGTTTCATTGTCCTAGGTATGGTTGGGAAAATCAGAATTTGATTAAAAAGTAAATTTCGAAGTTGGATTCCTACTTTTTTCAAACTTCATTTAAGACTGATAAAAAATTCAAGCTCTTGCTAGTTGTCACTAAAAAGCGTTTTAAAATCATGACTTTGATCCGGAAACTTCAATCAACCCTTGTAGATTGGTTGAATTTGGATTTCAAACTTTTTATACGTATGTATAAACAACAATGAAAACTCGCTAACCATTAAATTATGAATCATCATGTGGATACTGTAGTGAACTCCTAAAAGGCTTTGTAGCCGATACACGGGTTGAAGCATTCTGATAACCAGAAAAAACGCTGCAAATTCTTCCACTGGGGTTTATTATTCAATTGGCTTGCGTTCATGATTTGAATTTGTACTAAGCTTTGGAATGTGCGTGTTTCACAAGAAATAGAGCGATTATTGAATTTGAGGAGGCACACAAATATGATCAACTGATCAATCCAAATAGGTATTTTGTTTGAGAACAGATTTACGTGCTCTATGCATATCTCCTGAAATTCGATAATCGCTCTATCACCTGTGAAACACGCGCACTCCAAAGCTTAGTAGAAATTCAAATCATGAATAATTGAATAAAATTGAATAATAAACCCCAGTCAAAGAATTTGCAGCGTTTTATGATACAATAAATACAACAATAAAAGTTCTAGATGTGGTAGGTATGTGATGCCTGTTCTATAAAGCCGGATTTTATTCGTTGAGAGCAAATGCTCTGAGTAAAAGAGAGTTAGTGGCAAACCGGAACAAATCCAACATCTTCTGTCTATCATTTTCAGAATCTAGCAGTCCCGACAATGGTTATCTTAACAATTATGGTAGCCGACCATATGTCGTGAAAGATATTGTTGTACTGAAGGGTCCGAGGATAGGGCAGCGGATGAGAAGGTGAGGAAGGTCGTCGGTGTCTTTTAAATTCCAGATAAAACGCAGCTCAGGACTGTTAAATTTATATGAGTGGCCTTTATAATAAATTGTAAATTTAGCTTTATGTCCCATTCTCATTTGTGCCAAGATCCTCTCTATGGTAATATTTGGGATATGCAAAGAATAGATAACAATGACGAGCTCATGAGAGCCACGCTTCAAAAGAACATGGTAGAACTATGGAACGAGCTGTCAAGCTCCCTGAAGTAACATTATCGTAAATGAGACACAAAGGTTGTTCACATTCTTCGCTGATAATAAACGGGAAGTTGTATCTGTGTGAGAAATTATATTGTATAATAATATCCATTACCTACTTATTGTTTCTAAACGTTCGATATCTTTCACAATGGACGATTCAAAATTACCAAAATGAATTATGTAACAGCTCGTAAAGCTGTGAAGGTCGTCAGTTATTTCAACATCAGCAAGGCTGTCTACTTATGAAGAGAGTTATCGTATTATCAGTCAAGTTAAAATGAATGATGAAGTGTTGTTTCGTTGCTTGCGCTTTTATTCGTCTCGGGTTTCATGTTTCCACATTCCATTAACAATAGCGTTCCCTCAACGGATGACCCGACCAAAAGTTTATTCGACCGTTGACTTCATAATTGAAACTGAATTTCCGGACAGTACGTTGTACGACTCGTGGCTGGTGAACAAGAATTGTTTTTCATTGTCATTGTATTGTCAGCGACAGCGTATTGTAACTGTCAACTGTCTGATTCAAACTAAATTATTTCTTGAAATCCTTGATATTCAAAAGTTCAACGACCTATATTTTAGGATAAGAGGGATCATCACTGGAAGACACCTTCACACATGTTCCATATTTATGTATTTACCGTACAGATATTTACATAATCACCATCAGCACACCAGTAAACAATTTATTACTGAAATATTATCAAAATGTATATTTAAAAAAAAAAAACGCTGCAAATTCTTTCACTGGGGTTTATTATTCAATTGGCTTGCGTTCATGATTTGAATTTCTACTAGGCTTATGGAGCGTGCGTGTTACGCAGATGATAAAGCGATTATTGAATTTTAATAGTTATGCATAAACCGTGTAAATATGCTCTCAACCAAAATACTTATTTGGATTGTTCAGTTGATCATATTTGTGTGCCTCCTGAAATTCAATAATCACTCTATCACCTGTGAAACACGCACACTCCAAAGCTTAGTAGAAATTCAAATCATGAACGCAATCCAATTGAATAATAAACCCCAGTGAAAGAATTTGCAGCGTTTCATGCGTATCAGAATGCTACAAATCGGACCATACATCGGGAATGGTTTGACCTACGGACCTGGGGAGGGGCTCATTCGATTCCTCGTGGAGTGTTCTTCAAAAACAGTACAAATTTCAGGCCGCCTTGACTTTTTTTGAGGTTTTTAGGGATTTTACAAAACTTTGACAACCTTTAAGAGGGCACTTTAAATTAAGTGAGAGAGCTGGCTCAAGAATTGGGGCGTCGTCGGACCAACATGGATTTTTCCTGAAAATTTCAGCTTTTTTGCTTCAGCCGTTTGGGAGAAATCGTGCGTACGGCGTACGACGGACGGACGGAAAATTGTTTATTGCAGATTCGGATTCTACACCCTTTGAAACGAAAACCATGTAATTTTCAGCGCGGGGGGTTAGATTTTTTTTTTTTTTTCCAATAGCGATTAAGTACAATGGTTTATTATTGAATAATAAACCAAAATCTTGTCTTCTTGGTTTTCACGCTAACTACTAAAATCAGTATAACATTCCGTGCTGATTTATGATTTTGAAGTTGACAATTGTTTCATTGGTCGATCACACAGGATCATTATTAAAAACAATAATCTAAATATAATTCCCGCCAAGTCTTATTCCTTCTTGTAAATCTAGGAAAAATGAGAAAAACAATTTTTTAAACTCAACCGAACCCTCTAAAAAACTATTTTTATTCATTATTTTTGTACATTAATTCCAAATTTAATAATAGAAAGGAATATCGACTTGAATGGACGTGTGACTAAATAGACATGAAATTTCTTCAGAGAATTTAGAAGAAGGTTTCACCGCTTCCCCAGTAATTATTGTCATCCCTTGTCGTAAATTTATACTTTTTTTTTTTTTAGAGAAATCTTACTTAACAAAGTCCTTACGAAGTCAGGGAAAGATTTCAGATCCGTAGAAATTCACACACAGCAAATGGTTGCAATGAACCTAAAAGTAAACCTCAAATTTACACGGTCAACCAGGCAGTATTCAAGTAAGCACTTGAAAACGTAAAATCAACTACTTCAAATAGTACTTAAACTCAAATAGCTCTTGAATACGTATTTGAGGGATGAGGATTGTATAACCAAAAATAATAAGCCCATGTGTAAGAATTGACAGCGTTTTTAAAGATTTGGAGGCCCTCCAATTGCTTAACTTTCCCCCGAACCCTATGAAATCGAAAAGAATAAGGAGGTCGGTTTATTGGTAGGTATATCGAGTTGGAGTCGGAGATGTGCTGCAATGGGGTGTTGGGTGCTGTTATAACTTGGCATCGATCGAAGGGGGTACGAACCGCTTCCACAGCCACCGATGGGAATGTACCTACCGACGGCCACGACACAAAAATAGACGATTCAAATCTCCAGCAGCTTCGTAGGGAATTTTCGTTAATGTAATCGTACCTACTGCATCGATTTGTTCAATTACAGTGTTACGTTAGACGCAAAATTACAGTAGGTACTCACAGAGCGTATTCTCAAAAGAAGAAATTGCTTAGTAATTCCGGGACGTGATGATGTCCAGTTTTGATATGGTCTCACTTATAAACATAATTAGAAACACGAACATTTTTAAAACTAGACCAAAATTTTTACTCGAACAAAAAAAGAAGAAAGAAATTCGGCAGTATAAGCTGTATGAGTCTGTTACCCCCTCCAGACAGAAAAATCAAAATTCTTTACCTTTGTTCCACAATTGGACAAAAATTGGGGACGAATCACGAAAATCGGTTGAGAATAATTCTACAATTATAGAATAGACTAAAATTATTGTAACCTGAGTAGCGCCGACAAAATTTGTATTAAAAGAACACGTTGGCTAGGCATTACCCTCTCCAATTCTTATCTTCTGTTATAACATTTGGAATTTCTCAGGTTTTTTATCCTACTAGAGTGAAATTTCGTTAGAGTGAAGCACTTAACCCACATACTACGTAAGTAAACTCATTTCAAGATCGGGAGAGTAGAAGTGAAGAACACACGCTAGAGGAAGCTCGAGAATTTATTGGACTGTTAGCAATAAACATTGTTTCTGGGGAGGTAGTTGAGGTTAGTAATTATATCAGATAGGAATAAATTGTTAATAAAATATAATAAAGTTAAGTAAGAGTTCTTACGGTAGGAGAGAGAATAAATTGTCAGAAGAGTAAACTTGTGAGACTTACCTGTAACAAAAAACGAATCGATTATGTTAACATGATAGGTATGACGTACATTACATAAATATATAAAGATATAAATTATGATTACAATATTATTTAATTATTTACCATAAACTATCTGGATGAACGTGGTAACAGATTAAAATCTATGAATGTCATGGAAAGCGATGTTCCATTTTGGTTTATTATTCAATAATAAACCATTGTAATCGCTCTTGAAAAAAAAAAACCCCCCTTCCGTAATCCGAATCTACAATAAAAATTTTTCCGTCCGCCCCAATTCTTGAGCCAGCTCTTTCACTTAATTTAAAGTGCCCTTTAAGGGTTGTCAAAGTTTTGTAAAATCCCTAAAAACCTCAAAAAAAGTCATGGCGGCCTAAATTTGGACTCATTTGAAGAACTTTCCACGAGGAATCGAATGAGCCCTTCCCCAGGTCCGTAGGTCAAGCCATTCCCGATGTATGACCCGATTTATGGTGCCAACATTTGCGTTATTTTGGTTTATTATTGTTTTTGTTTTGATAGCAGTAACCTAGTGACGTAATGATGTAGTAATGTGGATACTGGAGTGAACTCCTAAAAGGCTTTGTAGCCGATACACGGGTTGAAACATTCTGATAACCATAAAAAACGAAGCAAATTCTGCAATTCACTGAGGTTTATTATTGAATTGGCTTGCGTTCATGATTTGAATTTATACTAAGCTTTGGATGTGCGTGTTTCACAAGTGATAGAGCGATTATTGAATTTCAGGAGGCACACAAATATGATCAACTGATCAATCCAAATAGGTATTTTGGTTGAGAACAGATTTATGTGCTATATGCATATCTCCTGAAATTCAATAATCGCTCTATCACTTGTGAAACACGGACACTCCAAAGCTTAGTAGAAATTCAAATCATGAACGCAAGCCAATTGAATAATAAACCCCAGTGATTACAATAGGTACATATCT
Source organism: Creontiades dilutus (assembly GCA_031894815.1). Taxonomy (NCBI): domain Eukaryota; kingdom Metazoa; phylum Arthropoda; class Insecta; order Hemiptera; family Miridae; genus Creontiades; species Creontiades dilutus. Next base: position 1,112,134 of record JAVIWC010000204.1, read on the forward strand.
AACTAAAAAAGCGAAAATTGGGTCAATCTCCTAATATGGCTGTAATTCTCACAGATTCATTAATATTCGTTGATATTTGTTTAAAATTTGGCATCTAAGAATTTAAAGTTTATTCGTGGGCATTACCTAATACATCCGGGTAGTCACCATGTACCATCAAATTCTGAACTGAACAAACCTGAATCATCTGTGCTAAAGGAATATATTGAAGTACTAAAATTATGCTGTGCAAGCGCTACTCCAGGGCATAATGCATAATATGCATATAATATATATAATATATACGGCTGAGGCTGTAGCAATTGCACTTTCGCTAGAGTATGTGCTAGAAGTTGCAACACCGTCTATTGTGGCTATTTGTACGGACTCGGAGAGTGCCTTAAAAGCTATCTCCAGTCAACAGTTGGATAAATACAAAAAACCATTGGATTGCAAAAGTAATTAAATTAGTGGAGCATTGTAAAGTTGGGGGCATAGAAGTAAAGTTTGTTTGGTTTAAGGCACATAATGGTCTGAAATATAATGAACACATGTTCATTATATTTCAGACCATTATGTGCCTTAACCCAAACAAACTGTCGATTGCTTAGCAAGGAGCGCAGCCTTTACAGGCTCATGCATTCCAGTTCAATTGCCAAAAGAAGACTGCTATACAGGGTTTGAAAAAAGAAGAATCTCTGAATGGGAATTGGATTTCAACAGCAGTACCAAGGGACGCTTTTTCAAAAATATAAACCCTGTAATTAAGAGAAAGCCTTGGTTTAAAGATATAAATGCGAAAAGAAAACTGGTCCGAGTCATATGCCGATTAAGGAGTAATCATGCATTATGCCCAGCGTACAATGCGATGATTGATAATTAGATGGGAAAGACCAAATGGTTTATGTGAACATTGTGGGGGGATGGAGATATGCAGATAATGTGATCGTTTGTAGTTTGTATTGCCCCACAGCAGAACGTTAATCCAACTTGGGCTGAGTTGCATATTAACAAGTGAGCGGTGACTACTCTAATCTAATCGAGTAGAAATTCATAGGTTGTTCTTTATAACGCATCATTTATCCTTCAATTTTAGCAACATCAGAGTATCTGCCTGGGCAGGCATAGGAATGAGAAATGTTTTTCAGGCATAGGCATAATCCTGAGTAAATCCCTTTTGGCAGTTTTTTCCGTGACAGATTAGGAATTTATTCTTGACAGGTAAGGTAGACAAGAACCCGGAACTGATCACAATATTATTCAACGCGAAAAAATACGTAGAAATAGATTCCAAACTCTCAAACTCAGGTGTATTTTTCTAGATCGGACTGCCCGCAGTTACCACGGTTTGATCTACGTCTCCGAAAAAATCGTTGGTACCTATCTACTTTTGGAATACGACTTGAAACGTTAACGGTTATAGTTTCAATGTGCCATAGTAAAGACATGAAATTTGAAACAGTTTTTATTATTATGGTAGCCAAATCATGTGTAATACAGGATTTTGAACACTATTGACCACAACCCATTAGGGCGAATGATGTCAGATATGTTTGGAGATCATTTGATTCAAAAAAGTATATAAGTACTAAGAAAATGCTTAGTTAAGCCTTCAAACAGAATAATTACATTTTTTCTAGCGTCTTCAGTGTTTTTTGTTTTTGTCTTTTTCAGCTACGAAAACAAAGGGGAACTAACGTGAAAGATAAATGAGAATTTCCCAAAGACTGACATTAGTGCTCCTTCTTGAAGATTAAACGTGCGCATTCATTTCCTTAGTTTGACAGCTGGACTGACACAAAACAACCAGATAGAAGAATATTGATCATGGGCAATAATTAAATATCCTCAGCTTATATCGACCGAAGATCGACAGTCGAAAGAGAGAGAAAAGAACTTATGATTCCTTGAAAATCGAGGTTAATTTCAACGATCAAGTAACAAACACTACAATAATGTATAGACCGACAAAAATTGTGGTTTCTACGCTAACTACTTGCTTGTTAAATAGTTTTTCTTACTGATTTTCGTAGAAAACAGTCCAATGTTCCCAATTCTTCATATTCGTGCAATCAAGACTACTTAATTCTCTTCTGTTCTTTTAACTGTCGGTCAGCAATCGATATTGTTCTATAAAGGATCGTTCACTTCCCAGGCCATGAATAGACGGAAGACATTTATTTTGGTTAGTTATTCGTTAAATGTTTTCATTTCAGGTGACAGCGTGACTGTTGAAGCCGTCTAAGTAACACCATCTAGTTGTAATGACGTAGTGATTGGAATAATAAGAACCGACGACAGCAAGTGTCTTTACAGTAACAGCTTCGTGGCACAAACACGAAATGACATTCAACGACTCATTTTTGGTATTACGATTATTGTAATACGCAATAATTCCCAATTCCGATTGAAATCCGGTTTCGTAGGGTATGTAGGGTAGCTGGGGGTAGAAGCTCAAATTGAAGTGTATTGCTGAATTCCTAGAAAATTTGCAATGTTATTTGGGTTTTACCGTATGTAACTTTAGGTGACAGATCTTGAGAACATCCAGTTGAAATTTTGACTCAATCAATTCGTTTCTTTGGGAGAAATAACCATTTACCCAAAACATTAATTTTCACTCTCAACAGTGTGGTAATGTTTCGTGGGCTTGGTGCAAAAGCTAACAGTTTGAACTCAATGATGAAGAATGTATGAATTTCCATAATATTATTATGTGCTGTTATAGATAGTGAAAGGATTTAATGAAAATTAAATAAAAAGGGTGCACAAGGGGGTTGAGGAGTTGGCTGATGCGTTGAGTCGATTTGAAATAGACGTAGACAGTGGTACAATCCAATGGACCAACCCATTTCCAAGGATTCAACTTGAAAAGTTTTCTATCGTCATTTGGTTCTACTCCATTTAAACTTGAAGCCTTAATTTTAGAAATACAACATGGTAGAATCGCTGCCAGCAGTTTAACTGCCTACACATAGAGTTTCGTAGGATGTACAGATCTGTAGATTATTCCACGATTCCGACGTGGGCGCGAGGCCAGAGTGTGGTTAATAACTGTACATAGCCAGTTCGAGTACCCCCTTCTCCCTCTTATGTACCACACCTTCTGACCATTTCACCTCTCTACCCCCGTTCCTACGAGTATCCTTCCCCGACATCTCCTGTATAGCGGCTGGAGACCAGACACCAGGGTAGGGTTGGGCCTACTTGAGGCTAGCCGAGGACACGTGAGTCACTCCGACCGGTTCACCCTGGACGAAGACAATAATGACGCCTTGTGGTGGTTCTGACCATTTGGATAATCAATCAAGTTGCATGACGTTCGCAAAATCATTAGTAGACAGTTGTGAAATTGATGAAATTCCGTGCTGATTTGTTAAGTAAATGCTTGATGACAGTTTAATATTGCATTCAACACTACGCCACATAAACTGTGCTACATGGAATGATGTTTCTAAGAAGGAAAGGGATAATGTTCACAGGTAACTGACACATTTCTTCAAGTCAAAAACGTGGTGGAAAAAAATGTCTAGCATATTCGGTTTTGTTCGTATTATGATTAGATGGTTGATTGTAGAATATTTGTACTTTATGACTTTATAGATTTTAGGTACGTACAGCGCAGGGCCTCTTTAGGATCTTATTCAGTGAAGCAATTATAAGCCACTATATCCAGCCATTATATTTCCAGAAATATGTGCTAGTAGATTAATTGAATTAGTGGATCATATTTGTGACTTGTTAGGTCAACATTATGGAGACTTTCTTCTATGTATTTGCAGCCTATCATGAGACCAAGCCATCGGTCGTCATCAAGTGCGTGTGGAAAGTGCCGATTTATCTCGTATAATTACTTTGAACTAAAGCATCTGCAATCAATCCCACCAAACGTCTATGGTTTCTCTGTATTTGACTGTAACAAAGAAAACTTCTTCACAACTGTTCCTCTTAGATCGGGGTACGAATCGTGCAGAAACATAGCTAATGCCAATCCTATCTGTATGGATTGAACAATACCACCTCAACCGGTCCTTATTATCCAAAAGTGGGCTTATGGAATTTTCTCCAATTTTGTTCAACATATTACACTTGGGGACTCCATGTTATAAAGGAAAGCACTTATGTAGGAGTCATATGTAGGAGTCACTCAAAGATGTGGAAGCTATGCGGTCAATTAAAAGAAATTGCTCTTGGAAGCTATAGTTGGGAAACTTCTAACATTTCCATACACCAATTCATAAACTTGGCACAGGTGCCTCCCCCACTCCACTCTCACGTACCTGCGTATGCGGATCTGATCCTTTATCCAAAGTTATATGCTAGTTAAAACAGTAATTGAAATGGACAATCTCTAAACAATGATTTTATGATAATTCTCCATGTTCTCATTTCTGGTTGTCAAGAAGTGAACGATTTTCGAGTTGAATTACTAGAAGATGGAAAATGTGGAACTTGATTAAGTACCATTTACACTCTGTTAGAAAAAGCAAGAATACTCTGTGTTCAACGTGAGCGACTATTTTCCAAAGCTGAGACTAACAGGGTACAAAATCCGTTTGAAGGTTTACCGACCCGACAAAATTACTTTTATCATTTAAATGATAACAACACTCCTTCAACTAACCTTCGGGTGGGCTCCTTCCGTACTTTGTTATCCCGACATCACCACTTTTCCGTCCGCCCGAGGGGGTCATTCGTGTACCTGCCACCTTGGTAAGCACTAGCCTCTCTGGTGCTCTGGTTGAATCTACAAATTTTTCCAGGGAATTGGTTAGCCTTTGTAAGTACCGTTTATCACTCGTACTCACGTAAACCTTGTTAGCCCCCCCCCCCCCCCCCGTAGCTTTCATCTCTGTTTAGTAGCTCCCCTCCTCTGATTTGTAGGTTGCATAGGCAATTTTTCATCTTCGTTAGTTAAATGTGTCAAATTAATCATTTAAATGATCTGGCTGTAAAACCATAGAGGTCTTCTGTCCCGCTTTTTTTTCTTGTCAAAGTTTAGTGTGCACGAAAAGAGCCATCCGATAAGCGGAAAGAAAGATGATGAACAGCCGTCCTATTCTCTCCTTCTCTCGGACTATAGAGGAAGTTAGCAACTTTGACTTTTTTGAACCTCTTTTTCGTGGTAAGATCGAGATGATTCCGCTCGGAACGCCGCTCCGCCCAAGTCACGCTCTGGCGGTTGGGGCAACGTCCTTCTTCAGAACTATGACTATCGCCGTTGCTGCCCATCAGCCAATCTCGGTCTTTTCCGACGGCTTTCCACAGATGGGGAACACCGACAGTTCATTGTCAAAGACGATTCAAAACGATTGAAGAATCACAAAGTTGTAGGCATGCTGGCAGTTAAGACTGGCCAGTAAATTGTTGCCCATCAGATGATTTCTATCTATTGTCTACTGTAAACCACGTTGTTGGTATATGAAAGTCCGTTATCCTAAATGGTAATCTGTCTCAAATGTTTCAAAATAGGGTTTTTACATTGAGGGCCAACGTACCGTGAGAATCGCATGTGTACACGTATTTTCCTCACACAATTGACTCAAAAATGAAATAAAAACAAATTAAACAATACCATACGATTTTTCTTTTCCAAAAAGAAACGGAATTTTCCTTTAAATTATGGACCTAGGAACGATGGTAGAGTTTGTACAAAAAAAAAAACCGTCTGCCAAGTGGTTGTGGCACATAGCTTCCTCGTATCCATAACATGACATGATCATTGAAAATTATTATTGACTGAAGAACTTCGTTCAATTAGGAGAAGTAAATATTGAATTACGATAAATTTATTGTTATGCAGGAGCATAACTTGAGAAAATAAAGGTAGGCATGTTCAACTATTGGACAAACTATAAAATGTACCTAATAAGTCAGAACAATCCCTGAAAATTTCATCGAAATCGGTCATGAACTCCCGGAGTTATGCGCGTAACAAGGATTTCACGTTTGCGGATGCGCAGAGGCTACAATTGATCCTCAAGAGGTTGAGACGCGATATTGGTAGTCGAATGACTCTTTCCACCGTGGGGGGGAGTACCGAGGAATTTGACATGGCAAATTTGGCTTTTACAAAGTTGTTGCTTCAAAATATGAACAGACACATGAAACAGTAGACGAGCTGAAGTTTCCAAAAATCATCTCAACATCCAATTTTTGTTAAAATTTCATGAAGCGACGAGCGTTTGAAAATGGAGGGGGGAGTAACGAAGAACACCCCTGAACTCTTATAGATACCAGAGGTGAAACGAGAAATATGTGGTTTTTCAAAGGTATCAATTTTCAAGAGCAGAAATCTTTTTCAACACCCTCTCACGAAGGCAACATTACGATGTGTTGCGATTGGATTTGATGTGAGGTATTTCGTACGTCGTATTATGTCGCTGTCAGTAGGTAAGTAGTGTATTTCGGTGTATTCACTAATTGTACAAGGCAGATATCTAACTGCGGTTTCCAACGCCACGGTGATTGGGTTGTTTATGAGAGCTTTATTCGAGGTCCTCGCTGTGACTTCCAATTACCTCTTGGTAATGCTACCCTGCCCGAATGGTGGCCGCTTTTGATGGGCCCAGAACTACTCAGCGCGAGGAGACGCACGAAAGGTCGCCACTTTCTCGGCTGGAGGTCCGTGGGCGAGAGTTTCGTCCTACGGAGCTACTATTGAAAACAGGTTTGCCATATTATGAAACCAAGGTGAAACATGATTGACTCACCCAACAACATAATTATTTTCAGTAGTGAAACCTATTCCGGCGGCAATTATTCTGTGAGGTGAACAGAATGTATTCAACTACGGAGTATACTTTTCCACGACTCCGCAGCCTGAAAACATCAGACACCTGCGAAGCATGTTAAGTACGAATTCTCACTGAAACTAATTCATTTCATATTTATTCTGGTTCATAACTTTCAATAATGAACCTTTTTAGTTGTACTAACAAATAAAGTTCAACAACCTTCGAAATTTGTTAGTTAATGTTTTAAGATACGTAGGATAAAATGAATCCATTCGCCAGTGATTTCTTCCAAACTACTCGACCAAAGTTAATAAATAGAAAATTCACGTATTATATTGGGGGGGGAGGGTGACCGTAAAGGGCTGCAACGTTAATAACTACGGATTTAAAAAATTGTAGAAATATACATTATCCCACGGAATAGAACAAAACCACCCGAATCATCGGTGCTGCTCTTCCGTTCACCCTCCCAGAAAGAAATAACGACAACATGAGTGTGAATAAGTGCTGTGAACTTAGCAAAAACAGCGTGATCGATAGTATGATTTCAACGGGCTTCTCCGTTTCTCGGTGGCCTTTGAAGTTGTACTTGAATTATGTACCATGTACTACATTTAATTATCATAGATCAGTGATCGTTGAGGAACTTATAATTTTACAGAAATGACAAACCTTTTTGTAAAAATTTTCATCTGTAGAGATAATCAGAAATGAGAACTTGAAGGGATGCTGAAAAGGAACTTCTTCCATTAAATGTTATTCCGCTCTAAGCTTTTTTTATTTTATAATCGGTACGTACAAGTATTTAATCCTTTTTAAACATAAACTAAAATATTTTAGAAGTGATCTATTGAAACAGATTCTCAATCAGCAGAGTAAAATCTCGAAATAATTAAAACGTGTCCTGATTTACGAGTAGGTATATTATATTGGCCACGAGGTTCTTTGAATGTATCGAAGGAGAAGCGTCTAGGAAAGAAATTAATAAAAACCTGAAAGCTCCCTTGTCTTACATTACATCCAAGTAAAACGCTGCAAATTCTTTCACAGGGGTTTATTATTCAATGATTCATGATTTGAATTTCTTCTAAGCTTTCATTTCAGGAGATTTGCATAGAGCACTTAAATCGGTTCTCAACCAAAATACCTGTTTGGATTGATCAGTTGATCATATTTGTGTGCCTCCTGAAATTCAATAATCACTCTATCACCTGTGAAACACGAACAATCCAAAGCTTAGTAGAAATTCAAATCATCAACGCAAGCCAATTGAATAATAAACCCCAGTGAAAGAATTTGCAGCGTTTCATGCGTATCAGAATGCTTCAACCCGTGTATCGGCTACAAAGCCTTTTAGAAGTTCACTCCAGTATCCATATTCACTACATCACTAGGTAACTGCAATCAAAACAAAACAAAAAAACGCTGTTGTGTTTATTTTGATCGCAGTAACCTAGTGATGTAGTGAATGTGGATGCGAATGTTGGCACCATAAATCGGGCCATACATCGGGAACGGTTTGAGCTACGGACCTGGGGAGGGGCTCATTCGATTCCTCATAGAGAGTTCTTAAAAAAAAGTCCAAATTTAGGCCGCCTTGACTTTTTTTGAGGTTTTTAGGGATTTTACAAAACTTTGACAACCCTTAAAGGGCACTTTAAATTAAGTGAGAGATTCTGGCTAAAGATTTGGGGCGTTGTCGGACCAACATGGATTTTTCCTGAAATTTCAGCTTTTTTGCTTCAGCCGTTTGGGAGAAATCGTGCGTACGGCGTACGGCAGACGGACGGAAAATTTTTTATTGCTGATTCGGATTCTACACCCTTTGAAACGTATACCATGAAATTTTCAGCGGGGGTTGAAATTTTTTTTCAAGAGTGATTACAATGGTTTATCATTGAATAATAAACCAAAATCATTCGGTAGATGATACAATACTGAAATGAAACATATCTACGAAATTCCTTCTTAAACGTTTCAAGAAAAGTTTGAAGGTTGTACAGCGTAAACTTAATTGGATATTGGTAGAAACGTTAGAGAATTTACCATCTCAAATGATATTACTATATTATAGTAATGTTAAACAAAATTCATAAATGACGATTTTCTTGATGGAACTCGGAAGACGGTTAAGTTCTAGTTTGGTCTTGTTGATGACTAACACCATTGTGAAAGTGATGACCCAATATCCCAATAACCTATAGCGAGCTTGGCATTTTATCATCAGAAACAACTGAGTCGATTTCTTTTGTATTCAGCGTTTCCCGATTACAAGGCGATTAATTTAATCAGCAGAAAATAGGTAGAAAGGAAGTGTATCAAACAAAAGTTTCGCAATGTGATGTAAATAGAAAAACGTCGGTACGACAAGTATAAAGTGATAATCTTGTTGACTGGCAATTATCCGCATTTTGATGTTTTCTTATTGAGTTTCTTAAGAAATATGAACCGTTTTAACCCAACTTTTTAAAATTTGAAAGGGTTTAAAAGCCTTATGAAATTGGACACAGTTTTCTTACATTTCGAACCAGTACATGTGTTGGTTTGCAAATGAGAAAATCCCAACTCGTGACTGTAAATCGCTGATATTGTAATGAAAGTTCGCGATTTAGTTGGTAGCATCCTACTCTAAGATACATTTCTAAGCAACATAATGGTTATATTGGATTCGCACCTTACTTTCCGGGGTGTAAGGGAAGTAATAAAGATAATAACCATCAACTTTACACTATTTTGGTATCTAGTGTTATTGCGAAAATGATTTGGAATGAATAGGTACCCTTTGCAATTATTAACCCGATTAGATAGGCGCCTAAGACTCTGCGATATGGTAATGCACCTACTTCTCAAGTCTCCTTTCAATTTGAAAACGATTAGATTTCCCATGAAATGGAAATCCCCTAATAGCTAATCTTGGCAGTTTAGTACTTATTATGGAACACTACGCTTATGATGTGTTTAAGCCTACACTCAGGCTTACGGTGTATCAAAAAAGCCTGAAAAGGTCCAATATGTGGCCAAAAAAGGCCAATATGTGGTGTAAGTACTCGGACACGGCCTGTGGTAGGTAGTTCTGGAAGCACCTTAATTCGTTCTTTTGAACGTACACTTAAGTAAGCCAGCGATTCTCCACTCCCAAGTTATAATTATCATCAGTAGCAGAGCGAAAGTAATAGCTAGCAATGTACCGTGAAGAATGAGGAGGTATCCTGTTGTGAATCTCGTTGATGCGTTATTTTAATTTGCGGAGGTAGTAACCTATAATTTGCAAAGAATTTCTCATTTTCCAGTTCTCCTCCCTTGCGTTCTTATCATTAAATTGCAGGGAGAGAAATAAGTTGTAGCTTGCGATCCAACCGTTCGTGACAGATATCTCGGCCATAGTTGCATTTCACAAAAAATCAGTCTCGTTGTCAACATCGACCAGTTTGTTTTTGGTGATTCTAAAATAAGTTAACCCATATCCTAACGTTTTGTTTAATTCAGTACCACACACAATTTGTTTTCATCTGTATACAAAAGTCAATCTCTATCGTATTTGTCGAATGATCCTATTGAAACCCCGATTTCCCAAGATGTACCTGTCCATGTGAGGAATTCATGTGATTAATAACTGAGGAAACGTTACTACCCACCCAACTCGGCAGACGTTTTCCGTTTACGTACACTCCAAAACAGCGCAAACTATAGAAGGTATTTTTTCTGTATCAGGTAACCCTTATAAGTAAATCACTCACCAGATTTTACTATACGTAGTATGTTGTACATCATCTAAACTAGGTGCCTCCATTTCATGTAATTAAATTATAGATGCCTTGAAAAGAGTTTGATTTCATTACCGTAGATCGATTAAGAAGGAGGTGAGCCACAACAATTCTTCAGCTGATCACGGTTTCCGTACTTCTAGATGTCCCAAAGAGGATCTTAATATAACTTCCGAAACACCTTCACTAGTACCCTCAGTACGTAACAAAATCTGATATGTAAATACCTACCATGGTGCAATACACTGCATATCGACACAGCCGTTGAGGCTCACAAATGAAACAACTGAAATTTACCGAGATAAAATAAAACACCTTATCACCTGTGCTTCATTCGTCCACAAATATGATTCGATTGTCACTATTTACTCGACAGTATTTACAATGTTCAAGCACGTTTACATTCACATTCTGTTTGCACACATGTGAGCACATAGGGAGAGTGAACGGATGAACATAGAGCGGCTCGGATGGGCTCGTTCGATTATTTGAAGGCACATAAAAACAATAGTGTTAGTTCGAAAGTGTCCAATATTCACATATTTGAAATTTCAGCCATCCGACTTCACTTTTTAGGGTTGATTGAGATCGTAAGGCGGAGGGAATGTTTTTTATTCGATTTTTAGATACTACTCATCTTGAACAGTAAAATAACAAATTTTTAGGGGCGTTGAAAATGTTTCTTGGTTGATTATTAAGGTTCACTGTTGAGAACAATAAACCAGATTTTCGTTGTTTCGAAAGTTTTCGATATTGGTTTATTATTCAATAATGAACCATTGTAATCGCTCTTGAAAAAAAAAAAAAAATTCTAACCCCCCTGAAAATTTCATGGTTTACGTTTCAAAGGGTGTAGAATCCGAATCTGCAATAAAAAATTTTCCGTCCGTCCGCCGTACCGTACGCACGATTTCTCCCAAACGGCTGGAGCAAAAAATCTGAAATTTTCAGGAAAAATCAATATTGGTCCGACAACGCCTTTAAAGGTTGACAAAGTTTTGAAAAATCCCTAAAAACCTCAAAAAAGTCGAAGCGGCCTAAATTTGTACTCTATTTGAAGAACTTTCCATGAGGAATCGAATGAGCCCTTTCCCAAGTTCGTTCCTCAAAACATTCCCGATATACGGCTGATTTTTGGTGGCAACATTTGCGTTTTTTTGGTTTATTATTGTTTGTTTTCGAGTAACATAGTGTGTAGTGATGTGTAATGTGGATACTGGAGTGAACTCCTAAAAGGCTTTGTAGCCGATACACGGGTTGAAGCATTCTGATACGCATGAAACGCTGCAAATTCTTCCACTGGGGTTTATTATTCACTCGGGTTTATTATTCAATTGGCTTGCGTTCATGATTTGAATTTCTACTAAGCTTTGGAGTGTGCGTGTTTCACAGGTGATAGAGTGATTATTGAATTTCAGGAGGCACACAAATATGATCAACTGAACAATCCAAATAGGTATTTTGGTTGAGAACAGATTTACGTGCTCCATGCATATCTCCTGAAATTCAATAATCGCTCTATCACCTGTGAAACACGCACACTTCAAAGCTTAGTAGAAATTCAAATCATGAACGCCAGCCAATTGAATAATAAACCCGAGTGAAAGAATTAGCAGCGTTTTTTAAAAATATTTCAGTCCAATGATTCCTCCTATAGAGTTGGTCAAGATTAATGCCAGTGATTCAGATCCATCCTCGGTCCAATGAAGTTGGAGGGAGGTAACAAATTGTTTTCCTTGGGCAATTACCAACGACAGAGGGGAAGAATGTATGAGAATAACCTTCACATCAACATTTATTCAGCGAAAGTGTGGAAAAGGAGTAGATAAGAGCCTACATTACCCGTGTGATATCTCCGCGTTATTAAGGTTGCTATATCGAAAGCTTGTGGTGAGCTCCCTAGTGATTTAATTATTAGTCGCTGAGATTGATCAGGGGGAAATAACATCACCCAATATCCTTGATTGAAGGAGCTAAGGCGGTATTGATAATTTGGTCCACGTTGGGAAGATATTAAATATTGAAGGTTAATTAACACTCATTGGCTGCGAGTTTTCAGTTAGGTTTATAGGTGCACCGTGGGACTCAGTAATTCAAGCATTATTTTACTTATTTTGACTAGTAATTAACATGAAAACAGTAGTAGGATACATGTACCAAAATTCTTTTGAAAGTGAGTACTTCTTAAACTAATGGATGAGAGGAGATTCAAAAGTGCTAATACAGTTCCAAGGTCAGCCACTAACTTTTCAAAAATGATTCCAACAATCAAATTATGATTTCCTTACCTGATTCTGTAGCACCGCACCATTCCAACTGTTCCCTACAATATATTTTTATGTAAAAATCAGGAGGATATATTTACATATATGTCAATATAAGCTTAGTTCCCACGTTATACAGGGTGTCCCAGGAGTTATGCACAATCCGACTCCTACGTGTTCTATAACTCATTTCCGACCAAAAATGTCTATTAGCAATTTTTTGCCAGAGACCTCGTTTCCGATTTATTCGCAATTTAAGATTTTTTTCGTGTTTTCGATCTTGTGTCATTAAAACTTTCATAACTCCCTCAATTTTGGAGATAGCTCGAATTTGATGACACCGTTGGAAAGACCGTTAATTTTTCCATCTTTTTTATATCAGAAAACGTTTTTTAATTGCATTGAAGATTTACGATTACTGCGCGAAATGGCAGTTTTGTCAAAATCTTGAAATCGCCTGTTTTTCATCTCGCCTAGAAACCCCATGAATGCTTGACGCAGAACTGTGCAGGCCAGGTAAAACGTGTGCCAAAATGTCAGCTTTCCAACGGTGTAGTCGTTTTGGTTTTTAAAAATATTTTTAGTTGAAGAAATGGTGTTTAACTGCAGAAAAACGTTGGACGAAAAAAGGTTGAGGTACGTAACTTTTCTCGCTGAATCGAATGGAGACAACGCCAGCCTCTCAAGTGACGATTCAAGTTAGTTTTGTCGGATGCATAAACCCGTTCGTTTGTGAACAGCGTTTACGGCATTTCTAAGCTGTCCGGTCAAAGTCAAGATAATCGAAGAGCCGAGAGACGGATATTGTTTGTGTTCATTTACGATTGATTGCGATGTGCGAAAAATTGCCCAGAAACATTTTTGTTCGAAAATGAGTGGTAGAACACGTAGGAGTCGGATTGTGTATAACTCCAGGGAGGGTGTCCCTGTATAAGTAAAAAAAGACCTAATGTTTGAAAATTGGGAAAGCTACGGAGAAGGCATTGTCTTGCTCAGGGGCAAGGTATGCAATGACCCGCACGACCCCCAGGTCTTGAAGGAGGGGTTGCTTTGTGCGCCGTGTATTATCAAACCCCATCTGATTTGGCATCAGTGGGTGTTGCAATGTTGATAATCGTTGTTTCTGACCGAATTCAGTTTTAGTAAAATGTTTGTTGACTCAAACATGTTATCCAGTCGTAGGACAATGGTAAGATATTCGGGTTTAAATCGAGTTCATATAAAGAGTTGAAGTTTAAAAAAGATTGTTAAGATATACACCGAAAAATAATTATTTAAAAATGAAAAATGAGAATGAATTTAAAGAATGAAAACTGTTGTTTGTGAACAGCCGAGAGACGGGTATTGTTTGTGTTCATTTACGATTGATTGCGATGAATTGCTTTCAGTTGAGTAGCTATACCACAGACGCTGTTCACAAACGAACGAGTTTATGCATCCGACAAAACCAACTTAAATGGTCACTTGAGAGGTCTGGCGTTGTTACTATTCGATTCAGCGAGAAAAGTTACGTACTTCACAGCCTCCAACCTTTTTTCGTCGAGACTTTGGAAAACACCGCAATTTTAGCAGAAAACACACGTTTTTCAGCAGTTAAACACCATTTCCGTAACTAAAAATATTTTTAAAAACCAAAACGAATACACCGTTAGAAAGCTAACATTTTGGCGCACGTTTTACCAGACCTGCACAGTTCTGCGTCAAGCATTCATGGGGTTTCTAAGCGATATGCAAAATAGGCGATTTCAAGATTTTGACAAAACTGCCATTTCAAGATGCGATTAAAAGATGTTTTCTGACATAAAAAAGATAGAAAAATTAACGCTCTTTCCAACGGTGTCATCAAAGTTGAGCTATGTCCAAAATTGAGGGAGTTATGAAAGTTTTAATGACATAAGATAGAAAAGACGAAAAAAAAATCTTAAATCGCGAATAACTCGGAAACGAGGGCTCTGCCAAAAAATTGCTACAAGGCATTTTTGTTCGGATTGTGCATAACTCCTGGGACACCCTGTATAAGTACTATTCATGCACTTTACTCGTATTTGTAGTCCTTTATGTTGGATATAGTCAAATGAAGACAAAACCGGTCAATATCTTTTCCGAACCCTCCTCCCCTCCCTTTATTTCTGAGATGTCCCCATTCAGTAACGCTTCAATTGTGCTGCTGTGGTTTTCCTTAATGTATGTCCACGTGTTCAGAATGTCAATCATGCTCCGAAAGCGTGTGGTTAAATGAAAACCTTGAATACCGCTCGATTGCCACGGTCCTGTATACTTCTTAAAACCCTAATGTGTTTACCAAACATCCTTCTAGCTATTCAGCATTCCGAATAATTTTAGTGACCTCCCACTTGCCACCCGTCTCGTGCTTACTTATCAAACCGGGTCAGGTTCAGGGGGGATGGGGTAACCGATGAAAGACGATGTAGAAGGATGGGTGAAGGGTTTGATTGCGAGTCCGTCTGGAGAGTTCGCTCCAATATAACCTTTGAATCCATGGTGAGTCTGCTTCAACTCTCGCCTCTTCATCCAGCACTTTCGAAATACCAGAAACTTACAAACCTAGGGAATAACACTGTACAGAATGGAACTAATAGCAAGGACTATAAAAATTCACATTAATTCATTGGTTCCGATTCCTTGGTCAACACAAACCGAGCCCAGAAAATCCGTTTCGAACAGTTCCAGAGAAAGAAAGTTTCGTGGATTTTTAGCCAGACGGATTTGTGGAAGTACCTATGTCATACCGAAATCAGAATCTGAAGTTGTTTTCAGTGCAATTTAGTAATGAATGCTGCGGCGCAGGGGCGTATATAAGGGGGGGGGGAGGGCCCCCCCCCCCCCCCCCGAAATTTGGAAAGTATAAATTAATATTGTATTTTTCGGTTTAACTGAATATTATTTAGGCCTAAAATATGCTTTCCCTGAGAAAAGAACCACTTTTCTATCAGTTTTTTTAGTGCTAGAATGTGATTTTATTGTGAAAATGTGATTTTAGACACTTGATTTGAAAAATTTTCCCGGGGTGGTGGACCCCGGACCCCCCCTTATTCTCGGCCCTCCCCGAAAATATCACATATATACGCCGCTGCTACGGCGCGTAGCTTTCGAAACATGCATATGCGAATCATGGAATGCTTCTGTGGTTAGCAGAAATGGAGAATTAAGATGGAGATAATGGCCCATATCGATCACTAAGCAAAGGAAAAATAATGCTTGAGAGAAGTTACGTTAGCAATAGCTTTCATTGGGTTGGGAGCAACCAACATTGCTCATTTAAATTACCTTCAGTTTAAATCGTGTAATTCCTAAAAATTTTCATTTGAATTGGATAAAAACTGTAGGAGCCCTGTTTGTGACTAAGTCTTTAAATTCTCACTTGCGCAGCAACTATTAATAATATGATCATGTTGAAATTGATAAGGGACGAGGAATGAATTGAGGAAATCGTGAATTATGGGTAGACTTTTACCCTATAATATAACCGTTTATAACTCACCGAATTTGAGCAAGATCGGACAACTAAGTTATGCAGTGGTGTCATGGCAATTTTTGCAGTGGCGGAACGGTGCACCTAGTCCAAAACTGAAGTGTAGGGCAATTCAGTATTGTTCATGCTATGATCTGGAATTGGCCAATTTAGCGTTTTTTCAAAACAACATTGTTTTGTCTGAACGAAAAATATATTTTATATACAATTTAATTGTTTTGAAATTTTTTCAATTAATACTTTTGTCCAAAACCAGTGCCGGAAGGGCGTTCCTCCGCGTTCCGGCACCGTGACACCCCTGAAGTTATGGTCCACTGTTGCTCGATAGATTTTACGTTTGCTCAAGCGCACATTGTTTAGTGAGCGATTTAACAAAGCGGACCATATAAAGCCTAACCCACATATTAGCCAAAAATCTCATTAAAAAAAAGTATAAAACTGTTGCAATTATGCTTTTGAGATTTACCTCTAGTCTGTTCCTAAATATCGAAATTCAACGATTTCTGTTTCTGTATTTTACCTACCAAACTGTTGTCAAAATCTAATAATGCCTATCGTAAATGATTGAATTAATGGCCTAGCCAACTGCAAGAATGAAATTAAATATTGCTCAGTATTGTTTCGGAATCCAAAAGCGGGAGCGGGCATAATCGTGAACTGAACTTCAAGTGAAAGGAAACCAGTAGTTATACAATCATTCCACAATGACGAACCTACAATCTCCCTAATACTTGCAAATGATTAGGGAGCGCCCTACATTTTCCGCTTGGAACAGAGAAAAATCTGGCTTTGAAGCGAAATCTGTTTGGTTTTGTCATGTTCCTGCTGATCCAGTTTCTTTGATGTTTTCTTATCGGGAGGCGGGCGGTTGGGAGAGACGAGCCTGTGAGGTCAAGGCTATTGCGGAGGAAAGTTTAGCGGGACCGTCGTTACAGCCAAAGCTGAATTGTTGCTTGGCAAATGTAACATCGGAAATGTAGGCATTAATCAAATCCTTGAAGCAAATGAAGATTATCACAAAATTGTCAATTAATTTTCAGTTTAGATAAAGATGAATAGGAGATGTTCGAACAATTGGGACGTTCATCGCTATGTTGCGCCTGTGAATATATTTGCAATATGCAGGAGTGCATTTTATTTAACTAAACAATTTTGAAAATTTCTGAATACTGCGCTTAGCTTCTTAGTACCCGCAAAACGAATGTATGAATGCATTTCAATGTTTTAAATAATCTTGAAAGATTCCATTGGCTCCGATCCTTGAGTTGGAGAAAATAGTATATTCAGTTGGTAAGTAAGAGACAAAGTGATGTTTAATAGACGTTATGTTACCCAGTGTGTAAGGAGCGATGAAGTTCATTGGGGACCATCCTTAGGTAAAACTTACAATCTCAGAAAAAGACATCAAAATCGGAGGAAAACAAAAGAAATCATGATTGTTACAATAATTCGAGGTTCGTTCATGAGAAGCATGAACTGATCAAATCGACATTTCCCTACTTCTCCCCAAATTTGAGCGAAATCTGAAGAATATGGCGCTTAATGGATTTTAATTTCACGCAGTGGAAACAATTCATTTTAGAATAATAAAATTAATTAATGAACAAGCACATTTAAAAAGTGCCATCGAAGTTGATTGAAACAGCAAAAATATTTCTTCCTACATTATGAGGATTTCAAATTGGGAAGAAGCAACACCCACTGATGGGCAATTATTTTGAAATTGACACAGAACGACTAAATCGTCTTTTCCGTGTTCTCCTCCGAATGCCGTGAGAAAATAATGAATTTTTCCGCGAGTACAGGATTGATCGTGAACAAGGAGACCATTGATCGTGAACATGGTTAAGTTGACCATTAACATCCAAAGCCGTCCAGATCCTGAAAAGGTGTTCAATATCGACTGGGAATTGTTGCAATTAAGATTATTAAAAGGATTGATTGACACACGGCAGTACTTAACTATAATTGTTTACAGTGATGTACAAAATGCGAGAGGAAATTTCGATTTTGACAAATAACTGTTTATCTCCCAAAAATTATTACAAGCTTCCGTTACCATTACGCTTGGAAGCTCAACCTCTTTACATTTGCATCATGTCTTTTTTATAGGAGAGATTTCGTTTGTAATAAACTAGTTATTTAGTTTACTTTATTGAACCTGAAAGTTCTGATTGAATAAAATGTGTTTTAATACTGAATGTGATAGGTTGGTATTATAATACCTACCTACCGTGTTACCTAGAGGATGTTGATAAGGGTGGAACTCTGAAAGTTTGAGTATCATTCATCATTTATCGTTCATAGTATCATTCTTCCTTTTAGTATCATTAATATCATAGTATCGTTCACCCTTTTGGATAATTTCCTTAAATTCTGCAATTTAAAAGAAAATGAAATGGTGAAAATTGATAGGACCATGAAAAACCAGGATTATCTGTCAAAAAATTTGAGCGTCCACACACTGGATACCATTCGTCCACAGCCAGGAAATTCTTCGTCCACAGACTGGCAAATGGCACTTTTTTCACATTCGTTTAGAAATCAATTTGTATGAGCTACAAATGTAGTTAAATGAAGGTAATTTCAAAACCTGATTTATACCAGAAGGCACTAGAAAAAGAAAAAGTTGAGAAAATTGAATAGGGACTGTGTACTATTAGTTGTAAGTTGTAACTTCGCTGGCCTACATCTTAATCGTTCACAGACTGGGCAGGTCACCCTATCTTCCTATAGAGGGTCTGACACCTAACTGACTGACACACCGGTTCCGATGCCCATTTCTGATCGGATTAAATCCACTTTTTTCACCCAAAATCAACTTGCCACAAAAAACAGTTGTTGTTTGCCATAGGATTTGATTTATTTGACCGTATTTTTTCTCCTGAATCGAACGGTGACCCTTTCGGGATTAAGCGAATAGTATCTTATTATTTGATATGTTGAACTATTAATTCAGCCCTCTCAACCTTGGGAAATGGCCTGAAAATCTATTATTGATTGAAGGAGGCTAGAGAGGTTCACCATTCAACTCACCAAAAAAATCCGATTGGAAACCTTGTATTTCTTCTTTCTATTAACATTAAAAGTCGATTTTGGGTGAAAAAAGTGGATTTCATGGTAAAAAGCTACGTTTTTCCGCATTCAAAGGACAATTTCCTGCGTCAATTTTTTTACTGTAACAACATTGGAAAGCTGACATTTTGGTAAAACTTTGGGGCTTATCGGCGAAAATTCACCTCTGGGTCGCAAGGGCCTATGAGCGATTGAAAAAATTGGATTTTTAAGATTTGATCGGTTCTCTTTTTCGAGTTTATTTGTTATCCGTTTTCCCTATCCGAAAAACTCTGGTTTCCCATCAAGGAGAGAGGAAATGTAGAGCTCATTCCATCGGAATAATCAATTAAGGGAGTTGTGATCATTTTATTGAGTTGAAGTTGCAAACACGAAACAAAACGTATAGCTGACATAACTTAAAAATTATACAAGATTAAAAAAAATGTTAAATGTCAATTTGGAGCCTGTGTCAGTCACTTGTATACATGTATACACTGATGCGTTATGGTAAAATTGAATTAGCTTAGCGTCATGCAGCAACTCTTATGTCATCGACGTAGGCAGAACAATATTATTCGTCATGTATTATTCGCCTTTTGTAGTTTTGCATAGTTTCCTATTTCCAGGGAAGTTGGATTTTTTGTCACGTCGATTTCAAGAGGAGATATCGTCAAGGATGACAAGCGTATTTTTGACACACTCATGTAGATGACTACGTCTATTGGGCCAACCATTTCAAAACGGAAGATTTTCTAATACCTTTCACATACAACCGATCATTGTTAAAGAGCTTCGTCTTTATAATTGTCCATCAACCTTTTTGAGTTATTTTTAGTGGGTGTGTTTCAAAGATTGAACATACCACCCTTGTTGCTTTAACTTTTTCCGTTCGTTTACAATTAGATAAAAAGTAATGAATTGATACTGGTAAATTCGGGGAGGTTTAGAAACGCAGCGCGGAACTCCATCTCAAGGGTTTTCCGATTGCAAGGATTCAAGATAATATTTCTGTTTCTTCCGAAAATGAAGGGTTTTTGAACGACTTCTTAGAAAGGAAACTGTTAATTAACTGTTAATTAAACTGTTAATTATAGGATCGATTTCCTTCGCTTTAATGATATCAAAATGAGCCACTCTGCGTACTGCCGTCGCCGGATGTTCATTACCAGTTGCATGTAACTAATTTTACTATCAACTTTCGCGAATACCAATCATAGGTACCTACCTACCTTTTACGTAGTCAACTCTTCTTCCGCTCTGTGACCTTAATCGATTTTCTAGTCACAGGAAATCATCAGTGATAAATAGGAAGGGATGGGACGTTTTCCAGACTGGTCGTCCCGCTATCGTTACCCCTCTAAGGTTCGTTCACACCATTCTGATTGTACCGTACGTAGGAAGAAATGTTGCCTATCGACTCAATTATTAATAAACAACTAATAATCGCCCAACCATCAGTATCTAAGTCTCTTCTCTTCCATCTATCGTTCAACATTATTCTGGCAAATAGAAACACCCTATACATCAATATACTTTCATAATTCTAGACACAATGATGTGTTGATGTTTATATTACTGCAATAAATTAAGCACTAAATATCGGCGACCTAGTGAACCGTTGTTGGGTGTTTCTATCTTACTTCATTCTGTAGGTGTAAAACTGCGTATACACCTATTTATACAGGGTGTAACGCGAGTTGTATCCGACCACTCTCCCAAGTATTCTACAATTCATTTCCAACCAAAAGTGCATCCTGCCACTCTTTTTTTACTCTGCAAAATAACGAAAATTTGTTTCGTGTTTTCGAATTTGCATCACCATACTTCCCTTGATTTGCACCAGAGATTCAAGTTTTAAGATACCGTTTGAAAGAGCACTAAAAGTATCGTTAATTTTCCAAGATCAGATTAAAAAGCAAAATTTGTCGAAATTCCAAAATCCCTTCCTTTCCAAACCTTTTTAATTAACAGAATTTTCCATCTCACATATTCAGAAAATGTGATCAACATCCAAGGTGTCCTAGAAACTTCTCCAACAGGTCAGTTTTTTAATGGACTGATTAATTTCTGTGTTGCGATTGAATTTCATAGATAAAATGAAGTTTGAAATAATGTAGGTTTTTAGCGACACAAAAGTTTATTCAAAAATCCTTATAAAAATTATCATCGCAATTTACGTGATTTTTTCGAAGGCCTACGGATTGACACGAAAAGAGATTTTGAGGAATCAACAGATAAAATTTTCAATCAGTTAGATAATATTCGTTCAGAAATCGAATGGTCAGACCATCCTTAGACTGAATCCATTAAAAAACTGTAGGTGAATGTCGGTCTGCGCGCACATGTGACCCATAACATCGACGCTGCCTGAAGTGCAATGCTGAACCGATTTTCACGATTCTTTTTTGTTCGTTCCCAATTTTTTTTATATTTGTTCCATAAACTCCAGAATTCTGGAAGAGGGATGGAGGGGGTAATGGCCGTTCCATTCAAGGGCTGCTCATAGCTACTAGAATCCTTAGCCGATTTGTGCTATTTCTTTATTCAATTAAGATATTGGTTTAGTTTTAAGCAATATTCATAAGTGTTATCATACAAAAACTTTACATAGGAACGTCCTTATAACGAATGCTTTACTTATCAATAACTTTCAGAGTGATCACATCTGAGGAAAGAGCGTTGAATTCTCTGTAAATCAAGAAGATTTATCCCTGATGTAAAATCAAATCTTTTGACCAATTTTAATTGGTAAAAAATTCATTATACAACATTTGGATTTTATAGGATATGAACTCTTGTTTGGGATAAGACATTTATTTATGGTTTGCGGGATGAAAATGCTCGCACCACGACTTGCGAGTACGGAAGAAGATTCCCACACATACGTCAACCTGACCGCAAATCAGGGAAGCGAGAAACAAAACAAATATCATATCACGGCCGAACCGTGAAATGAATATGTGTATCCTTCCTCGATTCTTTCTAACATGAACAGCGAGTCACTTCTCGGTCATTGAGATGGATTCACACTCATAGAAGGATCTGACCGATACGATATATGTCCGAGGCTTTGCAGATGGTCATCCTTTCAAATGATTTGTAGTTCGGATCACTTAGGAGTTGGAACCTTCTCCCGTACTAGTGAGCAGCGGTATTTCGTTTACGAATCCGTAAATAAATATCACGCCTTAAATACCAGCCTAACTCAACGATGGTAAAGTGCACGAGATAACTCGGGGTCGGAAAGAATCACGATAAGAGCCCAAGCCTTGACTGTTAAAACAAGAAATAATCTACTTACATCAAATTTGGAGGATTAAAGTTCGAGATGAGGGAATAATGAGACACAATGTCATTGGGAGTGAAATTCAATCCGTGCTGAAATTGAAAATGAAACAAACAGGTTGCACCAGTTGTTTAATATTACGAGCTAAAACCGCAGGAAAAACAAGAATTTTCAGAAAAAAAATCAATGTTTTTTGCTTTACAGTCTTATTTTAAAACTTCAGTATCGATTTTTTTTCTTTTGTAGGCTGTTGGAAAGCTGAAGGCTTTAGGAATTTTTCTTAAACATCTTCCGCCGCAAAACCTCTATACAAAAAGAAGAAAAAACGAGGGTTTTTACAATTTTTCCAAATTTTGTAGTAGGAACCAAATTTTGTATTACTAATTAAAACTGGACAGAAAAATTTGATTTCATCCCGGAGAAAGAGCTCTTTCCAACGGTACCCTCAGATTTGTGAGAACTCTGAGAGTTATGGGTTTTTTTTAGCGTAAGGCCAAAAAAGAAAAATTTAAGGCACGAAGAAAATTTTAAAAGTAAAACAAGCGTTGGATTTGAAGGAAAATTTAAAAAAATTGTTTGGGGTCAAAAGTTGTTGACATCTGGATTTCTGTCAGCCCAAATTTAGATACCCTGTATATGTTGACAGAGGGTAGCTCTACTCAGGATCGATATAAAAACTTCGTTCTTTTGCCAAAAAATGAACATTCCGAGAGAAAGAATGAGTTCGTTGACAGCACTTTTTGAACAAATTGCTTCAAAACTCAACAAATATGGCCCAGAAGATGTAATTGTTCCAGAAATTAAATTTTTGTAAGAAGAATGCTGGTGGTAAGAACTCCAACGATTATAAACTTGGTTTTTCCTCTGCTGTTAGCATGACTGTTGTGAATAAAATTCTGCTTGAATTGTGGATATATTTTGTGGTATTGAACTATGACTGCATTCACGACTCTTCTGTGGTAAATGTCAATCAAAGGTATCTGCAATCTGTCATTCGATTATCGGGAATGAGGCCAACCAATTACACCTCTTGCACCAAGCTTTTGACAAATGCACTAGTGTGAAAAAATAGTAATAACAATAAAAACGAATTCAATAGAGAACAAACAAGTATCAGAACACCACTGAGCGGTATCTGCGTGCAGGATCTTGTTCGCCCTTGGAGGTTGCAGAAATGAACATGGATGCTCACAGGCCTAACGTGGTTCTCCTCACAATTCACTCGTGAGCCACGCGGATAAACCACCTGCGTGTTTCTGAAAATGACGAATCACCCAACAGAGCGAGTTGTGATTTTCAAAAATAAAACGCAATTTGAGGGAATGAAGTTTATTTTTGTTCGGGCGATTTCAGTCAAGAGAGAAATAAGTTTGTGCAAGGGGGAGGATCCGAGATGTGGGGTTCGAGTGATCAATAGTTTTGTGACAAAGGGGGTGGCGAGAGCGGATGACGGGGGTTAACCATTTCGTAAACAAAGCACTTTCATTATAATCTCAACAATGTTTATCGAATATTCAGAGAAAAATAATCACAGTTGAAACAAATTATTAAACGATATTGATGATAGACTCTTCCCTAACGATTCTACAGTTTTAATCGACTTTTAGCATATTTTAACAAATTGAAGTTAATTTTTCGGTTCAATTTTCTTAATAAATTTTAGCATGTCCAAGTTCAGAGGAGATACTATTACGAGTAAGATGTATGCGCAGTAATTTGTCAGGTAGGTACCCACACACAGGTGCTACCAAGTGTACATATACATACAAATAAAAACAGTTTTTCAAGAAATTTTCAAAATTTGATCGGTTTAGTTTCCGGTTATTGTTTAGTAAACGGTCTATTTTCACGAGGATAAAAATTTTCCCAGTTCAGCATTTTTTTTCTTCTTGATTTCTTATTCAGTGTTTAGTTAATCTTCAGGTTTCTCTCCCCATCATCTACCATCATTTTTTTTTTTTTTTTTAGGCATTTTGTAGGAGTAGATAGCGCAGCGTTCTAACCTCTGGTCAAGAATATTACCAATAATCTGTACAATCAACTTCTCGAAATGATGAAATTTTCTCATCATTCCTTAAACTGTAGGATTCTTCAAAATGAGCACTTCTGATTCGGCTCTAACAACTGCAGTCTGATCTAAAATGTAGCTTTCCATGTGATTATTGGGATTATTCGCAAAACTCACCCAAAAGAGGACGTTGAATCCGAAAATGACGTATTTGAGGCAACAGCTGACTTCGGATGTGTCCTTCCTGTACGTCTTTCGCACCGCCTGCACGGGCATGTTGTAACCATTTGTTTGGAGCAAGTGGATTTGACCGCTCATCCGGAACACAAATTCCCTTATTTAATCCGGACGAAAAAGATGAATTCCGAAATTTCTATATCGGGAGGGATTTTAGCGGTTTTTTACGCGGAGAGAGGCATGGCAGGGCACGAGCGGGGCATGGCAGGACAACAACGGGGGTTGTTGTCGTGACGTGGGGAGTCTTGTGACTTGTCAGGGGAGGAGGCGACGCTCCCGAGTTTGTGGGGCCTGAGAGGATCGCGCTGGCGTCGTCCGCGGTCGTACACTGACGGATAACTTCGGTTCCGCCGCGGCGGTGGACTCGGGCGAGCGCAGATCAACTGGCTCCGAAGGATCGTTAAAGATCCGCGGACCTGTGGTGGGGGAAGGAGCGCTTTCTGTGTCCCTCAGCCCCTCCATCAACTTGGTCCTGTTACAGTCAATGCTCTTACCTTCTCAATTAATACCAAGATTATTAATAGCGATGATATGCACCTATTGAGACAGACAATGCAGTGCCATTCTTTAAAAAAAGAAAAGAAAGAAACTTGTGTTTAGTTTCTGTCCATTTTGAAATTTGTAGTTGATTTTTGGTTTTCTCTTCTACTTAAGGTAAGGAAGTTCTATGTTCGTGCAAAGAGCAATTTCAGGGTATGACCCAACTTGGGTAGAACCCCACTTTAACATAGAAGATCTTGGATACCGGCCTGACCTTACGATAGTGGTACCATCAGGGGCACACATGATTGACGTTTCAATGGTCTTTGGTTCAGTAATGAGATCGGAGATTTGTATTGAGAAAATTAGGAAATATCAAGTTGATGCTCTCTCCAAGTGGCTACCCGGTAGTAATTCAACCTTAGCAGATAAAGAATTAAACCCCGGTTCAACAACAAGGACTGTAAGGTTTAGTTTCTGCGGGTACCCTATAGTCATCGTGGCTATAGGAGTTTCTGGTCAAACACCAATATCCTATTAGGAAAATATCTTATATCTTTTGCTTATGATTTATCCCTTATCCCAGAAAGAGCATATAATAGAGGTAGGCTTAGGTTTCAGGTTTGAATAGTTCTTAGCACCCCCTTCTCACTAGTTACTGTCAGTCAGCATCGGCCTGCATTGTTGTTGGAACCCATAGTTCTGGAATTTGAGTTTTACGTTTGCGGTGCTTTGCGAGCGGAATTCCGATTGCTTCAAAAAGTCTCCTCGTTCTGGAACGTGAGGGCAACTTTCTTAAAGTTTGGATATCGTTAGCAAGTGTTTGGCAGATGTAATTTCTCCACTACTTTTAAACTGGAACAAATTCTTTGATCGTGGCTGAGTGCTTTTCCAATCTTTCCAGAATTCACGATAAGGATCAATGCTTCCCAGATCTAACGTTCTTAAGAGTAATGAGATACTAATCGTCTTCCTAAAAAGAGAAGGAAAGACCTGTCTACAGTTCCAAAACCAATTCTTAGAGCTACCGGAAGCTGTTGGTTTTACAATTAACAAGACATGCAAAACACATCCTGCCATTCCCAATGGAGGTTACTGAACTAGTTGCCACGCTTAAGAAGTATTTCCAGGCCAGGATACTCGTAGGCCTACCATCTGGCCATAGCTCATCGATATCACTTGAAGAGGATTGGGAATATAACAATGGAACCTTCCCACTTATGTGGTACAGGAACAAATGATGCCGTGCTACTGTGCTGTGCTACTGTGATGCATTCGAGGAATCAGTAATATTGTCGTTGGAACGTATTACCACCTGATGACTTAATGGATTTATACTTTAGAGCACCTCTACCATTTAAAAATCAAAAGTATCGGCCTGTTTTTCCCTTGCCCTGATTGGTGTTTACTCCAAAAATTCTCTCATTTATTCGATATTCAGTTTATGACATCAGTTCCACAATAGCCAAGCTCCACAGGCTTTTGTATTCACCAAAGACATCTATAATGGGCTCTGAGATCAGAGGTGAAATCAAAGGAACACGTGAAGAAATTACAAAAATAAGTAGTCAAGTAGAATTCTAAAAATGTCTTTATTAAAAAATCTGTAATAAATAATTAGTAAAAAAAATCAGTCTCAGAAAAATTATAAAGAAACAAAACTGCCTAAATTATTTTCAAAATAATACATTGAGATGTGTAACTAATATAAGCATTTCCTATAACTAAAATTACCAGATTTTTGAGAAACGAAGATGATTGAAAGTAAAGTTGCATGCTAACAATTTCAAATGACATCAAGAAAGTTATCACAACAGCCAAAAATAAATAGAATGTGGGAATATAAAATTATCGTCTTCTGGCCGATAATATGAAATGTCCTCTTCCAGGTTGGTACGGAATGTAAGAATCATTTATAGGTGTGGAGTATGAATTTTAAACGTGTAACATACAACCTAAACTACTCGAAAACAGTAGTCAAATAATCTACAGTTTCTAAAGAAAATACCAACACCTTATCACATCGTAACATACTTAGTAAAAAAAGGTGAAAACGTTAATGCAATTATAAAAGCACATACCTAGATAGAGTATAGATACCTGCTCGTAACATATTGGTGTAATGATATTGGTAACAACTTAAATTTCAGGACAAGAAATGCCTACCAAATAATTATTAAAATTATCATTTTACAAAAAGGATGACTAAAAAGAAGTGGTAAGGCTACAAAATGACGTGTAAAGCTTGAGTTTTATTTAGTTTGATTGTATAACACATAATTTAGTAAAATATTTAAAAAGCTCTGGTAAGTACAACCGCTCACAACCTGTTGAAACGTGATTTTTCCTGACTCAACGGTTCAAGATCCTAAAATTTCAGCCAATAAACGTAACTAGAGTTTTCACTAGGGGCCCAACATGAGGAACCTCATGAGCTAGGGAAATATGGTAGGTAACCATTCAGTTTATTTTCACCCATACTAGTCGTTTAATAAACAATTACAGTGAAATTTCGTTCACAAATAATAAGTGATGTAAGGACCTCATTTATCATCTAAAATACAGAATTCCCCGCTTAAGTCAATGAAAATTAACTTGGATAACATTTTGAACAGAGGCAGGTAACTCTGAGGAATCAGAGACTACCACCGTAGTATGTACCTACTCAAATGCCAAATCTCTACATAAGATAATCGTTATACGGAACAGCGGACTCTTTCAATCAACTTTCACCTTTAGAATTAATTTTCAAGGGGAAATATTAAAATTCAAAATTTATCAAAGAAGGTAAGCATCTTACATACAGTTCAAGAAACAGTCAGTCAGGAGGTATTTAATGATGGGATAAAGTATTTCCTTAATAATTCAATATTTATCCAGTGTCACGACATATAGTTTCTGTGGGTAGCTTCTTTAATATTTTATGACCCATTAGAAACAAGAAGTGCCTTCCACATTAAGCGGGGACTGCTGTACTTACAACAATAAAATCGATAAAGCTAGTTAACATGTGTTCACAATAAATTATTACATAGAGTAAAAAACTAAATTATAATTTACCTACTTTAATTTCAAAGGTAACATTGAAATCGTTCACTACAAGTTAATGTTTCTTTCGACCCGATTCAAGATTGGTTAAGTTGAATGGAACAAAGAGAAGCAAATAGACACACCATTTTTGAAGTATTTTTAGTGAAGGCAATACAGTATTTTGGATGCAAATCAACTTGTGACGTAATGTTCATTTAAGTAAACTCGATTACGTTCAATTTATCCCAGTTTTGATACTGCTAATATGCTACCTCACTCCTCGTACAGTGGAGATCAGGTGAATTAGCCATTCCTAATATGGAGTTCGTTCTAAAATATTAATTTGTTCACTTCGTATACAGAAACGTGACGTTTCTCATGCTGAAGTTTGCAGCTTAAAATAGATAGGTGAGCGAAGGATTCTCACAAAACGGGCACAGGCGGAAGGTTGATGATGTCATAGATACTTAATAGCCATGACATTTCAGAACGTTTCTTAGTTATCTCACTCGTACTAGCTCACTTCCACAACCCGATAAACCCTTCCATTTCATAAAGCACCTTTTTGGAAAGCTTTCACCGAGATTTTCAATTCAACAAGTAAAAAAAATCGTAATCAACCATTGGAAGGTTCAGTACTAAATAGTTTGGGTACTATCCAAGGCGCTTTCATTCACTTGAGATTCAGTTTTCAAAATCAATAAAAACTACTGGTAATTGGAGGTTAGTCAACTATTCACTTTGCACATCCCATTCAACTCGCCAACCGTGTGAAATTATCTCCAAGAAACCTACTGGGAATAAAACTGGTAAACACCGGTAGATTGTTGACAAACGTACAAACACTACATAACCTTAATAGGTGGATTTTTTTAGAACATCTATCGAGGACATAAATTATTACGAAACCAAAAACGTATGAAATTACGTTGTTCCTGTAAAACACCAGTAACCAATCCGCTTTGAAAATGTACGGTGACATTTTACAACTAATATCTAACTAATTATTTAATTATCAAAATTATAAGGATATCTTATAGATAGGTGATCATTCACTAAAAAATATCAATGGTTTTTTTTCTTTCCTAAGATGGGTAAGTAGGCACCAAACCACGTTTTACAAGGGAGGTTAATATTCCATAATAATGGTCCTCGTGCATACAGGTTTGCTATATAAATGTACATATTTATATGTGTTAACCCTTCAAAGCAAATTATTAGAAGGTAACCTAGAACACTTTATTCTTAGTAGGTATTTAGATCGTTGTAAAAACAGGAATGTTGATTTAAGAGAAATTATTTAAAAAAAAAAAAAAAAAAATCTAGCCACATAGTCTTGGATGCAAAATTCCCCTGTCAATGGGTACCTAATATTTCATTTGATACCGTGCTACCAAAGTTTAGAAGGTAACTTAATAGGAATAACCACTATAAGGAGAAGGAGTAATTTTTGCCCTTAACGAAGGATCATGTGTTAATACCCATGTAACACATTGTCCAAACGCAAGCTAACAGGTTTCCTGATGGTAAATTTGAAAGAAGAGTTATGTTCTTTGAATACCAACTCAATCAAGCAACAAAATATTCAACTTTCACCCCTCGGGCACAACAGTGGAAAACTTAAAAATAAATTAAACAAAATTTTGAATATTATGGAAATGCTAGTTTCTTTTTCAGGGCAGATCCTAAATTATTGATGGACGTAATGAGAGATCGTAAATTTATGGTATGTCTAACTTCACTAAACTATCTCAAATGTAGATAAGATTCACCCAGATTCGTTTGGATCATTCTTGACTGACTTAAGGACAATGAAAGATTTACTGAATGTCAGAGAGTAGTGTCTGAGAAACCCTTGGTAGTCCAAAAATGGTTCCGTTCCACGAGGGCTGTGAATTTTGGAAAATAGAAGCCGTAACACCAACGGGTTCGTTTAGATGGATCGTTCAGAACGGGACAGGTGTCGAAGGCTATGGAGCTGTTTAAGATTCAAAAGTGATAACCTAAATATAATATATGTTATGGAGAGCGAATCTCCAACCGTAATGAACGTTCCAACAATTTCCAAGAAAAGCTTCAGACGGTTTTTGGTCGATTAACATAAAATAATTAACAAAAACAGAAGGATGTTGGACAAACCAGTAAGCTTGATCGTGACGAAATAATATTTGAAAGTCTACATTTTGATGGTACTTCTGTGCGGTAGATAAAGTGTATAATATTCCACATTTCAATCAGTAAGATTAATGTGGTACTAATAGATATTCTGATAATAATCGACACTCACACTTGGTAATGACTGTTATCAATGAAAACCTTATAAAAATCTAGAATTTTAAGTACGGTTCTACTTCCTACATGCGCCATCACTATTAAACCAATTAAAACTATGTAT
Organism: Creontiades dilutus; assembly: GCA_031894815.1. Classification (NCBI taxonomy): domain Eukaryota; kingdom Metazoa; phylum Arthropoda; class Insecta; order Hemiptera; family Miridae; genus Creontiades; species Creontiades dilutus. Next base: position 1,142,864 of record JAVIWC010000204.1, read on the forward strand.
ATGAAATAATGTCCTGAAAATTCTTTGCTTTAGTAATTTACTGCAAGATTTAACTAATAAATTATGAATTTTATAAACAAGAGGGAACCATTTATACGAATAGCGTACGGTATTGTTGACGAAACACTTCTCCTAACACAGATAGATGGCCCACGCTCGATTGAAAATGTCAAATTACGATGTATGTTTTTAAAGCTTGTTCGAGAGTGAATGTTTTATCAATACAGATTTTTTAATTTTTTTTATTTATTGGTTGTCACACCGAACACTGTAACAGTTTTTTGCATATAAACTGTAAATAGTTTTTTTTTTTTAGTATGAACTGTAAATAGTTTTTTGTATATATTTTTGCATGTAAGTTTTTAGTATCGGTCATATTTATGAATTATGTGATCAGCCGATGAAATCAGAAGATAGGCATTGCACAAAAATCGCCGATAAACAAATACAAAGTCACGCGGATTAACAAACAATTTAGGTGCTTAGTAAGTAACTACAAAGGACCATAATGCAGTACACGCACACACTATATGCCGTTCAATTAATCAAAGTTTCAGTTCCAATGAGTGAGAACAATATGGAAACTCAATAAACAGAAACATAACCATAATTATAGGTAATTAATGGAACTAATTTATAACAAAAATTGTCTGTGTTTTAATTTAACAAGAATTGCCCATAAATCCCGATCTGGGAAATGATGGTTGATGATCAATTGATAGTTTTCAGCCTTAACTTGTGTTCCATTATTTCGAGATCTTTGGCTCACTAACAAACTTATTGTTAATTTGTTATTGTTAATGGTTTTTAACGTTTATTTCAGAAGGAGCCCTGAAAATGAAACTATAGTAGTCCGAAGATTTGCCGATATTAAATTTTTTTCCAACTGCCCTGATGCCCGAGGTTGAATGGTAAAAATCCTCATTTGTCTTTATTTTTTACCAACATACTTTCTAACCCAAAACAGTAAGCTTGTTTCGTATTTTATGTATCCACATAATAAATTAATGATCTCTTGCGACAATTGGATAAACCTTTTTCAAATAAATTTTTAAAAATGTTAAAAAATACTACAGCTACTCTGGGAAAAGTAACCGTTTCACCTAAGTTACGTACCTAATTAAAAGACGAAATACTGCCAAAACAACCCGCTTAATGGGTCGAAACAATAACACAATAGGAATTACAAATAACGAGACGTTATCCTTACAAATTGCTACAAAAATCTTAAAAACTAAGAACAGGGTTCGTTGAGATGTCAAGTGATGAAAAACCTTAACAACATAAAATGGTAATAAGCAGTAAAAATATAAAGCAAAGCACGGGGCGTACTCACAGGAATTCAGTTTTTCTCTTATATCAATGCCAAAGTTTGAAAAACAACGTACTTCTTAATATATACCTGTTATTGAGATTAATACAAATCTTGTAACTCAAGATCCTATTAAACTGTACTTCGAAAGGTTGTTATGTGGTTGTATTTTTAATATTTAAACTTAATTGAAAGATAAACTTGGAGTTCGCTGTATAAATCGATTCACAGGTGTTTTCAATTATTAGCACCATGGAAAAAGTTAGCTAGAGTTACTTTTTCCTTCCCAAAAGGACTGGCATGGTTGAAATTTGATAGCTATTAACACAGGCAATTTTTGTTCAGCGAATTTGAAGGTTTTCTGTTTCTCCAGCATAACATATGATCTTTTTTAAATTGTTGTAATCAACTTTTTTGTTTTCAACGGTAAAATAAAACGGACAAAAAGCAAAACTATTATTCTTACAAGTCTTCATCAAGGTAAGAAGTAAGATTATCTTCCAATCTATAGTCTTGATCTTTTACAGTACCTCGAGATTTCATACCTTGGAATCTCTTGTTATGAACACTTGACTATCAAAAGAAATAATCGCAAATGGCAGTGACAAAGTATGATATAAAATTAAATTTAAAAAAATAATTAAAAAAAGGCACAACTCACACAACTTTAAGAATACTATCATGAGAAAAAACTCGATCGATCTTTGCCAATGTTGTTATTGTTGTTAGGAACTCTGACGATAAGGTGGTTGGAGTGAACGTGAGCCAATAGCGTGGATTTGACACTCGATTCGAAAGGACACTGGGCACAAGCATACCGGGTAGGTCCCTTCGATTGCCCGTCGTAAAGGCTGGTTCTGTCATTCAACGTCTTTTTATCCTATACAGAAATTGAATAACATGTAATGATCCAATATATAAATCACAAAAGAAAGATAGACTGCCTGTGAATGAAGGGAGATGAATGAATTAGAAATGATTAAAACTCCCCTAGACTGACCCAATGCCTAAAAACCATTCTTCTACTATTCAAATTGGAGCATAATTCGTAGAATTTCAAGCCCAATCAAACTTTTCTGCGAGAAGTACCTAGTTAATTTTTATTTGTCATTTTGTTAGCCTTAATTCAAACTTTATACGTTATCCACCAGGAAGCAGGGTGTAGTTTCACGAAGGCTGGAATTTTTTCAATTCATTTATTCATATTTTATTCCGACGTTTCGGAGTGATGAAACACTCCATCATCAGGGGATCTGGGGACAACATGTAATTTAATATTATTTATAACACCCCACACCATAGGGTTTTACACTATAATATTATTATGCCTAAGAACAAGTTACCTTTTTCTTATATACTTACAATTCTACTTTAACATAACATTCTACTTTAACATTTACATTCTACTTTAACATTTACATTCCAGTCAAAAAAATTATGAAAGTTAGTACTGTTATTGTTATTGTTGTTATAGGTACAGATTTTTTAACAAATGTCATATTAATAATATATTGTTGATCACTGTAGTATATCAGGTAGGGTTATATGAGCTGGATAAACGAAAAGGTAATATTTTAAAGTAATAATGTAATTTTAAATATGTTGTTATTGTATATATGACGCTAATGGTTGGTTGTTTTTTAAAATTAGGATTCATTTTTAACCAATTGACTGCAGTGAGCAGACAACTGCTAATAATAATGACGAGGATGGATGTCCATAAATTGTAAGTATATAAGAAAAAGGTAACTTGTTCTTAGGCACAATAATATTATAGTTTAAAACCCTATGGTGTGGGGTGTTATAAATAACATTAAATTACATGTTGTCCCCAGATCCCCTGATGATGGCGTGTTTCATCACTCCAAAACGTCGGAATAAAATATGAATAAATGAATTGAAAAAATGCCAGCCTTCGTGAAACTACACCCTGCTTCCTGGTGGATAACGTATAAACCTAGTTAATTGTTAAAGATTTTTGTTACATTTCGGTTAGAAGTGACGTCATTCAGGGCAGCAAAATTCTGCGCAGGCGGCAGAAGTACATACATTGATGTATCGTGCAGCCTCTGATAATTCACCAAAAACTTATCGCAGGAGAGCTTTTACGCAGCTTGAAGTAAAAACTCTTCAGTTTTATTCACATTGTTGCACATATGGAGGTCGTAACCGGGTTTTGCAAAACACAGAAGCAGCATCAAAACCCGTACAAATTTCTATCTTAATTATCAGACAAGAATAATAACATACTCCTATAACTATGTAGATGGTCTCTCTGAAAATGTCATTAATCATTTATGAGCCTAGACCGGGACCAGCATTTGTACCCAAGCTTCATGAATACATGTTAGGAAAGTACTGAAAGATAGTAAAGGGCCGTATCAGAGATTTTCAAATAAATATTCAATCTTACCTTATGTGCGAATCGGTCATGTGCTTCGACATTGAGGAATGAGACGGATCTGAATGAACACATAGAGCATGAGTACTCTCCCGAGTTCGAGCCTTCACGCTTCTTCATTTTACAGATATTTTTCAACAGCTGTACTGAAACCAACAAACACGTATTTGTTTCCTTAAATTTATTTTGGATGGATAAATCCTGAAATACGCATAACAAATTATACAGACAATTTTACTAAAATTACGTATTTTGTACAAACATACCATTATTAAGTAATCCAACTATTTTATCATTATGTAGTACGAGAATTAGTAGAATCGTAGAATCAGTAGATCGTGATTAAATTTGCAACCCATTTTCTTTTGAGGATTTAGAATCCAAGTGATATTTGATGGAATAATGACCAATTACATTTTTAGTGAAAAACCGAGATCTTTTAGGTACCAAACCGCCACGTGTGATTTCGGGATTTCATCGAGCAGTCTAAAACGCAAATCTAGAAAAATTATAATAAAATTAATGAAAAAAACGTGATTTTCCGGTGTTTTTTTTTTTTCTCGAAAATTGCATTACCGAGGAATCCTGCAAAAATGGAGATTCCCTCCCATTTGAATAACATTAGGGAGCACTAGGCCCATTTCCAAAAAACTGCTTAGTTTGGATCGAAATAATATGGATAAAATAAAAAGGGAGTTACTGTGTGATTTGTATAATCAGTATCGCATAATGCTGCTGCTAACGCTGAATATTTGTGTAAAAAAATTAACAAAATTAATGAATAAAGTAAAAACGTCACACAACAACTGATAAACATAGTTGGTAACCAGGCTTTGAAGTAAAGGTGGTTAATGTGTGAGGATAGGTACTATCAAATACGCTATGTTTAAAAAACAAACATTAGATTTGAATGGTGGAGGAACGTGTTCGCAACTCGACGTACCACCTTAAAGCGTTGATAAAAGTGGAATTTATTTTCTTCTCCTCAAGTATTGCGGCTTAGTCAGGGAGTCAAATCATAAATATCCTTGAAGGTTCACATAAAACTGATCTAAGACGTTAGATTTCATTTAGATACGTAATAGTTATTTGTAGTGATGAATAGGGATTTGAAACTGTTACGTTTGAACATATATCTGGACCTTTGCTTCAAAGGGATCCGGAGGGTGTTGCAGACTCATAGCCTAGGCCCTGGAAGGGGCGAACATCCTTCCCATTGAGTACTAGTTATAAGGTGCATAGGACAGTCCAATTTGGGCTCATTCCGTTCAGTGGACAATGCTAAGACGAGTGGGAACTTGCTTTCATAAAACACACTTTAAACCCAATTCAAACCCATAACCTACGCATCGTTTGTCAGTAATGGTTATTTCGCAAGGTTTACCAGTAAATTTTTTTTAAACCCAGGTAATCACCCCCGTTTTTATTGTAGATTGAGGGAGTTGTTCGTTATCATCAATGAAGAAGAGGTTGGAATCCGTAGCTTTCATAAAACCTTCAGATAAATCCATTTTGATAATAGAAAGATCAAATAAATGAGGTAAATTTCAAGCAACGACGGGTGTCTCAAAATATGAGAGTGCTGAGAATAACATTGAGGTCAGGATTGGCGAAACAAACCCCTCCCCCCACTATTTTCCAAGTGTCACCAGATCTGTGATCAACTACCACTCTCCGCACGCTATTTTAAAGTAACTTCTACTGTTCAAATATTTCTGAGCTTAGTTTTCAAGTATTGTCAAGGAAGAGAATCAATGCGCATTATCCACAGTTCCACCTGCTGTACCAGTATAGTTCTCAACTTGCCAGAGAGAGAGAGAGAGAGAGAGAGAGAGAGAGAGAGAGAGAGAGAGAAAAGCTGTTTGTGAAAACCGACAAGGTATGTCTTGGATTGTGGATCTTAGTATCAATCAATCTAAATCAGCCTGCTGACTCGATATTTCATCGAAAACGTTTCTCCTCCATTGGAAGAAAGGGTTTCCACCGAATAAATTTTGTTTACCCTACTCAAGTTTACAGGTATTCAACTATTCATTCATCCAATGAAACTTCAAATGGAAAACAGGACGTGTCAATTATAAAAGAAAGAAATGCATGATTTGACAGATATGTGGAACAGATGTGGATGAGAATCAGGTACGAAACGAGTTCATCGAATAACTTGAAGTTTGATTTTGACGATTACAACAAAATATGAAGGATAAAATGGAATAGAAAAACGGTCAAGTCTGATTGACTGCAGTCTTAGAAGCTTGCTGTTTCTGAGCCCCACTGTGTTTATGTAATTTCAACGTCTTCCCAACCGTTCTTGAATATACGGTGCCACATACTAGAGCAGAACAAATGAGGTAGCCTAAATGCCATCCTAGAAGCAATTCTGGTGTATACCACCACTGTTTAAGCCCACCATTGCACAAATAGAGGATTCTCAAATCTAAAAAAAAATGTAAAAGAAAACGCTTTCTTGACAAAATAAGTGAACGTATTAATTAAACATTTTCAAGCAAGAATATCTTATAATCGGCAAACCTCCTCAACATCTCACCGTGTTCAAAAACAAGGTCCTATAATCACATATTATAAATTCGTTCACAAAGACTATACATTCACTAAATATTTATGAAACCTAAATTGTTACTGATGCTACGATGAATTATAGGGAAGCTGACACAATTCGTAAAGGAATCAATTAGGGTTTGTATCCAGGTACCATAACTAAATTATCCGGTCATTAAAAATTTAAAAATTGCAACGCTGTGATGAAAATTTAGTCGTAGAGTGCTGCCTCCAAAAAGAAAGTGAAATTGTTTCGATTTCATCGAAGAAGGGCACCCCAGAAGCCAGTTCCTGTATTATGTAAGCGACTTGGAGGTATGAAAGTGCCAAACGCAAGATTTCGCAAACGACAGAAATTATTGTGCAAAATCGTAATGCTACCTTTCAATAGCAGTAAAAAATAAATGTGCATCATACCGTAGGGAAATGTCCACAATAAATATTTATGTTAAGATCACGTTTTACAAAAAACTATGGTGAAACACCTTTCACTTCACTTTCACTTGTATCTTCCGGATCTGCTAGTAGGGCATCCTCTGGCCCCAGTGTTAACCCCGAAAGTGCAGGTTAGATTCTAGAGTGATTAAACTGCTAAGTTACTAAGATCTATGAACAAATATTTAATTTAGTAGTAATCAATTATAATTAATCAAACGCAACTCACCAATTTTAATAGCTCCGTTCTTGGCAGTATTTGTTTACATTTAACGACTATTTGGTAACCTAGGAGGCAAGATAACAAAACTTTAACCTATCTGATCACCGAGAAGAAATGGCAGTTGAATGGATGAGAAACTGGCGGGAGGGATGGTAAGGCACCCACTTCTTCCAACTGCCGGTAGGGGTGAGGAAGAAGTGTCATGGAGGATGGAATTGTCAAAACCTATCTGACCTGATTCTAAAATCTGAAATTATTACTACGAATTTAAGATTAATTTTACAACTAATTTGGAACCAAACGTCAAGCTTCAAGCATCCTAAAAAACCTTTCTATTTAAGACATACCAGTGAAAAAACTATTGAATTTCCAGGAAAAAGAGAGCCAAACAAATTTGTAAAAGCAACAACAACAGGCCAAAACTCGTTCTTCCCATTTCATCATTGTTTTAAGGTAAATATTCCTTATTTATAATGTCATTGCACCTAAATTTTCGCACTAAAAAATGTAATTTTTCGTTGATTTCAATTCTGCAGTGAAAAAGTTGGAATTTGCTGTTAGAATGAGCATTGTGCACATTACGTTCCGGTCAACGGCATGCATGGATTCCAGTTCCACGTTTCACATGTAAATAAAACATTTGGATCACGCCATTGAAGAATAGTGTTACTATGATTCCACGAATCACGTTAGCGTTACCCATGTCAAGCCCATGTGTTGTTTGCAACTTCAATATTTGTTATTAGTTCAATATATTTTTCTACTGTGATTAAAATTAAGCTCCTTAATTAACCACATAAACATTTTGCTCTATAGTTTCGTATACAGCTACATTTTTTCCAAACCTGATCGGTACCTACCTTCAATTCGATATAACCATAAACGGATTCTTCCAGCATTTAATGCAATTTGAGTAATTATTCATATGGCTAAAATCAAATCAAAAACAAGCAAAAATGAATGCAGCAAGCCTGCTGGAAAACAGAATATTCCAGAAGAATGTGAAGGATACAAAGGTAAGAATGTCTACCAAATTTCTTTTTGAAAAGTTGCTTCATTTGTGAATCATTCGAGGCAATATGATTCTACAAAATTGTGTGAACCTATGTTAATTACGTGTTAGGTGCGGTACCCAATTAAGCATTCTGGTTTACAAACAATAATAACAGTACCTACTTAATGATAGAAGACGATTCATTAATTAATAATTATATTATCAAAACTAGTGTGATATGTATGACTTTTTCTAGAAATTTATTGCACAATATTCATGTGTTTTTTAGTTGTCAGGCTGAAGTGCTACGAAAATTCAACTGTAGTCCATCATATACTTGCTAAAGAACATTCTGTGAGGGAAAAGTGCTTAGAAAAACCTGAAGATAGAACAGTTTTTCTTAGAAGCATTCCACCGTTCGTGACAAAGGTTGGTTCAAAGCCCTAAAATTTGCAGGCATTCTATAAATTATTTAAACAGGTCTAAATGTGGTTGTTATTTATTACTCGTTCATATTGAGAAGAACAGATGTACAGGAAATACAAACTGTTCTATGTGATACGTCTACGAGAAATGGCGTTAATAAATTCTGCTTCTTCTTGGGCATTTAGAATAATTTTGGTTTCAGGACTCTTTGATCAACGCTTTTAGCAAGTTTGGTAATGTTCAAGAGGTGTATTTTCATTCTGCCCCCTGCGCGTCTCTTCCTCCGAATAATGCATCACAATTCTTCGATGATGTACCACCAATTTCCGTAAGAACGATATTCTTATACTCTTAATTATGTATCAATAAATACCTGGAACCGTGGACATGATGTGTAAACACAGGAATAATGATAATCTGGTTCATTAAGATTATAAAATATAAATTTTAATTAATAGAGTTTAATTGATGGATCATAGCCAATGTCCAGTCTGAGTATTCGTAGCAGGAACTGTGCTCAGTTTGTGAACAACAGAAAATAAAAAATAGGGACTGCTTCAACGCCTCTCAATGGTTTCTATGGAGATGCAATAGAGTTTTTTTTTAATTTCTTTACTTAAATAATATACCTGATAGACATGTATAATCATGTAGATTAGAAGAGCAACACCCAACTTCAATGAAGGTATTTTCAATAAATAGTGTAATACATAAATCATCATTATACTGGATTCTGTAGAACAAAAATCCAATGTATTACTCTGATCTAGTTTATTGTGTCCTATCGATGTTTTCATCTAAATAAACTTTGTTTGAAGGGATTCAAAGTAGCATACATCGTATTTGCCGAAGAGCAAGGTGCCAGGGATGCCTTGCTTTCACCTCCTGATCAAACATTAACACTCTTCAAGGAAGAAAATTCTCCAGCTACTGTGCTCGATAGTAAGTTAGCTTCCTTATACAGAAATAACTTTGTCATCTTGAATTCATACGGGTACGTGAGGACATGTATAGTAATAATCAATATTCCATCTGGAAAAAACATTGAAATCCATTTTGTTTGTTTAATTTTCTTCAATATTATTTTTAGGATGGATCAGTAATTATAACGAGTTAGTTAATATTGATCGTAAGGCTCTCAAAAAAGAAGTAGATGATTACATGGCGCAATACGACGAATCGAAGGAAAGAATAAAATTGATGGAAAAGCAAAAACAAGAGGAAGAAGAGGCCGAAGATGGTTGGGTGACAGTGACAAGGAAGTAAGAACCTCGAATCATAAATTTGTTCAGAAAGTTATAAGAAGGCTTTCAACGGTAGGTGCTACGGGCTCTTAATTACTTCAGGGTCCCTCTGTGACGTACAAGCTATGAAATTGCTGTTGTAGAATTAGTAGGGGAGGAGCCAATGGGAAATTCTATCCTACCGGATGAGACTAAATATAAAATTTTGTTCAGTAAACAAACGAACGTAAAAGCTAGTAGTATGTATTTATATCGCTACGTTCACTCTTTAATTAAAAACGAAATGGACGTCCAGTCCATTCTTAGTAGAGAGTTCCTAGGAGATTTGGACACTGTGGTATCGTATCTAGTCGGTGGTGGTATCTAGGGCGAGCACAGCTCTGGTTAGCATAAATGACGGCTACCACCCAGCTGAACTAGTGGTATCTCTGATCCGTATCTAAAAGTCACGTACGTTTTGCTTTCACGTCACTATAAGAAAACGAGCAGTCTGTTTGATGCTTTACAAGATCACTCGGATCACTCGTTCTTTCGTTTGTTAACCAAAAATGCAGGGGGTGGCAGACTTTTTTGAATATTATGTTAACGGATTGATTTCAACTGAGGAGTTGCTGTTGATTTTTTGAACGTATTTGGAGCGGGAGAGTGTAAGGGAAGCACCTCGACGATTAAGCCTGCTCTATGGGAGATTTTCCCTGGATGACATGAGCGAGGATGGTGTACTATTTTCGTTACGATTTAATAGAGAACATGTACACTTACTCCAGAGGCTCCTTCAAATTCCTGCAGAAGTTACAACAGATTAGTACGCTTGGAATCAAAATTGATTTGTTTGCAACTTCTTACTTAGCGACTTGGGAAGTACATACTCCAGAAAAGGAATGTACAGCAGGGATTCTGGGGTTGCAGTTAGACAGTTGTTATAATAGTGAATTCCTAAATGAAGCTGTTAAGCCGGGTTCACATCCATCCGGCAAGTGAATACGAGCAGCTGATTGGTTGGACACTAGCTGGGGAGAGGGAATATTTTTTCCGGACAGCCAGTTTTGAAACGGACTGTACGCATCTGATTTTTCAAATATTTTTCTTGCCGGATGGCGCAGTGTGCATACGGAATGCGTCGGGAATGCTGTTTGGGAAACGAGTTGTTGGCATGTGTTTGGCCGATTCCCCTCCACTGCTTTTTACTAGCTTCCCCTATCCGTATTTCCGAACGATCCGGATGGATCTGAACCCTGCTTTAGGCTCTTTAAAAACTCGCACAGTTGGCGAGAGGTTCACTCAAACAAGTTGTTTACAACTAGGTTACCCCAATGATGGGCTACTTTGCAATAAGGATGAAAGATACGTTCGTTCGGATTGCATCAGTGGCGTCGTAACTTCCATAAAGATACCACCGTCCTATTGCAATACGACCGTTCGTATTGGCGGAGCATGCGCTGTTGCTCGTTCGTATCGCATTACGGATTCGTATTGGTGTTAGCGGATCTCCTAGGAACTCTCTAATGTTCTGGATTGCCTTCTTAACGAAAATCCAAAGACATCTAAGTGGATGCAAATGTCTCCAAGTCTGAAATGTTGGAAGACTTGATGGTCGCTAATTGACCCATTGGTTTTACTAAGTATCTTGATCTAAAATGTAACGGCGCAATCTCGGAACTGTTTGCTTTTCAAGTAATTTTGGAAGTCTACCTTCGTTAGTTTACAAATGGGTTAGCTCACATTGCGAGGCGACCACCGGATGTGATTATGAATGTTTATTCTAAACGAAATATTTGTTTTTCTCTTCAGGTTTGTTTTCTTTTTGTTCACTCCTAATCAATTGAATTATGTTTAAATTTTCAGATCTGGAATACCACGCAAGGAATCAGTTCACAAACGAATCATGAAAAGACAAGACAATAGGTTGAAGAAAACCCAGCTCATGAATTTTTACCGTTTTCAGATACGGGAATCAAAGATGAACCGTGAGTACATCACCAGATAGTCGTATGTTGTTAATCGACGTAAATAATGTAATTCAATGTTATCTCTGGTTTCGTATCGGTTTTGTTGCAGAGTTAGTGAAGCTACGAGAGAAGTTTGAGGAGGACAAGAAAAGGGTTACCCAACTCAAGGAATCCCGAAAATTCAAACCTTTCTGAATCACGTTACCACCATTAACACATCAATTAACACACCATTATCTGATTATTGGTATTACTTGAACTATTGAATCAAGTGAAGGCGGAAATTTATTCTTTAGTTTCAAAACTCTAAAAATATCTAGAATGTAAAAATCCGGTTTGTTTATACAACGAACAACGAAGAAATTATAAACGTCTTTATTACATAACAAAAGTCTCTTATGTACAGTTTCGATAAATTTACGATGTAGCTAACATTCATAAAAAATGGCGCAAACTTAGACTAATCATTTTCTTTATCTACTTCCTAATTTAGAACGATACAAATTATCAACATTTCTGAAATTACTGAGACGAAAATATTGAGGTAGGGATTGATGAAGTCCAGTAAATATTGCAAGGGGGAAGTTTCAATTATTGGTACTTAGGTAATGCTAGTTTTTAACAATAACAATAAAGCTTATCGTACATTGTAGTTCACAGATATTGCAAATGATGTATCAAGTTGAGATGGGCAACTTTTGGTAGGTAGTGGATTGGAGAAGCAACTTGAAGGGATTGTTAAAACTAACATGTAATAGAAAAATACTTGTATTCCTTAAAATCGAGAGGATTAAGGTAATGTAACGAAAATAGAAACTTTTGGCAAAAAAAAGAATTCAATGCCGTCTGTTGAAAATTCATGTGGGGGCTACATAGTTAGACGTACCATCTACGAGTATATCAAAGAAACATATTAATCAAGTAATTATTTCAGTTTTATGACTCACAAACTGCCTCCAAACCTTTCTGGGAGAACTATTGTTGTGCGACTCTCCTCATACGTGTTCCTTAGCCAACCATCAGTTATTGCCAACTGGTGGTAATTTTTGACAAGGTCACTCGAATTGCACACTCCGTCAATGAAATAGGCTAGGTAGCTACTGAAGTTAGTTCAAATGAAAAGCAGGCAAGTTTTTGGATCAGCTCCTGCATGATTATTAGGTACTAGGACATCTCCTGGTCATGGTTGCCAAAGTCTAGTCTATCTATACGGGAGTATATTTCCAGCTAACCTATTGAAAAATATAGGCAACGTAAGAATTAAAATACTAGCAGTAAGTTGAATGAAATAATTGTTGAACGGTTTCCTATCAAGTTAGTACCCTACATACCAATTTACTCCAATCTTAGCATCGAATATTGATACGGCTGACGATTCACCATAACATTTCCAAGAGCGTAATTCATGAGAACAGCCCTAAGAAGGGTTTAAAGAACGCCCATTACCATCACAGAAACGGATTGCTTTAGGGGTTACTCTCCGGTGGTCCATTCTCTAGAAATTCTTCTTTTTTCATTGCAAATAACTTTTGAATAGCGTTCCTGAAGCAAAGGAAGTTGTAGTCTATGACACCTGAGAACAAATTTGATGAATTAAAAATCTAATTATTCATTAAAATAAAAATGAGAAACGCAACAAAACAAGCATATAATATCTTTACAATTATTTGTATCCTCGTTCTCGGTGATAGAAGGAAATTCAAGAACTGCACGATACCTACCTAAAATTATGGGGCACATAAGTGTAGCAGAAATTTTGAAATTTTCTAGTGGAATCCCTTTCAGGAGCAAGAAATACTAGTTAGTATCCAGTTTAAATGAGTTCTACTCCTCTACAGAAAACAGGAGTGTTTGAGAATAACCAACGTTAGAATATTCTACGCTCGAAGATAAACTTCAAATAGAGTATCGCCACCATGTATGCTACAGTCGAACCTAGCAATTTTTCTCATCCAGTTCTAACCATTATGTTCAGATAACTAGTATCCTATTGACCCGTTTTTTATTGTCGTGAATGTTGACAGGCATTTCAACAGTCAAGACAACAAAACAGTAACTTTGAACGTTTACTAGGGTAATCTACGTACTATTCATAGGGTAGACTACGGATGCAGAGATCCATGGACAGTGTTGCCACTGCGGTTTAAAATGACATATACTGCAGGCACCAATTAAAAATCCTGATTTTGGTTAAGCTCCTGAAGGATAAAAGGGACTTTTCCTGCAAAACCCTGACGTAAATAGTCTTGATTCACCTCTAGCTTGCAATTAAAAAAATAATGATTGCTTATACACCTCATTATCAATTTAAATCCTCCTTGTTAATTTTTTCATAAGTAATTAAACTATTATTAATATTACCTTGCTTGTCAAAGTTATCTTCACGAAGGATGCAGACTAGCGCCAAAAACTTATTCACCTCTCTGAGATAGAGTACTGTGCCATTATTGAGTTTTATCAAACTTGATGTGTTTTCATCAAAAGCCCCACTTTCACTCTCCTCGGAACTGTGAAATAAAACAACATACGATGAAAAACCCCACTTGGACAGGGTAAGGGATTGTAACAATATACAGAGCAGATACTAACGAGTGTGGAAAAAGATTTAGAAAAAGTACATATGAAGTGGAACAGAATGCCACTGTGAGTTGAAACATAAATTTAAATGTGTTTAAGTCTATTAAGTAACTTTTTTTTGTTGCAGAAATACCACATTTTCAAATTTCAACGACAGTTTTGGAATCCAAATTGAATTTCCCATGAGATAAGTCTATTTTCACCTCTTAATCTTCAATAACTTCACTGCATTCTCAACTCAAACAATAAAAATGTTAGAAAAATGTCAACGTTCGACACTTAGTCAGGAAAAGGAAGAGTAGGAACCGCCAAGTCACACAAAAACCTGTTTTGAGAACTTTCTCACGTTCGCTCACTTTTAAAAAAATACTCTGGGTATTCATTGGGAAATCTCAAGTGGAACGTCATTTACCTGTAACCTTAACCTTAAACGAAGTGGTGGGTCGGGGTGTATGAACGAAAACGTTTATGTGAGATATTACAATTTAATAGCATGAAAAATACAATTTTATATGTAGAGTTTGAACGAGAAATAAAAGAACGGGAAGAATTTTTCAACACATCTCAAGACTCCCACTTCAAAAAAAGAGTAGGGGACTACAGGGTTACCAACTCTTGCAGGTATGTCGTCTGTAGGGTAAAAAAGAGAATAATAGGGAAAGAATTGTCACCGTATAAGAACTTACTACTGACATGAGGGACGACAAAACGGATAACACCAACTTTCCAGTTCATCAAAAATGAAAAACGCTGCAAATTCTTTCACTGGGGTTTATTATTCAATTGGCTTGCGTTCATGATTTGGATTTCTACAAAGCTTTGGAGTGTGTGTGTTTCACAGGTGATAGAGCGATTATTGAATTTCAGGAGACATGCATAGAGCATGTAAATCTGTTCTCAACCAAAATACCTGTTTGGATTGTTCAGTTGATCATATTTGTGTGCCTCCTGAAATTCAATAATCACTCTATTACTTGTGAAACATGCACACTCCAAAGCTTAGTGGAAATTCAAATCATGAACGCAAGTCAATTGAATAATAAACCCCAGTGAAAGAATTTGCAGCGTTTCATGCATATCAGAATGCTTCAACCCGTGTATCGGCTACAAAGCCTTTTAGGAGTTCACTCCAGTATCCACTAGGTTACTGATATCAAAACAAAAACAATAATAAACCAAAATAACGCAAATGTTGACACCATAAATCGGGTCATACATCGGGAATGGTTTGACCTACGGACCTGGGGAGGGGCACATTCGATTCCTCGTGGAAAGTTCTTCAAAAAGAGTCAAAATTTAGGGATTTTTAGGGATTGTACAAAACTTTGACAACCCTTAAAGGGCACTTTAAATTAAGTGAGAGAGCTGGAATCAAGAATTGGGGCGTCGTCGGACCAACATGGATTTTTCCTGAAAATTTCAGCTTTTTTGCTTCAGCCGTACGGCGGATGGACGGAAAAATTGTTATTGCAGATTCGGATTCTACACCCTTTGAAACGTAAACCATGAAATTTTCAGGGGGGTTAGAATTTTTTTTTCAAGAGCGATTACAATGGTTTATTATTGAATAATAAACCAAAATTGATCCTACCCCATACTACTTCGTATTTGCATCACTGAGTTTGGGTTGTTCAACATTTAAAAAAAAAAAACTTATTGGTTCAATAATTCACAATCAATTTGCTGCTGATTGAATCACGACAAGATGTTGATTATAACAAAACATCCTCGTGAATTATGATCTCATTAATTATCAATATTGGGGATTGGTTAAGAATTGCAGTAGCAACAAAAACATTACCTTGAATTATGTCATGAGGTACATATTAAATCCCACCACATAGTCGTTTTTCGAATAGTTTGGGTCTAAATTTGGTTTAATACTTCTGCAAATTTCTCAATCAGAAGAATCTAGAGAAACCCACCCCAGCTTAATCACATGCATTCATTTACCCAAACTTTCTAGATAAAATAAATATGCGAACCTTATTTGCTGTCCATTTTATCATAATAAATACGAGAGTAACAGCGAATTTTCGGAACCGATTAACTATGGTTAATACAACCTTACCCATAAATTCCAGCGATATCAATCACCACATCAATCATGTCACAACACAGTTCATAGCTTTGCATGTCAACGGGGGAGCAGTCTGTGGCAACGTAGATTTTTGATATAACATCAAACAGGAACGCCTTTTCTATACCAGAGTTCTGAAAAATAACCCAAATTTTTAAACATAAACATTAGCTACATAATTTACACGGTAAACTTCAAACAGTTGTGATAGATATAGAAATTAATTCCGTCCTGATTTTCGGAACTGCCGCACTGGAGGTTATTTTTGGAGCTTCTAGGTTTCCAGGGTTAGCGAAGGAGATCCTCCTCACATTAAAAGATAAAAACTACTCCATTCAACCATCTCTGTCACAAAGAATAATGTCGAAAGGAATAAACGCGAGAGTTTAATTTATTTTATTTTCTATTTTTAATAATGCGTGATAGCTTGTGTCATTCTGAGGTTTCCTTTGAGGGGAATTACTTTTAACCTCAGAAATTGCAATTATTTTGCTTTTTTTTTCGATATGGGATGGAAGGAACCCCTGGTCACTGAGACCCAGTTTCACTTCAGAATCTTTTTAAAGGCCTCTTCATTCACAAAGTGAAGGAGGTTTAAAGGTGTTTCCTTGGCAATATCGGCGGGTGTTAGGACAAAAGAATCTTATTGATGCAACAGCAGGACAGTCGCAGAGTACGTGTTAGTTTGCTAAGCATTCTATGTCCTGGCCTTACCCACTTTGTTAAGGTGGTACCTTAGAATAAGTGGAGTGAGGAGTCCCGCTAGTTTCTTTGATGTATTCAGTGACAATAAGGAGTGTGCCGTTTCTTTGATATTGTCTCTGCTTAGGAGTATCTTGCCAATATGTTGTTCGAGTTTTGTCCTCCCACTTTTGGACCTGTTGAGTTATATAACTCTTGGTAACCCATAGTTGCGGTTCAGGTCCAATTGGGCTGGACTCTGATCCCTTTTTAGCTAGTCGATCAGCTTCTTCGTTGCCTTCTATTCCTTCATGACCTGGTACCCAAAGCAACGTTAATTTGTTACCGAGGGCTGCAGCCTTGAGTGAGGTTAGGCAACTCCAGGTCAGCTTCGATGTTATGGAGAAGGCAGAAATGGCCTTTAACGTTGCCTGGCTGTCTGATAATATGCAAATTCTGGCACCTTTGAGTCGTTTCCTGGCAATCTCTTGTGCACACAATTCAATTGCATGAGTTTCTGCCTGATAAACGGTGGCTACATTGCCCAGAGGTTGGGAAAGGGCAATCCCGAATCCTGCTGCACCATTCTTTACTGGCTCATCCGTGTACCACACTAGTGAACCTGGTTCAAAATGAGGAAGCCCTCTCTTCCAGAATTCACGATCATTGATGATCACCATAAAGAGTAAGTCAAAGTTCATTTTTTCCAACACAATGTCGGGAACTGACATAGTCACTGGCTCTGTTTTAATCTTGTGCAGTATTCCTAAGTGACTATCTTCAGATAAGGGTCTGCTGAAACCACCCACGTGCAGCATTCTGATTGCCCCCAGGTAGGCTGTTCTCTGCACATAAATGTGCAGAGGTGTGAGGTCTAAAAGAACCTCTTGTGGGTGATGTGTTCATTGCCCCTGTAATGCTAAGGCATGCAAGCCATTGGAGTTTGTTTAACTCTTATGTTGCTGTTACGTATCAATAAAAATTATTGATTACTAATTAATAATTAGGGAAAATATCCGGAAGTCGGGAACTAAAAAACGTGGTATGATGTATTATAAGAAAAAAGGTAAGATAACAATACTTGAAGGTTTTTTCTTATATAAGGTTATCCCTCTGTTGTCCTTGTTTTTACTGTCACGACACAACAGTTGCTATGGTTAAATTCTAACGATCACCTTCCCAGCGATTTTGCGTCCAAAGTCTAGGAAATGACAACCACTTGCTTGTCAGTAAAACCAGGGTTTTGACTTATTTTCGGTCCATAGCATGTAAGTGCGACAGGCGATTTGACTTAGAAGTAGCAGATAGACCCCAAGTGGAGTATTAATCCGAAATAACGGATCTTTTACATCAATCCTAAGGCTGTTCTTTGGCATGGATGGCTTACAGCCGACGGAAATTTCAGATTTGAAACGTAAAATGACAAAATTCTAAGGATGGTTGTACAATGTAGCAATCGTTTAGATTGCTAAGGCTTTTTATTGTAAATAATAAACTAAAATCTTTCTAGGGATTAAAGAGGTAATTTACGTTATTTGAAATGTGTCCATCTAGATTTCCCCTATGATATTCATTTGTATGATTATTACGGAGAGGATTCTGTACAACTAGTTACAAGCCTATTTGGATCTAGGTTTCAATTTCCAACTCTAACAATAAAAATACTTACCGAAATGATAATATTGAGCAAATTCTCCAGTGTAGCCAACTGAGGAATTAATTTCTGCACCACTTTACTGAACGCTTCGAAGATGCTGTGATCGTATATTGATGTTAAGTGGAAACTAAGGTGGATTTTGTCGAATCCTGGTACATTCCCGACTGAAAATTTTTAAATAAAGTAACTTGTTTCAGTATGAAGCTTATATACAGGTGAATAAAGTTAGTAGTGGAATAACACACAAGTGTGTGTATTTAAGAGTGAGATATATAATTATAAACGAGAGACAAATGACGTACATGCATCCCTCAAGTCATCAGTAGCACGCTGATGTATGTCCCGCTGGGTTTCCATTTTAGTATCTTCATTCAACCCGTCGACTTTATGAATGAAAACAATAAATTTAATACCGGAATTAATTTTATAAGCTTTAACAACTGTAGTATTGAGTTTGTTCAGGGCTTCCATGTAGTCATCCTAAAACATAGGGTTAAATAATTTTTTCAACAGGTTTGCAATCAACGTTGCACAAAAATCGTCAGCACTCACGTTGAAATTACAATATTTGTCAAAATAATAATCTGCATTGAAAACAATTTTGAAGTGGTGTATACCAAGCGATTGACTGGTGTATAATATGTAAAAATCAAGGAAATATTTGTTATTCTTTCCATTCCTTGGTTGTTGTTTACGTGCTGACCACAAACTTGCTATCTGAACTTCCGATATCGATACCTCCCCTAAATATTCTCTTTTAAAATACGCATCATAAAATATTTCTAGAAACAATGTTCTCATCGACATCAATTGATTGGTATAAGAAGAAATGTTCAAGACAACATACCTGAGCGTCGATAACGAAGATCAGAGCTCCACAGCCTCCAAAAATCTGAGTATAATCAATAGAGCCATCGAATAGTTCAATTTGCCCAGGGAAATCCCAAATTTGGAATTGAACAAATGAAGAGTTCGCCACTTCTTGCTTAACTATTTTATTCGTTGATTCGAGGAACAGAGTTTCATTCGGGGACATTTTTTGAAAAACAACTTTTTCGATCGACGACTTCCCACTCCTGCAAAACATTATTGGTACCTACATTATTCTACATTGATTCGTGTACGAGGGACATTCAATAATTAAAGAGACGAATTGACATATAAGTGTAACAGTTTATACGATCAGTTTTGTAATTTCATGATTTAAGGTAGGCATCACTGGGATGAGCTGAAGACAACTGACGGATACAAATTGGTTTGTTTATAACCTCAAAGTTGCTTGCAACAATGGCGTGTCCGCTTGAAGTGTCCACATTAGTTGGACCAAGTTCAGTGATCCGTTTTTTGCTTTCTGAAGGTCAAAAACCGGCTAAAATCTTTTCTCGAATGATTTCACAGTATGGTGCAACGTGTATGAACCGCGGAAATGTTTATAAGTGGGTAGAACAGTTCAAAAACGGTAACTTCAGTAACTGACGAGGAAAGCCAGTTGAAGTGTAACTCCTTCGCTTGAAACTTGCATTGACAACATTATTCGTGAAGACCGCCTTTAAGTGAAGCCAGCAATGAGAGAAAAACGTCGTGGATCTCAAAGAAGAGGCGTGAAATTGCTACAAGACAATGCTCGCCCTCATACTGCCCAGCTGAACCATTCGAAAAATGGGTTGGGAGATAGAACCTCATCCTCCGTACAGTCCAGATTTGGCTTCCTCGGATTTTCATTTGTTTGGTCCACTCAAGGAGGCATTGAGAGGGAAAAAGTTCAGCAACAACGAGGAGGTCAAGAAATTTGTGGGAAAGTGGCTCAAACAACAAGACAAAGACTTCTTTGAATCTGGTATAAAAAAGCTAGTTCATCGTTGGGACAAGTGTATTAATATTGGTGGGGATTATGTTGAGAAGTAGTAAAAGTATCGTTTTGTAAAAATACACACCTTTGTTTCTACATCAATTTGTCTCTTTAATTATTGAATAACCCTCGTATTTAGTAACTACGTGGAAGAATAAACGAATTATACTTGTATTAACTTTTTACGAATCATGATTTTCGGTGAGAGTTCCTCTGTGCCTACGAACAGTTAGTCCACATGAACTTTCAAGATCGTTAACCTTCAAAATTGTCCTTTATAAAGGAGAGCGTAGAGGTCAATTGTTCAGGATTGGTAACTTGTTGCTGGAGGTTATATTCATGTAAACAGTTTGATTTGAAACTAAGGCATTTGGAAATTTTCAAATTAAATTGTTGACTGTGGTAGGGTAGGTATAACGAAATTTGTTATCATCAAAAGCAATGAGGCTCCACTATTTATTTTACGGTATTTTAATTATAATTTAGATCTAGTTAACAAGTTTGCTGTAAGATGCAAACTCTCCTAAAAACTTCAAGAGCAAACTACCTCCTTTGATTTCAAGATATTTTTTCAACTTTTCACAAAATATTTTGATTTACATAATAAAGAAATTGAGTATTGCTAACCTGAAACTTAATAAAGGATATAATATAAAACCTAAGAACAGAAATACATAGTGGTACCTTCTGAGTCCCATGAGTATGATGCGTGGCTTATCGCTGTCATCCAAAGGGCTGTGAGGGTTAATTTCTTCGTCGCCAAATCCACTGCCATTGAATTCAAACTCTTTGTTATCCTCATAGCTTTGTCCGAACTGATCTTCCTCATCTTGTTCAAACGACTGTAAATACACAATCATCGTTGCAAATGTTCCGGATATCACATTTTAACTGAGTAAGATGCGAGAAGAACTCGTTCAGGTCATGGTTTTAGTGCTATCTAATACCATGACAAACAGCTTGTATGGTGAAGAGATTAGGTGTAGGTATTTAACCTCTCGCCTCTAAATTCTAAAAGAAGATGCATTGACGGAGAACTATCTCCCTATCTAGGCCGCTCGATACCTTCTAATCCAAAACGTTCCGATACTTTCTGAAAGTAGGTGTGTCACTCATTTCAAAAGAGTAGGAAAAGAACTTGGGAGGCATTACAACACACACTGTACAGTGTCTCTAAACGACATATTGACGAGAGAAACCGTCTAGGATAAATCAAATGAGGTGTGCTCACCCCACGTCAGTGTGGCTTTGGAAACGTTTGTAGAAAGGTAATCTTGAATCGTACTTAGGTAGTCAAATAAATGAACATTCTTTCAAATATGGAACATAGAATGGAGGCTTCTCAAAATACATGGTGTTTTTTGGTACGTAATCTGTGATCAATTTTGATGGAACTCTCTTCAAGTACCAACAAAGGTCAATGAGAGGTAGGTACAGGGGCCTTGGGTTGTTGCATGCTCTACATTATTCAAGTAATAGTCTAAGAAAGCAATCGTATTACCATTTCAGGAGCGTTAGATCAAAGCGCGTTGAGGAATTTCCAGACGTTTATGATGAGGATGTGAGCTGGATCCTAGGTTCATCTTATCTTGGTACAGGCAAGATTGGAAGGCCACAACGAGTTCTAAGGTTAGCACATCTGTGGAGAAATATGATGTGAAATAAATTAAGACTAGAAGATGTGACAGAACATGCAAACTGGAAACTTAGAAAACCAGAAAGTAGAATTTAAGTATAAACATTTTAATGATAGCTACCAAGAATTAAAGAAGAACTGTAGAATCATGAAGGGAATAATCTCAGGATTCTGTAATTGAAAAACCCAAACATTGAAACCTCCTTAGGTGGTTACAACAGGGAGTTGTTTATTGAACATACTTGTAAGTGTTCCATGATAGACGTAAGAATGTATTTATCTGAAATGTTAAGTATTATTTAAAATATTAATTTATTTATAAAGAATTATTACATTACTTAATTTTCATGAGTGGGTTTGAGGGTTCTAATTTATTCGACTTCCTCCTTCTTTTCAATCAATCAAGAAGAAGTATGGGAGAAGTCAACTTCATTCCAGGGATGGGACATCGCTACCCAAATATCGATAATGGCATCAAGACCAATTTCGATGTTCACGATAAACAGGCCCTTAACCATTGATATTTATCAATATACTGGTTGAATACGATTTTCCAGTTTCGTGTTACCTACTATTATTTTTTTAAATTCTATATTATAACCAGTTTACAATGTAGGAGTAGATATCAGATAGGTTCTTACGTAATATATAACTTCGTTGAAGCAAATGGGTGTTTAATCAACAACTGCAATACTCGAAATTCAAAACTTATTCAAATACTGGCACCAGAAAAAGAAACTAAACAACACAATCGAAAAATGCATTAGTCAGCAAAAAAATGGTGTTCAGGCACGCTCTGCAAAAATAAAGTAATTTTGATGGGGTATACACCTTCAAACGATTAGTCCCTGGTTTAATGTTAACTCAGCTTTGGTAATCTCTTCTTGCTTTTTCTAACTGAATGTAAATGGTACTTAATCCACAAGAAAAGGTGAAAAAACAGCAATGTTTTACCGATTTTTTTCTCGATGTATAGGTTAAGAAATCGACAAACCAATATCGATGTAAAATAATCGGTTCTCCTTAATATATCGATATTTTTGAAAGATCGTTTATCGATTCCCATCCCTACTTCACTTCGCGAAATTAAACAACACCGCTCTATTGTGCACAAAGTGGAATCGACGCTTAATTTGACCGCTCTTTTTCGTTAATGATTTAGTTTTTATCGGTTAACCAAAATTTAAACGTATCCATGTTAACGATGATGCTTAAAAATTGAAACCACCTGTATGCTGGACACAGGTGGGTGCAGACGAACATGAAGCTGGGTATTCAGGTTTTTTAGATGGCTGTAGGCTGGAATTTTGTTTCTTTTTTTCTTCCAACCTCTCAAGATCGCGTTCTCAGATCAGACCCAGACGTTGTCTTCCCATCGTCGTTGCCTCTAAGGTTCTCCAACGCTGTTCAGGCCTCAACAATTATTACTTCGGCATCTCGTTCTTCCAGTAGGTAAGTAGTTTGACTTTACCAGAGCATTAATCAGCTCTGAATACTCTGTAGTGCTTTTTAGAAGAAATGTTGGTTTTGACTTGGTTCAATTTTTGTTTTTTGTCTCCAGAATACCAGTAGGTATGTAAAGCTGCTCTAGATTTGTATTTATGTATGCTAGACAATATTATTTCAATTAGGTACTTATTTGTCAGGTGCTTAGTGCGCCTTGGTTTAGTTATGAATTACATATTTAATTAATTCCTTAGTAGAGATAGAAACATAAAACTCTCATCCAATTAGTCAGCGTTGAATAATCAAGTTCCTGTTTATATTTATTTACAGGTTTACTGCTGGGACTTGAAGTTTTATCAAAATGAAATACTTGATCTCTTTTTTCCTGTTCCTCTGTGAGTATATTTCATGTTGTTGACTTGAGTAATTTTGCTCACATTCGTACTGTCTACCTTCTTATAATAACCACTAGCTTGTTGATAGAGTTAAAGGGGAGGGGGGGGGGGATGGTAGTTTTAAATGTTGGCGATTAGTGTGCATATTTACAATATTTCTACCGGCAGAGATGATTTTTGGAACTGGGGTAGGTTTTCTGGGGGTGAGAGGAAGGGTTAATGACGATTGCCATGACCCTACTCGAAGAAACCAAAATGCAAATATTGGTACACTTTACAGTTAGGGTCTAATGAATGGTCAACACTGACTTATATGGGTTGGTCTAGTTGGCTCTTGTAGATCGCTGAAGAGGCTGTTGGATATGTATAGCTAATGATGAGTTGTTCAGGAGAACTGAGCAAAAACCAATCTCTGTTGAGATCAAGGAAAGGAAATGGGGATGGATAGGCCATAAGGAAAGACGAAGGCGCAATAGAACGAGAAGCACTTGAATGGAACCCCCAGGGATTTAGAAGGAGAGGGACATGGAGGCGTTCCATTGAAGCTGAGGCGAGCCGAGCTGGGAAGACGTGGCAGGAAATCAAGGCCTTGGCCAGGACTCGAGACGGATGGCGATCTTTCACAACGGCCCTATGCTCCTCTTAGGAGTGACAGGATATCATCATCATCATCATGTATAGCTGAAATTGCAGAGCATAATCTCTTCTTCTTTTCTCTTCAGTGATATCCTCTGGATGTTGCAGGCATAATCCCTTCACCCCTTGAAACTAATCTCGTTCTGTTGCCTCCTTGTTACTTGTTAGCAGAGCTTGGTAACGACATTATTGCTAATGTTAGCCGATTGTGAACCCTCCCACCCCCGACACCACTGCTTCTTGAAAGACCTGTGATGGTGAGGGATGTGGATAGTGGATAGTACCTGAGCATACACCTTACTCTTTTTAGCTTCAGGGATATCCTCTAGATCGTTCCATCACCTCACGGTTACAAATGTCACACAAACGTGTGCTAACACTTGCGAGTGCCTCTGCATGTATGAAGCCTCTTATTAAATTCACGGAGGGAACACTTCTCATTCGAAATCGAATAAGAAGGCATTTCAAAAATTAGCTTGTGAGGGAAGGGAAGATCTTTTGGGGGCAGTGTATCAACGCTGATAAGGGTAGGCGTTTGTAAAAACGATCTGATTGGATTGTAAACGCATAATCAATTGCGAAAATCGTGGAAAAAGATGCTCTATTGATATCATAAGGTCCCGCTTCAACAATTGAGGAGATAAATTTCTATGTTTCTTTCTTAGGAAATTTAGTGTCACACTTCTTTTAGAAATTACTCGTTCCATCATGTGCTTGCTCATTCCAAATTCTAATTAATAATGGTAACAGTCACTTATGGTAATCTTTTGCATTCTTTTTATAAATTCATAGTAATGGTTACATTGTTTGTGATTATTCCGCCGCCATTTTTAAATTGTATGCCTTCGCTGGACATCTGATCGTTCAAAATGGTTTTCCTCAATAGCATAGCGTATCTACTAGAATTCGATGTTTGGGAAGATGCCTTGTTTGTTACTCTGTACTATTAATTTAAAACCTCATTTCTGTTGAAGAAATAATCTTTCGGTCCTTTTTAGGTCTGTTCTTGGTTATGTGCGACGCTATTGGAAATGGGAAAGCTGCCAAAAAAGTTGCCAAAGCAGTCGCCAAAGGAGCAGCTACAGCAGGTTAGCGCTTCCTCATTTACATAATCAGTCCAGCATCATTATTACGATAGATATACGACAGATATATTTTAGTCAGTAAACCACGGAGATCAATAGTATTAGGGTACATCCGTCAAATAGGTAAAGCCGAAATAGCAGACACGAAATCAGCAGAATGAAAAGGAATTAGCGAAAGGAAAACTGGAAAAATAGTATGGCTAAATCATGTTCCATGTTTATTTAATTTCAGCCGCAGGCTGTAAGCTGTAGGTTCCCGGGGGTTCAGGTTGCCCCCTAACAAAACGCCCTGCGCCAAGTTTTTTTTTCTGTGGCTATTAAACAAAACTTAGAAATCCCGTATCATCCCAATTGTTTTGTGTACCTTCTTATTTATGGTGAGCATTCTACTCAAAAGCTTACCCTCTACAACTATTGATTGGAAACCGAATCTTCTCGAATTATCTACGTAAACCGTTATGGTCTATTATTCAATAATAAACCATTGTAATCGCTCTTGAAAAAAAAATTCTAACCCCCCCTGAAAATTTCATGCTTTACGTTTCAAAGGGTGTAGAATCCGAATCGGCAATAACAATTTTTCCGTCCGTACGTCGTACGCACGATTTCTCCCAAACGGCTGGAGCAAAAAAGCTGAAATTTTCAGGAAAAATCCATGTTGGTCTGACGACGCCCCAATTCTTGAGCCAGCTCTCTCACTTAATTTAAAGTGCTCTTTAAGGGTTATCAAAGTTTTGTAAAATCCCTAAAAACCTAAAAAAAAGTCAAGGCGCCCTAAATTTGGACTCTTTTTGAAGAACTTTCCACGAGGAATCGAATGTGCCCCTCCCCAGGTCCGTAGGTCAAACCATTCCCGATGTATGGCCCGATTTATGGTGCCAACATGTGCGTTATTTTGGTTTATTATTATTATTATTTTTTTTTTTTTATAGCAGTAACCTAGTGATGTAGTAATGCGGATACTGGAGTGAACTCCTAAAAGGCTTCGTAGCCGATACACGGGTTGAAGCATTCTGATACCATAAAAACGCTGCAAATTATTTCACTGGGGTTTATTATTAAATTGGCTTGCGTTCATGATTTAAATTTCTACTAAGCTTTGGAGTGTGCGTGTTTCACAGGTGATTGAGTGATTATTGAATTTCAGGAGGCACAAATATGATCAACTGAACAATCCAAATAGGTATTTCGGTTGAGAACAGCATATCTCCTGAAATTCAATAATCGCTTTATCACTTGTGAAACACGCACACTCCAACGCTTAGTACAAATTCAAATCATGAACGCAAGCCAATTGAATAATAAACCGCGGTGAAAGAATTTACAGCGTTTTTTAGATGCATAGACACTTGGTGATATTTTATAGCCCCCTCCCCCCCTTAACTTCTTTAATAATTTGCTAGCTACCTACAGCTTCTTTTGTGGTGGTTAAGGGCAACATGAAGAAATTCGTTATTGGAGCAAGTAGTATGCTCGAAATCAACGTAAAACTTGCCATAAAAATAGTTATTTAAATAGAAAGTGTGGGCCAGATCTGTCGCACGTTGCAGCGCGTGCTCATTGAATACTAGAACCGAATCTCCATATCCTAGGAAGTGACGCGAAATAGTTTCCCACAGTCGAGTATTGTAGTGAAATAAGATTGCCGGGCGGTTCCCAAACAGGACCCACTGAATATGAACCTGACTACCAAATCGTGGGACTTTACTCCTACTGAAATATGTCCCGCATACGACCCCTTTGTCGTTCAGGTCCATTCGCTGAAGGAAAATAATTATCCCCTTATCTTATGATAATCATCTATCTATCTACTTCATTATTCATTTCTCCATTCACGCTTGATTCACTATATGTAATAATTTCAAACCACAAATTTGTATTTGAACAATTATCAATATTTAAGATTTTAATATAAAATCAACTTATTGCAAAGTCTCCAAAATTAAAAAAAAAAAAAAAAAATGTTCCCTGATTAGCTCAGGTTGTGTAAGCACCCATAGTTCTCAGAAGGAAGTTCAAGGTTAACAGCATGAAATGTGGAGTAATGTGTAACGGTTTTGTAGCTTTCCAACTAGTAGTGACACACTTTAGCGTGGCGGAAAATACGCAATTTACAACTTTCTAGTGACGGTTGATTATAATCAATCAAATTTATCGATTTGCAAGCCAAGTTATAAAAAAGAGTAAACAATAAAATAGTCTTTGTCAAATATAAAAGCGTACTTTTTATAACTTGACTTGCAAATCGATAAATTTCATGTAAATGAAAATAAAACCACACAATAAATACTACATTATACATTTATTTTTTAATAAAAAACGATTGGCGAAAGTTTTTTTTCGGGTCAAAAAATTGAGAAGTTGTAACTGAAGTTTTCTCCCTAGAAATGCTCAGTCGTAAGTGGAAGCAAAACCAAATAATTTTGTACCCAAAAAAGTGTCAAGATATTTGTTTGCGGTTGTGCCAAAAATAAAAAAAAGACATGAACATGATTTTAAAAAAATTGAAGACATGAAAATTGCAAAATGGGTGGATCAGGATGTAACTAGACCTTCGTTAGGCATCATATTGAATCATACGAACCAACAAACAACTAGTACACTATAAATTATTGGTTTATTATTCAATAATAAACAATTGTAATCGCTCTTGAAAAAAAATTCTAACCCCTCCTGAAAATGTCATGGTTTACGTTTCAAAGGGTGTAGAATCCAAATCTGCAATAAAAATTTTTCCGTCCGTCCGCCGTACGCGCGATTTTAAAAAAGCTGAAATTTTCAGGAAAAATCCATGTTGGTCCGGCGACGCCCCAATTCTTGAGCCAGCTCTCTCACTTACTTTAAAGTGCCTTTTAAGGGTTGTCAAAGTTTTGTAAAATCAATAAAAACCTCAAAAAAAAAGTCAAGGCGCCCTAAATTTGTACTCTTTTTGAAGAACGCTCCACGAGGAATCGAATGAGCCCCTCCCCAGGTCCGTAGGTCAAACCATTCTCGAACTATGGGCCGATTTACGGTGCCAACATTCGTGTTATTTTGGTTCATTATTGTTTTTGTATTGATATCAGTAACCTAGTGACGTAGTGATGTGGTAATGTGGATACTGGAGTGAACTCCTAAAAGGCTTTGTAGCTGAAACACGGGTTGAAGCATTACCGTAAATGTAGGTAAAACGCTACAATTTTTCGAGACGCTGTCCGCGTTACATTTTCGAGTTTATGTAGCAAAGTAAAGACATAAAACGCTGCAAATTCTTTCACTGGGGTTTATTATTCAATTGGCTTGCGTCCATGATTTGAATTTATACTAAGCTTTGAAGTGTGCGTGTTTCACAGGTGATAAAGTGATTATTGAATTTCAGAGGCACACAAATATGATCAACTGATCAATCCAAATAGGTATTTTGGTTGAGAACAGATTTACGTGCTCTATGCATATCTCCTGAAATTCAATAATCGCTCTATCACCAGTGAAACACGCACACTCCAAAGCTTAGTAGAAATTCAAATCATGAATCATTGAATAATAAACCCCAGTGAAAGAATTTGCAGCGTTTTTAGTTCGTTTGGCACTTGATACATTCTATCTCCCAGAAATCTTGTGGTTGGAAAAACTCACACGTTTTCGACGAAAGATGACTTATTGACATTTATTTTATTGTAAGAGAGAAGTGCTATGGTTCAGAGGACATGTTGAAAATCATCAAAGGTCTTTGCCTGTGGAATTATTGTCCTGCATTGCATTGATGTTCTTTCCACGAATCAATAAGACTAAAATATCTATTTAATAAATTGTCTCATCTAACTCTTCGTTTTTCCTGCAGGTAAAAAAGCGACCGGCAGATTTTTCACAGCTTGGATGATCATCTCATTAGTTATGATCGTCATAATAATTTCGGTGGTAGCTTATTACCTACACATGTTCTACCCGCTGGTATGCGCTGAGAGAGGAAAATACGACGTTATGGAAATGAATCACGTCTAATCGGTTGCTCGATGCTGGGGTGTTAATTACTCCATGGTACACTCGGTACCTACTGTTAACAATTAATAGGCATTGTTTGACGATGCTTAGGTAATTTTACTGACTACCAACTCTCTACGGCGTTTGATTGAAGGATGAACTGATTTTGAGCGCATCAATCTCTCTTTACACTATAGGAATAGATACCTAACCTCAATAAAAATTGAGTTGATACCTATTTGCGTAATAATCTATTAAATTTTCAGATTTATTATTGCTGTAATTGGTACCTTCTCAAGTTTGAACCTGTGATATTTGAACCTATGAATCATTCGTTAATCCTTCATCCTCATTCAAGTTTGAATTAGCTTTAAATCATCATCTTTAAGAATATTCAATTTATGTGTTTCTTAAACACCAATAATTAACTAAACGAAGAGGTGTATGTTTTAAGTCTGTGACCCCACATTACCTTACTAACAACCTGATGATAAAATTGGTTATCGTAAACTGACTGTTATAGATGCATATTGCATACGTACCTTCTGAGGATATAATCTCATGAAAATGAGATGATCAAATTATAAATTACGATCTTGCCACACAGTTTTTATAATTATAATTTATGAGTTTAGGTTCATCTCATGTTAAGATTCACCTCATGAGTCCATATCATTTCAGCACTGCTTTTATTGCTCTCTAGACACTATCAATACTACTAGCTGTACGATATTTATTTTATGTTATAATTATGCCTTTGTTAATCATATATTATGTGATCCTTATTTTATTATCAAGAATCATCAGAAAGTGGACCTAGGTTTTACATTGAAATTAGTTCTTTTAATTAATCAACTATTTTATTAGTTTGTAAGTAATGTAATTTGTAAATAATGTTGAATTCACCCTGTTTCATTGCGATTGAACATTCCATAGTTTTCACAAACTACGAACCAAGTTCCGATACACCGTAATCATGTTTAGCGACGTAGCCAAAGACGCTTGACATAGCTTCGGCTAGTTCTGATTCATGTATGTATGAATTAGCAATCTGTAATAATATTTTTGTTTGTTGATATTGAATCGTCTCCACGAATTCGAATATTGCCGGGGAATTTAAAAATACCTGCTCTTAATCAAACTGGAACTACCAATAAAACTTGGTAGCAGTGGTGTTTAGAGCGTTTGACAGTAATGTGGATGTTATATGTTCGAATCCCTGAAGCAGTCGCATTTTTTCTGGGAGGGTTTAACGGACATTTAAAATCTCATTTTTACAAGGTTAGGCATGTAGGTTCGTTGTCAGACAAAGGCCTGAACCTTTCTGAACCATATCTAGACGTCCCTAATAATTGTTCCCCAGTAGCTAACCAAATCCGAACAACTTGGCTGCAGAAAAGTGGAAAACCGAGAATCCTAACCTAAGGAGTGGAGTCATTCTTTTGCCCGAAAATGTAGATACATTTACAGGTAGATTCGAATATCAATTTCTTTGATATACGAATTTTTGGTCCTCCAAAATTAGATTACCAATACTAGAATTAGATGAATGTTGTAATGGTGGTTGTTTTATTATAGTTAGTTATAAGATGTAGACTGATCTCGTTCGTCCCATTAATACTGCAGTGATTAATGATGACCTGCATTTATACTCTCGTGCCAATAGTACTACTTGAACAGAATCTACGCTTACTGAATAATGGGAAAAAATATCTGTTGAGGGATTCCGGACACGATGTATGTGAATATTTTTAAGAAATTGAAATTCTACATTTAAATGTCTTTGTTATTAGTATATAATAGGTACTCGATGAATTCTTCGAATTCGGTCAGTATGTACTGTGCCAACTTTGACAGAATCTTTGCAGTGACCCTTGAAGAGTGAATTTTTGTATGTAGAAATTATTTTTGGCAAAAAGCTTTAATTTTCTTCGATCAAGAAATATTTTGTATACCTAATATGGACTGTTTCTTGAATATAGAAATATCAATTTATAAAATCTAAATTAGTTTTTGTTTTGTCATTCCTCTCATCCTAGGTAACTATGGCGTTATCCAGGTCTCCCATGGTCATAACTTTACTCTACTCGAATCTTGGATATTAAACCTCTAAAATCCTTCAAGTCCTCCAAAGACGATCTTGTAACGTTTTAGCTAATCTAGAAATCTAGAGATGAGACGCATCGGTCAAGTACAAAAAATCTAGGTATTATTAATTTAATTTGAACGTGGAAAGTAATTGAAAAATAATTTCGTTAGAAACTCGACTGTGGTTTGTGATGGGAGTGGGTTATTTGTGACAATAGTAGATAGCTATTCATAATATGCGACACGGCCTTTAGAAAGAAAAAACGTAGATAATAAATTCAGATTTATTAAAAAGAATGATTTTCTATCACAATTTCAAATATATTTATATGCATATAACTCGTAGTTATTGGTTTGTTGGTAAGTACTAAATAGATTTACATAATTCGGTTACAAGTTATTTTTCTTAACGATGTAGAGAATTGCAAATCGGATAATCGATGTAGGTCATCCATCAAACATTTTGTTGATTAACCACAGATTTTATTGCACGTTATTCGAATGAACAAAAATATATCGAACAATTTCAGTAATCTCTAATATCACGAAGTTATAGAAGTGAATTATTTAAAAGGATTACGGTTGTAAAATGTCAAGTACAAGTACATTTTTCTTGGTTATTTTGATCTCAGGGTATCCATATTTACATAGTTGAAATAACTTCGAATGCATTGTTATACAACAAATATGCAATGAAATATGTACAACACTATTTATATTTTACCATTTCGTCCGTTTACTCGATTTTTGTTTCATCGTTCATCGGAGATGGAAAGTAGTAGATAAACGGCTTGGAATAATTTTGGTTCAAGGAACCTGAAGAATAAATTTGATATATAATGGTATTTATGTGACCATTATGCCATCTAGGGTAAATCCCGAATCTTCAATGATTAGTGTTCCTTCTTCAAGAGACATTTTTTTATTAAATTGTGATAGGTTGATAGTTGAAATTTGATCTTGATGTCAAGCAGTACTTATTTGAGAATCCTTGATAAGAGAGATGTTTGCGTTTCCCTGTGTTATCTACCAAAATGATTTCGAATATAGGTTTCGGACGCAATTAGTGCTACTGTCAATGTGGCTCGTTGCACGGATTCTAGACATTCTCTTTACTCTAGTAGCGTTACTTGTTGTACAAAAAACAGATATGATGGTTTCTTAAAGGTGGCTGTTAAACGATCGTTGTTGGCATCATTTTGCTCTGGCCATGAACATGAGTTGTCAAAATGACAAAGGTGTTTGCACCTTCTCTAATCTATTTTTATAAGATGATGAAGGTGAGTAGAAGTAACGTAGACACTCAACTGTCTTCTCTTCGAGGGGAACGATTGGGTGCTTATCAGCCAAAATGGAAGGAAGGTTCAAAGTATAGGTATAGGTTATGTTCCTGATCAAACATGTAGGGGTGCTACTTGAGGGGTTAACCCTTTCGGACGGCGTCCTCTGCAGAGGACAGCCACTTTAGGTAGTGTAGTTTGATTTTCCACGATCAGAGGCCTCTGCCTTCAGGGTAGCTCCCCCATTTAGCGATTACAATGCATTCTAGGTGATTCATTGTGACAACATATTGTCAACACTCGGATTTATAGGAGCATGCCCAAAGTGTCAGTGGTTAGCTTGTTTACAGTGGCGAACTATTTCCCTTTTCCTACTTCTTCTACACTTTTTTTCCATAATTTTGAGGTAATTGTCTTCAGAAAGATTTACTTGAACGATTTATAACAAAAACTTGTCGTAGTTCTTAGTTATATGCTCTGCCAGTGTCCTTGAAAGTGCATGTCCCCTGCGGGGGACATTGTGACTCAATGGTTCAAAACAGACCAACACAAAAACTACTTGTTTCGAATTAGATTTTCGGCATTCTCTTCGTTTAGATCTTATTATCATCCCATTCTCATTTTCTACAGTCATGAATAAGAAAGAAATTGAGAAGTGGACGGCAGAAGAAATATAGAGCAATACATGAAAAATAAGCCTATCAAGTTTGGCGTCAAAAATTTTATGCTAAGTGGTAGAAGTGGTATGATTTATGACTTCATTCTTTATCAGGGTTCAAATACTGAATTTGACCAGGAACTTTTGAACGAATTTGATATGTCCTCTACCGTGGTACTGCATTTATCAAAGCGCCTTAGTCAACCTGGACACAAGTTGTATTTCGATCATTTTTTCAATTCATACAAATTATTGAAAAAAACTTTCAGAAATGAAAATATACGGAGCCGGAATAATGCGTCAGGATTGATAGACGCGATTTGAATTTATTTTTAGGTTTTAGTTTCATTTTTATGTGAATTTGTTACTTTTATAATAAAAATGCTATGCAATACATATAACATTTTCAGTTACCTTTAGTCACAATGTCCTCTCCAGAGGACACTATACAAATCGTCTACTATACTTCCGAAAAATCTGAAAAAAATTGGGTGAACTACAACAAAACAGGTATGGAACTCTCCCTTCACCTTTGACTATATTTTACCGCACTAAAATACGTAAATAAATATCATTAGTATGCTATCATGTTTTATTTTTAGTATCATGGTGTGCATTAAATCTTGAAATTACTAACATATCACTTCAAAATATGATCGGGCCAAGAAACGTTTAAAACGTCTTCCAAAAAATGTGCAACTCATTGATTTTAAACACCTGCACTTATACTCTGAATCCTGCGAAATACCGAGCATTACTACTGAATTGTGGCGTATTTACTTGCTTCATACCGCGAAGTTCTTAGAGTCATAAGTTTAAAATCATAAAAATAGCCTAAATCGATTCGAACAAAAACTATAAATTACGTCCTGAAATTAGCTTGTTACATACAATGGGAAATCGGACTAATTTTGAGTGTCTTATCCCTCCCGCTCCTAAACCTCTTAGCTACCTTAAACTGATCCTATTGAATTCTACCAAAGCTTATTCGAATAGGGCTCAAATACTTCAAGAATTTGTCTTGAGCCCATTTCAGCTGAAACCATTGCCTTGGAGCAACATGTCGTTTGTGCATTTTGATCGGAATGATGATACGAAACATGGTTTATGTAAGTCGCACACCCTGCGAGTGTTTAACCTTGAGTCGTGTTACCTTCAATAGAGTTCAATTGGGCCAATATAGAGGTCATTCGATGATTTTGAAGAGCAAAAGTGCTGACGGGGATAGAAGACGGACAGAATATGGCCGATTTCTATTGTTTCCAACTACCTTGTTTTAGGGATAAATTTATGGTTCTTGTTGACTTACGAGAAATGAGAGAAGGGAATTCCAAACCAAGTCCTAAAATTTTCGTTTTTCAGTTGTTTATGTCACGAAACAACAAACCAAATAACAATTCAGCTAGTAACCAAAAATATATCATGTTTACGTATAACACAAGCTGTTATTAATTTTCAGCAGGAATACGTACGTGTAAGTCAATTTCTGCATAATTTACGGATATGATCGTAAAATACTACCTTTCCCTCGGCATCAAATTGGGAATTCAAATTTGTTTGGTTTAAAAAATAATAGTGTCAGCTATTCGTTGTATAATATTGTTATTGAAAGTTCCAAAATCACTCATAAATCTTGTTGGAAATTCGCCAGCTCACGTAAAAAACGTTTGGAATCGAAGTATTTTATGATGTGTTGTGCGTATCACATCAATTTAAAATACTTATTCCTTTTGTTAAAAATGGCGGACACTCATGATTCGTTACCCCGTTATTTCTATCCCACTCCCCATGATCATCATCATTCTAGCGAATTCTCAGTAAACTCTTTTACTCAAGCAATACTCACTTTTACATTATGCAAATATGAATAAAACCACAATAATATTGAAATCAATATGATTATTGATGTTCCTACGTTTTTATAGAACCATTTTTGTAGAGTAACCTTTTCGAATTGCTTGAGACTGGTTTTTTGAAGTTCTAGATACCATTTTTCAAAATTTATGAGGGATCTTGATATTTAAGTCGTACAAGCGGTACAATAGATCAGTGCGGATTTCTCCATTGACTTAAATTCAAGGAAGCATCATGTTTTTTGGGGCCATTTCCTAAACTACCCACTAGCGTAGATTTGTTTACTGTGATTTGGATAATTGTGGTTTAAGGAATACCAAGAACCAAAAATAATTTTTGGCATTTTCATGTCTTTGCTATGGCACATAAACAAACAATCGTCACGAAAGTTGTACACAAAAATTGTCTCAGCTGTGCTTTACGGTCGCCCTAGATACACAAACACGCCTACTATAGGTACACAAACACAAATATCGTCACAAATATTGCACCAGATACATGTTGTTACATACAGTGCATATTGTGTTGATGATGAAATACTGTGTCCGAGTTTTGCGAGTCGGTGGGACATAGTGCTTTATAAGCATACACCCTTCATTAAAATGTCTCAATGTGTTGCTGACTCGTACGCAAGCGTTTACCGTCAAACTCATCCATATTGACTTCAACTAGGGGCGATCTTGGCTTTTGTTATTAAATTATAATAACAATTATTATTCAAAATCAAGAGTAGAACCGCACTAAATTCTTGATTCAATCGTGAATGATGCAATACCTAATTAATGAACTAACAGTGGATTTGTTTTTCTTGATTACCCAGGTTTAGTTGTATATACCTATAGCTTTCCCAAGTCAGATTCAGGAATTTTCAAACCAATTTCAGAAATTCCCAAATCAATTTCAGAGTTTTCCATTTCAATTTCAGACATTCAATTTCAGAATTTTCCATTTCAATTTCAGAAACCGCTCGCACCATCCGGGATGAATACCCGGTTGATCACATTCTGAAATTGAAATTGAAAATTCTGAAATTGGTTTGGAAATTCCCGAATCTGACTTGGAAAAGCTATAGACTACTCTTGTTGAATTCAACGGTACATACCCATGCATTTTTCAAACTCGTTTTGTTCTAATCACTCGTGCCGATTAGCGTTATTTTTCAGATAACTACAGTGTCGTTCTATAATATTTCGTGGAGGAGGGGGAATAGAAGAGCTAATGAAAAGGAATTCTTTTATCGAAAAAAAAAATAAACAATGATTGGGAAAGGCATTTACATTTATTCACGGCTCTGATTAACCGGAGCGTCTACCAATTTGCACACCCCATTCTTTACATACATATTTATTGATATGATTGATGCAGGATGTGTGATTATTGTTGAGATTCAGAACATCATACTGAATAGATTTATCCATGACAACTTAATCAATATTTAAATTTATGAGTATTCAGTTGCTATTCCGGGTAGTATTGATGACTTCCTAGCTTCCTTATTAGCAAAAATAACAAAATGATATGTAACAATACGCATTTGTATTTTTCTTATTTTGTTGTTACATTCTAAAAACAGGTTTAAAACAATAATTGTTCTATGTACTTATGAATGTAATACCGACCCTTTTTTTGGTACCTTTCCATAAACACGTCGCAATAACAATTTCGCTAATTTCTTCAATCTTACTAACACGTATGCTTTTTTAACAGTGTCCTTGGAGTTTCAATAAGCTCTCTAAAAATAAATGTCTTAAACAATAAATAAGCGGTTCATGCTTTAGCGAATTTTCCGATTTAACGAACGTTAATTTGAATAAAACAACAACAATTTCACAATCACAGTAAGGATTGTTTAAGGTTCCTACCATTTGACGTAATGAAGCTTCATCGTGATGGTTTATCTGCAATTCAGCTCAGGATTGCGAAGGTGAAATCGGAAGGGTAATAAATATTTTGACAATATTTTCGTAGCTAAAGGTTGGTTGTAAGAGGTAAGTATTGAAACACCTGCTGCTAACAATTAAACAAAGGTTTTTTCCGTAATACTTCCCTTCAGTGCAGATCACTGGTAAAATAATTGTAAATAAACCGAGTATATTGTAAATAAAAATAAATTATTATTCGTGTTTAACTAGAGGCGTAGGCATCCAATGGAAGAAAAATATTGCAATGAAAAAACACATCTCCACGGTTTAATATTCCACCCATACGTAAAAAATGTGTGATTTGTCGTATCTTGAAAAGAGAATTCTACTGGTTTTATATTAGTTGGTTCAACAGTCGTAATTTATGAGGATATATTTCCTAATTATTTTTATTTGTGTTTTGATTCATACTCGTGTTGACTTCATTTTTTCCTTCCAAAGAGAGAAAGGAACGCGAATGGTCGATGTCCGGTTGGTCTCATTCGATTCCTTCAAATAATATCATTCAATGACGAAAGAAAACATTCCTGTTTCAAAAGTTTTTGAAGTATTAATTTTTTTTTAAACCCAATTTTACCTTTGGGGATGATTGAAAGCAACCCAGAGAATTTAAGGCTGCTAGATCACATATCAATATGTGATTTGAGGCCCGAGTTTCATTTAAAATGTCTATGAGTTGGTAACGGTTTATTGATTCTTAAAATTAAAAACATTCTTTAGAGAATTTATGGAAAATCAATTATGCTAAAATGACTTCATTATTTTTAGCTTAGGTTCTTCTTCAGTAAAAACTATTACTATTTCTCTATTAATCTTATTTACATTTGTTTTCACTATTCCTTAAAACTGATTTTTGAAATCTGTTACTTTGTCCCACCCGAATTCTCAAAATCGATGGACGGACGGATTAAAAAAACAAACGTGAGGGATCCTACCTACTACTAGGTGAAAAAAATTAAGGCTGATGGATTTCACTTTTGCGCGTAGGCAGATTGATGTACCTATCAATCTTTAGGTAGGTACCTAACTATCGATTGGGGAGCATTGCAACTGATAGGGGAATCCGATTGTAACGAAATCGGATGAAGAGTTCGGGGAAAAAATGGTCTGTTAAAAGGATCTACATATTATTATGGGGTTTTATAATAAAAAAAAGGGATAGTAGACCTCTATGGTTCTACAGCTAGATCATTTAAATGATTAATTTTACACATTCAAGTACCGATGATGAAAAATTGCCTATGCAACCTACAAATATGGGATTCTAGCTCAGAGGAGGGGAGCTAGTAAACAGAGATGAAAGCTACGGCAGGTACACGAATGACCCCCTCAAAAGTGGTGATGCCGGGATAACAAAGGGCGGAAGGAGCCCACCCGAAGGTTAGTTGAACGGGGGGGGGGGGGGGGGGACTGTCGGGTCGGTACGGTCGCTAAGAACTGGATTGTACCTACTCCTGTTAATAATTTAAATGATAACAAGTAAAGACTGGATTGAATGAGTTTAATAATCTGTGACCGTCTCGACTATTTAAAAAGATCTAGCTAATTAGAAAGTTAAGAGCCTAGGAGCCGGCCGGTAGCGTTTGATGGTGAAAACTGAACTGACTCCTGGAGAGGGGTCCGCAGCGCGGCTTGCTTGCCAAGTGCTGCCGCTCGGAAACCCTCTCCGCTGAACATGTTGTACATTATTAAATGAAGTGGTGAATAAAGTGAACAGATTAGACTAAAACGCAAAATTCGGACAGGACTTCTCATTGTTGAACAAATTTTCGTCTCATGTGAACAATACCTCCGATTCATTTAGGTAAACCAGGAAGCGAAATGGATTCTATACATTGAAGTACGTGTCCAGTTTGGCCTTAATTTCTTCTTCGCACCACAATTTCAAGCTTCACGATGTAATTCATCAAATTCTGAAGGGGCTGAACCTTTTGTTTCTTGTGGCGCTGCTTCATTACGCTTATCGGCAAAATATCAATGCTAAAGCATGTACCTTCGTGAAATGATTTATTAAAAATACGAGGCACCGCGATGAATTTTGTGAAAATGATCAAATCGGAAGGTGCTACTTTTTTCCGTATTCAATCACCTTCCCCGACGCCTGAACTTAGTGAACTGTTCGTTAGGAAGCCTCCACGTCTCGTTTTCAAGGAAGGTTTTAGGCCCAGCTCTCTTGGCGAATGTCGTCCCAGGAAGTGTCGTCATCTTCGGCGGCATCCAGGAGTGACGCGCCTCTGCTGAGATGCCCGCGGAGGGGTCACCTGACTCGGCCGGACGGCGACCGCAAGTGTGAACGGATCAGTCCGGTTCGATAGTCGAGCTCAGGCCTCTGTTGCCCTGCCGTCGTCCCGCTGGCTCCTCTTCTGCTCCACCTGGGTGTGAAGGCCCGACCGGAAAGGGAGAAAACACAATGGCAACAATCATATGGTAAGTAATCTATTTGATCGGAGCAACTTGTAAGCTTGTAATGCCGACTTGAGTGCCACTCTTGACCTACAAGCAGCAGGAATATTACATAATACCAGTCTTAGAACTATTTCAATCATTGCCTCAATACATGGCTGTCTCAATCAATACATGTTAAACACTGAATGAGGAAGGTGAGATTTGTGGGACTTATAAACGGAGCTTTTGAATAGAATGGAAGGCCGATAAACAACATTTTTGAAAAATTATTATTTATTCATTTTCGTATTAAAATTGATCCAGGGATGTGCGGGACAATCCAAACCTGAGAAGAAAAAGAAACTCGATAGTAATCCGTTTCCAGCCAGCATTTTCATCAGTTATTATAATTTATTCATAAATTTTCTCCTAGTCATTGGTTTTGATTTTCCATCTCTTCTCAAATCACTTTTCTTGTTTTTTTTTTTTTTTTTTTTTTTTTAGATGTATTTCAATTTTAGTCTAGTTGTGCAAAATTTTGAATTTTCTGTCAAGAGGGGTTAATAGTGAATCCATTCAAGCGCTGCTCGTACAGCTTATGGGTGATTCTCAAAAAGCGCGATGTTATTTTAGGATTCCTTCAGATATGTGAGATCGTGTGTTGCATTTCTTCTTTCAAAATATTTTAAATGCCAATGTGCACACTAATCATGTTCAATCAGGTATGTTTCTATTCATAAACCATTTTTGATTGGACGTTAGAAGCCCAATTTATCATTACCACCACCTGTAACGATCTCATTTCTATTCATTACATCCTCTCTTAGAATGTGGGGCGTGTATTTTTTGTTGACAAATCTTTTAAAACTTGAAAAACGTAAGTTGAATCTTTACAGAAATGAAATCACTAGTCTTCTGACGTGAATGTAATGCCTAGAAACTCATTGGGAAGTTTGTAACTACAAAAATTATTATTACTGCCCACCAATGGTTTTTGCTTCCCTAGCAAACAATGGAAGTTAGCAAGACTGACAGTTTTGGAAGAGGGGGCCAACACTGCCAAAGAGTGGCGAAGGCTTCCAAACCAACCTTTCTCCAATTACTTGCCAGCAAGCACGAAGGGAGTCTATCATTCAGTATTGTACATTTGTAGGTCTCTTTACCACAACTCTAATAATTTTCAGTATGCACGTTTTTAATTGATGTGTTTTGTTAACCTTAAAATGGCTTTTGAAAATAACCACAGTGATAAAGAAACCTGCAATTTCCTAAGAAAAGACTGGCTCACAAACTTCATATCCTCATTACCACTCATCAATCCTTTTCCTTCACCATCATCAAATCATTGAATTGATTAAATTTGGAATTTTGGATTTGAAATTGTTCTTTGTTTTGCTCTTTGTGATCTCTGGAAGCCATATGCAATTTTGGAAGAAATTTGGAAATGTTTCACTGCCGTACGATTTCAGCATTGGAAATTGCGCTTTTTTAGAATCATCGATTTTTTTGGATCTTTCTTTGTTCGATTAAGAACATCGGTCTAGTTTTCAAATATATTTCAGATCTTTCAAATTTAATTATGGAAGGGGTAATAGTGTTAAATCGCGATATCTTCACTGTTTATGTTTTTTATTTTACATAATTTTTCAAAAACATTTACTCAAATTTTTTCATTCCATTTGAATTTTTGAGCAATAAACCTCAAAAATTGGAGCCATTCAAGCGCTGTCACATTTAGTAGGATTCTCAGCCAATTTTCCACCTTTTTTTAGTTCGATTAAGAATTTGGTGCTGCTTTAGAAATATTTTAAGTATTTATAAATGTGATCATACAAACATCGAACATACATACCAATATGTTTTTGTTCGATATTTTTGTTTAGAAGGCGCTACAATGATTTTAAATCAACAATCCAAATCAGAATTTTACGACTGTTATAAGTAAGTCGGTAGATTTAAGCAGTTAAGAATATTATCTATTATAATTGGACAGCTACCTCTGGCTTACTTGAGCTTAAAATAGTTTTGACTTTAGATGTCTTGTTCGTTCTATGTGAAAAGTGAACTGCATTTATTTCAAGATCTGCGCAGAGGTAAACGATTATTGACAAACTAGACACTTCTATGCGCTTGTGCACTGATGCACCAACGTTGAAATTATGTTTATCGTAAGCCAGGAAAAATATAAGTGGCCAGGATGAAATAGGCAGTCGATGAATCTGTTAATAGCTATCACGAATGTTGATTGACTGGAAACCTCTAAAGATGTAGACTTTTTCCGAAAAATTATTATACATGTACAAAAAAATTGCCACTCACGTTTTTCGAATTTTGTCTCTTAATTTACGAATAATTATCTGCAAAATTTACAAATTCTACTGTCTGAAGATAAACCCAATAGGTTTGAAAATAAATTTAATGCCGAGAATCTGCACATGATGCGGGAATTATGGCAAGAGTCGAATGGTGCAAACCGCAACAAACAAGTACAAAAGTTACAATACTTCAGGATTCACAAAAAGTTGCTCACTTATGCATTTTTAATTAAAAACAAGACGAAATTGCTTGTTATTTAATAATTTTTGTTCATTTTTTCATCCTTCACATCCCAATTCAGCCGTTGCTAGTGGTAAAAATATAAATGTAATATCCATTCACCAAAAAATGTATGTTCTGATACGTTTCCGTTTGATTTAGTTCATGTTTTACTAAGTTTTCACTGGTATTATATAAAAATTGCATTCGTGCTAAGCATGTGAAAATTCCATTTTCCAATATATGCGTCCGTTACAGTAAAAAGTTTGAAATCTGACGATTGCTATTTCTGTTACAGTTACTTTCAAATAGGAATTTGTTGAATAGTTGAAAATTACCGATGATCTTGTTATAGTTTTCAAAAACATGTGAACCATTCCTCATTTTGATTTCTTCCTTTCAGAGTTTAGGAAAATGGAACTTTCTGCATGCAATGAAGTGTAGTAAGTACACCACTCTTACATCGATAGGGAACATGATTCAAATATCATCAAGTAAACTGATTAATGAAAACGTCGCAAAAAAAGTGCATATTACACCCGAATTGACGGTATCAAAGAAGTTATTAACATTGATAAGCATCTTCTTCCATATAATCGTTTTGAAGATTGCGCAGTTCTTTGTCAAGAAATGAAAGTCAATTTCACACTTAGTAAATGAATCATTTGACACGTGCATTAATTTAGCTGAACGAGTTAATTGCAAAGATTGGTATTCCTATTCTAATATCA
Source organism: Creontiades dilutus (assembly GCA_031894815.1). Taxonomy (NCBI): domain Eukaryota; kingdom Metazoa; phylum Arthropoda; class Insecta; order Hemiptera; family Miridae; genus Creontiades; species Creontiades dilutus. Next base: position 1,185,859 of record JAVIWC010000204.1, read on the forward strand.
CGATATACCAAGAAGATAGAGCAATGTGAGACATCATGCAAATCGTTCAGTAAAAGAAAAACACACAAAACCGACTGACTATTTGAAATCAAGGCAAGGAAAAACTACTTAATTTCCATCGCATGACATATTATATATGTAATGGAACGAAATCAAAATTTTTATTAATGGAATGGCAGGGATGAAGGGAGAATTTGCAGTTTATTTTTCTTGTTTTTCTAAAAACTTTATGGGAAATCTTACCTTCGTACCTCGAACTTGTGAGGAACTCTGCTGAGAACTTCCCATAACCAAGCTAATGTGATGTTTCCATGAGAGGGAGGTGTTCTCTTCTGAAGCAACAGGATCTACTTATACGACAGGCACATACAGTACAAACAAACAAACACACACAAACGTACAAACGTTTCTTTTTTTTTTCAGAAAAAAAGATATGAAAGAAGGGGTGGACTTGTCAAATTTAAATAGGAGTACAACAATCTATAGCTGCAGCTAAAAAGTAGAAGATAGTACGTTCCTGTTCAAGAATTCGTTGTTTGAGTGTTGTGTTGAACTGTTTCAGCCCTTTTTACCCAACCCTACCTCAGTTAAAAATGTATGTATGTTTTCTGTATAAGTGTTCTTAGTTTCTCACCCCCAAATTCAAGTATAAATTAAACCTACATACCACTCGATCTAAACAGTTGTTTCAAATTGAGGTTTCGGAAATATAAGTTTTTCAATTTACGAAGAACAATTGAGGAGCTTACTTTCAAGCAGGCACATATCCATTCCGACAAAATGTTCAGGAAGTGATAAAAACGATTTGCAGATTAGTGGAAATGTTTTTCTGCAGTTTCTCATCGGAGTAATGTGTGAGAAGGCACAGATAAAGATGCCTCAGAATATGAATCAATTTTCTCCAAAAATCGAGGCTGTATATCCATTTTCACTTTGGAAATGTGCCCTTTTGATCAAAACTCGTGGATTTGTGCGTTTTTGAAAACAAAAGAATTCATTCTCCATTCTGTAGGTTTTATTGAAAACTTTACCTGACTCCATATTTCCATTTGTCATGTCTGCTATCTATCGAGTCTCGTGTAAATATTCAACGTCAAGACGAAGGCGCAATGCTTCTTTTTGGATATGTGCCTTTTTGAAAACCCACGACTTATCGCCTGACGAAATTCGGAGGACATGTGCCATTTCGATTTGAAAAAAATGTACCTTTTGATGCAAACACATAACTTTAGCCCCGGATTTGACGTGCATGCGTTCTATTTTGTTCGGAAATGATAGGGGGATCTGATTCAACTCATATTCAGAGATAGAAAATTGAGAAAAAAACATTTTCTCCCAGATTTGGATATGTGCCTTTTTGAAAGTAAGCTCCTCAATTGTCTATAACTGCTAACAAGTCTAATCTAGAAAAAAGTACAAGATTACAAACTACAGTAAGTAGGGACGAGAGTTGAGAACCAGTTGTCTAAATAAAATGGTATTTCGTTACCACTCCCTCAGCCGAAGTCATATTGGATGTGAAATGAATAGAAAATGTTAAGATATATCTTCATCTTGGTATAATTGTTTTGTTTATTTATATCAAGTAATGGTGTTCGTTCTAGAGGTAACGTATTTAATAATCATTCAAATTCGAAAGGTTTGTTTAGGTCGAGCAGTAGATATGCATTTTCTACGTTAATAGATTAAAAATGTTTAAACAAAATAGATAAAATTATGGTAATTTAATGATACCTAGGATATATTTGATTTGTGCGTTTCTTTGTTTCGTTATTTTGGTTTATTATTCAATAATAAACCGTTGTAATCGCTCTTGAAAAAAAAATTTTAACCCCCTTGAAAATCTCATGGTTTACGTTTCAAAGGGTGTAGAATCCAAATCTGCAATACAAATTTTTCTGGCCGTACGCCGTACGCACGATTTCTCCCTAACGGCTGGAGCACAAAATCTGAAATTTTCAGGAAAAATCAATATCGGCCCGACAACGCCCCAATTCTTTAGCCAGCACTCTCACTTAATTTAAAGTGCCATTCAAGGGTTGTCAAAGTTTTGTAAAATCCCTAAAAATCTCAAAAAAAGTCAAGGCGGCCTAAATTTGGAGTTTTTTTTTAAGAACTTTCCATGAGGAATCGAATGAGCCCTTCCCCAGGTCCGTAGCTCAAACCATTCCCGATGTATGGCCCGATTTATGGTGCCAACATTTGCGTTATTTTGGTTTATTATTGTTGTTTTGATTGCAGTAACCTAGTGATGTACTGAACGTGGATACTGGAGTGAACTCCTAAAAGGGTTTATAGCCGATAAACGGGTTGAAATTCTGATAACCATAAAAAAACGCTGCAAATTCTTTCACTGGGGTTTATTATTCAATTGGCTTGCGTTCATTATTTCAATTTCTACTAAGCTTTGGAGTGTGCGTGTTTAACAGGTGATAGAGCGATTATTGAATTTCAGGAGGCACACAAATATGATCAACTGATCAATCCAAATAGGTATTTTGGTTGAGAACAGATTTACGTGCTCTATATACGCATATCTCCTGAAATTCAATAATCTCTCTATCACCTGTGAAATACGCACACTCCAAAGCTTAGTAGAAATTCAAATCATGAACGCAAGCCAATTGAATAATAAACCCCAGTGAAAGAATTTCCAGCGTTTTTTCATTTCAACGACCCTATAACAATGCATTTCCCTTCAGAAAAATGACGCGAATGAGTAAACGAGTCTTCTGTCTCATTTCTGAACAATTTATAGTGTTACAATCTGTAGTGAGGTCTTTGAAAAGCGTGGAACGCGTTTGAGTCACTACAGAACCTATGAAACTTTTCGAATTGTGACCCGGAAGGAAGTGTAAGATTATTTGCGTTAAAAACCATTAGTTTGGAAGGAATGTTTTCTCCCAAAAATTGCACCTCTACCATAAACGTTACCCACTCTCTCTCGCTCTACTCCTGTTTCTCCGTGGTCCATCCGATATTCTATTGCCTTTTTCATACACACGGTGTCCCGAAATAAGTTCATCAAACTTTTTGCGTCCATTAAAGAGCTCAATACCAACAAAAGATGCCTCCTAGACATTTTTGTTACAGGCTTTTTAAAACTTTGATCATCACCGAAATAGTCACAACTACCTTCAACTAAACTGAAAAATCAATTTCGAGGGCGCCATTGGAAATAGCGACAAATTTCTTATCTACATAGGGGAAAATAAGAACATTTCAACAAATTGTAAGGTGAAAAATTAGTACAAAGATCAAGTTTTGAGAATTAATGAGAAAAGGAACTTTCCCCTTGCTCATAATAAACAGGTTTTCCAACTTCCCCAAAATCTCTGCTTCTCAACGTCGTCGTGCTTTTTATGTAGCGGATACAATAATGGCAGACCGCTCTCCCCCGACTGCATTAAAAATTCGAGCTCGATCAGGCCACTAACATTTTGGATATTGGTGGATTTTGCGTCGCTCAGACTCGTGTATTGATTCCTGTGCAATGAAACTCATTGGGATCACTCAAAGCGTAATCCATAAATTCTACATCCTTGCTACAGGAATTTCACGTTCACGCATGGGAAGTACCAATTAATGATACGATCAAGTTGAGATTAATATGAAATCATCCAATGATACTTCCATAACTGTAAATTCGAGAGCAATCTAACCATTAGATCCTGAGAAAATGATACTTGGTGGTGTTTACGTTTTTGAATGATTCTGAAAGGGAACCTCCTATAGCTTAGCCCGCATATTCACTTGAAACGGATGTAAACCGTAGGAATTAGGTTTGATCTGCCGATGCACGGACAGACAGACATGAAACGAAAGATCTTCAAAATACTAAATACGCTAATGCGCTAAATGCGAGTGGAAATTTTGATTTTGGAGAGAAAAAATTTCAACTCCTGAAAGGAAAAGCGACGCTCCCTTTACCCACAAAATATTAGCGGACATTTCGATCAGAAATGGCCTCTAGAATCGTCAACTACTTCGCCTACTATCACAGGTATCCTCGACAGCTGAATGTCTAGCAAAAGACAGCCACGACTAAAGCTAACAACACGGGGGATATCCATCCCCTTAAATAACAAACGAACAGACAAATAACGTTGGGGTTTTGTTACAATCTTCTCCACCACATAACACTTCAACTCAAGTTTCAATTCAGACTAAGTTCTGAAAGGTACGTTTTTTGACGCTTACGCTCTAACTCGTAATGGGGAATGACAATTTGTGGGTTGTGTTTCTCTGATAATAAAGATTAAAATTTTAATTAAAATTCCGCTCCGAGAAACTTAAAAAAAAGGAGTTAATCATGGAGCTAACATGGGGTATTACAGGTACTGTCAAAATTCAGATGCTATAAAAGTTGACCTCATGACTGATTGTTGCGCAGACCTGTAATAAAAAAAATTTACAAGCGAAAATTTATTTCGGAATCGCTTGCTACACTCCTTTAGAACTAACAAATTAATTAATTCGTTACAAATTATGAATACACTATCATGAAAGATTGATATTAGATTATATCGACATAATGATTATTGTGTGATGCGATTTCAAAGATGCTCATCACAACTAAATGCTCAAAGCACGAAATTGGCGCACTGCTGTATTAATATTGGTACCTTCTTAAGATCGGTAGCGTGGCATGCTGAGAGTCGTGACAATGTGAAGTGTTTTTTTTGTGGACCGCGTAATTGTGAGTATTGAACTTAATTGCTGCAGTAATAATTTGTTGCGTTTAGCTAATAGCAAGAGCCAAAATAATTGGGTGTGTAACTTAACTTATATGAGAACTGTTGTATAAACCGAATCCCAGTAAATCCTTACCTTGATCAACAAACACCAAGTTCGGGTGATTTCCGGAATACCATGGCCATGTGAAATGGACTCCGGTGCTCAGTTCGGAAAATTTTAAAATTAGAAAGTAGAATTTTGATGTTACCGTAAATACTGCACCAGCTGATTTGTACAATCAGTTGGAGAAATTCTACAATCAAGTATGTACTTGGTCACACTTTTGTTCTAAATACTCGAACTACATTTTATTCCCAATAATCAAGTCTAAATTAGTTACTCTTTAGAAGTGTTTTAGTAGAAGCTTCATGGTGCAGTGCAGTGATGAAAAGGCCCGATGGTATGATTTGATTTTTCCTACTGTTGACTTCGTCCTTAATGGGTAAACAAAAGCTGTTTTATGAACATTTCTTCCACAGATTTTTGTTTTGAGGCATCACAATCAAACAAGTTACACAGTTTTACATCATGTTACTTCATCTTTAAGATGTGGCTTATTCTGAGGGCAAGGTAATCCTGCTTAAAATTGTAAACCTTTATACAATGTGTTATAAACATTGTGTGAATTTTGGTGATAAGGAATGGCCCGTAGAATGTACGTGTGTAGGTGGTTTCTAGATTATCTTTCTCTTTCTCTCTCTCGTACATGATATTACAAAATCGTATTCATCCCATATTCTGGACAATCTGTTGAACAAACGGCCTAGGAATTTAATCATTATGGTTATTCCACCTAGTTCAATCCCACTAGGGTGGTAGGGTATATTTTCCGCCCAAAAGTTAGTTTGTTTCTTAGTAATCAGGACCCTACGGAACTGCCGATTTTGAAATGTTGCGATGTATCACGATTTAGAATTGTTTGCCGAACCGCACGTGTCAAAAATAAACCAAAAGGAGTTAACATACTAGTGATCCGTGATATGAAATCAGCATCAGCATCAGCATGATCGGTCTCTACTTTGAAAAAATGGTAAACCAAAAGGCAATATTTAACGATCATTTTCATATTTCTTTCCATTATGGTATTGTGAAGAATCAATATTGGCTCACTGTTGCGGACGCCGAGCTTTTATGATGAAACTGGAAGGGATTTGGAGTTGAACAATTGTTGGTAGAGAATAAAGAGCGGAATTCGAATTTGAGGACAAATTTGCTAAATTCTAACACACTGGATTCAGTTTGCTCCTAAACGTAATTGGATAAGGAAGACCGATTTTTAATTACGCACTGGTTCGAACGAGTAACAATTATTCTGAAGTGACTATATGGAAAAGCATTTTTAAAAATGAACAGTCTTGAAAATTTTTGAGTCAAGCATTTATAATTTCATTTAAAAATATAGATATCAACCTTAACTCGCTTTTTTTTTAAAGCGCACGATGCTTTTGGTCACCTATTGGATAACTCAATTTTAACTAATTGTCTTGCAGACTACTTCTAACATTCGCCAACTAGAGCTACTAAAACACGCTACGTCTATACCTAAATAAAATAAGCGCTGCTTAATCATTCGCCTAAAAGGGCTTTAGAATCATTTAAATTTAGAAACAGAAGACAATTCAGATGCTAAAATTGTGTTGGGTAGGGTACATACTACATTGAACAGTAAAAACCATCGGCTCTATGGAATAGATTTGTTAATCAGTGAAATGCGAGGTGCCTAAAACTAAAGATTCAGCAGCAATTTTTATCAAGTAGTTTTGTTGGTTATTAATATTGAAGACAAGGTATTTTTCACTAATTAATGAATTGTTGATACCACATTAGGTAAAATGCTCCAACATAAGTAGAAACGCGAAATAAAACACTCCCCACCAAGACTTGAGCTATTTATTCTGAATAAAATAGAGGTACCAGACTAATTGATGCTGGTAAATGTTGAGGTAAAGAAACACGCCGACCTAATGGATCTGGTCATTTAAAAGAAATTCTTCCTCTCTACTCGGAATGAACGAGAATTTGGAATTTCACTGTCTCCCGAAATAACTAAAATGGCGTTCAAAGAGTTGCCAGGAGTAAATAATAATAAGAGAGGTAAATAAAACTCTAGTCAGGGTTTTTGTAACATGGAAGAAATAACTGTCATTTAGAGGTGATAAATATTCGAATAATTTCGAGCAATGAATCGCTTAGGCCGGCCACACACGTAACCGTATACATGACAGGTAAACCTGCGCAAGTTCACCTGTCATGCATACCTGTGCAAAATAGAGTCCACACATGTAACGGTATACCGTTTGTTTAGCTCAGTTGAGAGATGAAAATCGAACAAATTTAGGTACCACAATTTAGATTCGTACAAATTGTCGGCTGATGCACCAGACTTCATTGGCATGTCCCGTTTTTTCTTCTCTTTACGCACATTGCTTCGTAAACTATTAATCTTTCTAATCACTGATTTCTTTGTTGCATCGGGTTCCAGTTCTTTCAACTTGAGCACAAGTTTCGCATAAGCTGCATCTCTCTTTTCGCGATCGTGATACTCTTTACTTTTTACCCGCCTCAGGCACGGCTCGAGTTTATACATATCGATAAACTCTTCAATTACTTGGTTGCGTTTACGACTCGACATCACTAGCACCAGTAGCCACAAGATAGTCCGCTAACTACGAAACACAAAGACAAAAGACACTCTCTTCAAAGGAAGAAGCCTGAACTAAACCTAATCTCCGTTCCTGTCAGGTGACCTGAGTAGGTCGCTTCGCCTGTGCACTTTCGCCTGCAGCGACTGGCACACACGCTCCGGTTTGCCTGCGCAGGTGACCTGTACAGGTTTACCTGTCATGTATACCGTTACGTGTGTGGCCGGCCTTAGGTACATTCTCAAAAAAATATAGGTACTTGATTTAATTTTCAAATTTTGAATTGGGAGATTAATTTTTTGAAATGGAATTGAAAACGAAGTTGATCAATTTCTATAAATGCACTATTCACCGGAAGAGAACAGTATAATGAATGATAAATCATTCCTGAGTATTTGTCAGCAAAACGGAACTTGTCCTTCCCAAAAACGTTAAGGAATGAGATGTGATTGGTCGGTAAATTGTTTCAGGAACTGCCCCTGCCCAAAAAACGGGTCTCTAAATAAGCATTAGATACGATTATGTACAGAGGAAATCAGAGCAGGAAATTGTGAATAGGTGGATTTTCCGTTTGAGAATTGAGAAGTAAACTCGAGAGTAGGGCACTTTTAAAATGTCAAATTTTGAGATAGCATTAAGAACACAGGTAATGTCGATTTCAAGTGAATCCAAAACTTTTGATGAATCACAAGAGTTACTCCGTAGCTTTGTACAAATCATATGTATGTACGAAGTTGGGACCTCCTCATTATACTTTGAATGGCTTTGGAACCATCTCATAGGTACCATTCTAAAAAGCCCTATTTCGGGTTTTTTAGAAGGAAGACACCAACGATTCTCGCGTGAATTAAATATATGTTGGTAAAACATTAGAAGGAATATGTGGAATATACCACACTGAGGGATTCCGTTACCGAAGCGGGCAGTGGATACTAACTGTCTTTGATCGTATTTTACATATAATTTTAGAATACCTAGGTACTCTTTAGTACTTGTACTCCGGCTCAGCAAGGTGCGCATCATACAACTATTAATTAACATCGTTTCTAGCTGTGCAATCTTATATATTGTGATAGTTGTGCAACTAGCTAAGAACCAGAAAAATCCATTTTTTGATCGAAGTAAAATGTAACATTGTCAATTCCATAGATCAACGTGGTGTCTCCCAAAACCTAGTCAGCTCGTTGCAAATAAGTTTATCGGAATTTTCTTATACAGGGTGTCCTAGGAGTAATGCACAATCAGACTCTTACGTGTTCTACAACTCATTTCCGACCAAAAATGCCTCATACCAATTTTTCGCCAGAGGCCTCGTTTCCGAGCTATTTGCGATTTAAGATTTTTTTCGTGTTTTCGATCTTACGTCATTAAAACTGTCATAACTCCCTTAATTTTGGAGATAGCTCAAATTTGATAACACCGTTGGAAAGAGCGTTCAATTTTCTAACTATTCGACGTCAGAAAACGTTTTGAAAATTGCATTGAAGATGTGCGATTGCTGCGCCAAATGGCAGTCTTGTCAAAATCTTAAAATCGCCTGTTTTTCATCTCGCTTAGAAACCCCATGAATACTTGACGAAGAACTGTGCAGGCCTGGTAAAACGTGCGCCAAAATGTCAGCTTCCCAACGGTGTAGTCGTTTTGGTTTTTAAAAATATTTTTAGTGAAGGAAATGGTGTTTAACTGCAAAAAAACGTGTGTTTTCTGTTAAAATTGAGGTTTTTCCAAAAGTCTTGACGAAAGAAGGTTGGTGGCGGGATATTCGTAACTTTTCTCGACAATAACAATTAGTGGATAAAAAACAGATAGTTTACTGGATGAAGAAGGATCAGTGACATAAACAATATTATCTACCAATATTTTTTCCTCATAGTATCCGACATTGTTTGAGTTGTATACAGGAGGAGTGTGACTCCCTTGCTGCTTCAGAAGCATTACCATACTCAAAACCGTACACAAAAATCATGTCAACATACTCACTTGTGATATAGCTACTCAACTGCAAGCAAATCATCGCAATCAATCGTAAATGAACACGAACAATAGCTGTCTCTCGGATCTTCGATTACCCTGACTTTGGTCGGAAATGAGTTGTAGAACACGTAGGAGTCGGATTGTGCATAACCCCTGGTACACACTGAAGAGGGTTTTGGGTAGATTGTGACTTTTCAATCATTTTATCATTATCAGGACCATATACGGTCGTTTTGTTCAGATAAAGCATTAATAAATATAAAACAATAAATATACAGGCTTTCTAGTGAACCCCCCCTGCTAAAACGATTATTTTGGACTAAAACCAAAAAATTTTTTTTAATCGTCAAGTTTTTTCCTAAGATTTTAAATATGATCACGATTTGTTCATAAGAGTAAAACATAAAACCCCTTTTGTACTCCAAATTCGGATGTTTCTCTCGATTTCTTGAAGATTTGACCCCGCACTTGTTTTTTTCGGCCGCACGCAACCTGTTCAGCAAGCGCGCACGGTTACCAAGTCATAAACTTGTTGTTAGCGAACCCAAAGAGTGACATGTCATTTTTCATTGTTTTTCAACAATGGTTCTCGTTCTACGGTCCGTTTTCTCATTTGACTAAGTGTGAACGTTTTTACAAACGAATCAGCTTTGAAAACAATAAAAATTCATGTGCCACACTCTTCTCGTTGGACACCCTGTATAAAAAATGTTTTCTGGCACCAATCAATTTTCGAAAGTAGATGCATTTTTTAAAAACTGGTCTTTTTATTAGGAAGAGATAATTTTGTGATACGTCGGTTTACTCACCAAGCCAACTTTAGGTGACTATAACTTGAGTTTTTTAGGAAGGCTTCTGTTTTGTACCCATGGATTTCATAAAGACTAACATAATTGTTTAAGGCTAACATACCCCATATCTAACTCACGTACCAAGAACTGTCACAATCAAGGATCATAGTGTGCAATTTTTCCTTTTTCCTCCATCGTGTTGTGGCATTGTGATGGCTATGATGTCGGTGATTAGGGATTTCATTTAGTACCTACTATGTCAGCCTTCAATATACTATCGCCGTTAAAAATATTGTATTGTAAAATGATGTAGTGCAAACCTCGTGTTCATGCCAAGTGTTGGGAAGAAGTGTATTTGTGTATTCATGTGAGACACGGTGCATGCTCCAGGCACATCATGCATCAAATAGACCCTTCTTTTACCACACTCACCTCGCACTGTGGGTCAGAAGGATGATGTTTCTGGAATAAATAAAACATGGCTGTCTGCAAAATTGTATTCGTTGGAAGACTTGGTCATGATGAAACCTAATGTTATTCTAGGGGAGGCAAGAAAGTACAGAAATAATACTGACCAGCAGTAAATATTAGCAAAAGTCTTACACAAAGCATTTTCAGTGAAATCTGTTCAACAAATCATTCCCAGTACTTTGTTTTCTCGTTAAATTTATAATAAATTGTTTAGCAAATATAATTTATTTAAAAAAGATATAACACCGTTGCTCATTAATTTCAATCTATGAACGATTCGCAGCTATGTCACACGTATATGAGTCAATACTTTTTGATGATTATGTAAAAAGTCGTGGAGAGCCATCTATGTTTCTTCTACCGAAAATACGTCTCTAAAATTGTTTCTAAAAATCGATGTTATCGATTTCAAAACAACGTAAGATACTTGAACAAATTGTATTAAAATATTTAGAAGGATTTGTCAACCTCTATAAATGTAAAATAAGAAACCTCCGATCTTTCGTTCTTGGTGCATGGTTGAAACTCGAAACAAAACACTACCATTTTCACACATTATTTACGTCGACCATACATCGTGTATTGGTTTTTCTTATTTACCTAAACATCGTTCCAGACAATAACTCTCTTTACCATTGAAGTTCAAAATATGCATTCTTTCGCCAACATTGAAAGATTCAAAAATGAAGAATTAGTTTTTTAAATGCCACTTTCTAGGCACAGAATGTCATTTAATTTATTTAAATTCATATTTATTCATTTCATTTATTTAAATTCGATTAATTTATGTTATTTATTTAAATAAGGTGACGTCAAACCAGCTACAAAATTATGAAAATTAAAAAAAAAATCATTCGTGGAAAATTTGTAGAAAGATTTTCTGAAAATTACTTTGCACACAATATACTGAAAGTTCAAAAGAATTTAACGTGAGTACCGCACGAGAAATAACGAAAATATGCCCATAGGCTTACGAAACTGATTTTTTTTAAATCTTCTATCGCAATAATTGGGTTTTTTCTTCGGAGCAACGAATGTAGGATGGAAAAAACCATTCCCAAAATTTTAGATTGGTCCACAGTAACATAATCCTGCACTCACAAAGGAAGTGCTCTACTGTCCCGCCTCCCCGTTATGATGGACGTAATTGTATTCGCTTTGTGTTTTTAATACTTACTGAATGTTTTAAAAAGTCACAAGGATTTCATCAAAACCAACAAGGCGTAGAGTCGCATGTCTTCTTATTGACTGTTAAATTTAGTGTTGGTATTAATATGTTAGGAACTCAATTTACCTCAAGGAAAAATGTTGGTAGGCATTTTACAAAATCAAAAGAACGAAGTAGTTTGTTTGGTAAGTGTACTTGAAGAATAAAATAAAGGTAAAGGAGATCTGATATTCGTTAAAAGGAAATCTACTCGTAGATTCCCTTATTTTGCTACTTCAATCTATTGCTACCACAAGCTTTATAAAAATGAAAAAAATAAAATTAAAATATTGAAGAAAAAAGTGAACCGTTAAATTGGCTAAATAGTTGAATTTATCTAGTTATATACATTTGAAAAATTCTAATTAATAATGGGCATCGACTGAATCTTCTCAAAGAAAATAAGCACCGTAAAGGGGAGTTTTAGGGGCATAATTTGTATTAAAGTCTTATTGTCTCGCTACTCAATGTTACTCTGAAAGCTCCATGCAGTATTAGAATTATGCATCAAAGATAGAGGAAAATACGTGTTAAAGTTTATGGTTGATGTATTGGATGTTGAAATTATCTCCTACTGTGAGTGGGATTTACAGATGGGTTCTAAGCATTACCGGTAGATGCTAAGTTAAACTGGATTCGCAACACGTTCTGATTTAATTAAAAAACGGGCGATACAATTAATTAATAATACATACGTATTTAGTAGTTTGATGAGTAATAATTTATCCAATCATAGTGCAGTTGCGAAGTTGTTTCTGTTCAACAACTTTTTAGATATTTGAAAAGAATTATCGGAACGGGAACTCTTGGTTTTGGTACATAACAAAAAACTTGCTTTAAAAAATAATAATAATGTAATAATTACTTGACCCTAAAGATTCGGTCGATTTTCTTTTGATATAATGTTATCATTACATAGAGTGATTGAGTTGGTGTTCGCATTCTGAGAAGCAGAATAGAAAAACTTGGAAAACAACTCACCAAAGGAAGTAACAATGTGCATTAGTCGGAGATAAATGAATAAATCGGAAAAAAGCTTGATGTGGTGAAAATAGTTTGAAGAAAGTTTCAGTAGATCGAGAAAAAAAAACGTAAGATGCACTACCAAAAAGATTCATAATAGAGAATTATGAAATATATACACTACCAGTTATTCGCTTAACCGTTAATGCGGGATTGAGACATTACCTTAGTAGGCGAGTGATGTATGTGGGCCAATTATCTGGGAACATGACGAGAAAGAAACCAATGGAGATGAGAATCATACCAGCGAGCTTCATGCCGAAGAATTGGGAATGGTAGAAGACAACGTCAAGTGCTGCAAAAATAAAATGAAATGAATCAGAACTACTTACTTTTTTATCTATTTGCTAAGCTAAAAAGACGCAGCTCTACAAAAATAGGTAGCGGTTTGGTATACAAAAAAGTTGGTGTAAAACTTGTTGGATTTCGAGACATGTTGTTTGTGCTTTTACCTAATGATCTTTTTTCATATTAATTTTTTAGCACTCTCCCATAATTTACCATTTGATTTGCTTTGGGGTGAAAGTGCTGAGCAAGATGTCAGAGTCTTCAAACGATCGCTACCTGGAGCAGTCGGAAAGGGCTCATAGGTGGGTTCTGGAGGATTAATAGACCCCCCTGGCCTCAATTCAAACGATTTCAAATTTTGTCTTCATAAAATATTGGTTTCGGCCTTGGAACACCCCGACCAGGACAAAATCAGTTTTTCTGTGATCAAGATTCGTTCGAAATTCGTTGTATTAGAAAACTTATCTCTCAATCTATATCCTTATCTAAATTTCTTTCTCATAAACAATTGTTACAAAACCGTTCAGTAGAACCATTTAATGATGAATGTGTACATATACAGGGTGTCCCAGGAGTTATGCACAATCCGACTCCTACGTGTTAGTTTTGTCGGATGCATAAGCCCGTTCGTTTTGTCTACGGCATTTCTGAGCTGTCCGCCCAAAGTCAGGATAATCGAAGAGCCGAGAGACGGGTATTGTTTGTGATCATTAACGATTGATTTCGAAGAGTTGCTTTCAATTGAGTTATGACAGTTTTAATGAAATAGGATCGAAAAAACGAAAAAATCGTGAATCGCGAATAACTCGGAAACGAGGCCTTTGGCAAAAAATTGCTAGTACGCATTTTTGTTCCGAAATGAGTCGTGAAACACGTAGTAGTCGGATTGTGCATAACTCCTGGGACACCCTGTATAACTAAAAAACGCTGCAAATTCTTTCACTGGGGTTTATTATTCAATTGGCTTGCGTTCATGATTTGAATTTCTACTAAGCTTTGAAGTGTGCGT